>JAHRHZ010000017.1:43073337-43109101 GCA_024137785.1 Ginglymostoma cirratum | reverse complement strand
GTCTAGGCCCGAAACGTCAGCCTTCCTGCTCCTCTGATGCTGCTTGACCTGCTGTGTTCATCCAGCTCTGCACCTTGTTGTCTCAGGTTCTCCAGCATCTGCAGTTCCTGCTATTTCTGAAACAACTATCCCATCTGTTCCAGTCTAAAATACCAAGCACTTACTTCTTCACAAATTTTAAAGTTCTCTAGGACACCTCATAAAAATCTTCCTTGCCGAAATGGCTGCTCAATTGCTGAGTTCCAGTCGTTTTAAATGTTTAAATTCTCCTGATTTTTCTTCTTCTGTTAGACTTCTGCCCTAAATTTTCTGTTTCCCAAAAAATTCCCAATTCCTTCCTCATTCTGCAGCCCTGGCATGAATTATTTTTCTGGCTCTTTCGATGATCCTCATGGAGTCAATTCTTGATGGTGGTGATACTCATTTTGAGAGGTGAGAACTCTAGTTTACATCCCCTTGTCTGGAAGACAACTATGTTTTTGAGGACAAAATAGACATAGGGACTGTCTGGCTGTATGGAATAGCTAGCTGTGACAGTCCCCAGGGAGAAGAAATCTCTACAACCATTCAAATCAGGACAGCAATGGGAAATAAAACCACATCAATAAATCTGAAGTTGAAGGTTAATGCTGGCATACACATTGTTCACATCATACCAGAAAATCTTTCCTGAAAGTTTGGAAGCAAGTGAGTAATGAAGCAAAGATGCTCTGGAACTGGACAATATCATGTCAACAACATACAGGAATCTCTAATTTGACAGCTAAGAATAACACAAATCAGACAGATGCACAAAGGAAAAGTCAATGGCATGTTCTACATCATTGAAACAGATGTTCCTGCTATCCTGAGGTTCAGCAGTTGCAAAGAGGTGCAAATTATCTCAGCAAACCATGAGGCAAAGAAGATATCACTGAGAGGTGAAGGTAGCAAACCCGTTAAAAAGTGCCTTCTGATCAGAAGCAACAAAGATCTGGTCCAAATGTATCCACAGTGTTTTGATAAGAGGGTTGGATGCTTTGAATAATTTAAGCATCAGACCACTATTTGATCTAGCAAGTGAATGATGACTTACCACTGACTCGCACCGTCCTGTGACCATCCCCACGCACCACATTAAGTGCCAACAGAACTAACAGGAAAACTCCAAAGAGGACAGCAAAAGATGGAAGACAAGAAGATGATTGCCAGTCTTATGACTGTGATAGGTGTAATGAACTGTTAGTCGAACTCCACCACTCTAAGAGTCTACCAAACACTAGTCAGTAGTATGATAGAATACTCCCCTTTTGCCTGATTGACACATCATCTAGAACAAAACAACTTGCTTGGTTGGCACTCTAACCAACCCCTACAACTCTCACGCCATTCATCACTAAAGCACAGTGGCATGGTATTCACCATGTGCAAGATGCCCTGCAGTAACTTGTAATAACAAGTCTCCTTCAACAGCGACTTCTAAACTCACAGCTTCTATCAACCAGAAGGACGAGGCTACCTGATGCATGGGAACACTTGCAAGTTCCATTTCAATTTTCACACCACCCTAACTTGGAACTGTATCACCAGTCCTACACTGCCGTGGCGTCAAAATCTTAGAAATCTCTTCCTAATAGCATTGCGTGTGCCCACACACCCAAAGACCGCAACAGTTCAAAATGGTAGCTCGCCATTACCTTCTCCAGGGCTATTAGAAATGGACAACAATTGCTCTCGCCTTTAACACCTCTGTAGTGATTGGAACCAGGTGGAGATGACTACAAGGTTCTTGATTGGGGTTGTTAACCTGAGCCAATCAAGAAAGCCTTGGCTGACCAATAAAATGAGGAGATTTAGAACTTCCTCAGTTGAGGGCTGACTCAGAGCTGACTGGTTACAACCAGTGTACTGTAAATAAAGGGTGACTTGGTGATAGGATACCTGTTTCTGTGCAGTTATTTCAACCTACATCGAACAAATCAATAAAAAAATTGTTCTGATTTACCCGTGGAAGATGATTTGTAGGTGTCAGATAGATGTCTAGCATGTAGGTCAAAATATTACCAAGAAGGAGTTTGTGTTTGATTTCCACCTGAGATAGATTTGGGATTTGTTTGTCTTATCCTTGAGAGTGGAAGGCAATAACAAAATGACCACTGATAAAAGCTGCAAAGAAAGTGGCTCAGGATGAACCATCAGCCTACAATGAGCCAAAGACCAGCCTTCAGCCTGAGCACATATGAATGTATGAAATGATTAATAGGCCTATCCTCTTTAATTGTTGGGGCTGTTTACATTAGGATAATACAATTTGATCGGAAAGCAACAGGCATGAAAGTCAGCACTGGGGTGATCAGTAGTAAGAATAACTGGTAGTTTCATTGGTTATTTACGGGATAGGGATGTAGTCAAGGGTCAAGCTGCGAAAATTCCAAAACAGCGAAATGGCAAAGGAAAGATATATTCAAAGCCAGTTGGTACATTCTTCTGACAGATGTGGGTGGGATCTAGCCCAGCCAACCTTAAAATAGACTGGACCACGACCACTGCAAGCTATTCCCTGATTCAGTAATAACCAAAGGTAAATGTTACTTAGCCCACGAACTGGGATAGTTTCAAGTTGTTTATAAGTTTCTTCCTTTTGAGAAGGGACTGAAGTTGAGTTGAAATAAGGTAACATTGGCTTTAATGTTTCGTAGGCCTTCCAACACATTTCTGGTCACACCACCCACACACCGAACATAATGCAAACAAATTTGAATCATTATCAAAATCAAGCACAGAATTTGTTTTGCACAATTTGCTTTGCATATTTCATACATTTTTTCATGTTTCTAGATAAATAATTTTGGTGTTGAGTTTAATGATGTATATACAGTGATGAACAATGTACTTGTTTAACATTTGGAAATATTTTCTGTTATAACTAAGGAGGAAGGATAAGATGACATCCCTCTGATGAAGGGTCTAGGCCTGAAACATCAAGCTTTCCTGCCCCTATGATGCTGCTTGGCCTGCTGTGTTCATCCAGCTCTACACCTTGTTATCTCCCTCTATTCCCACTCCTTGTTCAGGCATAATAGGTTTTCTGATAAAAAGGATACGCTTGACAATTTAATGAGTTTTGACTGTTTATGTGTTGTGACTATAAAAGACACACACATGGATTTTTTGAGCTTTTTCTCTGTAAAGAGAATAGTTGTTATTCTACTTAGCACAGTCTAAGAAAAATAAAGAGTGATCCAACTTTCATGCACACGCACTCAAACTCTTGCATTTCAGACACACATACAATAAGTTCCAGAGTGAGATGATAAAGCAATTTAAAGTGGTGTACAGATGTTGAAGATTGGTGTTTTGGCTGGCTTTAGACGGAACTCAGCTCTAATTCTCTAGGTTTAGCATCAAAAGCAATGGTGATATTGTCAATTAGCTATCGGTGTTATAATTCATCATTGACAAAATGTTGGAGTCTATTATAAGGGATGGAATAGCAAAGTAAAGGTAAAATCATCATAGTCCTGAAGGGCATGTTCTGAGGAAGGATTACTGGACCCGAAGTATTAACTCTGATTCCTCTTTATAGATGCTGCCAGTCCTGTTAATATTTTCCAGCAATTTCTGTTTTTGTTCGAGAGGACCATAGGCTGTGATGTTATTGATGAGATGACTGGTGGTGGTTTTACCTGAGGGTCAGGTGAGGGGTGATGTTGAGAAGGCAAGACCTTCATGGTGACCTCAGTCAGTGTGGGAACATAACCCTCTCCATTGGTGTCACTCTGCATCATTAACTAGTTGTCCAAACAATAAGAACAGATCACTTAGAAATACATAATATAATCACGCAGACGCAGCATGGCTTTGTGAAGGGGAGACCACGTCTGACAAATTTACTAGAATTCTTTAAGGAATTAGTAAGCAGGGTCGATAAAGGGGATCTAGTAGATGTAACATATTTGGATTTCCAAATGGTTTTCGATAAGATACTACACAGAAGGCTACTTAATATGAGCCCATGATCTTGAACTTAGTATGTTAGCATGGATAGCAATTAACTAACTAAAAAAAGATAGAAAGTAGGTATAATGGGAGCATTTTCAGGATGGCAACCTATAACTAGTAGAGTGCCTCAGGACTCAGTGCTAGATGCACATACATTTGCAATTTACTTTAATGGCTTGGATGAGGGAAATTAACGTGCTATCACCATGTTTGTAGTTGGCACAAAAGTAGACAGAAAGGCGAGTGGAGAGAATGACACAAATCAGATATAGACAGGTTAAATGCTTGGACAAAAACTTGGAAGATGGAACATAATGTGAGGCAATGCACTTTGGTAGAAAGACTCAGAGGAACTGAATACTATTTAAATGGGAAACGCCCACAGAAAGCTGCAGAACAGGGGGATTTCTGGGTCCTTGTGCATAAATCACATAATAGAGAAGGCAAATGGAATATTGGCTTTTATTTCACAGAATCATAGAATCCCTACAGTGTTGAAACAGGCCCTTCAGCCCAACAAGTCAATACCGACTGTCAGAACATCCCATCCAGGCCCATCATCCCTATAACCCACCTAACCTACACATCCCTGAACACTACGGCCAATTTAGCATGGCCAATCCACATGGCCTACACACCTTTGGACTTTGGGAGGAAACAGGAGCACCCGGAGGAAACCCATGCAGACACAGGGACAATGTGCATACTCCACGCAGATAGTTGCCCGAGGGTGGGATCAAACCCGGGTCCCTGGTGCTGTGAGGCAGCAGTGCTAACCACTAAGCCTTTCAAATGGAAATTGAGTATAAACTAGGGAAGTCTTGTTAAAAGTATACAAGACTTTAGTTAGGCCACAACTAGATAGACAGATTTTTAATCAGTAATGGAATCAGGGGTTGTGGGGAAGAGGCAGCAAGGTAGAGTTGAGGATTATCAAATCAGCCATGATCTCATTGAATGGCAGAGCAGACTTGATGGGCTGAATGGCTTACTTCTGTTCCTACACCTTATGGTCTTTTGGTCGTATTTTGATTTAGAATACTGAGAACACTTTTGTTCTGTCATCTAAGAAAAGATAAACTGGCATTGGAAGCAGTCCAGAGAAAGTTCACCAGGCTGTTCCTAATGGTAGGATTTTCTTACAAGGAGAGGATGAGTAGGTTGGGCCTGTAGTCATTGGAGTTGAGAAGAATGACAAGCAACTTTATCAAAACATCTATAATTCTTAGTGGCTTGACAGTATACTGCTGATTCGTCATTTTCCCTTGTGGGAGAGTCTAGGACCAGAGGGTGTAACATCAGAATAAGGGATTGCACTTTTAAGACAGAGACGAGGAATTTCTTCTTTGAGAGGGAAGTGAATCTATGGAATTCTTTACCACAGAGAATGGTTTGATAAGTATATTCAAGATTGAGAAAGACATAATTTTAATCAGTAAGGGAATCAATGGTTGTTGGGCAAAGGTAGTAAGTGGAGTTAAGGGTTATCAGATCAACCGTGATCTCATTGAATGGTGGAGCAGACACATAGGCCAAATGGCCTACTTCTGCCCCTATGCCTTATGGTCACTTAATTTATCATTTCATTCAGGGACAAAGACTGTTAAGTCGATGCTTTACCTGCAACTCATGGAAAATTAAACAGCAGACAGGGCTCAAAACCTGCAACAGAAACAAAGTTGCTGGAAAAGCTCAGCAGGTCTGGCAGCAACTGTGAAGGAGAAAACAGAGTTAATGTTTCAGGTCCGGTGACCCTTCCTCAGAACCTGCAAGGTGGACGGAGAGAGAGAGATTAATATAGTTCTAGAGGCTAGTGACAACAAGGGATATGGAGAAAGTGCAGGAAAGTTGTATTGAGTTGGATGGTCAGCCATGATCTGTTTGTGGGATGGAGAAGCCTGAATGAGATGAATGGCCTAGTCCTGTCCCTATGAGGGTCAGAAAAAAAGAAACAAAGAACTCCAGGTCTTGATCGTGTAGCATATCATTTGTTTTTGTCCTGTAGCCGGCAGGAAAGGCAGTTGTTTAAGCAGAAAAGGGATTAGCTGGCTTACACATAGCTGGCCTCCTTCTCCAATTGACCTGTTACATCATAGAATCACAGAATCCCTACAGTGTGGAAGAAGGCCATTCAGCCTATCATATCCACACTAACCCTCCAAAAAGCATCCCACACAGACCCACCCCTCTACCCTGTCCCTGTAACCCTGCAATTCCCATGGCCAATCCACCCACCCACACATCCCTGGACACTCTGGGCAATTTAACATGGCGAATCCACCTCGCCTGCACATTTTTGGACTGGTGAATTCCAGTTGTCTTGCCTAAATGATTACAAGACTGGGCACATTCCTTTCATATTGTCCCCTTTGTACAAGTGATTGCGACAAATGGTTAGCTCCCACCAGTTAAGTATCTAGGTGATTATCAGGATGTTTTGCTGATTGGGTAAGAGATGGCCTCCACTCACACGCCTCCATGTGTAATTTTCCTGGTAGGGTTTTGCAGACGGCCTGGCTCCATCTCAATACCTTTGGATTATACAATGAAACTATTTGCTATCTATGTTGATTGTGGTTTCAGTCTTGTTTAAAATCGAACCAGTGGTCTCCAGCCAGTAAATTCACTCTTTATCAAGCATGGCTCTGTAACAACACAAATTTCTTATACATTAGTAATTGTCTTTATTGCAACTTGTCACTGCATTTCATCTTACATTTGAACAATCAATATCACAACACCTTCCCAAAATTTGTTGCACACGCCGTATCTGTCTTGGGAGCACTTGTTGTTTGTGCTAAGCATAAAGATGGAAACATGTTTCATTTTGTAGACCTAAGGGATCATTTCCTCAGCTCTTATGCCCTTCATCTCAAATAAATATAACAATTCAAGGTAAATGTAAACGATCAAAAGAAAAATGTATTCACAGAGCTTTGAAAACCCCCTTGACTCAGACACCAAAGTGTATGTTTTAGTTTGGCTAGGATGTAAAATCTTTAAACCTGATACTAATGCATCCACTTCTGGTTTCAGCAGAAGTGGGACGAGAAGTAAGCAATGATTTCACTCCCAGTGGACAGGTTAAACATTTAACTATTATAATGTTAGCAGTGAGCCTCAAATTTTACATCCATTTTAAATTTCAACCTGCTGCCTGTGCTCTCTCAGGAAACTCGGCAGCTAAACTTGGTGGCTCAGTGTTTAGCACTGCTGCCTCACAGCACCGGGGACCCGGGTTCGATTCGGCCATCGGGCAACTGTCTGTGTGGAGTTTGCACATTCTCCCTGTGTCTGTGTGGGTTTCCTCCGGGTGCTCCGGTTTTCTCCCACAGTCCAAAGATGTGCAGGGTAGGTGGATTGGCCGTGCTAAATTGCCACATAGTGTTCAGGAATGTGTAAATCAGGTGGGTTATATAGGGATTGGTCCGGATGGGATGCTCTGAGGGACGGTGTGGATTTGTCAGGCTGAAGGGCCTGTTTCCATACTGTAGGGATTCTATGATGATAAAGGGAAGCAGGTAAGCATCCTTCCAATACCTATCTACCCTTGTCCACAATCACTACCTGTTCCCTGCTGTGATCGAACACCATCCTCTCAGCCACAAGCCCCATCAAGCTGACACAAATGAACTTGCTACCACTCCCCTGGCACCCCTTGCTGTAGCCCTCCCTGACCGCAATCCATCCCTGACAAGACAGCTTCCAATCATATCACTGACCTCCCACCCTTCCTCTGGTCCTGCACATCAGACATCTCCACAATGCCTCCTCACCCTTCTACCCACAACCCTCCTGTCTCCCCAATGTCTAAAGCACACATCGCCACCCCATACATTTGTATCTGCAGCTGGCGATGTGCCTTTGATTGGTTCTTTGCCCCTCAGTTACACTGAGGAGTATTCGTTCTTGAGGCCACAGCAGCCTACTTCAGAGAAGCACTTTAACAACATATATAGTGCAGGAGACCAAAGCTACTGACTGCATTTACTATACTGCTAAACTACTATAGATATATGAAGAGAAAAAGACTAGTGAAAACAAATGTAGGTCCCTTGCAATTAGATTCAGGTGAATCCATAATGAACAACAAAGAGATGGCAGACCAGCTGAACAAATATTTTGGATGTGTGTTCACTAAGGACACAAATAACCTTCTGGAAGTGCTAGGGGACAGAGGGTCAAGCATGAAGGAGTAACTGAAGGAAATCCTTATTAATTAGGAAATGATAGTGGGGAGATTGACGTGATTAAGTCCCCAGGCCCTGATGCTCTGCATCGCAGAGCACTTAAGGAAGTGGCCCTAGAAATAGTGGGCACATTGGTGATCATTTTCCAGCAATCTATAGACTCTGGAAGAGTTCCAAAGGACTGGAGGGTAGATAATGTAATCCAATTTTTAAAAAAGGAGGGAGAGAGAAAAAGCGGAATTATGGGCCAGTTAGCCTGACACCAGTGATGGGGAAAATACTGGAGTCAATTATTAAGGATGTAATAACTGAGCATTTGGAACGCAGTGATAACATCACTCCAAGTCAGCATGGATTCACTCAAGGGAAATCATGCTTTACAAATCTTCTGAGATAACAAGGTGTAGAGCTGGATGAACACAGCAGGCCAAGCAGCATCAGAGGAGCAGGAAGGCTGACGTTTCAGGCCTAGACCCTTCTTCAGAAAGGACTAGGCCCGAAACGTCAGCTTTCCTGCTCCTATGACGTTGCTTGGCCTGCCGTGCTCATCCAGATCTACACCTTGTTATCTCAGATTCTCCAGCATCTGCAGTTCCTACTATCTCTGACAAATCCTCTGAAATTTTTTGAAGATGAGACCAGTAAAGTGGACAAGGGTGATCAGTGGATGGTGTGTGTCTGGACTTTCAAAAGGCTTTTGACAAGGTCTCACACAAGAGATTAGCAAGGAAAATTAAAGCTCATGGTATCAGAGGTAATGTATTGACATGGATGGAGAAGTGGTTGACAGATAAGAAACAGAGAGTTGGAATAAATGGGTCCTTTTCACTGTGGCAGGCAGTGACAAGTGGGATACTGCAGGGTTCAGTGCTGGGGCTCCAGCTGTTCACAATATACATTCATGATTTGGATGAAGGATTGAATACAATGTCTCCAGATTTGCAGATGACACTGAGCTGGGTGTCAGTGTGTGCTGTGAGGAGGATGTTAAGAGGCTGCAGGGTGACTTGGACAGACTAGCTGAGTGGGAAAATACATGGCAGATGCAATATAATGTAGATAAATGTGAGGTTATCCACTTTGCTCACAAAATCAGGAAGGCAGATTATTATCAGAATGGTGGCAGTTTAGTAAAAGGTGAGGTGCAACGAGACCTGGGTGTCATGGTACAACAGTTGCTGAAGGTTGGCATGCAGGTGCAGTGGGCAGTGAGGACAGCTAATGGCATGCTACCCTTCATAGCGAGAGGATTTGAGTATCAGAGTGAGGATGTCTTGCTGCAGTTATACAGGGCCTTGGTGAGGCCACACCTTGAGTATTGTGTGCAGTTTTGGTCTCCTAGTCTGAGGAGGGACATTCTTGTTATTGAAGGAGTCCAGCGAAGGTTCACCAGACTGATTCCCAGGATGGCAGGACTGACATTTGAGGAAAGACTGGTTCAACTGGGCCCGTTTCACTGGAATTTAAAAGAAGGAGGAGGGAATCTCATAGAAACATATAAAGTCCTGATGGGACTGGACAGGCTAGATGTGGGAAGAATGTTCTCAATATTGGGGAAGTCCAGAACTGGGGGTCACAGTCTAAGAATAAAGGGTAGGCTATTCAGTGATGAAATGAGGAGAAATTTCTTCTCTCAAAGCATTGTGAACCTGTGGAATTCTCTCCCACAGAAAGCAGTTGGGGGCCAGTTCATTAGATATATTCACGAGGGAGCTGGACATGGCCCTTGCGGCTAAAGGAATCAAGAGGTATGGAGAGAAAGCAGGAATGGGATATTGAAATTTCATGATCAGCCATGATCATATTGAATTGTGGTGCAGGCTCAAAGGGCCAAATGGCCTACTCCTGCATCTATTTTCTATGTTTCTGTGACATTTGGTCCAGTTTGTTGGTGCCGGCTCTTTGAAAGAACTATCCAATTAGTCATGATGTGGAGGTGTCAGTGTTGGATGGGGTGTGGACAAAGTCAGAAGTCAGATGACACTAGGTTATAGTCCAACAGGTTTATTTGAAATCACAAGCTTTCAGAGTGCTGCCCCCTTTGTCAGGTGACCTGATAAAGGGGCAACGTTCTAAAAACTTGTGATTTCAAATAAACCTGTTGGAATGTAATCTGGTATCACCTGACTTCTGACCTTATCCAATTAGCCACACTCTCCTCTTCCTCTCAGCTCAGCAATATTTCCTTCCCAAGTATATATCTGAAAGTGGGGGTCACAAGCTAAAAGTTTGGGATTGCAAGCTCAAGGTAGGAGTTGTTGCCATGGAGCGCTGCCTGAGTTATAAGAGCTGCCCTCCCTCACTAACAGACCAGGCCCCCACTTCCTTAGAATGTCCACCTCATCTTACTCTCACGGGTCTTACTGAGGGCTGACAACAATTTTCAAGCCTTAAAATGGTGTCACAGTGAGGACGCCATTTGGGCAATATTCCATTTGTTTTTCAAGGCTGAGGATTCACTTTTTCATGCAGACGTTGATGTGTGTACGGAATGAGCTGCCAAGGAAAGTGGTGGAGGCTGGTACAGTTTTAAAAGGAATCTGGATGGGTACATGAATAGGAAAGATTTAGAGGGATATGGGCCAAATGCTGGCAAATGGGACTAGATCAATTCAGGATATCTTGGTCAGCATAGATGAGTTGGACTGAAGGGTCTGTTTCCATGCTGTACAGCTCTATGACTCTCCATTCTATACAAGTTTGGTAGAAGGTGGAGGTTACAAAGCAAGTCTGCCTAAAATTTGTAAAAATGGTGAGTTCATTGGCTCCACCAATGTTTATAACTGTGGTAACTTTCAATGGCGAGAGAATACTGAGCTCCTAATGGTTGCAAGCGCCAGTCATGATAAGCTATAAAATGATTGACATGGCTTGCCCCACTTTATCTTGGTCTTATCCTTGAGACTTGTTGTGCTTCATTCTTTCTGACATAATTAGATCTCAAGTCTGCACAAAACCTGCATATTCCATCCTTGTTAGCAATGTTGAGTATAGCCAGGGGCTCTGGGATGGTCAGATTATACATTTATTTAGCAGAAGCTGAACTGGTGCCTCAGACAGTGTCTTCCCTTGTCAATGAATATATTCAACTGGTTCTGTTTTTTCAGCATTAATAGTGTTGAACAGAGCTGGTCCCACATTTCTCATGTGTGATGGAAAATAACACTCTCATTACACTCAACGATGGTAACTTGCCTTGGCACCCAAGGTACATCAACAAAGGTATTAGCAAATAAAAGTTGACAAGAAGCTGCATAAACAGCAACTCACAGAAAAGAGATAGTAAGGGTCTCGACCCGAAACATCAACTTTCCTGCTCCTCTGACACTGCCTGGCCTGCTGTGTTCCTCCAGCTCCACACTGTCTTGTCTCTATTTATAACTTACAGAAAAGTTTGGACAAAGAGATAGGCTTTAACAAGCACCCTAAACAGATTTATAGAGAGGCGCAAAGGTTTAATGAAGGGAATTTGGAGGTTAGGAACTTCCCAGATGAAGGATATGATCACCAATAGTGCAGTGATTAAAAGTGGGGGCTATGCAAGAGGATATAACTGAAGGAACATGCTTGTATGGCAGATAGAGCTTACAGAGATAGGGAAAGGAGAAAGAAGAATTTGAAAACAATTGTGAGAATTTCAAAATTGAAGCATACCCAATAATGACCCATTCATCTATTAAAATTGACCAAACATTGTGCTCATTAACCTACACTGGCTTCCAATTAAGCAACAATTCAATTTAAAAATTCATGATCATGCTTTCAATCCCACCATGGCCTCCACTACTCCTGCTTCTGTTAGCCCCTCCAGCCTTATTGCACACTCGGATATCTGCCCGCCTTCAATTCTCGCCTCTTGGGTGTTCCCAGCTTTATTTGTTCCACCACTAACAGTCCTGTCTTCAGTTGTCTAGGCCCAGGTATCTGAAATTCCCTCTCGACACTTCTTCACCTCTCCTCCAAGGCTTTCCTCAAGCTTTTGGCCACTTGTCCTCATGTTTTCTTTTGTGCTTTGATTCTTTTTATTCACTCATAGGATATGAACCTCACCTACCAGGCCAGCATTTATTACCTATCTGAGTGATCTAATTGCTCTGAGTACAGTTAAATGTCAACCACACTGGAGTCACATGTAGGCCAGATGAGGTAAGGGTGGCACAAAAACAAAGTTGCTGGAAAAGCTCAGCAGGTCTGGCAGCATCTGTGAAGGAGAAAATGGAGTTAACATTTCAGGTCTGGTGACCCTTCCTCAGAATCAGATGGGTTTTTCCCAACAATTGACAATGGATTCATGGTCACCATTCAACTGTGAATCCATTGCTGATTGTCAGGAAAAACCCAATTGGCTCACTAATGTCCTTTAGGGAAGGAAACTGCCATCCTTACCTCGTCTGGCCTACATGTAACTCCAGACCCACAGCCATGAGGTTGACTCTTAACTGCCCTCTGGGCAATTATGGATGGGCAATAAATGCTGCCTAACCAGCAATGCCCCCATCCTGTGATTGAGTAAAGGACCCCTTTACTGGCTGCATCCATGAAGAAAAAATCAGAAATTAACATTTTGGGTCCAGTGACCCTGTTCTGAGGACAGGCTACCAGACCCAAAACTTTAATTCTGACTTTTTCCTCACAGATGCTGCCAGATCTGCTGAGCTTTTCCAGCAACTGAGATAACAAGGTGTAGAGCTGGATGAACACAGCAGGCCAAGCGTCATCATAGGAGCAGGAAAGCTTGACGTTTCGGGCCTAACCCCTTCTTCAGAACTTCCAGCAACTTTCCAGCAACTTCTGTTTTTGCTCCTGATTTACAGCATCCACAGTTCTTTCGTTTTGTTTTACCATCCCTTAGACCTCTAGGTTTGTTTGATAATTCTTCATTCTTGCATGGGATGTGGATGCCACTGGCAAGGGTGGCATTTGTTATCCATTCCTATTGGCTCTTCAGCTTGGTTGGCACTTCAGAGTTGGCCACATTACTGTGAGTCTGGAGTCATATAGGCCAAACCAGGTAATAATGGCAGATTTCTTTTCCTAAAGGGCACTATTGAACCAGACAGGATTTTACAGTAACAGACAATTATTACATTATTATTATTAAACTAATTTTTAATTCCAGATTGTTAATTCAACTCAAAATTTCCTCGTCTGCCGTATTGGAATTCAAATTCAAGACTCCAGAACATTGGCCAGGGGCTCTGAAATACCAGTGCAGTAACATAACCACTACACTACTGCCTGAAGTAATCATAGAATCGCTACAGTGTGAAAGCAGGTCATTCAGCCAATCAAGACAGCACTGACCCTCCAAAGTACATCAGACCCAGACCGAACCACACACCTTATCACTGCAATCCTGCATTCCCTGTGGCTAATCTACCTAGCCTGCACATCCCTGGACACTATGGGCAATTTGTCATGACTAATACACTTAACCTGCACATCTTTGGCGTGTGGGAGGAAACCAGAGCACCTGTAGAAAACCCACACAGACACAGGGAGAATGTGCAAACTCCACACAGACAATGCACCTATGGAAGCACATTGAGCGGTTTTACGATGTTAAAGGTACTCTATGAATACAAATTGGTGCTGCTTTTGGTAGTGTCAACTCCAATATGTACATCTGATGCTGTAATGATCAACACTAAACTAATAACCCACGTCCTTAAATGGGGACTGTATGTTCTGACTGTAATGGGAACTTCAGCAGCAGATGGCAATGGTGATGGAGGGCACTGAGTCAGAGAGCAGAGCAGGTTCACTGGGGCCTGTACCGGGTCATGATGACAGTGAAGCAGGGAAGATGGAGCACACAAATGCACTCTTTCAGTGGAATGGGTGTCTTTGGAGGGGCAGGGGAGCTGATGGAAAGGCAGAGCAGTCGGACAAAGGATTCCTGAGCTCAGTCTAACCCATAGGTTTTGCTCCATGTACACGCTGTAAATAGTTCCTTGTTTATCATTAATTTCCCTTCCTGTTTGCAATGACCTGATGCCAATGGAATAAAGAATCACTCTTATAACTGGTGAGTCATGCCACAATTAGAGCAGAGGCTGTATGAGAATGGGGTTCCTATGCCATATCAGAGTTGACTACCATAGTGCAAACCATCATCTTCTGCAACAGAAGATGGTCACTGACTGACAAAAAGATATTATTTTGACCTCAGGGTCACTGTCAACGATAAGTCCTTTTTATTGTGACTCCTGCCTTCCAAACTCTGTTACTGTTTTCCCCGAAAGAAGCTGACACTTGCTTAACATCATTAATGAAGTGCCCAGCAACCAGAGAAAGAGCTGACCTAAACAAAGGCTGCTTAAATTTATTGACTCAGGCTTTCAGAATGATAGCAGTCAGTGAAAATCTATCAATGCAAATGGTTTCAGTGGCGAAGGTCAAAGTGTCAAAGTGACTTGTAGCTGCCAACACAATGACTGCAAACTCCTGTGCGGGGGTTAGGTAAAATATCGAATGTAGCATTTACAGCCTGTTTACCACATGTATCGAAGACGTCTTCTGCATCTCCAACAATTAGGAATGTGCTGCTCTTGCTATTCAGGCTGGCTACACTTGGCCTGAAGAAGTGGGGGTGGTGAGAGATGATTACCTGTATCTCAGGGTAACAGGGGGAAAAAAAACTCCTATGGCTTGCATGTCATGTTCAAGAGGACACAACCTTTCAGCGAGCTACGCCATGCTTGCAAATTCAGTAACCCCTGGTGATGTACTTGACACATTCAACTTGACCTTCAGGGACTAAGGTTACATTCACTGAATAAACTGATGTCGTTATACTGTATCACGGCCATGAATGGCACTTTTAATATGCAGTGGTGGTGGGGTCGCAGGGGATTACATTGAGTAAGGAGTATGCATAATAATGCCTCAGTTGGGTTTGAACTGTCTCTGTTGATACAAAAGCATCCATTCTTGATGAGGCTCCGTGTGAGAAAATGCTTGCTCAAGTGCCTCCTCCTTTATGTGGGCCAGCCCTTTCCATCTTTTTCAAGCCCTCCTTCATAGTCCGCTCAGACGCTCTCACTCAATAGCATAACAATTTTGAGTAAGATACATGTACGAACAATGGACTGCGCATAATTCAGACTTGCAGAACCAGGTGGAAGCATCCTTACCCAAAAAAAAACTGCTGGAGGCAAGCACAGACCCAGTGACCTGTTGCTTGGAGTCATGCAGCAGATGTTACACCTCTGAAGCTGTCCTGTTCGAAGAGAAATGACAAGCTTTAAAGCAGTATTTTCTTTCTCACACAATACTTACTCAAATCTCACAGACCAACCAGAAGTAGGTGAAAAAATATTTTAAATCAGTTTAGGTCCCAAAACAAATCAGTGAAGCTACGGCTGAAATAGACAACTGAGTGAAGAAATGATGATTTGATTTGATTTATTTATTGTCATGTGTACCTCAGTGCAGTGAAAACCTTTGTTTACGAGCAGTACAGGCAAATCACAGTTGATGATAAATATTGGCCATAATAATTAAGAAACAGAATAAATAAAAACCATCAGATCACTGTATATATAACCCTTAGTTATATATAACACTGTATATATAACTATAACCCTTACCATGACTTGAAACATGTGTCGGTTGTATGCTGTGGAGTGTAACATTAAGGAAAAGGGAACTTATACTTGTATAACAAGGTGTGGGGCTGGATAAACACAGCAGGCCAAGCAGCATCATAGGAGCAGGAAGGCTGACATTTCGGGCCTAGACCCGAACGGTCTAGAAGCTTTCCTGCTCCTGTGAGGCTGCTTGGCCTGCTGTGTTTATCCAGCTCTACACCTTGTTATCTTGGATTCTCCAGCATCTGCAGTTCCTATTATCTTTTATATTTGTATAACACCTTTTACATCCTCAAGGTTATTAAAGATGCTTTTTGGTAAGTATTTGTGGGATGTGAGGGTTGCTGGCAAGGATCGCCCTTGCTCGCAGAGGGGCAGAATGTGTAAAGTGGCAGATATGGCATTGATCAAACAGGTTGCTTTGCCTTGGGTGTTGTCAAGCTCCTTGAATTATGGATAGCACTTATCCAAGCCAGTAGAGTTTTCCATCACACTCCTGACTTGTGCCTTTTGTTTGGTGGACAGACTTTGGGGAGTCAGGAGGATGTGTCTCGTCTGTTAGGTGTGCCCACACGGTTGTGTGCTTCAACACGGCACATGCTCAAAGGCTGATGATTCAGATTATGGGACTTACAGCACTGGGGATTCAGACAACTGAGGACACAGGACCAGCAGCACAAACAGGGGACATTCCAGGAAACCCATCAGTTGAACATCCTGGAGGACATACAGGCTGTGCTCTTGCTACATTCAGTGCTGCTTGCCAAGAGGTGTTGAATATGGAGGAGCACCGATTCATCAACTGGGTGAAGATGAGAGATGTCAATCAGCAGGAAGTTCCCTTATCCTTGTTTGGCTCGGTGCCATATACTTTCCATAAAACTATATACCGAATGGGCCCTTTCTCTTGCACCATGTTTTGTTTACTGGCAAGCAGAGTCACGTAGACTTTTATGCAAGTAGACTGGGTGATTTAGTAAAATTGAATCACATGGGATTCAGGGTGAGCTTGCCAATTGGAGGCAAAATTGGCTTTAGGGTAGGAGAGAGAGGGCGGTGATGGAGGGTTGTTTTTCGGCTTGTGACCAAAGGTGTTCCACAAGGATCGGTGCTAGATCCACTGCTTTTTGTCATTTATATGAATGGTTTGGATGTGAGTATAGGGGACACGGTTAGTAAGTTTGCAAATGACGTCAAAATTGGCGGTATAGTGTACTGTGAAGCAGCTTATCTAAGATTTCAAAGAGATTTTGATCAATTGGGTCAATGAGCTGAGGAGTGGCAGATGGAGTTTAATTTGGATAAATGTGAGATATTGCATTTTGGTAAAACAAACATGGGCAGAATTTATACAATTAATGATAGGGCCCCTGGTAATGTTGAGGGATAGAAAAACCTAGGGGTTCAGATACATAATTCATTGAAATTTGTGTCACGGGTAAACAGGGTGATTAAGAAGATGTTCAGCACACTTACCTTCATTACTCAGACCTTTGAGTATAGGAGTTGGGAGTCATGTTGAGGTTGTACAGCAAGCTGGTGAGGCTTCTTCTGGACGTTGTTGGAAATGGAAGGTTTGAGTTATGGGGAGAGTTTGGATAGGCTTGGACATTTTTCAATGGAGCATAGGACATTAAGGGGTGATCTTGTTGAGGTTTATAAAATCATGAGGGGCATGGATAAGGTGAATGACAAGGGTCTTTTCACTAGGGCATGAGACTTCAAAACTAGGGGGCATATTTTTAAGGTGAGAGGAGAAAGATTTAAAAAGGACCTGAGGGGCAATCTTTTCACACAGAGTGTTTCGTGTGTGGAATGATCTGCCAAGGAAAGTGGTGGATGCAGGTACAGTTACAATGTTTAAAAGACATTTGGATAAGTTCATGAATAGTAAAGGTTTGGAGGGATATGGGCCAAGTGCAGGCAGGTGGGACTAGTTTAGTTTGGGAACAGGTGGACTGGTTGGACTGAAGGGTCTGTTTTCATGCTGTATGACTCTATGACTCTATGAGCCAGATAGGTCTTTTACAAAAATCAATCATAGTTTCGTGATTCCCCCATTATGGGACTTGTTTCTAATTTATTAATTGAGTTTCATTTTCGCTACCTCTTGTAATAGGATACAACCTCATGACTGAGAGCATGAGTGTGGGTATTTGAATTACCAGCCCAGTGACATTACCACTACACCATCCTCTCCCACGCGTCTGGGGGGGGAAGTCAGAGAGTGGTTTGAAACAAAGAAGATAATTTTAAAATTGAGGATTGGCAAAATAAAGTATGAAAAGTTGCCTACCAATCCCAGATAATTACTTCGGGATACCTCAATATTCCAATGTACTCAGGTCCTTTGAATATAGAGTATTGTCTCTTAGATTATTTTACACACTTTTTACAGAGATTCCATGGTTTCTACTACTCCTATTTACTGAACGAGTCATTGACAAAGTACCAAGAATAGATCGTGGCCATTCCCCTCTCAACAGAGTTCATTTCTTCATAGCTACCATTGCTAGCATTTTGTGGAGCAGACTGGTCCCACCGTCTCATGTATCATTTCTTTGCTTTTCGTCAATAATCAGGCTGCTGCAAGACATTGCTTTGCTGTAACACACGATGATGGTATGTGTCTAAACAAAGTGAGTGTGTTAGTCTACACATGACAAGATGGCAGCAGGGGTAAGTCTGTCCTTTTGGAGCTCCACACTGCTCGCCAGTTCCCTTTCTCTTTCTTTGTTTGTCTTTCCTTTTTTGTCTCTCCCTTCATCTCTCTCCCTCCATAGTAATTCTATCACCACACCCCCAACCCTTTTAACTACCTACCTAAGGAGGTGGGAAGGAGCTGGGTCACGACCAGGAACCATGTGGCAGGAGCTGAGCGTGCGGGTGGATCAAGAGTGGGCTGGCGAGAATGGGCCAGTTGGGCAGCAGAGGTGAGAATGGGCTAGTTGGGCAGCCCAGAGCGGGACTCTGGCAGAGGCATGGCATGGACTGGAATGCCCAGAGTGGGACTGCAGCAGTGGAAAGGAAAATTGGACTCTCTTAAGTTATCATTTTTTTATCTCATTCTAAGTTAATGTGAATAGGACAATAATAGTATGTGAAGCGAAGATACATACTTTTCACTGTATTTTTACATTGAATATATGTGACAACAATGATTCAATTCAATTTAAACATTGTTCAAAGTAAGACCTGACCCATTAAAAAGAAGTTTAAATAACAAAATTAGCCTTAGCTTAGAAAATAGAATTCTTTGACCCATAAGATATGCATATTTTATACATTGTAACATCATGATAACTGTAAGATGGGCAGGAAGTTCTCTGGTGGTTTTTGACATCAAAGTCTGGGAAGCTTTGATCAAGAATGAGCTAAGTTAAAGGTTATCTTGGAAGCCACTGGGAATTTTAACTGCTAATTTCACAATCAACATTCTTTGTTTGCAACTAATGTTGTTGGTTTCCCTACGTTATCTCTAAATTAACTGCTAGGTACACATGACCCTTTACATTTGTAATAGGGAAGGAATTGGCAATCCACTGTAAACTGTGGTCTAGAATTGACATCATTGTTACCAGGCATTCTAGCTTTGATGTTTAATGTGATCAAGCTGATTGTCAATTGGAGGAATTTGTTCCAGCTGCGAATGAAAGACATCTTTGTAACCCCTGGACCATCTCATGCTCTCCACGTATCTATTCCGTGGCTCGTGGAGTTGCACGTGGGCATTAAAAATCCAGCCATTTGCACAGCGGTAAAATCAGTCACTAACCCCGTCAAGGAACAAGAGCCTGGAAAGTCCTGTGACAGCCTCCTGGTGGATTGGGAATATAGAAGTTGAATGTCTGCATGCTGTATGCATGCATTGCTGACACTGTCCAAAAAACTTCTGAAGGTCAAAGCAATTGAAAGAGCTGCATTTGTGGGTAGTGGCACCACTGCAAAAGTTGCAATTCATTTGTTATGAAGAACTAGATTTGGATTTTTAGATTTAGCTTTTATTGTCATGTGTACTCACATATGGAGTACAAGAGTACAGTGAAACATATACGTTGCCAAGTACAAAATCTCAGTTACAGAAGTAGAAAAATAAAGTGAGGGGAAGTGGTGGTCAGTTAGCTCAGCTGGTTAGAGCATAGTGCCAAGAATGCTAAGGTCATGGGTTTAATCCCCATACTGACCAAGTGCATCAGATTCTAGCCACAAGATGCACACTCTGCATCCTGACTGGAGGCTTGCATAGCAGTCTCTGCTTTTTGGGCCAGCACAGTGGTTAGCACTGCTGCCCCATAGCACCAGGGAACTGGGTTCGATTCCACCCTCGGACAACTGTCTCCGTGGAGTTTGCACATTCTCCCCGTGACTGCGTGGGTTTCCTCCGGGTGCTCCGGATTCCTCCCACAGTCCAAACATGTGCAGGCTAGGTAGATTGGCCATGCTAAATTGCCCGCAGTGTTCAGGGATGTGTAGATTAGGTGGGGTATAGGGGGATGGGTCTGGGTGGGATGTTCTAAGGGTCAGTGTGAACTTGTTGGGCCAGAGGGCCTGTTTCCACACTGTTGGGATTCTATGAGTTTAGCACTACAGTCCTCGTGGTGTAAAACAGGAAAATAAAGTCAAAAAGTAAAATATTACAGACCTTTCTTAAGCTGTCAGCCTGCAGGCACTCAGGGATGGGCTTTCCCCAAGAGGTCTCACCATCTCCTGCACTGGGCATGCTTTCCCATGCTGGGCTAGGACACACTTGTATTTGCCAGCTGCCTTTGCCATCAACAGTCACTGCCAGCCTCCATCGGGCACACCAGGCTTCGCTGCCACTCGCAAGGCGTCATCCCCGACCACTGTCTCACTGCTGACTGCCATGACACCAATCAGGGATATGTGACATTTTGAAAGGACAGGCAGAAACGAAAGGATGGCAGAGCAGCTTTGTAAGTTCACTGTGTACAACAACGGAGAGTGTGGATAGGTTGGGATCTTTCTCCCTGGAGTGTAGGAGACTGAGGGGTGACTTTATAGAGATTTATAGAATCATGAGGGGCATTGATAAGGTGAATAGCCAAGGTCTTTTCCCCAGGTAGGGGAGTCCAAAACTAGAGGGATAGGTTTAAGGTGAGAGGAGAAAGATTTAAAAGTGACCTCAGGGGCAACCTTTTCACACAGACCGTGGTGCGTATGTGAAGAAGTGGCAGAGGCAGGTACAATTACATTTTTAAGACATTTGGGCAGGTACATGGATAGGAAAGGATTAGAGGGATATGAGCGAAATGCAGGCATGTGGGACTGGTTTTATTTGGGAAACCCGGTCTATTTCCATGCTGGATGATTTTATGATTCTGAATCCAGCATTGCTAATACTCCCTCCCAATACAACCCCATACTCTCACCCTCATTGCTGTTTCATCACTAAGCCACACAGTTTAGCCTGACCCATCCTGTCTGAAAACTCTCTCTAAGTCGCTGGTGTTCTTGTCGTCACTGCTTACTGTAGATCTGCATCTTGTCATTGTCAAGCAGGAGAACATCAGATACAGATGAGCAATTGGACAATTCCAAACATTAGATTTTATTTACAGCCAGCAAAATGACTAGAGGTTGCAGATGGTTCCCACAATGCAAACTAACTGCTGCCATCATGTGCAATGATTATTTTACACTCTATGATAGTCTGCTGCAATAGGCCTAGGATTATAAAGATATACTGCCATTGGACACAATCCAGACACAGTTCAGGAGGTTGATTCCAGGCATAGATGGATTCTCTTATGAGGAGAGATGGAGTAGATTGGGATTGTACTCATTGGCGTTGAGAAGAATGAGAGGGGACCTATTAAAATATGTAAGATTCTTAAAGGGGCTTGACAGACTGGATGTGGAGAGGATATTTCCAATTGTGGGAGGGTCTCCAACGAGATACGCATAATCTCAAAATAAGGAAAGACATACTTAAGACCAAGATGAGAAGAAATTTCTTCTCTCAGAGGATAGTGAGTCTGCGGAATTCCTCACCTGAAGGGCTGTCAAGACTGTTGTGTTAAATATATTCAAGATTGAGCTTGACAGGTTTAAATGAGTAAGGGCATCAAGTGGTATGGGGAAAAGGGCAGGAAAATGAAGTTGAGGATTACCAGATCAGCCATGGTCTCATTGAATGGTGGACCAGACTCTGTGGGCTGAATGGATTACTTCTGTTCCTATGTTCCTTATGGTGACAGCTTTCAATATAAGGTGTAAATCAGTTCAGCAGCCTCTCCCATTGTTAGCAATGACGTGTTGAAAAGCAAACTCTGAAATGATGATATAAATGTATTTGAAGATGAATGATGTCTAGTGGGTAGCCAGACACACGGTGCAAAAAGTTTCCTAGCAAATTTAAAAAGGACTGAAATATCTTCTCCCTCAACTTTTGTTGGATGCTGTAATTTGACTGGGAGGAGGGAAGACACATGTAAGATAAATTCTGAAAATCATATATAAACAATCTTCATTCATCCAAAGAGAGGCGAGCCAGTGGAAGATAACATTGAGTGCTTTCAAGAAGAAGATAAATTTAGCTCTTAGGGATAAAGAGATAAAAGGGTATGGGGCGAAAATGCTGGAGCTTGCTCGAAGGCCTGAATGGCCTACTCCTGCTCCTATTTTCTATGTTTCTACATAATTCCTGCTGTCAATTGACTGCACAACTGAGCAGCTGGATCACAGCAGCAGTTTTTGCATGAGGAGCCCACACTCTGATTTGAATTTCATGGGTACAATCTTCAGTGTAAACTTGAGTTCCATCCTCAGTGCTGGGAGTGGAAGGGATATTGTTCCAGCACTTTCCTTCTGTGTAGGATGAGTGACTTTTCTGAGTAGGGATCTTTGCAAACTTTTTTTTTGCGTTCGATTTAATTTTAAATTTAACTTGTGCCAATGGGCAACGTCCATGGAGGAAGAAACAGACACCCCGTTTCGGTATCTGGTGGAAATTTGAATCAACCATTGAAAAAATATCCAGCATAGTGTCGCAACTTATTTCTTCCCCAGATAAGGTCAGCTTTGTCATTGCCAGTGTCCAGGTTTTTCAAGGGTCATGTCTCACCGAGATCTTGACAAGCGAATGCGGAAGAACAACACACTTTTCCAAAGTGCATACAGTAATGTCCCAACTTTAAATACATTCCCAGAAAACCTCATTGATGGTGAAATTATGTATGGCAAATATGTTTTATAATTGGACACAACTGGATGGTTCTAACTGTCTCAAATTTTGATATTTACAAACACCATTTCAGTAAATAAAAGTTATATTAACAATTCTGAAAGACAAATCTCAGCTGTAGACTGGTTGCAAATTGCTGTTAATGAACGTAAGGTTAGTTGAATAGCTACACTCCCAATGGAAACATTTAAGAAATTTGTTATTTTGTCAGAATTCAGTAAAGTCTAACAGCAAATGTTGTCTTACCCTCATTCCCCCAGAAGAGGAAATCTTATGTGATCCGGCCAGATCACAGAAGTGCCTAGATACTGCAGGGATGCAGAATAGCTCAATCCCAGAAAGCCAGTTCTCACATGAAGTGATCGTGTCTGGCGGAAAATAAATCTTGACAGAAAGAGTTGATTTTAGACATCCCTCAATGTGAAATAGTTGGATGAAACTTATATCCTGAAACAACGGCAGATAATTGAACATTGACACAATGTGCGCTGGATGCTCTCCTTGGGTAAGCAACTTTGCAAATGGCACGACTTTACTGAAATAATGAGGTACAGACTATCCCCTGGGTTGCGACTGGTCCCCATTCAGGACTCAGTTCGCAAGTCGATTTGTACATGGCATTATTTTACAGTGAAATAATAGGAGGTTTTGAGGAGATTTGAGGAAAAGCTCTTTCACCCAAACACTGGTGGGAGTCTGGATTGGGGGCACTGCCTGGGAGAGGAGTTGAGGCGGGAAGTCTCACAACTTTATAAAAATACTTGGATGAGTGCCATAATAATCGAATCTATGGGGCTTGTCCAGGACAGTGGGACTAGTGTAAGTTGTAGTATACTTTTGGCACTACAGACTTGATGGGCCAAAGGGCCTCTTCTGTACTGAATGAATCTATGATTTTCTATGAATCTATGCATATTGGAACACGATACAAGACAATGTAAAGCAGCTGTTCATAATTAGAGGAAATGTTTGTATGTCGGGTCTTTAACATTATACTCCTAAACAGTATCATGTTCATAGGTACATGTGTTTGTAAATCAGAGACCCCCTTTGTAGCATTTTGCCAATTTCCTTTTGCTCCCATTAATTACTTGTGAGTAAATCTGACGCATGGTCCATATGAGGTGGCCCAGAGGTGTGATATTTTTATCATCAGAGATCACATTGGCTAACACAGAAGCAACTCAGTGCCATCAGGACTCTTTGTTATGTAAAAACAGAGAAGATAGGAGCATCAGCAGGCCATTCAGCCCTTCAAGCCTGGTCTACTATTCTTCACGATCATGGCTGATCGTCCAACTCAATAGCCTAATCCTGCTTTCTCCCCATAACCTTTGACCCCATTCACCACAATTGCTGTATCTAGTCTCCTCTTGGATACGTACAATATTTAGGCATCAACTAGTTCCTGTGGTAATGAATTCCACAGGCTCACTACTCTTTGAGTGAAGAAATGTCTCCTCATCTCTATACTAAGTGGTCTACCCCGAATCTGCAGACTATGACCCCTGGTTCTGGACACACGCACCATCGGGAACATCCTCCCTGCATCTACCCTGTCCAGTCCTGTTAGAATTTTATAAGTCTCGAGGAGACTGAACTCCAGGGAAAACAATCCCAACCTAGTCAATTTCTCCTCATACGTCAGTCCTGTCATCCCCGGAATCAGCCTGGTAAACCTTTGCTGCACTCCCTCGAGAGCAAGAGCATCCTTCCTCAGAAAAGGAGATGAAAACTGCACACAGTATTCTAGTTGTGGCCTCACCAAGGCCCTGTACAACTGCAACAACACATCCCTGCTCCTGTACGCAAAACCTCTCACAATGAAGTCCAACATGTCATTTGCCTTCTTTACCGCCTGCTGCACCTGCATGCTTACCTTCAACGACTGGTGCACAAGGACACCCAGATCCCACTGCACACTCCCCTCTCCCAATTTACAGCCATTCAGGTAGTAATCTGCCTTCTTGTTTTTGCTTCCAAAGTGAATAACCTCACATTTATCCAAATTATACTGCATCTGCCATTGATTTGCCGCTCACCCAACCTGTCCAGAGCATGCTGAAGGATTTCTGCATCCTCATCACAGTTCTCCCTCCCGCCCAACTTAGTATCATCTGCAAACTTGGAGATGTTACATTTAGTACCCTCACCCAAATCATTAATATATATTGTGAATAGCTGGGGTCCCAGCACCGATTCCTGTGGCACCCCACTAGTTACTGCCTGCCAATTTGAAAAGGACCCATTAATTCCTACTCTTTGTTTCCACTCTGCTAACCTGTTTTCTATCCATCCCAATACACTTACCCCAATCACATGCACTTTAATCTTGCACATTAATCTCTTACGTGGAACTTTGTCAAAAGCTTTCTGAAAGTCCAAAAATACTACATTGACTGGCTCCCCCTTATCAACTCCACTGGTTACATCTTCATAGAATTCCAACAGTTACATATGAGCTGCTTGAACCTCAATAAAAGCAGATGTAAAGTTTCAGTTTCTAGATTCTCACTGCTCTTGCTCCCCAGTTATAATCGCTCCGAATTGTCAGAGGTGCTTTCAGCTGTCTAAGCCTTAAACTCTTTCCAAATCCATCTCCCTATCTACATGTTTCTCCTCATTGAAACATGCATTTTTGGCAATCTTAGGATTACAATTAGAATTAGGTTTTTATTGTCTTGTGTGCAGATGTACAGGAATACAGTGAACAGTGTACTATGTCACCACACATGGTGCCATCTTAGGTACAAAGTACCTAGGTATGAATGTTAGGTCCCAAAATAGGTTAGGTACAAAAATACAAAAATAAAGAAAAAAAGCTTAAAAGTTCTTCATTGTATAAATTAGCGAAATAAGGAAATAAATTACAGTCCTTCTGTAGCCAATCTTTCCTGATGTCTCCCAATGTGACACAGTGTCAAATGTTATTTGATGGTGCTTTCGTGAAACATCTTGAAAGATTTTTGTACATTGAAGGTGCTATGTCAATGCAAGTTGCTATTCTTGTACATATGTGTTTTGGAAGTTCCTCTAGAGTTGTTGGCAGAGTAAAGTGAGCGTATATGATAAATGGCAGGGTGGTGATGGGGAAACATGAACTGTGTCATAGAAGGAGATCATTCAGCCCCTTGTGTTGATGATAGCTCTTTGATAAACCAATCTAATTAGTCCCCTTCCCCTGCTCTGTTCCATACCCTTACAGAGCTCCCCTCTACAACCTGATAGAAATCATAATGGATGGAATTAGAACTGGATAGTCAGTTTTATAATCAAACATGACATCTGTTTCCCCTCTGACTGTGAAAATTAGTTGGCATAGCCCAAGAGCTGTTTTCAGAACTGGCAGCTAAGGAGAAAAAAACACAACAATCACCTCCTCCGCACCTAACAGCCTTCCAAAGCTAAAATGTTTTCTGTTACTTCTATTGAATGTTTCATGCAGATCAACCGGTAAAATATGAATAACATAAAAAGATGGAAATAAAATTGTTTTTAAAGTATGTGTAGACAATTATGCTCTTTGAATGAAATATTGAACATTTCAGAAAAACAGAAATTTCCAAAAACCCTCATCAGATCACACAACATCTGTGGAGAGTGAGACAGCATGAAGACCCATTCACCAAACATCATTGACCTTTTGTCATAATTGGCAAAGGTAAGAGAAGTGAGATCTTTCTAACAGAGAGGCTAGAAAAGGAGGGAGGGGCAGAAGGAGCAAACCAGGAGATCCGTGAGAGGAGAAACTAAATGATGAAGGTGCACTGGTCCCAAGCAAAGGTGCTGGTATAAGTAAAGATGCAATAGGTAAGTGATGCAAATAGCAAGGGCAAAGTTACTAAAAGTGGCTGCTGTCCATAAAGAAAAAGATGGGAGAGTTCAGTACAGTGGTCATGGTCTTAAATAGAGTCAGAGAGAATCATACATCACAGAAACAGAACCTTCCGTCCAAACAGTCCATGCCGACCATAATCCCAAACCAAACTAGTCCCACCTGCCTGTTCTTGGCACATTTCCCTCCATAACCTTTCCTAGTCATGAACTTAACCAAATGTCTTTTAAACCTCATCACTGTACTCACATCCATCATTTTTTTCTGGTAGTTCATTCATTCCAGATATGAGCCCTTTTTGGTGTAAAAAAGTTGCTCCTCATGTCTTTTTAAAATCTTCCTCCTCTCACCTTAGAAATATGCCCCTTAGTCTTGAAATCCCACCCCCACCGAGGAAAAGACACCTACCATTCATCTTATCCATACCCCTCATGATTTTATAAACTTCTATAAGATCACCCCACCAACTTCCTACACTCCTGTGAAAAAAGTCCCAGCCCATTTAGCCTCTCCTTATAACCCAAGACCACCATTCTTGACAATATTCTGGTAAGTCTTTTCTGAGCCATCTCCAGCTTAATAATATCCTTCCTATAAGAGGGCAACCAGAACTGGACAAATTACTCCAGAAGAGGCCTTATCAACGTCCTAACAACCTCAACATGATGACCCAACTCAAAGGACTGAGTAAATTGTTGGACACAGTTTTGGATCCAAAAATTCAGAATCGAGAGGTAAGATGTTGAGAAGAAATGCCTTCACCCAGAGAGTGATGAGTCTGTGGAATTCTCTGCCACAGAAAGCAGTTGAGCCTGAAGCATTGAATGTTTTCAAGAAGGAGCTAGACGCTGTTGTAGGGCTAAAGGGATCAAAGGATACTGAGAGAAAGCAGGATTAGGGTGCAGAGTTGGATGATCAACCACCTTGAATGGTTGAGCAGGCTCAAAGGTCTGAAAGGCCTACTCCTGCCACTATTTTGTATGTTTCTAAGTCTATGCTCCTCAAACTCACATTAACCAACATTAACCAATGTAGGCAACTAAAGACAAACAGGCATTTCTACAAGATGGGGAACTGTGACAAATTATGTCTTTTGTCCGCAATAGTCAAGTTCAGTATGACCAAAAAGCTGCCCTTTAAATACAAAAAAATTCCTGGATGAATAACTGTTTATTGTACTTGCACTTCAAAAGAGAAATTAAAATAATATAATGCACACTGTTCCTTTAACCTCTTCTCATGATGATGATCTCATTCCTGCTCCCTGCCAGCAGATGTGTCATAGTTTCACTGTGTGTACATATCCTGGACTCTGCAACTGCACGTGGCTTTCTGTTTCCCTTTCCCCTGTTTGTTCCACATAAGTGCCCATTTTTTTTTTGCTTGGCTTACTCATGCTGCGTGTTACTTTCAACATGTGCATTCGTAATATAAACAGCGAACTGATCTTCTTATTCAGCCACACTTCTCACTCTGACGACCATCAAGTTGGTGCCCTTGAAGTGACTCCAGTGTTTCCATGGGCTGGCTTCATAATATTCACAATGCCACATGGGTCCCCAAAACTTCTTGTCTACCGTACAGTCCTGAAATGGTTTTTAGTAACATTACAGGCAGTCCCCATGTTGTGGACAGGCTCCATTCTTGAAACTGTTCGCAAGTTGATATGTACACAAGTCAGAACACAATACAGAACAAGAGAAAGGAGCCATTCATAAGTACAGGAAATGTGCATATGTTGAATCTTTAAAATTATGTCCCAATATGGAATCACATTTCTAAATTGGACGATTGTAAATTGGTGTGTGCCTTAAAAGTTTCCATGCAACAACAAAGGAACTGCATTCATATGGCAGCTTTAGTGAAATAACGCACTTCACTGCAGCATTACCAGACAAAGTGTGACATTGACGAGATTTAGGACAGGTGACCAAAAAGCTTGGTCAAGGAGGCAGGTTTTGAGAAACGTCTTAAAGACTGAGAGAGATCGGTAAGGAGGTGCAGAGGATTAGGGAAAGTATTTCAGAATTTACTGCCTAGATGGTATAAACAACATAATTAATTA
This sequence comes from Ginglymostoma cirratum, assembly GCA_024137785.1. Lineage (NCBI taxonomy): Eukaryota > Metazoa > Chordata > Chondrichthyes > Orectolobiformes > Ginglymostomatidae > Ginglymostoma > Ginglymostoma cirratum. The sequence goes on along the minus strand of JAHRHZ010000017.1, from coordinate 43,080,234 downwards.
AGACATGTGACACCATGACAAATTTGCACCTTATTATCATATGCTTTCCAACATTATATTTTTACTGAATGGTCAGGGTCATTCTCTTTCATAAAAGTGCATTCAACACTTTTTCTTTAATTTTAGGCCCTGATTTCTGGAACTCCCTGACTTCTGGAACAAAACCACCTTGTTTCTCTAAGGCTGATGTTTCGGGTCAGGACCCAAAACGTCAGCTTTCCTGTTCCTCTGATGCTGCCTGGCCTGTGTTCATCCAGCTCCACACTGTGTCATCTCTGACTCCAGCATCGGCCGTTCTTACTATCTCCCACTTTGTTTCTCTGCCTTGATTTCCTCCTCTGTAACATTTCTAAAAACCTACCTGTCTGACCCAGCTTTTGTTCTCACCTTATGTGGCACAGTGCTGTATTTTGGTTACAATAAAAAAAATATGCATTTATATGGCACCAGTCATGATCACTGGAGGCATACAGCTTTGCAGCTGGTGAAGTACAATTGAAGTGTAGACGGTGTTGCAATGCAAGTGGAGCTGAGTCCACAAAAAGATCAGCCATGATCTTATTGAATGGTGGAGCAGGCTTGATGGGCCAAATGGCCTACTCCTGCTCCTATTTCTTATGTTCTTATGTTCTAAACAGCAGCCAATTTGCACAACATCTTCGACCTCTCCCTTCTACGAGCCGAAGTCCCTACCTGCTTCACAAAGACCACCATCATCCCCATACCTAAGAAATCACACGCAATGTGCCTTAATGACCTTTGCCCAGTGGCACTGACCTCAATAATCGTGAAATGCTTCAAGAGGCCAGTCATGGCCCACATCAACTCCAGTCTCCCATCCTACCTCAATTCCCTACAATTTACCTACCGACAAAACAGGCCCACAGAGGATGTTATATCCCTAGCCCTGCACCCATCCCTGGAACATCTGGACAAGACACCTACATCACACTTCTGCTAGTTGACTACAGCTCCGCCTTCAACATCATTATCCCCTCCAGACTGATCTCAAAACTGTGTGACTTTGGTCTCGGCTGATCCCTCTGCAACTGGATCCTTAGGTTTCTGACCCACAGACTGCAAACAGCGAGGACAGGTAACTGCACCTCCTCCACAATAACACTCAACACTGGAGACCCCCCAAGGATGTGTCCTCAGCCCCCTACTGTACTCCCTGTATACCTATGAGTGTGTTACCAAATTCCAAATGAATGCCATCTGCAAGTTCACTGATGACACCACCATAGTGGGACGGATAGCTGACAATGATGAGTTAATCTTGGAGATAGGGGGCTTGTTGACTTGGTGCAGTGAAAACAATCTGTCTGTCAATGTCGGCAAAACTAAAGAACTGATCATTGACTTCAGAAAGAAAGGAGGAGAACACGCCCCCATCTACATCAACGGAACTGAGGTTGAAAGGGTGAATAGCATCAAGTTCCTTGGAGTGATGGTAACCGACAACCTGTCCTGGACTTCCCACGTAGAAACAACAGTCAAGGAGAAACAACAACACCTTTTCTTCCTCAGGCGGCTCAGGAAATTTGGCATGTCTATAAGGACCCTCATCAACTTCCACAGATGCACTACTGAAAGCATTCTGTCCAGGTGCATAATGGCCCGGTGTGGCAACCGCTCTGCCCAGGACCGTAAGAAACTACAGAAGGTGATGTGCACAGCCCTGACCATCACGGAAGTCAACCTTCCATCCATGGACTCCATTTGTATGGCTCACTGCCATGGAAAGGCTGCCAACATCATCAAAGACCCATCACACACTGGTAATGACCTCCTACAACCTCTTCCATCAGGCAGAAGATACAAAGTCTTAAAACATGCACAAGCAGGCTCAAGAACAGCTTCTTCCCGGCCGTTTCAGACTGATGAATGGACTCTCTAGCCTCAAATAATGCTGATGTTGCTAATGTTGATCTTGCCTTGCGCGCGCCCTGTGCAATGTAACCTGTACGCCTTTGTCTAAATCTTTATGACCTCTACATCCTTTGCTTACTATGATCTGACTGTACTGCTCATAAACAAAGCTTTTCACTGTACTTTGGTACATATAACAATAAATCAATCGATCAAATCTCACACACAAGCAGTGAGCAAAAAGTTCTAATGATTTTTGAAAAAAATTATTCATTCTTTCATGGAGTGTGAGCATCAATGGCAAGATTGGCATTTGTTATCTGTCCAAAACTGCCATTGAACTGAATACAGGCCATCTCAGCGGGCAAAGGATCGGGAATCATATGTAGGTCAGATGAGATAAAGGTCGCAAATTTCCTCAACTAAATGACGTTAGTGAAGCAAATGGGATTTTCTAGCCATTAATGTTAGTTGTCACGGACTGCATTCTGAGACTATAGATGTTATTCAATTGAATTTAAATTCTACCAGCTATTGTGGTGAGATTTGAACATACAGATATGGACCAAGTGCAGGGAAGTGGGACTAATTTAATTTGGGAAGATGGTCGGCATGGACTGGTTGGACCGAGGGGTTTGTTTCTGTGCTGTATGACTATCACTCTATAACTGCTTGACATTAGGAGATGTGGTGGCTACGGGGCGAGGTTTGGTTACCCTGAACAAATCCCGAGGTTGTCCCCAATAAATGTGCATCTTCCATAAGGTTGGTTTGCAAGTTTTTCCTGATTTCCACTTTCCCTAGCCTAACGACACTAACACAAGACATTAAGTAGTGTTTCTAACACCATCAATCAGCTTGCAGTCTTGGACAGAGTTGTATGTGATTTAATAACTCAGTAACATTCACCATACTGTCCATCCCCAGCTGGCCAACTAAGTTGAATTATAATGTATATAACACAGCCAGATCTTTATGACATTTCTGCATATTAACACTAAATCAGGAACACTGGGTCCTATGCCATTTCCCTATCTGCTAAAAATCTTGACCTTCGTGGAAGTGAGCACGTGATACGCCCACCTGGAAGTGGGTGAGGGTGTAGAAATACCACAATGACAACAGTAAATAACATTCTCACATTTGCAAAGCTGGGTGCAAGGGATACATAAGGGCACCAAATGCTGTTAAATTGTTTGTGCTGCAGGAAGCGCATTTCTGCAGTTTAATTATGCCAGAACTATGCCCATCTCCAGCCACCAACTCTGAATTTGTCGAAAGTGGATATTAACAATGGCAGTATTGCCCCTGTCTTGATGGACAATGCTCTTAGTTCTGAGTTATGGGGCCAAACCTCACAGCAGAGATGTAAGTGTCATAACACTGGCTGATGCTTACAGTGCAGTTCCTGACAGAGTTCCGCACTGTCGTAAGTGGTGTTGTTCTGAATGAGACATTAAACCAAGTTACATTAAACCAAGACCCTGGGCTTTATTTTTAGCCCTGAATAGGGGCTGCTTTGCAGCTGGGCAGTTGCTAGAAATAGAGCCGCCGGTCCGTGTGCTGGTTCCCAGGCTCCGTCTCATCCATGGACCATTTTCATGGAGGTCTGGCCACTCTACCAATCCACATGTGGTCAGTCCAGGTCAAGGGGCCACTTAAAGGAGGCCAACGGGGATATTTCAATCAGCCTCCAGACTCCCCCAGGCGGCAGGTGTCATTAGCAATCTGGAAATGGATGTCCAGCAAGCAGACAGGAGACCAGAACTCCAGGCAAAATCTTAATGAAGCAATAACCAGAACACAACCACAGTAATTATGTCCCATTCTGGTCACTATATTTCAGGAAGGATAAGAGCATCTCTCACAGGCTGCAGAAATTCATAGAATTGCTATGGTGTGAAAGCAGGCTATTCGGCCCATCGAGTCCACACCTACCTTCCAAAGAACATCCAACCAGACCCACCTCTGTAATCCTGCATTTTCCATGGCCAATCGACCTCGTCTGCAAGTCCCTGGACACTATGGGACACATTAGCATGGACAATCCACCTAACCTGCACATCTTTGAACTGTGGAAAGAAACCAGAGCACCCAAAGGAAACCCACACTGACATGAGGAGACTGTGTAAACCCCACACAGCAGGTCACCACAGGCTGGAATCAAATCCAGGTCCCTGGCGTTGTGACGCACTGAGCCACCATGCCACCTTACAGTGGTTTTCCAAAGTGGTTTCACAAATGAAGGGTTTTAGCAACAAGGTTACATTGGAGTAGTTAGCAGTGTTCTCCTTGGAGTAAAGCAGACTGAGAGGACATTTGATATAAGTATTCAAGGTTATACATTTAACAAAGAGAAACTGTTCTCATTGGCTCAGTGGTTAGCACTGCTGCATCACAGCGCCAGGGACCCGGGTTCAATTCCACCCTCTGGCGACTGTCTGAGTGGAGTTTGCACATTCTCCCCGTGTCTGCGTGGGTTTCCTCCCACAGTCCAAAGATCTGCAGGTTAGGTGGATTGGCCGTGCTAAATTGCCCATAGTGTCCAGGGGTGTATCTGTTAGGTGAATTAGACGTGGGAAGTGCAACATTACGGGTAAAGGGTAGGGGGATGGGTCTGGGTGGGAAGCTCTTCAGAGGAGCGGTGTGGACTTGTTGGGCCGAATGGCCTGTTTCCAAACAGTAGGGATTCTATGACTGCTGACAGCTCCAGGACGAAGGGAAATAGGTTGAAGATTTTGGTCAAGGGATGCAAGGGGGAGTGTGAGGACAAACCTGTTTGAAGCAGCAGGTAGCAACAACCTGAATGGCGATTGGTTAGCTCAGATGGTTGGATGGCTGGTTTGCGACACAAAGTGATGTCATTAACATGGGTTCAATTTCCAGACCAGCTGAGGCTACCACGAAGAGCTCAACCTTTCTCTGCCCAACGTCAGACACGGTGATTCTCAGGTTTAGCCACAGACAGCCCTCTCTTCTGGATGTCAGAGTAGCCTTATGGCCTGGTAAAGGCAATGGTAACATTTCTCAATGACCTGAATCTCACTGCCCAGAAGGATGGTGGAAGCAGGTATGAGCGATGACTTGAAAAAGAAAATTGGATAGGCACTTGAAAGAAATAGAATTGAAAGGTCACAGAGATAAAGGGGAACTGGAACTGACTGGATTAGTCTGTGGATAGCTGGGATAGACTCAATGGGTTGAATGGCCTGCTTCAGTCTGACTCCGGTGGAGACGGAAGGCTCCATGATGTTGATGTTGCCCTCTCCCTTTACTTACCTTTGATTACAGCCTTCTACTTTGTTTCAGCTGCAAGGCATCATATTGGGCCATCAGCTTCAAGAGACCAACTGGTATCCCTAACACAATGGTGAGGTCCCATTCTCTGACCATTCATCTGTTGTTCTGGCAAAAATCGCAACCCTGATTGTTTCCTACCACAGGATCTACATTTCAGCCAGACAGGAGCTCGCATGGCAACTCCTGGCCCCTATCTCCCATCTCCCCAACTGGATGTAAATGTACACAGAAATTACAAGTGAGTGTGATAATTGTCCCAGCATCCTGACCAAAGTTTATCCCTCAGTCAAGATCACTAAAGCAGATTGCCTGGTCCTTTAAAATCTCTGCTGCTTGTTGGATCTTGCTGTGCTGCCTCATTTCCTACATTACAATAGTGACTATGCTTTCAGTCGATTTCTTTGCCTGTGAAGCATATTGGAGCACCCTGACATTGTGAACAAGTGATATTAAAATGGAAATCTTCCTATTCTGAGGATTTTAACTCTGCTGTGACATTATGTTGAACTAATTACTGCATGTTAAGATTTCTACAATTTGAAATACTTCGCTTATTGCTATTTTTTTACCCTGCCACATGTAAATGTCCAACTGGATGGTTAGAAACACAACATCAAAGTTACTCTTTGTTTAAAACTCTGCTCTAAGAGCTCCAATTCCTAACAGAATTCATTGATAAAGAAAGGCTGGATAATTTAGAACTTTTTTCACTGGAGCGTAGGAAGTTGAGAGGTGATCTTTTAGAAGTTTATAAAACAATGAAGAGTATGTACTGAATTAATGGCAATTGTCTTCTCCCTAGGATGGGAGATTTCAAGATTAGAGGGCACATTTTGAAGGTGAGAGGAGAGAGATTTAAAAAAGACATGAGGGGCAAATTTTTTACACAGAGGGTGGTTTGTGTGTGGAATGAACTTCCTGAGGAAGTGGTGGATGCAGGTACAGTTACAACGTTTAAAAGACATTTAGATAATTACATGAATAGGAAAGGTTTTGGAGGGATAGGGGCCAGGAGCAGGCAGGTGGGATTGGTTTAGTTTGGGATTATGTTTGGCACGGACTGGTTGGACCGAAGGGTCTGCTTCCATGCTATATGACTCTGTGACTCTATGACTCTTTGGGTGCACTAATTGAAACTAAGATGATTAACTGTACAGGTTCTTTCTATGGGTTCTACAGTAAATGCTAAGAGGAGAAATTTATCGTGGAATCCATGGAAATACTCATTTGTATGAATCCTTGACCATTAAATTTTCATCCCTGTTCATTCTGCTGTCAATTGCCACATCAAAACTCATTGCTATAGAGATATGATGAACCCGGACACCTGTTCAGTTCATTTTATCAAATTCTGTTTTTCCCAATATTATTGTTTTACACTGAGTAATGCTGTGCACCTCCACCATTTCAAGGTCTTGCAGTTTCAGCTGTGTGTATGTTATTTCATCTTCTTCAAACCGTTGGTCTCAATATCTCCGCCTCCAGATTGTAATCCCCCAGTGAACCTATGTTAGGGCTGGTTTTGGATGTACTACAGTCCTGAGTTGATCCACAGGGTACCCTAGAAAATTGAATTCAACGGGAATGATCTACCTATTGGGTAATGTACCTGGTTCAAGGTACTGACATAAAGCATTTCATCCCCATTTCTTAGATAACAAGCATGGGGCTGGATGAACACAGCAGGTCAAGCAGCATCATAGGAGCAGGAAAACTTGACGTTTC
>JAHRHZ010000017.1:43060352-43072937 GCA_024137785.1 Ginglymostoma cirratum | reverse complement strand
GGGGGTTAGGGAGGAGATAGGTCAGTCCAGGGAGGACGGACAGGTCAAGGGGGCGGGATGATGTTAGTAGATAGGAGATGGGGGTGGGGCTTGAGGTGGGAGGAGGGGATAGGTGAGAGGAAGGACAGGTTAGGGAGGCGGAGATGAGCTGGGCTGGTTTTGGGATGCGGTTGGGGGAGGGGAGATTTTGAAGCTTGTGAAATCCACATTGATGCCATTGGGCTGCAGGGTTCCCAGGCTGAATATGATTTGCTGTTCCTGCAGCCTTCGGGTGGCATCACTGTGGCATTGCAGGAGGCCAAGGATGGACATGTCATCTGAGGAATGGGAGGGGGAGTTGAAATGGTTCGCGACTCTCCCCTCCCCCAACCGCATCCCAAAACCAGCCCAGCTCATCTCCACCTCCCTAACCTGTTTTTCCTCTCACCCCAAGCCACACCCCCATCTCCTATCTACTAACATCATCCCGCCCCCTTGACCTGTCCGTCCTCCCTGGAATGACCTATCTCCTCCCTACCCCCCTACCTACACTCACCTTTACTGGCTCCATCCCCGCCTCTTCGACTTGTCTGCCTCCTCTCCACCTATCCTCTCCTCTATCCATCCTCTATCCGCCTCCCCCTCTCTCCCTATTTATTTCAGAACCCTCTTCCCCTCCCCCATTTCTGATGAAGGGTTTAGGCCCGAAACGTCAAGTTTTCCTGCTCCTATGATGCTGCTTGACCTGCTGTGTTCATCCAGCCCCATGCTTGTTATCTTGGATTCTCCAGCATCTGCAGTACCTTTTATCTCTCATCCCCATTTCTTCAACGTTTCAAAAAAAAACCTATTAATGGAAATACAGGACCTAACTGGAATAAAGTCAAAGTCATAACTTTTTAACTTGTCTTAGAGAAGATAACTTGAGTAGTATAACTCCAACATAGGAAAATATATGGATTCCATAAGGAACGAGAGCTGGATGGTTGCATTCAACTTTGAGCTGTTAGTATGTGGAAATAATGAAGTGATAGCATGCACTGAGTTTAAATTAGGTATACACATTTTGTTATTCCTTGGTCATTGTTTCTACACATTAGCCATGGTCAGTTAGAACATTTGCATCCTTTAGTACTTTATTGAGGTTGGCATTAGCCAAGGATATATTGGAAACAGTTTCTCTGCTTCAGGTCTATAAGATGGTGAACGACTGTTAATCCAGAGATCCATGTAATGTTCTGGGGACCCAGTTTCGAATCCCATCATGGCAGGTGGTGGAATGTGAATTCAATAAAAATCTGGAATCAAGAGTCTGATGATGACCATGAATCCATCGTCGATTGTTGGAAAAAGCCATCTGGTTCACTAATGTCCTTTAGGGAAAGAAACTGTCATCCTTACCTGGTCTGGACTACATGTGACTCCAGACCCACAGCAACGTGATTGACTCCTAACTGTCCTCTGGGCAATTAGGAATGGACAATAAATGCTGCCTAGCCAGCGATGCCCTCATCCTGTGAATGAATTAAAACAAATCCAGCCTTGCTGACCCATTACCAAGCAACAGGATTTTGCTTAAACAGGCTAAACAGTTTCAATAGTATGTTTAATTGGAGACAATGCAATGCCTTTTTGTAAAATAGAACAATCTTTTGTGGGAAGACATTGTCAGTGTGAGCACTGTGGCTGTTACGAATTGTGATGAACTTGAACACCTGTTGGGATTCTTTTATTGAATTCTGTTCGTGTCAATATTGTCATTTAACACTGAATTATACTGTGCACTCTTTGGGAGCTTGTCAACTTTGAAATATTGATCTTTTGGCTAGTGCAATTACTGATGAGGCCCCAAAGAACAAATATAGAATAATGAAAATCCAGCTCCGAATAAAGTGTTGTAACCTTTGCAGTGGTCAGATTGCATCAGAAACTGAGATTGCAATGATTATAGTTTTAAATCACTCCCTGGCAACTTTTGATTTTTAAGAGTGTGTACTTTGGAATTTGTCGAAGCGATTTTACTGCTTTCTTTTAAACTAGCAGCAAATTTGTTAAGTGAAGTTGGTGGATAGGATTACTCCAATGGTGTCTATGGTATGTATGAGTCCCAGAGCAGGTGGCAAAGTCAGTGAGTTTGGAAACGTGGAGAACAGGCTGATCCTAGCAGCAGACATTACCATTAATTAGCCCCTCCATAGTCCTTAATTATTCACACTTTAAGAAAGTATTCTGAACTGACTTCCTTGGATTCAAAGCATCATCTGTCATAGTTTTGCCAACTTACTTAATCTATCCACATCCCTTTATAATTTCCTGCTCCTAACCACAGAACTTACTCTGTTGCCTAATTTAGTTTCCTTTCCAAATTTGGAATGCTGTATGTTTCTTTATTCAATTCATTGATAGACAGGGTGAAACGATGAGGCTTCCGTACAGATCCCTACTGAATATCACCATGCTTCGCCTGGTTTGGAGGGTATTAGCTATGAGGAGAGACTGGACAAACTTGGTTTGTTTTCATTTGAACATCAGAGGCTGAGGGGTGACCTGGTAGAGGTTTCCACAATTATGAGAGTCATGAATATTGCTATGCTGTATTGTTCTCTGGTCTTTTTTTTGCTCAAAGTGCATCTGTTCTTGACCTCCTACATACCAAACAACTTCCTGTTGGTAGAAATTGCTGAGATAGATAGTTTTCCTTCAGACTCAACCAAAGAGCAATATTTTCATCAGCCACCATCCACTTAGGCTCGCGAGCTTTTTTAAAAAGTTTTTCCACAGGATGACTGTCACTGGCTAGGCCGATATTTATTACCTACTCCTAATTACCCAGAGGGCAGTTTAGAGTCAACCCCATTGCTGTGGATATGGAGTCACATGTAGGCCAGACTAGATTATTTTTTACCTTTATCCATTCACAGGTTGAGGGCATCGCTGGGTAGGCTAACATTTATTGCCTATCCCTAATTGTCCAAAGAGCAGTTAAGAGTCAACCACATTGCTGTGGGTCTGGAGTCATATATAGGCGAGGCCAGGTAAGAATGGCAGTTTCCTTCCCTAAAGGACATTATTGAACCAGATTCAGAGATAGTAGCAACTGCAGATGCTGGAGAATCCGAGATAACAAGGTATAGAGCTAGATGAACACAGCAGGCCAAGCAGCATCAGAGGAGCAGGAAAGCTGACGTTTCGGGTCTGGGCCCTTCTTCAGAAATTTCTGAAGAACAGTCTAGGCCCGAAATGTCAGCTTTCCTGCTCCTCTGATGCTGCTTGGCCTGCTGTGTTCATCCAGCTCTACACCTTGTTATCTTAGTGAACCAGATTTTTTTTTTCCTGACAATTCATGGTCATCACTAGATTCTTAATTCCAGATATTCATTGAATTCAAATTCCACCATCTGCCGTGGCCGGATTTGAATCCGGGTCCCCAGAATATTAACAGTCCAGCAATAACACGACTGTGTCATCGCCTCTCCCTGATGAAAGGTAAGGATGGTAGGTTTCCTTCCTTAAAAAACATTAGTGAACCAGAAGGCTTTTTACTCACAATTAACTGTGGTTACATAAGCACCATTAAGCTAAATTTTTAATTCTAAATTTGTATTGATTCAAAGATTTACAACAATGTTGCCGGGGTTGGTGGGTTTGAGCTATAGTGAGAGGCTGAATAGCCTGGGGCTACGTTCCCTGGAGCATCAGAGGCGGCGGGGGTGGGGGGGGGGGGTGATCTTATAGAGGTTTACAAATTATCAGGGGCATGGATAGCATGAATAGCCATGGATTTTTTGCCAGGATAGGGGAGTTCAAACTAGAGGGCATAGGATTAAGGTGATGGGGAAATGATTTAAAAGGGGCCTAAGGGGTAACTTTTTCAAGCAGAGCATGGTGTGTGTATGGAATGAGCTGCCAGAGGAAATAGTGGAGGCTGGTACAATGACAACATGTAGAAGATATCTGGAAGGGTAAATGAATAGGAAGGATTTAAAGGAAATGGGCGAAAAGTTGGCAAATGGGACTAGATTAATTTAGGATATCTGGTTGGCATGGACGAGTTGGACAGAAGGGTTTATTTCCTTTCTGTAAATCTTTATGACTCTATGATAATAAAATACTTACCATCTGCCATGGTGGGATTGAGAAACCATATCTGTAGAATATTAACCTAGAGTTACGATTACTAGTCCAGTAACATCAATATTAAGCCACTGCCTCCCTCAGTTAATTTATTTCTGAAACAAAACGCATCATAGAAACATGTTGTATTGACGTCTGCAGATGAATTTCAAGCATTTACATTTGAAAATGACACAGTGAATATGAAGAATGGGATAACTGAACACTTTGGAAATTTTTCATTTAATCAGGTAGAGCCAGCATGCTAGGTAGGTCATAACTGACAAACCTCATTGATTTTTTTGTAGAGGTGACTAAGGGATTGAGGGAGAATTACCGGGAAATTAGTCAAGTGACACGTGACAGAAAGTCAGTAGTAGCAATGGGTAGAAACTCAAATTAGCAGGATGCGCCAAGTGGTGTCTGTGGATCTGTGTTAGTGCCTCAATTATTCACGTTATTTATGAATGACTTGGATAATGGCACAGAAAGCCAATATCCAAATTTGCTAATCTCACGAAGTTAGGTGGTATTGTAGACAGTGTAGATGATAGCAAAGAATTACAAAGGGATGTTGATAGAATAAGTGAATGTTCATTGTGGCAAATGGAGTTCAATGTAAGCAAATATGAGGCTATCCATTTTGGACCAAGAAAGGATTAATCAGGGAACTTTCTAAACGTTATGAAGTTAAATACAGTGGATGTCCAAAGAGACTTGGGAGATCAGATGCATAGATCTTTAAAATGTCACAATCTGGTGAAGAAAATAATGAAGAAATCTAATGGAATGCTGGCCTTTATGTCAAGAGAACTGGTGCACAAGGACACAGAAGTTATGATGCAATTATAATAAACCCTGGGAGCATTGTGAGCAGATTAGGGCATCACATCATAGGAAGGATATATTGGCGTGGGAGGGAGTACAATGTAGGTTTACAAGAATGATACCTGGACTTCAGGGTTGAGTTAAGAGAAGAGATTATACAAATTACGCCTGTCTTCTTTAGAATTCAGAAGGTTAAAGGGAGGTGTGATCAAAGTGTTTAAGGAATTAACCGGAAAAGACAGGTTGGATAAATATAGACTATTTCCACTGGTTTGGGTTTCTAGAACTAGGGATGTAGTCTGAGAATTAGGGCTGGAATGTTCAGGTGAGATGTTAGGAAGCATTTCTACACTTGAAGGGTATAAGGGTTTGGAACTCTCTTCCATACGTGGCAGTGGATGCTAGATCAGTTGTTAATTTTAAGTCTGAGATAGATCATTTTTTGTTCAGTGAAGATAAAGGATGTAGACTAAAGGCAGGTATATGGAGTTTGGCCAGAGATCAGCCATGATCTCCTTGAATTGTCATAAAGGCAAGAGGGGATGAATGACCTATTCCTGTTCCTATGTCCCTACGTTCTTACATTTACAGTTGGAGGATTGGGAAGTTTTTTTATATTCACTCATAGGATATGGGCATCAATGGTTGGGCCAGTATATATTGCCCATCCCTATTTGCCTTTGAGGCAGGCTGCCTCTTAGAACCACTGAAATCCATGTCCTGTAGGTTGACCCATAATGTTAGGGAGTTAATTCCAGGATTTTGACACAGCGACAGAACTATTAATTCCCGAGTCAGGATGGTGAGTGACTTCGAGGGAACATGGAGGTGGTGATGTTCCCATGTATCTGCTGCCTTTGTTCTTCTCGATGGAAGTGGTCGCGGATTTGGGAAGGTGTTGCCTCAGGAGCATTGATGAATTTCTGCAGTGCATCTTGTAGACAGTACACACTGCTGGTACTGTGTGTCAATGGTGGAGGGAGTGGATACCTGTGGATATGGTGCCAATCAAGTGAGCTGTCTTGTCCTGGATGGTGTCAAGCTTCTTGAGGGCTGTTAGAGCTGCACTCATCCAGGCAAGTGGGGAGTATTCCATCACACCCCTGACTTGTGTCTTGTAGGTGATGGGCAGGCTTTGGAGAGTCAGGAAGCGAGTTACTCAAGAAGAGAGAGGGACTGGTGGATTCTATGTGCCCAGCCAGAAGCTCCTTTTGAGTACTGGTAGGTAACCATGCTGCATTCCAATGCTTTGATGTGTCAGTACTTTGGAAGGTTTGAATGAAGCAAGATTTTCAATTGTAATTTTCCTTTTTGTGCCATTCTATTGCAAAGAAAAAAATCTTCGTATTGAAGCATACTCTAACCTTCCATTGCATTTGTGGCTTTTCAGCAAGCTGCAAGGTTCTTGATTGGACCTCTAGCATTGAGAGTCCACCGACCCCTACTTAATTTGACAGAGACCCTGTCTACATATCAATTAAGGGACGGGTCCTGTGAAAATCCCAAATACTGTTCCCCCTGATGGGAACATTCAAGACTTGGAAACAATCCAGACTTCTGTGTCCGACACACAAACGGAAAAATCCAGCCCAGAGTGTCTAAATGTGGTAAGGTAGCAAATGATTCTATGGGTACAGATACATAAATCTCTAAAAGCAGCAACGCAGTCTAATAAGGTCTGCCAGCATTTGTGGAGAGCTTCAGAGCTGAAGAAGAGTCATTGGATCGCAAACATTAACTCCAGTGCTCTCCCTATAGATGCACTCCAGACCTGCTGAGTTTCTCCATCAATTTCTGTTTTTGTTTGTTTCAGATCTCCAGCAGTTCTTTGTTTTATTATTGTGAAAGGAAGACTGTGCTTACTTACACATAAGAACATGCATGCTTGCAGTGATAACCCTCGTGAATGTAGTTAAACAAATGGTGAGAAATACCTAATAATGGAATACTTTTTAACGAAAGAATACATCGGGTATGAGAAATAAAGTGTAAAAGGAAGGACAATTTCAATTTTACTGTTTTAAAAATTGTCTTAATAGACACATAAAGTTGTCCAGCACGGAAATAGATCCTCCGATTCAACCCGTCCATGCTGACCAGATATCCAGATATTAATCTAGTCCTACTTGCCAGAATTTGGCCCATACCCCTCTACAACCATCTTCTTCATCTACCCATCCAGATGCCTTTTAAATATTGTAATTGTACCAGCCTCCACTACTTCCTCTGACAGTTTATTCCATACACGCACCACCTTCTGCGTGAAAAAGTTGTCTTTGAACTGATTGTCTTGCTCGGCCATTTCATAACCATTTTCAGATAGGGATGGCAGATATCCTTCCCTATGGAGCATTACTGAACCAGATGGATGTTTACAACCATCAACAACCGTTACATGGTTGTCCTGTTGGCCAAAGAAGCTATTGATGGAGACATCCAGCATCGACTCCCGTGTGCTAACACAGCTTTTTTGAGTGTTTGAGGACAACAACATCAAATTCAGCAGCAAGATCATGGTTTACAGAGCTGTGGTGGTTCCCACCCTCCTATAAGGCTTTGAGATGTGGACTGTCTACAGCAGACACCTCAAGACATTGCAGCAGTACCACCATTGCTGTCTATGCAAGATCCTGCGAACCCTCTGGGAAGAAAGACACACTGACAACAGTGTGCAGACCATCATCCCCAGCATGAGGCATTGACCACACTTTATCAGCTACGATGGGCTGGGCACATAGTCCGAATGACTGACACGAGACTCCCCGAGCAGGTGCTCTACTGCCAGCTCCAAAACGGCAGGCGAGGCCCAGGTGGACAGAGGAAGTGCTTCAGTGATACCCTCAAGACCTCACTGGTGAAGTGCGGCATTCCCGTAGACACCTGGAAATCACTGGTCCAAGTCCATCCAAAGTGGAGGAGGAGCATCCAGAAAGGTGTCAAGCACCTCGAGTCTTGCCATCGGGAAAAAATGGAAGCCAGGCAAAAACAGCAAAAGGAGCGCGCTGCCACACCAATGCCCTACCCCACCCCTTCCCCTGACTACCATCTGCCCCAAGCATAATAGAGCCTGCGGTAGCCAGATTGGTCTGTACAGCCACCTACAGACTCCTGAGAGTGGAAGAGAGTCATTTTCGTCTACCAATAATGACCATATATTTTATTGAATTTGGCATCAACATCTCTGTGGCAGCTTTGAGCTCATATCCTCAGAATATTGGTCTGGAGTTATGAATTACTAGTCTAATGGCGTTACCACTACAGCACTGTGTCCTCCAAGGTATAACTGTACAAATGTAAATATGTAACGTTACATGACAGCTGGGATGGGAATATGTAGATTATTCTATTGGAATATCACACCTCAATCACTGAGTGATTTATGCTTCCCATAATCCCGAACCTCACTGTCACCCCACCACAATTTCTCTTCTGAATCTTAATTTTTGGCCTGTGCCTCTCCTGGCACGCCAATGCTACTCCCTGCAAAGGCATGATAAAGTCATTAATTCCCTGTTTATGAGCCACAAGTCTTTACAACATCCTTATGTCAGTGTATCAGCAGAGTAAGATCTTATAATGAAAGGAAGATTTATGTTTATAGAGAACTTTTCACAACCTCAGAACCTCCCAAAGTGTTTGACGGCCAATGAAGTATGTCTGAAGCACAGACACAGTGGTAATGTGTTGCAATTGGTTTGTTAATATAAAACATAATGGAGGTAGGTAAAATTGAGATAGCTGATTAGTTAAGGTATTATTAAAAGAGTCTAATCAAAAGATCAAATGACCTACTCCTGTTCCAGTTCCTTGTGTTTGTTATGGTCTTATGGGTTGTAAGTTGTGAGTTATGATGGGGTTTCTTCCTTCAAACTACCTTTATTCTTCAGCTTTTGATTTTTTATATTTGTGCATACCTGCACATTTTCGACATTCCATTTCTGTTTTCCAACATTTATAATCTTATAGAGGTTTCATTCCTGGCAAACCAGGTGCTTTGTGGTTTTCACTCAAATTTGTCTGTCAGCACCCTCCACTCGGATGCTGATACTTTAAAGTTCTTCAAACTCAGGGAGGTCTGACTGTATTGCTGTTCTCTTCAGCTTTGAGACAATACTTCAGTCCAAAATGGAAAGTTGAATTTCCTTTTGTGGTCAATATTCACCACTTTGTTTAGCAAATGCTGGCAGGTGCTTTCAACGCTGTTAGTTGTCCAACCGCGTAGCATTCAGCATAATCACCCCCCATCCTGAGATTTCACAAAGGAACTGGATGTGCAAGATGAGAAAGTAACGGGAGCATTGCATCAAGTTTGATCACATCTACGAATCATAGAATCCCTGCAGTGCATAAAGAGGCCATTTGGCCCATCACGTCTGAGCTGACCCTCTGAAGGGAATCCCACTCAGAGCCAGGACACCCCCCCAATCCCTATAAGCCCGCATTTCCCATGGCTAACCCACCTACCCTGTACACTATGGGGCTATTTAGCATAGCCAATCCACCTAACCTACACATCTTTGGACTGTTGGAGGAAACTAGTGCACCCAGAGGGGACTTCCAAATGCTGGAAGAATGTGCAAACTCCCTACAGACAGTCGCCTGAGGCTGGAATCAAACCTGGGTCCCTGGTGCTGTGAGGCAGGAATGCTAAACTCTGAGCCACCATATCACCCAAATGATATCCTGTTTTTCCATGCTTAGGAACCTAGTATACATATTTTTGTAAATGGCACCTGAACAAGCAGGTGCTAAACATTATGGTCCTTGAAAGAAACACATTAGTTGCCAATTTTAATATGTTCATCGGAAACATAAGAGCTATGATTCATTAATTGTCAAGAAGGCCCATTTTAGCTCCTCTGATGCATCAGTTTCCATAGAAACAGAACTCCCTCAATTTGGTCTCAGGTTTGGTGCATTACATGTGTTGCCATCAAATTCAGGAGCTAATGAATTCTCCCCTGACAGCAAGCTGGTGACTTTGGTTGAAAAGTGCATTGTCAAAGAATCACAGAAACGTTATGGTGCAGAAGAATGCCATTCTGCCCATTGTATCTGTACTGGTTCTCTGAGCATTTTAACTTAGAACCAATCTCTTCCTTTTTCCCCAAAACTCTCCATGTCATTTCTATTTAAACGATCAGCCTCAACTGAATCTTTCTCCTTCACATTTCCAGGCAGTGCATTCCATACTCTAACTACGCGCAGTGTGAAAAGTTTTCTCTCACCTCACATTTGTTTCATTTGCAAAATGCTCTAAAACAGTACCCTCTGGTTCTTAGATAACACAGTGTGGAGCTGGAGGAACACAGCAGGCCAGGCAGCATCAGAGGAGAAGGAAAGTTGACATTTCGGGTTGGGACCCTTCTTCAGAAATCAGAAACGTCAACTTTCCTGCTCCTCTGATGCTGCCTGGCCTAATGTGTTCCTCCAGTTCTACACTGTGTTATCCCTGACTCCAGCATCAACAGTTCTTACTATCCCCTCTGGTTCTTAATTTGTTTTTTATTAGTGGGAACTATATCCTATTCCCTGTCCAGAACCCCTCATGATTTTGAAATCTTTTATCTACCAAATCTCCACTTAGTCTCCTTCTTTCCAAGGTAAATAGTCCCACCTTCTCCAATCTATCCTCATGTCTGAAGTTTCTCATCTCTGGAACCATTCTTGTAAACCTCTTTTGCACTATCTCCAATACATTTGTACCTTTCCTGCAGTGTGGCGCCTAGAACTGTATACAAAACCCCAGCTAAAGTCTAACCAGTGTCTTATATGGGTTCAACATAACCTCCCTGCTCTTGTTCTCTATGTTG
Organism: Ginglymostoma cirratum; assembly: GCA_024137785.1. Lineage (NCBI taxonomy): Eukaryota > Metazoa > Chordata > Chondrichthyes > Orectolobiformes > Ginglymostomatidae > Ginglymostoma > Ginglymostoma cirratum. Next base: position 43,062,204 of record JAHRHZ010000017.1, on the reverse strand, counting down.
CTATTTATATAAACTGGAATACTGCATGCTTCATTAAGTTTATCTGTCCTGCCACATTTAATGATTTATGTACGTATAGACACAAGTCTTTCTGTTTCTGCACAGCCTTCAGAATAGTACCCTTTGTTTTATGCTGTCTCTCCAACTTCGTTGTACCTCAAATTTCTCCACATTGAGCTTCATCTGCCACCTCAAAAACCACACTACAAACTGGTCAAGTTGTATGAAGTTCTATGCCTACTAGTCTGGACACCATCTGACATAAGATACGGTCCTATCTGCTCTTGTGTTACTAATAGGAACAAAAAATCTATTGTTACATTATCTTTCTTCACATCATCCTTTTTGCATAAATGTCAGCATGACCCCGACTGACTCACATGACTTTAATTTAGAAAACAGCATTATTGAAGATAAGGTCTCCATTCTTATATACATAAGGAAAGCTCTCATTACTTGCCATGCCTATATGTTGAAAGATCTCAGTAGCTATCATAACTCATTCAATTATACCCTCTGGCTACACTCCAAAGAACAACTAACATTTTTTGTTCTGTCTCTTTATCTGTTGCAAAACAACGACAGATTAATTCTTCCCTTATATCTCACAGCTCTGTTAAAGTTGGTATCGTAGTCAGAAGTTAGAATGTAACCCTTCTCTTAATAAATGTAAGGAAAGAGAACAATGGATTCACATTGATATTCTTGCATAAAACCTGCAGGCAAATATGAGGTAAGAATGTCACAAGAATGAGAGAGCAACCACAACAACAGAGAATCTGAAATCAAGACAGAACATTCTGGCAAGTCATCAGCACTTGAAAGAGACAAGACAGGTTAACACTTTGGATGAGGTCCTCTCACTACTAAAGACTGGGTATGTCTTCACTGATCTCATGGACTGAAATTGCACTGTGTTTTATTATTAATGTCTTTGTACGAACACCTTCCCAAAACAGTGAAGTATATGAATTTTAATCAAACAGATCGCTGCGCTTGTTATTCTTACCATGTGTATTGATTTCAACCTGAAAATATTGACAACACTTTCAGTCCAACAAATCAATGCTGGCATTTCATGTTCCATGCAAACATTCTTATAATCTCAGACATATCCTATATTTGATTTCTCACTCGTGTTTTTATTTAATAACTTGTCCTTAAACTTACCTATGCTACTGGCTTCAAATCCTCCATGTGCTAGCAAATGCTGCAGTTACTACACTTACTGTTTGTTCCTGAATTCCCAATTGGTTTATCAGTGATTATCTAATACATTTATACCCCCTAGTTTTGGTTTCACATAAAAGTGGAAACTCCATAAAACCCTTCCATAATCTCAAAAAAACTCCGTTAGGTCACTCCTCAAACTCTACTTTGCTGTAGAAAAAATCCTCTCCGTACAATAAAGCTTTCATATGTTTTAAACTTGGCCTTTATCACAGAATGTGACCAACATGGGAACTGGATTCGTTTCTGCATATTAATTGTATTAATGTTGGTTATGGTAAACCTTGTTAATCAGTTAATGAAGAATAAGTTCCAGCCTTTAGTTGAATGAACCTCAGAAAATTACATTTGGTGGCATAAAAACCTAGTCACAAATTACACCATGGCAGGCAGAAGTATGAGCACTTAATATATTCATCTGAAATTCCTGCCTTTGTTATTTAAATGGAGACCTTAACCCTTTTAAAAAGAGTACCATGGAGTGATTTCTAAGTGCAACATTTGGAGTCTGACCAGGAGATTGCTGGATAAACCAGCTGGTTTATAAAATGAGCGATGGAGCCATCTCAGTCAAGAAAGTGTATCAGAGATAAAAGGTACTGCAGATGCTGGAGAATCCGAG
>JAHRHZ010000017.1:43010855-43055352 GCA_024137785.1 Ginglymostoma cirratum | reverse complement strand
ACTGCCTCCTCTCCACCTATCCTCTCCTCTATCCATCCTCTATCCGCCTCCCCCTCTCTCCCTATTTATTTCAGAACCCTCTTCCCCTCCCCCATTTCTGATGAAGGGTTTAGGCCCGAAACGTCAAGTTTTCCTACTCCTATGATGCTGCTTGACCTGCTGTGTTCATCCAGCCCCATGCTTGTTATCTCAGTCAAGAAAGTTACAGGTTTGACTGCTGGCCATTGTTGTAAGAGTTTAACTCAACCAATGCTGCAGAAAGGTAGCCACAGCTGCCTTCTATACTTCTACGTCAGGAACTAGAACAATCAGTGTTAACACTCTTGATGGTTACCCATGCAGTCTGTTGAAGGTGTTGCACTTAGAGCTAATAGTCAGGGATAGCATAGGATTTAGTTGCAGTGCATTGCATAGTTGAATAGTCAGTCCATGTGAGCTGTGCAAGGACCACACATGAATAATTGACAAGTGGGTGAGGCACTGGATTGGTATGTCTGGAACCATCACAGCAAAGTAGTTGACTCTTAACTAACTTCTGACCCACAGCAAAGTAGTTGACTCTTAACTAACTTCTGGGCGATTAGGAATGGGCAATAAATGCCAGCCTAGCCAGCAATGCCCACATCCCGTGAACGAAGTTTTTAAAAATCTAGCAAACATGATAATTAAGGTTCTAATTGAAGGTTTGCATAGTAGCCCCATTGATACATTGTTCCAGTTTAATAGATTAGAGAGGACTGGGAATGTGTGTTTGAATGCTGCAAGACGATGAATGGAATGAATATTAGGTAGTTTATCTTTTCGCAGAGAACAGTGAGCTTCTGAAACACAGTGCCCAATGGCGTGATGGGGGCTGATTCCAAAGATGCCTTCAACATAGGTGTGGGGAAGGAGATGCCTGTTGGGTAGGTAAGGAGGGAGACTGGGAGCGAGGAAGGGACTCATTGTGATGCCTCCGCCATTGTGTTGTGGGTCAGCCTTAACAGGCCAGTTGGTTGTTCCCAACTCCTTAGTTTTCAGAAAAGCAGGGAAGAAATATTGAATGTTGAAATATTGAAAGATATTGTCTGAAAGCTGGCACTAAAAAGAATGAACTTGCATTTATATGGTGCCTTTTCTGTCCCAAAGTGCTTCACACCCAATTAAATACATTGAAAACTTCAGCCTTTATTATTTTTGTAGGCAGTGGAAAAGTAACTGCACACTCCCCCAAACAGCAGCCTTCACGATGTAGTTATTAGAGTAGGGTTGGTTAGCTCAGTTGACTGGATGGCAGTGTGATACCAATAGTGTGGGTTCAATTCCTACACCAGCTGAAGTTATCACAAAGGACTCTTTCTCAACTTCTCCCCTTGCCTAAAGTATGATGACCTTCAAGTCTCTAAGGAAAGAGCAGTCCTGTGGTCTAGTAAGACTGGGGTGGCTTTAATTTTTTAGAGTTGTTGGAAAAATGTAAGCCAGGTCACTGGGAAAACCCTTTGTGTTCCTTCAACAATGCATCAGGAAATACAAAGGGTCCTGCCTTTTAATGTCTCACCTGAAAAACTGCTTCTCCAACAAAACAGCACTTCCTCAGCACTGCCCTGACATGTAAGCCAAGTACTCAGGAACACCATTAAGCCTGTGATTCATTCTTAAGGTAATGCTGGTTCAACAGAATGAAAGCTCAACATCACCTCTACAAAATTAATAAAGCTTTGGCTGAGGGGGAATTATGTTGCTGCATTTATCATACTGATCTCAGTGCGCTCTCGAAGAGTGGTTGGCAGCAAAATCAATAAACCTTTGTTATTTAATGACCTTGTTTCCAGCTTACCGTGGCCTGTTGATTGAAATGAAATGGTTTGTTAGACAGGTACAGCAGTGTTGCAATGAGAACCAACTGTAACAGCTGTTTTATATATATATCAGCTGATTTCCATTGATGTTGTTCATGGGGGGGGGGGGGCGGGGGTCAAGACCAAGGTCAAGCTTCTTCTCTTTGAGCTGGTGTTCTGCTGCTATGTGTCACCTGTCCATCTGCTCCAAAGGAATTTCCGTCCTTGGCCTCCAGGTTCAGCTTGAAACCCTGTGTAATTCCCAGACCAAGCTATGGATCAAGTAAATCGGCATTCCCCAGATACTAGTACAGACCCCCATTTCTGTAGGTCTTCTCTATTTGTCCTTGTTTCCAGGTTGCTCTCCACTTCATCACTGACCTTGAGGACTGTGAGACCTTTATGGAAGCAGAGGGAGAACTATTTGTTGGAAAGAGGTGCCATAGTGGAGTTGCTCACAAATGGCATTTCTGATAGGTCATAACTCTGGTGTGGGTCATTTAAATTAGGAATGGGATCTCCGCCATCCTCTACAAAATCTTTCAACACCAATTCTGCCATTCATCTCAAACCCAAATCTGCTCTCACTTGCGGCAGAATGCCAAAAAGTTTAGACCTTCAGTGAAAAAGAACAGTAAATGCCAAAAAGTTTGGACCTTCAGTGAAAAGGTAAATAATATTGGGGTTGCACAGTGGCTCAGTGGTTAGTACCTCACAGCACTAGGGACCCGAGTTCGATTCCACCCTCGGGCAACTGTCTGTGTGGAGTTTGCACATTCTCCATGTGTCTGTGTGGGTTTCCTCCGGGTGCTCTGGTTTCCTCCCACAGTCCAAAGATGTGCAGGTTTGGCCATGCTAAACTATCCACAGTGTCCAGGGATGTGCAGGCTAGGTGGGTTAGCCGTAGGAAATATGGGGCTAAAGGGATTGGGTGGTATGCTCTTCAGAGGGTCAGTGTGACTCGATGGGCTGAATGGCCTGTATCCACATTGTATGGATTCTACATATAATAAAACTTTCCATGCAGATGTAATTCAGCCTTTTTTAAAAATATTTTTATTATAAATTCAAATACAGAAACTCTCTACGTAAACATGTAATGTTGCAATTATGCTTTTCTTCCAATGGTGCAATCCTGGTTAATTGATATATCAATTCTTTTGTGTCTTATCCTAGGTCCCTCATTAAAGTGCCTCAAATTGCAATTGACTTTCATTATTATTTATCAATTGGACGCCATAATATAGGATTCACGTGGAGCCACTTGAATAGCAAACTTGCTTCATATTGTGATGCTTGCTGCCTGCCTGAGCTACAAGATGGCTTTGCGTGTAATCCAGCTATGCTACCAGTCTTCAGAGTTAATGTTTCAGGTCTTCAGAACTGAAGAATAGTCATTGGACCCAAAACTTTAACTCCAATTTCTCTCCATAAATGCTGCCAGACCTGCCGAGATTTTCCAGCAATTTCTGTTTTCGTTTCAGATTTCCAACATCCACAGTTCTTCCAGTTTTTTTAATGCTACCAGTCTTGCTGAGTGAGGCAATATGGTAGTGAACAGTCCAAATGGTGAAGATATAGCCATACCCCAGCTTCATCAGAACTTATCAGCTGGGCAAGAAATGGGCAGAGTTGGTTTCCATTTCCTCCAGAGTGGCGCTGTTTCTGCACTGAAAATAAAGTGGAATTTTGATGCTTATGTCTGCATACTTTGATGATGGACCTATGTATTTCCGCAGTCCACAAATTCTGGGTAAATTTAGTTAAAGGAGTCTGCAATATGAAAAGCTTGGACAACCAAAGGAGTATTTGGAAGCTGATGTAGAAATTGAGCTTAGCTCTTATGAAAAAATTAGATTTTGCGATGGTATCTGTGGTTTTTCTTGTGTCTCTGACTTATCCGTCATAAATAGGTTGCCCTATCCTTCATACTTTTTCATTCTTACTTAACTTTTCATTTCTTTCTCACTACATCATCTTAAATGTATCCTGTTTGGTTTAGGGGTTTATGATTTAAAACAGCTTTACTGCCTTTCCATGTCCAAATCCCATCAAAACTGAATGATCGAAAACCTCTCCTATGCAGAATAAAAGTTTAAAATAAGCTTTTGCACTCACAACCCAATTCTCAGTGGGTGTGGTCCTGAGCATAAAACCAACCGCAATGTAGCACAAATTGACAGTCTCATTCAAAAATGCCATAATGATGACTGATGTGGGAAGTACATATATTCAGACCATTAGAATATATGGTTTAGATTTCAGAACTTGGCTTTACAGTAAATTGTTGCTGGAATGTAGTGAGAGATTTATTTTAACCTTGCTTTGCTGTCAGTAATATTCAAGACCCCTGCCATCTAGAACAACAAGGGCAACCAGATAAATGAGAACACCACTCTTCCAAGCACTGCTCCAAGCCACTCACCATCCTGACTTGGAGACATATTGTTGTTCCTTCAGTGTCACTGGATTAAAATCCTGGAATTCCTTCCCCAACAGCACTGTTAGCCATCAGAGAGTCATAGAGCTGAACAGCACAGAAACAGACCCTTCGGTCCAACTCATCCATGCCAACCAGATATCCTAAATTAATCTAGTCCCACTTTCCAACATTTGGCCCATATCCTTCTAAACCTTTCCTCTTCAAATACCCATCCGGATGCTTTTTCAATGTTGTAATTGTACCAGCCTCCACCACTTCCTCTCACATCTCATTCCGTACGTGCACCACCCTCTGTGTGAAAAAGTTGCCCCTTTCTCATCTTATGCCCTCTAGATATTGTCACCCACACCCCAGGGAAAAAAAACCTCATCTATTTACTCTATCCATGCCCCTCATGAATTTATCAATCTCTATAAGGTCACCCCTCAGCCTTTGACACGCCAGGGAAAAGAGCTCCAGTCTATTCAGCCTCTCCCTTTAGCTTAAACCCTCTAACCTGGCAACTTCCTTGTAAATCTTTTTTGAACCTGTTCAAGTTTCACGACATCTTTCATAAAGCAGGGTGATCAGAACTGCACACAGTATTCCAAAAGTGGTCTTATCGATGTCCTGTAGAGTTGCAACATGACATCCCAACTCCTACACTCAATGCACTGACCAATAAAGGCAAGCATTCCAATGCCTTCTTCACGGTCTGGTCTACCTGCAACTCCACTTTCGAGGAACTATGAACCTGCATTCCAAGGTCTCTTTATTCATCAACACTCCCCAGGACCTTACCATTAAGAGTATAAATTCTGCCCTGGTTTGCCTTTCCAAAATGCAGTACCTCACATTTTATCTAAATTAAACTCCATCTGCCACTCCTCAGCCCATTGGCCCATCTGATCAAGATCCCATTGCATTCTGAGGTAACCTTCTTCACTGTCCACTACACCTCCAATTTTGGTGTCATCTGCAAACTTACTAACCATACCTCGTGTGTTCACATCCAAATTATTTACATAGTTGCACTGCAGCAGTTCAAGAATGGAGCTCACCACCAGCTTCTAAAGGGCAACTTGGGATGAGCAATAAATGCTGGCCCAGTTGCAATGCCCACATCCCGTGAATGAATTAAAAAAGTGTGTTGGAGGCTGACACAGATAATAAGAATTTGCAGTATTTATACATCAATGTTGATATTGTCATTTGATGAATTCAAAATTCTCTCAAAAATAGGTACATATGTACTCAAAAATAATTACAGAGAGGAGAAATTCTTGGGAGTTGATCTTTGAGAAAAAGGTGATGGAGAAAGTAATGGTACTTAAGATAGAGATGTTCCCAGGAATCAATAGTTTGCACTTGAGGGTATTAAAAGAAAGGACAAGTGCAGTAGACCTAATTTTCCAATGTTTTTTAGATATAAGAATTGTATCTTTGGATGGAAAATTAACATTGCTATTTAAAAAGGAAGGTGGGATAAACTAGAAGTATGTCACTGTGGGGAAGCTATTAGAATCTATTATCAAGAACATGAGGTTTTGGATAGATATTGTTGATCAAAAAGAGTTATTATAGATTTGTACAAGGTGGTGCATTTCTGAAAAATGTACATATGTCTAAACATGATTGCAAAGGATAGATATTTGTCTTTGGTATTGGGACACAAAATCTGGTGTGGTGGCAGGCCAATAGCTGACAATTTACAAAATCTTCCTATTAAATGTTATGAAGTGGACTTGAGTCTGAAGGATTGTGAATACCTAGATAATTTTATGAGGTCAATGAAAGGACACTGGAACTTTTTTTTAAAACAAGGTATTTCTTGGTAGTCACATGTCTTATGAGAGCTGATTGTTTGCTGGATACCCCTGCCAGGGTCAGGTTGCAGTATCTGCTTTGGATAGAATAGTTGGGGGGCCATCCTGCTGATGAAAAGGAGCTGTCCAATTTAGCTCCCTTTTTTCTGGAGAATAAATAATTACTGTCAGTATAGTGTGGCGCTTGGATGCCTGGTCCAACTGTTCTCACATGAGAAGCCTCTGAAAGCGTTTGTTGATATTTCCCAAACAACTGTGTCCTTTTTGTACCATACATTTTTTCAGCAACATCCATCTTTGTGCTCTGGCACACCAGACGGAGAGCCATCTAAGCTTTCAACCTTACTTTTTATGTCTTCAAGAAATAATCATATTGGCCAAAAGTGAAACTCTGCAGAAACAAATCAATGTTTCGCCCTGCATGTTTTGGGTTAGAGAGATATGCATTTAAGTTGTTATCTTATTAACTGTGTGTGTTAATCAGGTTCAATGAGTAACTTTTATTTATCGATAATAATATTGTATTTATTAAAGAAATGTGTTTGATGGATCTTTTTATGTTTAATACAATATAGAGATAGCATACAATCTGTCATTTTGGAAACCAGGTAAAACAATTAAATTTACATAATAACCCAAGATATAGACAAAGACGGTGCAATCCTACCATTTCCCATTTTATCCAACAAAACAAACTTAAGGGTATGAGCAGCATATGCCAGATCTTGCAAATAAAGGTCTTTGCCCCATGTGGAGCATCTATTAAACTGCACAGAACAGTGAATAGAACATTAAAGTTAAATTGTGAATGTAAATGCAGATTTGATCGAATTGACTGTAACACTCACCACTGCAATTGATAGTTGTGGTCGCCAAATTTGGGTTGAAGAACCATAGGATACTGAGGGAGCCTTGTGTTCTTTGAGTTCTGTAATTTAAACGATAATGATTTGTCACTGGTCTTCAGAAATATGTTTCAATGTAACAGCTGCTATGTAGTTCTAGTCCTCCTTAGCTAATATTTGTGCATACATTTAATACACCTGTTTGACCCACAGTCAAAGTAAATGGTATAGATATATTAAAGGAAACTCTAGATAAGCATGTGAGGGAGAAGGAAATAGATAGTTACAATGGTGGATTTAAGAGAAAATAGGTGGGAGAAGGCTCAAGCCTAAACTGTTGGGTCAAATGGTCCGTTTCTGTGACATTTATCTGATGTAATCCTACTTCTTGCAGGGTATGCCTTTGGCTCGTTGGTTGGATAGAGATAAATTCCAATATTTATTTGCGTCTTTATATGCTACTATGCTGAACCGAACGGCTTTAGTGACTATGAATGCATATTAAAAAAAAGTATATTTTTGAAATTAAAAAAAAACTAGCAGTGTATGTGTGCATGTTTAATCATGTTTGTGAATGTGTATATGAATGCATACTGATGTGTAAATATAGATATAGATACCTCTATATGTGCAGACATAGGTGAACACCATATTGTTATGATCCCAGCTTTGAGAATACTGAACAAGCCAGATCTTTGTTTTGATCTGACTTGGCAGACCATAATCTTTTGAAAAATAGAATGTCTGGAAGGATTTTTTTAAAAAAGCAGCAGGGTTCCAGGGTTGAATTGAAATATCAAAAAGAAGTTTTGATTGCATAATTCAAACAGAAAGTGCTGGAGAAACTCAGCAGGTTTAGCAGTGTCCATGGAGATGAAGAAGAGTCATATCAGACTTGAAATGTTAACTCTGTTTTTTCTCTCCACGGCTGCTGTCAGACCTACTGAGTTTCTCAAGCACTTGCTGTTTTTATTTTAGATTTTTTAGCATTCACAGTATTTTGCCCTTATTTTTAATGTGCAATCATGAATAAAGCAAACATAAGCAATAATGGCTCAATAGGTACAGTGAACGGTACAGAATAACAATTCCTAACCACACGAACGATACACCTTACACTCTAACATTCATGACTAACACGAAGTAAATATGAGTTAATAGATAAAGTGTGGTTGAACACCCCACAGCCTGTGTTTTAAATGGTTAATGTGGTCAAGATAAATCCCACCCCAACATTAGTGGCACTGAAGATCACAAAATCTAATTAAAACTCTGTCTCTTTCATGACGGATTGCATTACTTTACTTTTGAACATTGAACCTTTCTTTCAGACTGACTCAATGACTGCTCCGGTCTTGATAACCAATCTCTCTTCTTAAGACTGAGTTCTCCAGGACACCTGAGATTGCTCCCAAGCATCTAATTATCAGCTTTTATCAACCACTCGACTACACTGAACTTCTGCTGAATTTTTCAAGGCTGCAATTTTTCTCAGCTGCATCAAGCAAATGCTGCTTATGGACTTCCTTCATGCCATTCTCAGTTGCATGGAACTATCAATGGCTTGAATGTTTTTAGCTTAGCCTCAAACTTATTTCCACAGCACGTAGGCATCACTTCCCGGGGTTCTCCTGAGCCCTAACTGCTAGCTGCTGCCTGGAACCACTTATTCACCTTCAGCACCCTCCGAACTGCAAATAATTTCTTCCAGGTAGTCGCATCTTTTAGGGTTTACTGAATACTTTTAGCCAAAGTTCTAACTTCCTCTTGGAGGCAATTACTGCAAGTTTTCCAGATGCCACATCTCCAGCCATGTTAGCCCACCTGCTGTTTTGTGGCTCCATCTCTTCTATCACAATTCATTTTCGATCAAACATGGGTAACTTTCAGAGATAGGAAGAACTGCCGATGCTTGAGTCAGAGATGACACAGCGTGGAGCTTGAGGAACACAGCAGGCCAGGCAGCATCAGAGGAGCAGGAAAGTTGATGTTTCGGGTCAGGACCCTTCTTCAGAACTGCTATTTGTTCTGACAATCACTAAACCCAGCATTTTAGTTAATTTCCCTTACCAGCTGTTAACTTCTTATAACAACAGGACCTCAACCTTTTAAGCCTCATAGAATCATAGAGTTTTAACAGCACAGAAAGTGGCCCCTTGGCCCATCATGTCTGCACTGATCATCAAACGTCTGTTTATTCTAATCCCATTTTCCAGCACTTGGCCTGTAGTCTTGTATGCTACAGTGTTTCAAGTGCTCATCTAAATACTTGGGAGTCATAGAGTAATAGAGCTGTACAACATGGAAACAGACTCTTCAGGCCAACTTGACCATGCCGACCAGATATACTAAATTAATCTAGTCCCATTTGTCAACATTCGGCCTCTATTCTTCTAAACCCTTCATATTCACATACCCATCCTGATGGCTTTTAAATGTTGTAATTGTACCAGTCTCCACCACTTCCTCTGGCAGCTCATTCCACGCACTCACAACCCTCTGCATGAAAAAGTTGCTCCTTAGGTCCCTTTTAAATCTTTCCCCTCTCACTTTAGACCTATGCCCTTTTGTTTTGGACTCTGGTACCTTGGGGAAAAGACCTTGGCTATTCACCCTATCTATCTTTCTCATGATTTTATAAACTTCTACAAGATTACTCCTCAGCCTCTAACCCTATAGCAGGGAGGCTAGAATTGAATGCAGTCTTCCAAAAGTGGCCTAACTAATGTCCTGTACAGCTGCAATATGACCTCCCAGCCCCTATACTCAATACACTGACCAATAAAGGCAAGGATATCAAACACTTTCTTCGCTATCCTGTCTAGTTGCGACTCTATTTTCAAGGTACTATGAACCTGCACTCAAAGGTCTGTCTGTTCAGCAACACTCCCCAGAATCTTAACATTACCTTACTTCCTTACCAGGATTTTACTTCTTAAATGTCTGGAGGATTCTTGCCTCTACCATCATTTTGAGCAGTGAGTTCCAGACTCCATTAACCTCTGGGTGATTTTTATCTCCAAATCCTCTCTAAAAGTCCTGTTCCTCCATTCTAGTATAGAAGACTTCAAGGTCCACAATTGTATTTAACCCATTTTCTACTGTTAAAGTTTAATTTCTAACACTAATTATTATACACTAAAATCCAGGAACCACAAATTACATAGTGACAAAGTTTATATACATAAATGTGTTTATGTAAAACTCGATATATGAAATGGTGTTATGCCTACAGTCATGACATTTATGGGTGAATCAGTATGAGACAGATTCGATAAATACGGAGCTGGAGAAGCACTGCAGGTCAGACAGCATCCTCCGACTCTCACCTCCAGTATCTGTAGCCCTTACTATCTCCCAGTACGAAGCTGAAGTTGCTGGGAGATTTATTTCAGGTCTTCAAAACCTGCCACTGTAGTTTGCTTTTATTTTAGTGTTTAATTCACTACCATTTCTCTTCCAGAAGTACCCATCTTGACAAAGTTGTTCTTCTCCGTTTGGCTCCTTCATCATGTTCACTTTCACTGAAATCCCTTGCCCTCTGGCCTTTCGCTATCCTATCCTATCCTATTCCTTTCCTGTCCCCACTTTTCCACAACATAGGCATAATCACATTTCCTCTTCTTTTCAGTTCTTAGGAATACATATTGGATGCAGAACAATAACTTTGTTTCTCTCTCAAAAGTTGCTGCTAGACCTGCTGAGATTCTCCGGCTCTTTCTGTTTTGATTTCAGAACACCTGCATCTGCACTACTGTATATGCATGTCAGCATTTATTTATATGTAAACATCTGCGTGCAAAACAGCTGTTGTGTTTTTGACATTACAACAATGACTACATTTCTAAAGTACTTTATTGACAGTAAAGAGCTTTGGGACATTTGGTGGCCATGAAAAAAGCTATGGAAATCTGAGACTTTTTTTCTGAGTTGGTGCAGAGTTTCACAAAAGGAGAATGAAAGAATTTTTTTTTCCTCTAATCTTTCATGGGGTATGAGCATCAATAGAAATTTCCGTATTTGTTGCTGGTCCCTAATTGGCATCGAGCTGTGTGGCTTATTAGGCCATTACAAAACAGTCAATCACATTGTTATCGGTCTATAGTCACATGTAGGCCAGATCAGGTGACGATGGCGGATTTCCTTTCCGAAACAGCATTAGTGAACAAGATGCATTTTTTTTACAACAATCAATTATCATGGCCATAGTCATCATCAATGAAACTAGCTTTCAATTCCAGATTTATTGTAGTCATAGAGTTGTACAGGATGGAAACAGATTTTTTGGTCCTACTTGTCCATGCCGATCAGATATCCTAAATTAATCTAGTCCTATTTTCCAGTATTTGGCCCATATCCCTCTAAACATTTCCTATTAATGTACCCATAGAGATGCCTGTTAAATGTTATAATTGTACCAGCTTACACCACTTCCTCTGGCAGCTCATTCCATACACGCACCACCCTCTGTGTGGAAAAGTTTCCCCTTAGATCCCTTTTAACCTTTCCCTTCTCACCATAAATCAATGCCCTCTAGTTTTGGGCTCCCCTGTGCTGAGCAAAAGACTTTGGCAATCCCTCCTATCTATGTCCCTCATGATTTTATAAACTTCCACGAGGTCACCCCTCAATCTTCGACACTTAAGGGAAACTGCCCCAGTTTATTTAGCCTCTCCCTATAGCTCAAACCCCCCAACTCCAACAACATCCTTGTAAATCTTTTCTGTATTCTTTCAAGTTTAACGACATCTTTCCTACATGAGGGAGACCAGAATTGAATGCAGTCTTCAAAAAGTGGCCTAACCAATGTCCTGTATATTGAACCTAACTTATAACAGCTGCCATTGTGAGATGTGAGAGGCGTAGCTGGGCTAGATAGGGAGAAACAGTTCCCATTAATAGAGAAGTCAGTATCCAGAGGGCACAGTTTTAAGGTAAGGAGCAGGAGGTGGAGATGGCCTAGACGTATTACTGCTAGTCTATTAATCCAGAGAGTCTAGTAACGTCCAGGTGTGAATCCTGCCATGGCAGATTGTGGAATTTGGATTCAATTAAAAATACTGAATTAAGAGTCTGATGACCACCATGAAAACATAGTCGAAAATAAAAAAAAAACCCAGATCTCTAATGTCCATTAGGGAAGGAAATCTGCTGCTCTTACCTGGTCTGTCCTACATGTGACTCCCGACCCACAGCGATGTGGTCTAAATCTTAACAAGTAGGGATGGTCAATGAATGCTGGCCTAGCCAATGTTGCCCACTTCCTGTCGATTAATTTAAGAAAAGTTTAGAGGGGACTGCCTAAAACAGTGGTAGAGGCAGAAACCCTCAAGACATTTAAGAAGTATTGAAATGCGAGATGGGCACTTCTGGTGCAGTGGTGGTGTCCCTGCATTTGAGTCAGGAGGCCTGGCTTCAAGTCTCACCTGCTCCAGAGTTGTCTAATTGGATTGATATAGAAAGTATCTACAAGGTTATGGGCTAAATGGTGGAAAATGGGATTAAAATAGATGTTTGATGAATGGCATGGACAAGATAGGCTGAAAGGCCTCTTCTCTGGGCTGTAAAATCTCTCTATGACTATGTCCGCAGGTCTTTAGCCTGTGCCTCTGCATCACCAGTGCAGTGACATTACCACTATTCCACCATCTCAGAATCACAGAATTGTTATGGCACTAAAGGAAGCCATTCACCCATTGAGCCCACACTGGTTCTATCCCCTAGTGCCAATCTCTTGCTTTCTCTCATACCCCTGCACATCATTTTCATTCAAATAATTTTCCAATGCTTCCCTTCATTATCTCAATTCAACCTGCTTCCATCACATTTCCAGTCTGAGCATTTATTTGCATATCACTTTAAATCAGTTTGCTCTGTCATTCTTTTTCCTTTTATGAGTGGGAACAATTTCTCCCTGTCTACGCTATCAATTTCTATATCAAATTTCCTCTCAGCCTTCTTCTCTCCAAGGAGAACAGTCCGAACTTCTTCAATCTATCCTCGTAAGTGAAGTTTGGTCAGAGGAATGGAAAGACAATTTATTATGTAAACAGAGAGGCGCTTCTGTGCAGATGGATGCAGGTGTCCTTATTCATGAATCACAGGAGACTAGCATGCAGGCAATAAGGAAGGCAAATGGAATTTATTGCTGAGGGTATAGAATATACAACCAGGAAACTGTTACTGCAGTTGCACAAGACAGTTGTGAGATATTAGCAAGGCATTTATAAAGTATTCATACAACTTTGGTCCTCTTATTTGAGGAGGGAACAAAAACATAAATTGCTGGAGAAATTCAGCAGGCCTGGCAGTATCTGTGGAGAGAGAAAACAGAGTTAATATTTTGGGTCTGGTGATCCTTATTCAGAATGGCCTAGGAGGGACGTACTTATATTGGAAGCAATTCAGAAGATGTTCACTAGATTGATTCCAGAGATGAGGGGTTTATTTCATGAAATGAGGCTGAGCACTTTAGGCCTTTACTCTCTGGAAATTAGAAGAATGAGAGCAGATCTTATTAAAGTGCACAAAATGCTAAAGAGGTTCACAAAGCTGATGTAGTTGGGATGTTTTCTCATGTGGGGCAATCTAGAATGAGAGGTCATAGTTTCAGGATAACAATTAAGGGGGAATTACTTCTCTCAGAGGATTGTGAATCTGTGGAATTCACTACCAGAGTGTTGCATTGAGTAAATTTAAGGATATAGACAGATTCTGGGCTGCACGGTTGCTCGGTCGTTAGCGCTGCTACCTCACAGCACCAGGGACCCGGGTTCAATTTCAGCCTTGGATGACTTTCTGTGTGTAGTTTGCACATTCTCCCCGTGTCTGTGTGGGTTTCTGCCGGGGGCTCCGGTTTCTCTCCCACAGTCCAAAGATGTGCAGGTTAAGTAGATTGGCTATGCTAAATTGCTTTGTAGAGTCCAGGGATGCACACGGAAGCAACAGCTTATCCGTATTAGCTATGGTAAATGCAGGGCTACTGGGATGGGATGGGCCTGGGTGGGATGCTCTTTGGAGGGTTGGTCCAGACTTGATGGGTTGAATGGCCTCTTTCTGCACTATGATTTTTAATTGGCAACAAGTTGAAGGGTTGTGGGGAGCACGCAGGAAAATGAAGTTAAAGCCGACCAATGAGATCAGCCACGATTCTTATGGTATGGTGGTGCAGGCTGAATTGCCTCCTCCTGCTCCTCAGTCTTAATCCTCTCCTCACAGTCCACAATTGCCCCAAGTTTATTGCGATCTGCAAATTGTGCCCCATAGTCCAGTTCATTAAACTTCCCACTGAGACTGGACTGGAGCAATTAGTTTTTCAATGCAGTGACTGCACCATTGCTAAGGAAGACCACATGCCTGAAACACAAAGTTGATACAGTAGGGCGGGGAGGGAAGTCGACGTCAGCGCGCCGTGTGATGCGTGAGCGCGTTCCCAGGATGCCGTGCGGCGGCGCGGGTGCCATCTTGGTTTGAGTGCAGTCAGAGAGAGAGAGAGAGAGAGAAAAGCTGCTGCTGCTGCTGGGGCTGCGTGTGTTTGAGACACACAGGCAACCGTGACCCGACCCCCATCATAAATAAAAGAGAAAATAATCGAGCCTCTAATCCTCCTCCAACCCGTTTTCTGCCCCCCTCCTCCATCTTGTGGTAGTGAAGGGAAAGGGGCCCACTTGCTGCTGTGCTGAGGGCCCCGGGTCCAAAGGCAGCCCCCTCCCTAACCTGCGAAGGGAAGAAGGCGAATGGCAGCGCTCGGCAGCTCCGGCTTGTGAACGCAACCCGCCCTCTTTTCCACCCGTCTTTCCGTGCCGCGGAGGGGGAGTCACCCCCTTCTTACTCCTCCTCCCCTTTCCCTTCCCCCACTCCTACCCCCCCCCCAAGCCTGAGGAGGTGCAGCGAAGAGCGGGCGGGGTGGGGGGGGGGGTAAAAGGGGGTGCGGGGTTAGCTCAGGGACCAGACAGACTCGCCGCTGGATCTGCGACACGGGCCTTGATTATCCCAGCGAGCCGGTCACCCCCAACCACCACCCCTACTCCCTCCCTCCCCCCTGCTTTCTTGTAGGGGAGGGAGGGCAAGGCGAACGAGAGGAGGAAGGAAGAGAAAGAAAGGGCGAGAGTGTCACTGCTGCTTGTTCTGGACAGGACCTGACTGGGCTTACTGGGGTTTTTGCTTTCTCTATTCGACCAGAAGCAGCTCCTCTCCTCCCCCCTCTTCTCACTCACTCTCTGCATTTCATCGACCTGTGTGCAAAGAGTCAGAAGAAAAGAATCTGAAGGATATAATTGGGAGTTGAGTTTTTGAGGGGAGGGAGGTAGGGATTTTTTTTCTCTCTTCCCTTCTATGAACAAGAGGACCTGAGTGAACAGCCCGCAGTGCTTATAACTAGAAGGAAGATGGTGTGTCGTGGTGACTAATGAGAAGGAGCTCGGAGTCATCCACACGTTCCAAAAGTGCGACCGTTCCCTGCAGAAGGAGGAAAAGTAAAGCGAGGATAACGACTGAAGTGCCAGAGTGGGAGGAAAGAAGTAGAATTCTTCATATCTTCCCTTCTCTTCCAAAGGATGTTTCGGTTGTAATCCAAGAGGAGAAGCAGACATGGCTTGCTTCAAACATTGTTCCCAACGGTGTTAATTCATCGTTTTTCTGGGTGTGAGAGATTGAAAAGGAAGGAAAGAAAGAACCTCTTTACAGAACAATCTATGAACTCTGAAGATTTACTTTTATTTCCCTAATTCAAAAGAAAAAGAGAACTTTATTTTTTTTTCTCTCCCATTGCTCGGATATTACCAACGCAACGAGGAGGAGATGATGATCTGTTCGAACTGTGAATTGTCATAAAAAAGGTTGGTTTTTTTTAAAAATAACTTGTGAACTGAATTGCAAACTACAGACTTGACTCTCGCTGCGGCGGCGAAGGGAAGGAGGAGAGAGGCGTGAAGGTAGAAGGTTCGACGCTCTTTCCTCTCTCTCTCTCTGTATGTATATACATATATCTATATTTTTGTGAATTGTTCAAAATGCCGGTTAAAAAGAAGAGCGGTTTCCAGATCACCAGCGTGACCACGGCTCAGGTAGCGGCTAGCAGCATCACTGAGGACACAGAGAGCCTGGACGACCCGGACGAGTCCCGCACCGAGGACATCTCCTCGGAGATATTCGATGTGTCCTCCCGGGCCACCGACTACGAGCACGGCGCCGAGGTCTGTGACCGCAGCTCTTCGGACGAGACCCTCAACAACGTGGGCGATGCCGACACTCCCGGCGCCACCTCGCCCAACATCCCTCACGACCGGGACGTGGTCGCTCAGGCTTTCGGAGGGCGGCTGCCGGCGGCCGGGGGGACGGTGGCGAGCCCCGGGCAGCCTCCGGGAGCCACCCCTCCTCCGTCCAGCTCCGGTAGCGGCACTTCCAGCGGCGGCCCGCTCACCATGCAGCCGGCGGTGGCTTGCACCTCCCGCTTCAGGGTCATCAAACTGGACCACGGCTCGGGCGAGCCTTTCCGCAGAGGCCGCTGGACCTGCACCGAGTTTTACGACCGAGATTCTGACGGTACCGTCCTGGCCCGGTCCGCCGACACCATCCGACACAACAGCACCACCGCCTTGGAGCAGCAGCAGCAGCAGCAACAACAAGCCGGAGACAGGGACAGCGGCCTCGGAGCCACCAACAGCTCGCTCATCCTCCCCACCCTGCACGCCACAGAGTCCCTGGCAGACGCTTCCCTCGGCTCCACTGTCACGCAGTTGGCCCAAGCCGAGCTGATCGCCCAGCACCAAAGTTTCTCCAAAGGACTGCAACCAGCAGGCGGCCTGCCGGTCTCGCAGGCTGCCTCCTCCACTCAAATTTACAGCACCCCCGCAGTGGCTGGCCAGCACCATCAGTCACAGGTAAACCTGCACGCCGGCCTCAATGGCAAGGCCCTGCTTGCCCCTGGCGGCCCACTTCCTCAGCAGACTGCTCACATCCCTGCTTCCCAGTCTCAGCAATTCCAGTTTTCTCCGAGCCAGGCTCCGCACTTGCTGCCGTCTCAATCCACCGTGGCGAATAGCCACACAGAGTACATGCAGCATCTGCCGGTCATGCAGGGTCCAGGAGCTTCACCGGGAACAGTAGCTCACAGCGCTGCAACGACAATCCTACCTGCCGGGCAAGCGACAAGTCATGGTCCTTCGCCAATGTTGCAGTCTTCTGTCAGTGGAGTCCAAGTGTCGGCTCAGAGCTGTGATTTGGTCAGTCAAGGGATACAGAATATCCAGACGGGTCCTACGCAGGGTCTGATGTTGCAGCAGCAAGGCTTGGGGTCATCAGGTGTCCAGCAGCAACTTTTAACCCAACAACACCAAGTTTCTGGTCTCCAGTCTGGGATGGTTAGTCAGGTGTCTGGATTGACCAGTGTGGCAGCTGGCATCCAAAATGTGCCTAGTACTGGTGTTTCAAGTGTGTCTGCTGGGGTGCCTAGTGCGTCGGCCACTTCAGTTACTATGCCAAGTGTTCCAGTGACCGTGGGTCAATCGCAGCTAAGTGGCCAGGCACAAATGGCTGGGAGTAGCGGCCTAATGCAAAGTTCCCTCAATATATCTTCAAACATGTCGCAGACCAACCTCTTCCAGCCACAGCAAGGTACAGGCCAGCTAGAGGAGAGGCGAAATTCGGAGCAGCTTATACCTCAGACATCACAGTCCAGTGAAAGCAGGCCCTCTATGAAGCCTCTTATTCCTGAAATTCTTGGCAACCCTCTGCATTTGCAAGTCTCTAGCCCAATGAACAGCCTCTCAAATTCTGTGTTCTCTATACCTATACCGATCGATGGAGATGAAGACAGGTATGATTTATTTTTAAAATGTATTCAATAAATTTGCCATTTTTGTTCTGTGGATGTACAGGTTATATGGTATTGAAAATGGTATACCTCTAACTTTGTATTTTCTTGTACTTTTCTCAAAAGTGGCAACTTGTGCTGTAGTATGGTTTCAAAAGTGACCACTACGCTTGTTGGTATCTTTCTAAGCAGGAGCTCTTGTGGCCTTGAACAGTAAATCTAATGGACTCTGGGAGCCATCACAGCTGAACCTGGTCATGACCATGTGGGTACTTTCCAGCATGGACTGCTAAATAGCATTTGTTGGAGTGGGAACAATGCTTTGTTTTCCTCATGGGAGTGGGAGGTGCTGAAGCAAATTTAGTAACACTTTGCCACTTTATTGACGCAG
Source organism: Ginglymostoma cirratum (assembly GCA_024137785.1). Lineage (NCBI taxonomy): Eukaryota > Metazoa > Chordata > Chondrichthyes > Orectolobiformes > Ginglymostomatidae > Ginglymostoma > Ginglymostoma cirratum. The sequence continues at coordinate 43,037,238 of JAHRHZ010000017.1, read as the reverse complement.
CAAAGACAAGGGATCAGATATAACTATTCTAAAATGAACTAACAGCTTTTGTGTGTGCTAATTGAAGAGACAGCCAGGAAATTGATAATGACATTGAGCCATGCTTAATGACTCACCTTTTGGAACTGCCATCAGATGGCCTGAATGAGCAAGTGGTGACCTGTTAACAGTTCCTTGGCAAAATTTTTCATTTATGGTTTAAAATTACAATGTAATTAGTAGATATAATACCTTTTTTACAAACATTTTTCAACTGGAAAACATCTGTAATAAATACACAATTACCATTTTTAAACTTCAAGGATGGATTGAGAAAGTGTTTTTATTATCTATACTCCATACAGTTGAGGCTGAGCAGCAGAAAGTCAATTTTTTTTAGTTTATTGTGGTTGCATTATGTTCCATTAAACAATCCAAATTAAAATTTGCCCAGCCTTAATTGTTGAACATACTGTGGAATTCTCTGCCACAGAAACGGGTTGAAGCCAAAACATTGAATATTTTGAAGAAGGAGTTAGATATAGTTCTTGGGTCTAAAGGATCGAAGAGTATGAGGAGAAAGCGGAAACAGGATACTGAGTTGGCTGGTCAGTCATGGTCATAATGAATAGTCGAAGACATGTGAAGGGCTGAATGGCCTATTTTCCAAGTTTCTAATGCATGCTAATTGAAAACTGTGTTTAACTATTCAGTTAACAAATCTGCCAATATTTAAAGTTTAAATGCATTTTTAAAATTCAGCCTTAACTGCATTTGAAATGCTGTACTCAACTAATTTAACAGCCCAGTAATTTAATTCCCACAGATGTGTTTTAATTCTTTTATACTCAGTTGAACTTTGGAAGTGATAATGTATTGATTTTGATATATTTGGAATTTTCCCTCTAGCCCCCTCATTCAATATTCATGTCAGTTAATTTTCTCAATACTGATTTTGCTGAAAAAATTACTAAATCCATTGTAATTGTCCATATGTTATGATTTTAAACTTCTTCCTGCATGGTTTTTGTAGCTCTAACAAGAGCATGTAAAATCAATCTGGAGCAATTTCTCCTTTCACTTGGTAGAACTATCACTTATATGTTATGGTATGCTTTGTTATGGTATGGCAAAACTGAAAATGGTTACATGGTGTTTTTTTACATTATTTAATTACTGATTACTCCAAAAAATTCCAGCACAATTGGAATACCAAGAAATCTGGAGTTAAATGGTATGCTTTACTTTTTCACTGTTTATAGACTTCTGTGTGTACAATACTAGATGACTTTATTACACTAATTTACATGAAACTGTTTTATTTTTCTCATTGACTAACCACTTCAAATACCTTGAACTTCATATACCTGCACAGTTCTAATGTACATTTTACAGTATGTAAGTAGTAATATTTCTAATAATTACTACTTGGTAGAACTGGTTCCTCCTTTAATAATGTCTCGGCAATCAATAATGGAAAATCAAAACAATAGAATTTTGCACATCAGCAACCCTTATACAACATTCAGCTTTGCTGTTTATTGGGGCAATTATCACTTCCGTAAGGTTATCTTCAACTGCATTTCTAGTCACTATTGGATTGTCAGTTTATTAACATCTGTAGTTATTCACTTTGTGCATTCAAATTGAACATTGCTGTCTTTCACTGCTTGTGATGTACATGTGCAGAAATGTGTCATGATATTTAGTAAACCTTCCCAAAGTGTAGCCAGTGGATTATGTGGTTTAGCAATAGTATTATTTCCACTGAGTAAAATTGTATATCAAACACGAGCTCATTCAAAGCGGGATGAACCAGAGTACAGCTGACTTTGGTTGCAGCAGACCCTAACCTGTGCCAAAATATTGAGTAGTGGTAAATGAAAAGAATTGACTGTTATTGGTCAATGATTGCATATCTAGTTATATTGATGTAATTGTCTCTTCCTTTTGAAAAGGCAGTCAGAACTGTGAATTTAATCCATTTCAGTTGCAAGCTTGCTTACATCAGGATCAAATAATTGTTGCATTGGATCTGAGTTGGGTGCAATTTGTGCCTTCTAACTCCATTCAGTGGCCATTTTGCGTTAAATCCACAATTTAGTGTAACTGCTATTTTTAAAACTAAGGAACAACCAGCTGATTATAAAACAACATTCTAATTAACTTTTTTAATTACTCAAATTCCCTAATAGATCCTTAAGGGCCACCATTGTATTCTGTGTTTACATAGATGTTAAATGTTTGGCTTGATCCTAGTATTGTCCTAGGATTTTTAAATCAATTGTGGCTGTTTGGTGTTTGTGCTGCATTTGCTAATTATTCCGATAGAAACTTGGGGTTCTTGGAGAGAGGCAGCACCTGCGTATAGAATGGAGTGTAACTCATTTCAGGCCTTAAGCCTATTATTGAATGAGATCTTGATTGACCTACCTCAGCCACACAATGCTGCATTATCCCCAAACCTATTGTCTTTCTGGGAAACAACAGATACTCAAATGAATGTTCTCAAAGATTGAACATTTGCAGCTTTCTCTTGTAGAGGTTTCCAAAGGTTTACAGCTGTTCGTGAAGAAATTTCTGGTTATCTCAATGATAGTAATATCCTTCACAAGGTAAGCTGACCACACTGCATACAGTACTCCAGGTGCAGTCTAACCAAGGTTCTGTACAACTGAAGCAAGACTTTGCTATTCCTGTACTCTCACTCTCTTGTGGTAAAGGCTATTGGGCTTCTCAGTTGCTGCACCTGTATGTTGGCCTTCAGTGATTTATTGATGAGACCTCTTTGGATGTGTACTGATCTAAACGGAATTTGTGTAGAATGCTAATATTTGTTTTTTTTTGGAGTGGCTGGAAGATGTACCCCTTTTGTTCTTATCCAATATAAAGTGAGCCTTTCAAAATGTATGTTCATAACTAATTCAAGTGACTTAAAGAGCATGCTTATATGTACATGTCCAGTTGTGCACACTGTTTCTCTGCATGTGAGCTGTATATTTTAATTGCGAGTATGTGGACCTTGTTTAAGTGCCAGCTGACAGTCACTATCCACATGACGATGAAGACATAGTGTAGATAATTTTTGAGAGCTGACTAACCCCTGTAAACTCTCTGGATTGTGTTCCAGGATCACAGTGGTTTCAATTGTGAACCCTGCAGAGCAGCAATTGGACTTCTGTGTCCTATGTATATTCTTCAGTTAACTGTAAAATGAGAGGTGTAGTTTGTATTTGTGTCACTAATAATATGAAAAATACTTTGCTAATGTTGATGATGACCAACTCTAATGGCAGAGGGTATGTTTATAATTCTTTGAGTAGATGAGTCACTTCTTGTAACCTGATGTTTGGTGGTTGATTAGGAGTCTTTGAGATGTTATATCAAAGAAGGAATGTAAACATTAGTGTGTAACTTCTCTCCAAATAATCTGCAGTTAAATCTGAGTGCCCCAGGAAGCTTTATCCATTTCACTGTGTGATGTCCTTTTTCTGTATCTATTGCATTGATGTGTGAGCTGCTTTTGGTTGTGACTTAGATGAAAAAACTTATGGTTATTTGCCTGGTAGCACAGAACTTGAACATTGCTGAAGGAGATGTGCACCAAGCTTTTGGTCTTGTCCTCCGGAAACATTTGGCGCTCTTGTTCTAATGATTGGACAACCAAACACTTTAGCAAGCTGTCTCTTTTTCAGCAACTTGATCGGTATTTTGCTGGGCATTTCTTATAGAAATCTTGGTTCTCACTTAGTCATTCTTCCCCCTGTCCTCTCCCCAGTTGTTAAGTTTTCACTCTCCTTTAAAGTTACTGAGTGTTGTCTTTCAGGACTGCTAGCCCTCTGATATCTTGCCTAGCTGGTGGATGCTGGGCTGACTGTTCTACAAGTAGCATCATGCTTGAGCTTGATACACCCTTGTCAAACAGCTTTTGTTTGACTCCAACATTGAAAATTCCCAGACAGCAGTTGCAGAATTGATTTGGCTCAGCTTAACTTGATACTTGGGGCAAGTGGATTCCAGTGAAATAAGTGTTGTCTGGATTGGGAATATGAACTGTGTTCTGTGCTTAACTAGATTTTGGATAGTAAAATCTCATTGTGGAGCAATCTTGTTAAATATCTTAAGCAAATGTGTACAACCTCTGTAAAGGTCATAGAAATTTTTAAAAATGTATCGCTAAATTTCATTAATGCATCAAGCAGTGAACTAATTTTGTTCAGAGTTTTTTTTTCCTCTTAGACACTCCAATGATGTATCCTCCCATTCATCACAAGCCAAGAAAGATGCTGCTTTACAGATAATTATGGCATGGATTTAACAAAAATACATTTGCTATCACTTTGACTGGTCAAAATGTGTTTTTGCTGATTTTGATACATTTCATTTTTAGGGCAAATATAAATTTAATGTGCAACTGTCGTTCACACCAAGCACCAGGCTACTGTGTTGCCTCAAAGTTCACTCATTTGTAGCTTTTTTTAAAACTCCTGTTATTACATCACTTTTCAGTTTAGAAATGATATCTTTCACATATTACTGAAATTTTTGTCTTGAATTCATAAAGATAAAAACATGAATACCAAATTTCAAACCATCTCAACAATCTACACAACAGTGGAAAGTTGTGCTGTTTGCTTGGCAAGTCAACTCTGGCCGAAACATTGCTATAGATCAACGAGTGGGGAACTATTATCTATTTACCAAGCATAAATGGGCCATAATACAAGGTCCATTGATGATCTTAAATTGGTTATGTAGCTATTAGCACACTCACGATTGTTCAACAAGTATTGATCAATTGCAGAATCAAATCTAAAATAGATTTTTGTTTAAGGTTTATAAGTGAAGGTTGGTTGAGCACAGTTTGTATGCTGCTTATTAAATGCAGACATAGGAACATGTTTGAGGCAGCCCTTCAACCAGTAAACAAACTTTAGCAATGTACCTTTTTTCCAGTAATATTCAAGTTCTGCTCCGTTCTGCCAAAAGACGGAATAAAATATTATCTTGGGAAGCCATGGCTAGCATTTAAGATGTTCAAAACGATTTACTGTTTCCATATAGAGCAGTTAAATCAGCCTCTGTAAACTAGCAGACTTTTTGGGGCATTGCTCATGAACAGTTTGGATGCATCTCCAATGATGGCAACATGTTTTTTCTCTCAATTTTGTAGGGACATGTCCATAACTTTGAGTATTGGAACCTTTTGGGGTTGAACCTGAAGTCTGCAAAGGGGAGATAAAAATAGATTTTATGCTCTGTTTGTGAAGTATCTTTTGGGGCTCAGGAGATTTCAGCAGGTGTATTTCATTTCCATGTCTTGGAGACATCTGGCACAATGTGTCAAAAGTGAAAACATAAAATTGACAGAACAGTTATCAAGCTGAGAGAACTTAGTCGGGGAGGTGATCCATAAGTTTAATTTTGAGTAGGATTTTCAGATTTGGCAAGAAGTGAGTGGTTTTCAAGCAGGAACCCCAGGCAGAATGGATGAGGTGACTTTTCCACTAATGTTGGATGAAGGTTGGAGTACACAAAAGCTTGAGTCAGAGCAGAAGGAAAGAGTTATGCTTTCAGGCCATAGGATGGTCTAGAGATAGAGTTGTACAAAACCATTGAGAGATTGGATTTAAAATAATTTTCCTTCCAATGTATTGATGAGACTCTGTGCCATTGTAAGATCATAAAGTAGAGCAGCAGTAGGCCATTTTGACCATCAAGTCTGCCACACAGTTCCATTATATTATGGTCAATCTGATAATTTGCAACTCCACTTTTCCACCTTATTTCCAATATCCTTGATTCCCTTACTGATTAAAAATCTCTCAGCCTTAAACATCCTCAATGACCTTTTATTTATTATTTAGATAAATGATAGGGATGTGAATCTAAAAAACATAATTAGTAAGTTTGCAGATGATACAAAATTGAGGTATCATTGATAGTGAAGGTTACCAAAAATTATAGGGGGATCTTGATCAGATGGGGAAGGGGGCAGAGGATTGGCAAATGCAATTCAATACAATTAAGTGTGAGGTTTTGCACTTTAGGAAGTCAAGCCAATGTAAGACTTGTATAGTAAATGGTAAGATGCTGAGCAGTGTTGTGGAACAGAGACCTAGGAGTACAAGTACGTAGTTCACTGAAAGTGGCATCACGGGTGTACCAGGTGGTGAAGAAGGCTTTTAGCATGCAGGCCTTCATCATTTGAGGGCTTTGAGCATAGGAGCTGGGACGTTGTTACAGTTGTATAAGCCATTGGTGAGACTTCACTTGGAGTATTGTATGCAGTTTTGGTCACTCTATTAAAGGAAAGACATAGTTAAACTGGAAAATGTGTAAAGATTTACAAGGATGTTGTCAGGACTAGTAGGTGTGAGTTATAGGGAGAGATTGGCCTGGATAGGACTTTATTCCTTGGAATGTAGGAGAATGAGGGGTGACCTTATTGACGTGTATAAAATCATGAGGGGCATAGATAGGATGAATGCATATAGTCTTTTTCCCAGGGATGGGAAACTGAAAATTAGAGGGCGTAGGTTTAAGGTGAAAGGGGATAGATTTAAGAAGGACCTGAGGGGCAACTGCTTCACGCAGAGAGTGGTGCATAAATGGAATGGGCTGCAAGAGAAAGTGGTTGAGGCTGGTACAATAGCATCATCTAAAAATCATTTGGATAGGTACATGGTTGGGAAAGGATATGGACCAAATGTAGGCAGTTGGAACTAGCTGAGTGGGCAGCATGGACCAGTTTGGGCCAAAGGGCCTGTTTCCATGCTGTATTACTCTATGACCCATCCTTGACAGATCTGTGATAAAGAATTATACAGATTCACTACCCTCAGAGGAAAAGTCTTCCTCATCTCTGTTCTAAGCAGGTAACCCATTCATTTTGAGATTATGCCCTCTGGTCTTAGACTCTCAAACAAGAAAAACAACTTCTCCATGTATAACCCCCTTAGAATCTTGTATGTTTCAATAAGGTCTCCTCCCATTCTTGTAAATTCCAATGTGTACAGGCCAAACCTGCTCACCCTATCCTAATAAGCTCTATACTGGGATAAATGATAAATTCAGTCAACTTCTCGGCCCTGCCTCTAAGGCCAGTATATCTTTCCTTTAGATAAGAAGACCAAAACTATAGTTTTAACAAGACTTCCCTATTTTTATATTCTATTCCCTTTTGAAATGAAGGCTGACATTCAATTTGCCTTTCCTATTCAGGGACAAAAACAAAGTTGCTGGAAAAGCTCAGCAGGTCTGGCAGCATCTGTGAAGAAAAAAAAAATTCAGAGTTAACACTTCTGGTCAGGTGACCTGAAACATTAACTCTGATTTTTTTTTTTCTTCACAGATGCTGCCAGACCTGCTGAGCTTTTCCAGCAACTTTGTTTTTTTTCCTGATTTATAGCATCTGCAGTTCTTTTGGTTTTTATCTTGCCTTTCCTATTGCCTGGTGAACTTGGATGTCAGTTCTTTGTGATTCATACATGAGGAACCCTATGTGCTGCAGCTTTTTTATGGTGTCTCTATTTAGATAACGCTTGTCTATTCACAGTATTCGATCTGAAAGTTTTTTGCCCATTCATTTAACCCATCCCCGTCCCTCTGTAGCTCTTTGTGTCATTCTCATTGTTTGTCTGACCATCTGTTTTTGTCGTCCATTGACCTGGTGATGCTACATTTGTATTTTGTCAACCATGTCATTTAATATACAATATAAGTAATGTCCCCAGCGCTGATCCCTGTTGCACTCCACTAGTTACAGGATGCCAACCTGACAATATCCCCCTTATCCTGACTCTCTTCCTTCTATTAGTTAACCATGCCTCTCTTCATGCTAATATACTACCTTAACCATAGGCTACTAAAGATAAGTCATATGTGTGGTATCTTGAATGCCTTTTGGTAATCCAAATATATTACATCCATTAGTTCCCTTGATCCATCTTAATTGTTATCTCCTTTAAAGAATTCTAATAAATTTTATTTGGTATGATTTCCCCTACATGAAGCCTTTATGACTGCTTGGTTATGTCATGTATTTCTAATTGCTGTGCTATTACTACTCATATAATAGACTCCTAGCATTTTCCCAATGGCAGATATTTGGTGAGGATAGACTAGTTAGCTTGTTTTTGACTCCCTTTTTAAATACAGAGTACTGCATTGACAGTTTTCCAATTTTTCACTTCTTTGGGATTTTACCAGAATCTAAGGATTATTGGAAGGTTACCACTAGGATATCCACTGTCTCTACTTCCTTTACAATCCTATTAGGTCCATGGGACTCAACAACTGTTAGCCTTAGTCGTTTCCTAGTACTTGGTCTCTGGTGGTCGTTGTTGTATTTGCTTTCTCTCTTCCTCTTGCGCCCCCCCCCCCCCCAAAAAAAAAGACTCTTGATTTTGAAGTACTTTTGGAATGGTATTAGTGAATGGTGAAGACTGATGCAAAGTATTTGTTCAATTCCTCTGTTATTTCCTAGTTCCCTGTTAATATTTCTCCAATCTTATTCTCTAAGGAGCCTACGTCTACTTAGGCCTCACAGTTTAGTTTTTATATGGAAAGAAGCTCTTACTGTTCATTTAACTATTACTTGCGAACTTACCTCACTTTTTAAAATCTCCTTACTTTATTTGGGCATCTTTTGTTTGCTTTTCAAACTTTCCCAATGCTCTGATATACCGCTAATCTTTGCCACAAGTATGCTTTTTTCCCTTCAATTTGCTATTATCCTTAACTTTCTTTATTAAGCTTGTTTGGTTTATCACCTTCGCGGAATCCTTCCTCTTCACTCTGATATATCTTTGTGAGCCTCGAATTATTTTCAGCATCTGCCATTGTTTTTCAACTGTCTTTTCTGTCAAACTCCTTTCCCAATCCATTACAGTTGTAGTTTGGCCATACATCATCCTAACTTGAAACTACATTGCTATTCCTACATTATTATGTTGAAATCTTGGAACTCTCTTGCTAGCAGTACTGTGCTCACCCCCTACTCTGGACTGCAGTGGTTGAAGAAATTAGCTTACTACCACCTTCTTGAGGGCAACCAGTGATGGGAATTACTGCCCATATCTTGTGAACAAATTTCTAAAATTGTGAGGATCGAGAAGGTAGGCAAGTACAAATATTACAGCAAATGATCTATATAGTAAGATTAGGGAGGGGAATGTTGAAATTCTGTGGCATCTTGATTTTAAGAAAGATGCAGTGTTTGGTGTATGTAAAAACATTAAGGTAGATAAGTCCCTTGGCCCTGACGGGATCTATCCCAAGATTCTGAGGGAGTCGGAGGAGGTTGCTGGGGCCTTGACAGAGACCTTTGTATTCTGTTTATCCACAGGTGAGGTCCCAGAAGACTGGAGAATAGTCTGTGTTCCTTTAAGAAGGGAAACAGGGATAATCCAGGAAATTAAGGCTGACCAGCTTACATCAATAGAGAAATTATTGAAGAATCTTAGGGTCAGGAATTATTTGCATTTGGAAATCAATAGACTTATTAGGGATAGTCAGCATGGCTTTGTGCAGGCAATATCTTGTGTCTCAAATTTGGGTGTGCTTTTTGAGGAAGTCATGAAGACGATCGAGTGTAGGGCAGTGGATGTTGTTTACATAGACTTTACTAAAGCATTTGACAAAGTCTCTCAAGTTAGGCTGATCCAGATGATTAATTCACTGGGATCCATAGTGAGATGGATACAAAATTGGCTTGATTGTAGACAGAGCAGTTGAGGTTTTTTTTGACTGGAGGTCTGTGACCAGTGGTGTTCCACAAGGATCAGTGCTGAGACCTCTTGTTATTTAATATATATAAATGATTTGGATGAAAATGTAGGTGGTCTGATAAGTTTGCTGATGGAATGAAAATTGGTGGAATTGTAGATAGTGAGGAAGATTGTCAGAAGATCCAATCGGATACAGATCAGTTGGAAAGTTGGCAGATGGAGTTTAATCTTGGCAGCTATGAAGTGATGCATTTTGGGAGGTCAAATTCAAAAAGAAAGTATACAGTAAATGGCAGGACTGTTAGGAACATTGATATGCAGAGGGATCTTGGAGCTACAGACTTGCATCCCTTGAAAGTGGTGCCACAAGTGGACAAGGTGATAAAGAAGGCATATGGCATGCTTGCCTTCAACATTTGGGCATCAAGTATAAAAGTTGGCAAGTCACGTTGCAGGTGTCTAAGACTTTAGGCCACATTTGGGGTATTGAGTGCAGTTCTGGTTGGCACGCTGTAGGAAGGATGTTGAGGCTTTCAGGGTGCCAAAGTGGTTTATCAGGATAGGATTGTATTAGCTATGAGGAGAGATTGGACAAACTTGAATTGTTTTTGCTAGCAAATCAGAGGCTGAGAGGTTGTCCTAATAGAAGGATATAAAATTGAGAGGTATGAATAGTTGCTGTTTTTCTCAGGGTGAAAATGTGAAATACTGGGGGGTGGGGGGAGGTGAGGTGAAGGGAGCATAGGTTTAAGGTGAGGGGGGAAAGTTGAAAGGAGGTGTGAGGCAAGTTTTTTTTTTTACATGGGGGTAGCTGCTTGGAATGTGCTGCTCGGGAATGTGGTAGCAGATACAATAGAAGTTGTTAAGGGGCATTTGAGCAGACTAATGAACAAGCAGGAAATTGACCACGTCCAGGCAGATGGGATTAATTTAGAATGTCATCATAGTGGGCTGAAGGGCCTGTTCCTGTGTTGTACTGTTCTATGGGTTGTAACATATTAAAATTCACCTTAATTAGCAACCTGTGCTGCATCAAACCATGTGAATGTATCAGTGCTAGACAAGCTATCATCAGATTGCTTCCATTACCTCCATAACATTGCAGGGTTTTTGCTGATCCTTTAAACCTTAACAATGGCTGTTGAAAACTCCTTTTCAGAATTGATAGGTAGCAGAAACTGGCTTGAATAAATTATTGTGGCTGCGTTGTATGCAAATGTGGACAGAACAATCTGAAACAATGGTGTCAGCTTTTCTGTCCTAAATTCCTGGAATAATGCAAACCATTTAATTGCAGAATTTGGGATTGAGATGGTAGAAGTTAAGACACTGCTTTAGAAATGAACAGTCTGCAGTGCACTCTTATTGAGCTCACCAAGCTTAATATACTTGGAAGCACTTCGTAATTAACAACAAAATACAGTTCTACAAAACTCATTTTTGGATAATGTGTTTTCACCTTTAGCCAATATGATCAGTTTTCAGACAGTTTGCACCAGTTATACTGATGTAAGTGAATGTAGAAATAAATTCTTCTTTAACATGTATAGTGAAATATGGCACTCAGACGTTCTTAATGATTTATCTTGTTCCTGCATTCAGTAAATTGAGTTTAAACTATTGAAGCTCTTAAACATTGAAAGTTATTGGAATGTTGATCAGTTTCACTTTGTTCACTGAAAATGGCAGTTCCCGGGCATACATCGGCTGTAAATACTAAAGTGCAGCAGCAGCTGTGAAGAGTGAGAAAGATAATGTTTCACACTTTGGAGTCGAAGACACAGGAGGAGAACATAGGCCAACTGAGTCCATGTCAAATCCTTGGGAGCAAACCAGTTAGTTTTACTCTGCCACTTAACCCGTGTAGCTGTTGGAAGTTTATTTCCGTCAGATGCCCATCCAGTTTAGCAATATTCCAATAAAGTACGCCCATAGATCAAACAATAGGATTTCAGGGATTGGAGGCAAATGAAGTGGGAGACACCAATGACAATCCTGATGTGCACAAACTGAACTTCAAGATAGACGTTCCTGGAAGAGAAGTGACAATGGGTTAAGCATTAATTCCAGAGTAAAATACATATGCTGAAATAAAAACAGAAAATGTTGGATGTACTCCAGTCAGGTAGCATCTATGGTGAGAGAAATAGTAATGTTCTAGGTCTATATACTTCCATCAAAACTTTCGTAAGATTAATTCCTGGGTATGAGTATTTGTTTTGATGAAAGGACATAGACATACAATTAACCTGTTTCCCTCTCCCCTGATGTTGCTTGACCTGAGTATCTAGTCTTGATATTTGCTGGTTTAAAAAAATTGCATGTGCCAGGCAGACTTGAAACTGACATTCTGGCAGCCTTGCCGCAGGTTTTGTTTGAAATACTTCCTTAAGTCCTGAAGTCAAGTTTGCAGAATGCAATAATATATTAATATTGCCCAAATCCTTGGTCCTTCACTATGGGATTCTGAAATCAATTGTACTCCATCTATTCCACATGAGAAAGATTGAGTAATAAAACAGTACATTAAGAGATTGCGGAGTTCTGAATACAGAGGGACCCGAGTGCTTATGCTTTAATTGCAAAAGACTTGAATGTAGGTGCAGCAGGTAATTAGGCGTACTAATAGAATGTTATCATTTAATGTGAGGGAGATTGAATGCAAAAGTAGGAAGGATATGCTTCAGTTAGTCAGAGTGAGACCACGTTGGGAGTACTGCATACAGTGTTGGTAACCTTATTTAAGGAAGGATGTAATTACATTGTAAGCAGTTAAGAGAAGGTTTACCAGACTAATGCTAGGCCTGGATTTGTTGTCTTATGAGGAAAGATTGGACTGTATAGGCATTACCTGCTGGCATTTAGAAGGCTACAAGACAACTTGTTTGAAACTTTTGAAGATTCTGAGGTACCTTGACGGGGTAGATGTGAAACCATGTTTTCCTTGGTGAGAGAATCTAAACCAAAGGATCACGATTTAAAAATAAGGAATCACCCATTTAAAGCATTGAGACAATTTCTTTTTCTTTCAGAAGATTGTATCTTTGGAGTTCTACTCTTTGAATATCCTTTTAGATGTTGATAAATTCTGTTTGAGCAAGGGGATGACATTATTGCGGGTAGGCAGGAATGTGGCTTTGTGGTTATAACAGATCAGCTGTGATCTTATTAAATAGCAGTGCAGTCTCAAGGTTGAATTGCCTACCTGTACAAACATACATGTCTGGTCTTTGTAACTTGGGCACTATACCATATTGTCTTGTTTACTACTTATTCATTTTAGCAGTCAGGGTATTTAATCAAGCTAAATCTGAAGGAACACTTCAAAAGAATCAAAATCTTTGGATTTAGCACGCAGACCATCATTATTAGGCTGTTCTGCAATAGAAACTGAGAGAACTGGCTATGTGAATCATTTTACCATAAATTGGTTCCAGTGGTCTGACGCCTAAACATTCATTAGTCTTGTTGACTTAAAGAATTGGTTGGAATCTGGTTGACCACTAAAGTTTGAGCTCCATAAAATCAGTATGTCTCCATGTAGTTATAAAGTATATTTGCAGGACAACTGCTGTGCTGATTACGTTGAAGTGCATTTTCTTCTGAAGTTGTGCTTCTTAGAAGTTTTTAATTTTCAGAATTGCTCAGATACTTGGGAAACAGCAAAGTTTCAGTCTATGAAAATAGCTTACATGACTGTACAAATTTATGATTCTCTGAATTGAAATATAATTATCTGGTAGTGTAACTGTGTAGTTTGTTTTATTGACGTTTTTACAGACTAACTGGCATTTTTTTTAAACAGTCGTTCAGTTCTTGAGATCTATAACAATTTTGGTGGTCCTTCACTGTGATATCCTAACCATCCTTGCTTGAACAATCAACCTGGCAACTTCTGTATTTCATATTTATAACCTTTGAGTGAAATATTGCTGGTTATTCGGTCATCCGTCAACGTATAATTTCAAAGAATCAAAGTGCAGAATTTACTGTTTGGTTACAATTAGCAGTGAACTAGAGCATTTGTTGGAAGGTTTGGTTTTGAAATCTTTTGGGGTTTTGTTACCCTCAGTTTCCTCGCATTCAACTATCAGTTGACTATAAATTTTAACAGGCTCTTATTTTAGTTACTCATTTAACGCCATATCATTTGATAGAGCACTTGGGTTGCTGTAAACGAGTAGAAGAGTCAGTTCCGTTTGACCATTATGTTTGCAGATGGCCTTTTTGCAATTGTGAATGCTCATAATCCAGTAGAATTTTCAAAGGTAGTAGTGAATTGATAAAGGTGCTTTATTTCCCATTTCAGTTGAATTGGAAAGGATAAAGGCAAGTGAGAAATGTATAGCCAACCTGGACATGAGTAGAGTCATGATAGGAGTGGATTGTATTCATTAGAGTTCAGAAAGTTGAGGGGAGATCTAATAGAAACTTACAAGATAATGCATGGCTTAGAAAGGGTGGACGCTGGGAAGTTGTTTCCGTTGGGTGGGAAGACTAGGACCTGTGGGCACAGCCTTAGAATTAGAGGGGGTCAATTTAGAACGGAAATGAGGAGACATTTCTTCAGCCAGAGAGTGGTGGGCCTGTGGAATTCATTGCCACGGAGCGCAGTGGAGGCCGGGACGTTAAATGTCTTCAAGGCAGAGATTGATAAATTCTTGATCTCGCAAGGAATCAAGGGCTACGGGGAGAGTGCGGGTAAGTGGAGTTGAAATGCCCATCAGCCATGATTAAATGGTGGAGTGGACTCGATGGGCCGAATGGCCTTACTTCCACTCCTATGTCTTATGGTCTTATGGATGGTTAGTAAGCTGTACCATAGTAATGTGAAAAAGTAATGCTTTTAATTGGATGTTGTGCTGTCCCTGTATAGTTATTTGATCATATCACACCTAAATATGATGCCCTGCATTAGTCACTAAGATCCAAGCAAAGTTTCTTGTCTAGAAAGTGTACAGAGAAGAATCTTGTGTATAATTAATTGTTACATAATAATTCTTTAAAAATACTGGAAAAACATTGTATTTTTAATGCATGAAAGCAGGTAACCAGAGGACATGTTTTTACAGGTGCATCTGAGATTAACATTTTATTTGAGGCTAGGTCTGTGGTTCTTGAAAGTCATAATCCATGCCTGAAATGGATTTAGTTTTACATAGTGAAGTCAGTTTGGATACACTGATTTGAAGGAGTAGGGTTTTCTACAACATTTCGTATCCATTGTTATCTTGTAGAACTTTGTGATAATGTCAGAGTTGGAGATGAATCAGTTAATTCAAGGTTTTCTCATGCTCTGCAGTACTTGCCGTCCTCAGCCTCCCAGTTTCATCTGCAATGCAGCTCAAAGTCCATTCTTGGATGTATTTTGGAGCTGGTAGCCTGTTTTAAAGAGGACCTGATTGATTGATTTTTTTTTTTTTTTAAAATGTTGTATGTGCACTGTTTTTGTAGAGATGCTGATGGGCTTCCACATGTTCTATATGCACAATCCAGCACTTGATTATTTTTAAGGTTCTTGCCATTAATATCAAATGATTGCAAAAGAAAATCAGATTTTAATGTTATTTTATGTTTCATCATCAATCAAAATGCTTTATCTGTATGAAACGAGCTGACGTTTCAGTCCAGCAGGGTGAAGATTTGGAGTTGCTATCCTGAGTTGAAACTGAAGCATCAGGATTGATGACTACCCCTTGACATTGATTCACCCTCATTTCACACTATGTAAAACTTTGTACCACCCATTCTCCACTCCCAGATTAAGTCATCGACATTTGACCATAAAATGATGTATTGCACTTTAATTGAAAACATTCAACAAAACTTGATTGGTTGTACTAACTATCCAGAAAACCTCCATAACCTATTGCATTTCTTTTTCCATCTTCCATGGGAGAAATAAAATAACATACTAGATCAGAGGACTTTTGGAGATGTGGGAAATTGGCTCTGACAACTTGCTGAACGGGTTTCTTTTGAAGGGGCCTATTCAGATGCCATTGCTAAGATCAGGAGTTCTAACCTTGTGGGAATGTTGGGCAAAATCTGCACCTCCTTCTGTTATTAGGTCTTCAAATGTACTAAAATGCTCAGTTTGTTCCTATGAATGGGAAGAACATGTTCTGGTATTGCTCATGTTTGGTATGTTCTGTTTTTACCCCCAGATATTTCATGCTAAATCCATACATTATCTTTCTTTGAACCTTTTACTTTATAAATATCTATGCTGCAGAGTGAATGGACCCAAGACCAGTTTGTTTCTTAAGTTGTTTGGCCCTTATGCTAATTTTGAAATGGATATGTTTACCATAGTCTTGATTTACTGTCCTTTCGCAGCTTAGTTTAATTGAATAGTTCAAGTTTAATCAGTCCTCTAGCTTCTGCACTGAATATGGTGAAAATTTTAAAATTAATTCTTGCATTTATGCAATGGCTTCTCACATTGCTTAGATGCCTCAAACTATTTTGTGCACAGCAATCACTTTCGGGTCCAACTGACTACATTGAGATGAATGACCGCTCTGTGTTTGTGTTGATTAGGGGATAATATTGCATGCTGGACAGAGCTCCCCAGCTTTGAATAAATGTCGCAGAACCTTTTCAGTCACTTGTATGGGTAGAGAGGACCTGTTTAAATTTGTCTCTTTGAATAATTTTAATCCAACTTTTACTCTTTCTATAGCACCAAGACTGCTCTGACCAATGGCATTAATTACATCCAAAATCTCAAAAACAAGTTTGTAATTCTGGCTGCACGGTATTATCTTACCTTTAACATCACTGTAATATTTAATCTGGTTGATTATCCATTTGTCTATTATTACCCTCCTTACATTGTCCAGCTCCATGGAACTGCTCAAGTTTGTCCGGATATGGACAAAGCATGAACAGTGACTTTTTGCCTCCACCCTATACTACACCCTTGAGTTCTCTAGGGATCCGTTCTTGTTTTATCCCATACTCTCCCTTGTCTACATGCTGCTGATGTTTGGTAACTGTAATTAATGACATACTTCATGTTTATAGTACATAGTGTTGACAACCACCGTTTGCTCTCTGTTGCCATCTTCAAGCAACTATATGCTGCCTGTTTGTCTAACAGGGTCATGAATGAACTAAAGTTCCTCCAAATGAAAATTGAGACTGTTTTTCTCAATGTTAGTTATGCAGTCTGTTTTGAAAAATGTACTTTTTCTGAATATAAACTAGTCCTTATAGAGACCATTGCGCCCCAGAGTCAGAAGGCTATGTGTTCAGGTTCCACTCCAGGATTGAGCCAGGCGGCCTGTGTTCAAGTCCCACCTGCTTCAGAGGTGTGTCATAATGTCTCTGAACAGGTTGGCTAGAATTTTAAAAACAAAAAGTCAAGGCTTTACACTTAATTGTCGTACTGAGTGCACGCTATGGACATGGCACCTTTCGGATGAAAATTTATCCCTGTTTCCTCCTCCAGATGAATGTAAAAGGTCCTATGCACCATTTTGAAGAAGTCATGTTATATAGGATAAAATAGAGAAGTTGAGATGACAAAAAATAAAATTGAAACTCAGACATGAAGGACTTGGTTAATGGAGTGGGCAGAATTAATTTAGCTTTTTATTATATTGCAGCTTTGGGGTTAATTATGACAGTCATTTCGAGTCAGATAACTTGGTTTGTTTCATACCACGTGAACTGAAAGCTCGAGTAATATTTGACCCAGGAAGACTTTCATTCCCTGGATGTCCCAGCAATCTAAGCACTATGTTTATATTAAGCAAAGGCAGGATGTGTCTTACTCATTGGGTTTCACCATCACATTAGAAATTTCCTCGGTACTTCCCCTTCTGAACTTTCTGCTTAAGAACCTTGTCAGAGAGCATTTTTGCCATATGTTTAGATATGATAGCGGAGACAGAGAGCAAAATAATTGTTTTTTTTTTAAACGGACTTGTTCACGTTTTCTTGGACCTTTTTTATATTAAGTGTTGTATGTTTTGTGCCTTTGAAACACCACTTGGCGGCTTCAGCGATGTGTAGGTTTCTTATGATAGCATACATGATAGGCCTTGAAAAATATGCTCACCCCCCCCGCCCCCGCTTAATCTTGATCTTCTGCTTACACGTGTCCATGATTGACCAGAAAATAGAGAGTAACTAGCTGAACCCTACAAACTAAGAAAGACTTCGTCCATTCTTAATTGACTGATCTCTTTGAGCACTGATGGGTTGATTCAGGCATCCTCTGCCCACCAATTAAAAACTTGACGCATTCACCAGGTGTCTTGCTGTTGCTTCTATTTCACTGCATTCACATTTAGGTGTGTTCAAATATCCATGTGTCCAGCCTTTGCTGCTCCTACTCCACACTCCCATTCCAGTGACTTTCTGATAACTCTTAAGGCTCATATCTGTGCAACTTAATCATTTGGGCCAAGATGTCATGTACTGAATGCTGACCTTGAACTGTTCTTGCAGGAGTTGCCATTTTACATGATCAAATGAGACAGTTTTAATTTTCCTTTCTTTCTGCATCAATTGTCAAGGCAAGTGATCATATTTTAGAAGCTTCTTTGTTATATTGTGATTTTTTAAAAAAATTTTGTCCTAGAGCAGTACCTTTGCCCAAACAAGCATAACAATAATGCTTACCTAGCTGTTTGTTACCTGCAGGAGATAATCATACATTGATTTAGCTTTGCCCTATTTAAAATAACGTGGGACTATTTGGATAGCTCTACCAAACAGCTGGACAGGCACAATGAGCTAAATACTCATGTGTTCTGATTAGGTCCTTTTAACTGAGGAAGGAAAATATCCACCGATTCTGCTGCTGATTTGTTATCTATTTCTCCTCCATAGCCCCTGACAATTTTGTACACTCTCACGTAATGAGAACAGGTTGCCAGATAGGCTGCTAACCCTTTTGTGTTCAGCCTCTCCTAAGGATAGCACCACTGCAACAAAACTTCATTGGGAAGTTCAGGTGAACGTTAAACTTCAAAATTAAAAGTAAACTTCAGGTGATTGCCAAATTTGGCAAAGTGGGCAAATAAAAGCTGGTAACTTATTGGCTTCCTCTAGCAGAAATAAACCAAGGAGGCAAATGAGTTTGACTTCCACATTTGAGTAGCACTTTTCAATGATTGTGGTGCACATAAGACAGAATAACCATACTGGTTGAATACACCATGAAAAAGTGTTGATGTCAAGCTTGCATGTAACAACTAAAATGAACCATTGATCTTCTAGCATGACTATTCTGCAAACTACTTTTGAGCTTACCCCGTTCTCCGGAGGCCACGTTCCTAAAATCTTAAATTTGACTTGCCTGCACGCTTAAGAATAATATGCTTGAGCAGTGGAGGAGCCCTGATCTTATCTAACGTCCTGATTTATAATGAGAAGCTGTTGAATCTTTCATGAAATTTATGGGCCTTTCACAATTGTAAAGCTGGCTAACCCATGTGCTTTGACTGTACACTAGAGTAAACCAGACCCACCTCTGGAGCTGGGATTTTATGTCCTCTTTTATCTGGCTTCAAATGTCAGTTGCTATATTCACATTACAGCATTAGATCACAGCATAAAAATGCTTGGTATCCTCTGCAGTTGTGCACTGCTTGCAGATCTGCTGGGATTATTTCTTGCCAAAGTTGTGAAATGATGACTCCAGACACCATCAGGTTGAGGTTTAATACTTGATCGTATCAAATTTAGCAATATGGGACACTTTTTTAAATCTGAACATAAAGGCCTTTTACTTAGAGTACTTGTTCTTACTAAGTAGTGGGCGAAAGACCAATTTTTTTATATTCCCACCTTCTCCATTGGCTCTTGCCAGCCCTTCACTGTATGGTTTTTCATACAAAAGACTGCATGTTTAAGTTAGCCATTAATGCTTTTGTAGATGTAATGTTTTCTGCATAGTGGCTACAGTTAAATGAATATATGTGGAAGTAATCCATTTTTAAAACTTTAATTTTTAAATAACTAAGCAGCAGTTTTAGTATCTGCTTTTGAAGTCATATTTAGATTTATTGAATGTATTGTAAAATCCTTCCTGTGAATCTTTGGTATGCAGTAAGTGTGATTCATGTCCTGTTGAAAGGTTTGGTTCCAGGCAAAAGAATACTTAAAACTTTGTTTGCAAACTGTGAGTATTGAAAATGCTTTGAAGGAAAAAGCAAATGGCTCCTGTTAAACAAGAAAAAGGTTTTGACCCTTCAGCTCCTAGGGCCTATTCTGCTCTTTAGTCAGATTGTGAATGAATGATTAGTGTCTCTACTTCATTTACCGATTATTGCATCATATCCCTGTTGCTGTTACCTAGCAAAAGTCTACTGGTCTCATTTCTGGTGACCCGTCATCCACAGTTTATGTTGTGGTAGAGTTTCTGATATCCACTATCCCTTTGTGTGATTTGTGATTCTACCCTTAAAATTTTGGCCGCCTCTTCAGGATTTGTATCCCGAGAAAATAGTTCACCCTTCTCCACAGGCTACCCCTGCTCTCCCTGAAGGAATCTCCACATCCAAATGTTGGGCAAGGCAAAGAGGCATACTTTCATGAACTACTATGAATTGGACCCATGCTGTTAGCATCGTTCTTTATGGCTGCCTAGCCATGTAACCACCCCCCAAGAGGACAGCAATTTTCAATGAAAGTTTATGTAAATTAATCATTGAAAAGGCATCAGTTTCATTAATACTCAGTTTTCCCTACAGGTTTGTGAAGGTTGTTTAGAATTTGTGCTGCAATGAAAGATTAATAGATTGAGCACAATGAAAAATTGTTTATAATATATGGAAAAACATGAATTGACCATACATTGGTGTGGCTTACAAGGCTGTAATGCAGTGCAAAAATATTAAAACAGATTGTGAATTTATTAATGTGTTAAGATTTTTGTAGGCTATAGAACATCGGAGACAACTTGTTCTTTAAATAGCTAAAGCGAAATACTGCAGACACAGGAACTCGGAACTAAAAACAGTGCTACCAGACCTGCTGAGTTTCTCCAGCACTTTTTATTAATCTTTTATACTTTGTTACAGTTTAAATGATTTTCTATTCTGATGTTAAAAATCGCTTTTATAAAACTGAACATTATTTGCAGTTTGAAATCTGAAGCTGTTGATTAAGTGAAGTTTGGAGCTATGTAAAGGTGCCTGATATTTTCTGTAATTCTTAAGTCCGTTATACAAGAGAAAGTGAATTCTGATAAATTTGTGTAGTGTATGGTTTCCTAAATCTGACTGTACTGTTCAGCACTTTATGTAGTGTGTATATAAAATCTTTTTTGTATTATTAGTTTTGGCATCTTGTCAGTAACTGGTGAAAATGGCATGATTGTCATCTGTGTCAAAATCTTGAGCTAATATCCCATGAGGTATTTCCTAATAATGGCAGCATTGCGTGCTGCAGTTGCATAATTTACGTTCTGAGGAAGGGTGACTGGACCCGAAATGTTAATTCTGATTTCTCTCCACAGATGTTGCCAGAACTGCTGAGCTTTTCCAGCAATTTGGTTTTGTTTCTGATTTCCAGTGTCCTCAATTCTTTCAGTTTTTACATTATTGTACAGCCTGCACAGCTGCCTCTTCAATTCTAATTAAAGTCAAGTATGTATGTTTTTCAAATGTTTTATAATGGATGATTTCAGTTAACATTTGAGCACCTTCCCAGCAAGCATTATCTGGGACATGATGTAAAATAACTGAAGCCTGATGTACGTCTTGACCCAGGTTTTAGGATCAAATGAAGTAATGGCTTGTCACCAAACTCAAAGAAAGCTATCGCAAAGAGCTAGTGAGTTCCATGGATTTAACTCTTTCCAATGTTCACTTCATTGTTTACAGTGCTGTCAGGTATAGTAACAGTAACAGTTATACCATCAAACAGGCTCAACAGCCAGTCATATTGAAGAATTTTCAGACAGCTAGCCAGGAAGTGAGAAGCAACTTCTATCAGTCACTTCATTAATTTTGCAGAAGGTGAAATAAACATCTACACCCGGAATTGATATCAGGATAGCCACATTAACTGCACATCTGTGACTGCCAGAAGTCCTCATTGGTTTCATAGAATAATGACAATGAATGCTGATATTTTTTGCTGTCATTGCAGCCACAAAATTTGAGCTCATGTATTTTCACTTACAAGCGTCGGTCACTGGTTTATTGCACAATTTTTGTTTATTTTTAGGAGAATTTCTGGTGAGAACGAGATAGAAAGATGTCAAACTAAAGTTGAGTGTCTGAGGAAACTGAATTGGAATGATTCAATAAAAACCAAAGAAGTGTGGATGTTGTAAATCAGGAACAAAAACAGAAGTTGCTGGAAAAGTTCGGGGTCTGGCAGCATCTGTGAAGAAAATGGTGTGAAATGTTTCAGTGATGTGTTGTGGATCTGTATTAGTAAATGATCTTTAAAAAGCAAAAATAAATAGCAAATTAAATGATAAAGGGGGCAGCATAGTGGTACAGCAGTTAGCACTGTTGCCTCACAGTGCCAGGGACCCAGGTTCAGTTCCGGCCTTGGGCGACAGACTGTGTAGAATTTACATTTTTTTCCCATGTCTGCACAGGTTTCACCTGGATGCTCCGGATTCCTCCCACAGTGGAAAGATGACGTGCAGTTTAGGTGGATTAGCCATTGTAGATGTGGATTTACAGGGATAGCGTGGGTCTGGATGGGATTCGGAGGGTTGGTGCAGACTCTGGGCTGAATGGCCTCTCTGCACTGTGGGGATTGTGAGCTGTTCACTCTACAGTTGCTGCCAGCCTTTGTGTTTTTATCATTTCGTATTCTTTTATCGGTTTGTTCCAAAGTCTGCAGTTTTTACTTTCACTTTTTGGATCAGTTATTATATGTATGTATTGCAATTAAGCAAAATGATTGGGACGACAAGAGGAAATTATAGTATATGTTCATTTTGAATGGTTTCCTGGGGAAGAGGTTTTTGCTTTTTTGAAACTTCTGTCGAGAACTGACGCCACATTTTTTGACTGATAACAAGGTGTCTAGTTTCCTGTATGCTATTCAATCCGTGCAGCTCTTTAATTTTGTGCATTGTATCAATCAAAATGGCCATATACAGACTTTAAATAGAGTTTTTTCCCCCCTAGTTCGGTTTTGACTTCCTATAGTTTCATTGTTTGAATTTGCAGAATAGAACATTTCTGACCGAGTCACATGAAAATGTTACTGAACAGTAATAAAGCTGTATAAGGAAATTGAATGGCTGTAACAGGGTTACATTTTGAAACTTCTGCTTTGTCTAACGATTGTCACAAAGTTTTAAGTCAACATTGGATGTCTGACAAAAGTAATGTGGATGCTCCCATACATAGTCTGACAATCTCATTTTCAGGCGTTTGCCTATCCTTTGCCTAAATAGTTATATAGTCCTAAATATTTATGTAGTGCAGAGGTGCAACAGGATCTCCAAGTGATTTCAGAATTGATATTGTATCTTTTTGCCCATTGTGTGTATGCTTTTCCAATTTTTCTGTCCCTGGACTGAAGCGCTTGGTGAGATAATACCGTGTTATGATTAAGTTGCCTTATTTCACAACTGGCAAGTAAACATGAAGTAGTACTTGAAGTGAACTCCACTTGGAATCTTTATCACAGAAGGAGGTCATTCTGACTAAGAAGTCAATGATAGCTCTCTGTAGAGCAGTCCTGTTAGTCCCATCTTCCTTTCCCTGACCCTGGTCTATCCTGCAAGTTTATTTTACTCCAGTGCATGCCTAAATTCATTTGGAAATAATTGTTGCTGCTTCCACTACCCTCTGTAGGCAGATCATTCAGTCATTATGACTCATTACTTAGATTATGCCTCCCCCTGCCCTGTCTGAAACCTTAAATGTGTAGTCTGCAGTCCATGTATGGTAACAGCTTTTCTTAACTGCAAACATTGCCTACATTTTAACTTCAAATCTGGACATCAGGACTGCATCAGTCTGTTCTGTAAAACCTGATGGCACCTGATCCCATCATCCTCCAACAAGGGTGACTGATGCTGACTTCCTTCCTTCCTGGCAGATAATTGCCAACTGGCTTGTCCAATTGAGTTGACATTCTATGCCTATAGTGCAAAGTGGAAGGACAACGACAAAAAGGCCTGCTCTCAGAATGAATTGGGTAGACTCGTCATGATGTCTCCTAGCTTGGCACAGGCAGTGACATTCCACAAACTAGCTTAGCTGGTTTTAACACACCTATTCAATTCCTTAGTGTTTTTTTTTAAACCTGCATAAATTGATTTTGTCTGAAAACAATTTTCAACCATACTTGACTTCCAAAATTCTTTCCATGTAGAAAAATAGCATCAACGTTTCCTGAAATATGATTATGATCAAATTTCAAAATATTTAGAAATAAATTAGATTGGAGTCATGAATTGTTTAAAATTGAAGTAAAACTACATGTTGTCACTGTCTTGCAACTCGCTTAAGCTCCTGCATATATTTTATCTTATCCATGCCACAGAAATTTTCCAAACAGTCTGTTGACAGATGGTATTTAAAAACTTCAGAGCTGATGGGACTTGATCCCAGTCCTTATTGCTGAGAGGTAGGGTAACCGCAGCACAAGGGCTGTATTTGATGATTTGGAAGAAAGTCAGGTATTTCGTTTGCAGTACATTTGTCATAAGGATGTGCTTAAGGCTTTATAGAACAGTGTCCCTTCCTCTGAGCCAGGAGACTCAGATTCAAGTCCCACCTGCTCCAGAAATATCTAATAACATCTCTGAACAGTTTGGATAGAAAATATTACATCAGGACATGGTTTCAGATGTTCTTATACAAGGTTAATAGGAGTAGAGAATGACAAGTGGTCAGTGCCAAGATGGTAACCCTAAAAATAAGTAAAGGAGTTTTATATGAAAGGAGAAATGTGGGGAGGATGGAAGGTAAGTAAAATCAGAAGTGAAGTTGAATTTCTGAGATGCTTAAAATCACATTGTACAAGGAATTACTAAGTGCGGGTGCTGAAGGTGGAAAGCAAGGTGAAAAGCTGATATGCTCTACCACTGAATGCAGAGTTTAAGATTTTTAAGGGCAATCAAGAGGTTTGGAACAAGATAACGTATTAAGTGGAAAAGACACTAACAAAATGGTAAGGAGTGTGAACAAAGAATTTCCTTGGAAAAGCCACATCTCCACCGTAGCAATTTCTCAGGGGAGATGTTGCAGAGCATGAGCAAAATGTTAGTCAAAACCAGCAGGTTAATGCTGCTATTCAGTAAGTTCATATTTGATGAGGACTTTTGGAGAAGGAAATAGAGAGATGGGCAATTAATGACAGAACCCAAAGCAATAATGGTAGGCAGTAAGAGCGTTTGGATGGAGAATGGTTAGATTTTCCTCCGAATGAGTGGACTGGGTAGGAAGATGATCAGAGATGGATGGGGCAATTGGACTTGCTGCTGGTAAGGAAGCCATGACAGGAGTAGACATAATGGGCACCCAGTTGTGTTTAGCCAGTAATGGTGGCAGGAGAAGTGGAAGATATTAGAGTAATAATGGTTTAGAGTTCAGGATTTGATGGTACATAGCATCATTGAGGTGAGAAATTAATAGGTAGATTCCAGCTCCTCTGTTTAATCATCCTCCTCACATTCATAACTAAAATCTGATGTGATACAGTTGTGGGGTATCTCAATACAAAATGTGTGGTGGAAAGTCTCCTTCCAGGCTACAGCTCTATTATGCTGTGGTTAGAATATTGGTCTCCAGTGACCAGGTGGTGTGTTGCTGGTTATTCTTCACTGTTAGGGCCAAATCTAAACTTTTTGAACATAATTTTAATAAGGTTTTGTCTTGCTTTCATGGTTCAGGAATTATACTTCCCCATGAAAGGAGTTAGGGCATAGATTTCTTTAAATCTAGTGTTAATAAATATAGCATATTCCCCCAAGGCAAAAAGATGCGGACAAGGGTATCTGAGTTTGTAGTTCGTGGAGATGTCAAGCTTGATTTGACATTGTTTATTCCTCCTCTGTTGACTGTGCAGATTGATCAGTTTGTCTTGTTCTTTAATAGATAAAGTAATTGCATCCATTATGTTGGACAGTTTTAAATGTAATTTTTGGTATGAAGAGAGAAATGAACAGTAGCTGTTTCCCCTTTTGGAAGTGGAATTCAAATAAAGCAGAAAAAAAACTAGAAAAAGGTTTGAGGTATTGAACACGAGTGTGGGCAAAGGGAATATAGACAGTGGCATTTCAGAGGTTGGGGGAGGAGTGGTGGGGAGTGTATCTGAACTACTGCTTTTATTCATGACCTAGACTTGGGTTTGCAGGGAACAATTGCAAAATTTGGTGATTATGTTGGGAGTATTATGAAAGGAAAAGCTAGTGATATACTTCAGGTCAGAGAGACTGGTGAGGAGACGTGGCGGATAAAACTTAATACAGAGAAATGTGAAATGGTACATGGTAGAAGGAATGAAGAGAAGCAATGTAAAAAGAGTTGTTACAAAAACACAATTATGTCAATTATTAATGTTTAACTCAATGGCTAAATTTGTACTTGAGCTTTTAAAAAAACTCTTATTGAAACAAGGACTATTTAAACAAAGAGATAATAGGAACTGCAGATGCTGGAGAATCCGAGATAACAAGGTGTAGAGCTGGACGAACACAGCAGGCCAAGCAGCATCCTATGATGCTGCTTGGC
>JAHRHZ010000017.1:42990370-43010455 GCA_024137785.1 Ginglymostoma cirratum | reverse complement strand
GTCCAGCTCTACAACTATTTAAACGAAGATTGGCTGCCACAATTTAGATTATCCTGCATCCTGCGTTCACCTTAATTTGGGATGGAGATGAGTCTATAAAACTTGAGCAGAGACAATAAATCCTTGACCAATATGCAAGACTCCATCTCCTGGGCCATTAATAGGGAAATGAGCACCGAAGATTCTGCTGTTGGAAGTAGGACATCTAATTTAATCACTGCAAATAGTGGAGATACTGAGGTCTGGCAGCATCTGTGGAGAGAAACAGATAACAGTGTGGAGCTGGAGAAACACAGCAGGCCAGGCAGCATCAGAGGAGGAGGAAAAGTGATGTTTCGGGTTGGGACCCAAATGTCAACTTTCCTGCTCCTCTGATGCTGCCTGGCCTGGTGTTTTCCTCCGGCTCCAAACCGTGTTATCCCTGACTCCAGCATTTGTAGCTCTTACTATCTCAGTGGAGAGGAACGGTTAATACTACTTTAATTCAGTTCTGAAGAGGAGTCAACAAAGACTCAATGTTAACTTTGGGTCACTCCCCACAGATGCTGCCTGACGTGAGTTCCTCTAGAACTGTTTGTTTCAGACTTCCAGCATCCACCATATTTTGCGTTTTATTCATAATAATCACTGATGAAACAATAGTCAAGGTAAGTATTCACACGAGCTAATCGAGCTACTTTTTGGAATATGTGAACAACACCTTGATTTGGATCCTCCCCTCAGGACAGTGGCAAGATAAGGCAAATTGTGTGTTCGTAGCACATTGGTTTTAGCAGAAGAGCATCAGCAGCTGTGATGGACAGTTTGCTTGTCACTTGTATGCACTGCCTCCCTATTTATTTAAGATTATGCCATGTTTGCTATTCCTGCAGTCAGCCAAATAACTTTTCTTTTTCCACACCGGCCTTTGCAGAGGAAGAGGAAACCAGCTACAAATTTCAACTGTCAGTTGAAAACCCAAGTCTTTGGATGTCAACAATTGGACAAAACATCCAACAATAGACCGAGAACACTTTTTCTTGATTTTTCTTTCTCCCCCCCCCACCAAACTTTATTTTGCCCTGGGCTATCATTTAGCCACACTTAACCACCTCTAGTCTGTAATTTGTATTTTCACAAGTGTGGATCAACTGTATGCATGTGCATGGGTTGCAAGATGTCAGGATATATCTTTTAATGCTTTTTAACCTGGGCTGGTTCAGGCTAATGGGCTGCACTGTGGCTCAGTGGTTAGCACTGCTGCCTCGCAGTGCCAGGGACTCTGGTTCGATTCCACCCTCGGGTGACTGTCTGTGTGGAGTTTGCACATTCTCCCTCTGTCTGCGTGGGTTTCCTCTGGGTGCTCTGGTTTCCTCCCACAGTCCAAAGATGTGCAGGCTAGGTGGATTGGCCATGCTGAATTGCCCATAAGTGTTCAGGGATGTGTAGATTAGGTGGATCAGTTTAAGTGGGATGCTCTGAGGGTCACTGTGGACTTATTGGGCTGAAGGGCCTGTTTCCACACTGTAGGGATTCTATGATCTTCTATGATTCTATCTATGATAATGAAACTGACCCCATATTTGTTAAACTCAGGAAAACCTCTGACCAGTTATTTATACTTAGCAAGTTAACTGCTTCACTCCATAGTGAAATGGCAAGTGCTTCCTTTTTAAGTTCGAAATGAGTAGGAAGAGAACCATCCCAACTTCCCTCATCTGGTTGATTCAGGGTACATTTCTGAAATGGGTGAATCATAAGACCATAAGAAATAGGAACAGGAGTAGGCCCTTTGCCCCCTCGAGCCTGCTCCACCATTTAGTAGGATCACGGTTGATTCAGTACTCCTCACGTCCACTTTCTTGCATTTCCCCATGAACCTGAGGATATGACGTACATCTTTTGTAGTGCAGGACAGGTTGATAAAATGTCTAGTAAGGTCATGGGTTCATGTGTTCTATAAATAGTGGCATGGAGTGCAACAAGGACGCAGTGGTGAACCTTTGTAAAAGATTTGTTCAGCCTCAACTGGACCTTTGTGTTCAATTCTGAGCATCTCACTTTGGGGTAAGAATAATTGGAAGATTTTATAGGGAGTTCAGAAAAGCATTATGATAATGGGTCCAGAGCTGTGGAACTTCATTTGTGGACAGAAGCAGGGGTTGTTTGCTTGGAAGCAGAGAAAGTTGAGAGGAGATTTGATAGAGGTGTTCAAAATTGAGGGGCCTGAACAGAATGGGTAGTTTCCATTGGTTAAGAACTAGAAGATAACTATTTAAGATGATTTGTAGAAAGCAATGTGACATGAGGAAAAACTTTGTTAGTAGTGAGTGGTTAGATTTTCTGGAATATCTGACTGAATAGTGGAGGCAGTTTCAATCTTGGCTTCCAAAAGATGATTCTATAATTATCTGAAGAAAAAAAAATGCATGACTACTGGGAAAGGGAAAGTGTGTGGGACTAGCTGAGCTGCTCGCAACAGGGGGCAGTCTGAACAAGGACCTAATGGCAGTTATTCTGTTACGTTTCTATGATTGAGTGTTGTCATACATCTTAATTAATGTATGTGGTTGGAAAATGTGTGTATTAGGTCTTAACTTCTTTGTATGCACCTCAAATAAAGCAATTTATCATTTTATTCATTGGTTTGTTTCACAGTATGTCTGTCCTCCGATTTGAAGCATTGGTAGCAACTAGTACCAATATCCAGGCTGTATCACAAAGGGATGCTGCTGTTGATACCACACCACCCCCCCATCTTACATTATTGTGCAAGATGATATCAGACAGTGTGACACTTGACCCTTCTGAGAGTGATTAACTCCATTGAATCTAATAAAGGTAGTTTGTGTCTGACCTGAATCTTGTTTACCGGAAGATGAGTAATTACTGCAATTAGCTTAGCTTTTTCCTTAGTCATGAAATTGTGAACTGGGAGAAAAGTGTAAATCTTTCAGTTAATTTGCTTCAGTTAATGTGTAACAAAATTTTGCTATAGTTTCCAAATGCAGTAACTTTGTATTTTCAGACGATTTAGGATCTGCCCCAAAAGCAGTAAATATGACAATTTTAAAAGTTACCATGGGTTAAAAAGCTTAGATTAGGTTTTGTTATAACTGTACAGCTGTTTCCTTCCACTGCCCATAACCTTAAACAATTGGAACCAAAAGAGTGCAGCAGATCTGGTTAGTCTTTCAGTTTTTGTGCTGGTTGGTGGTTATCACAAGAAATTTTATTTCCCCTTGTAAAATTTTTCAGTTAGTTGGTGGCAAGAATAATTTCTATCTATTGCCTTTGAGAAGCATTGTATGAGGTTTTTGTCTTTCAAGAATGAATTGTCAAAAGACATATGACCTATGTGGTTATTTGCAAATGTAATTGTGCAAAATCATGTTGGTCGGCGCATATTCAGGAATGTCCTGGTGACCTCCTTCGCCTTTGTATTACTCATCAGTTCGCTTATCAAAAGATCAAATACGAATGTAACTTGTTCCTGTCATGATGGGTGCTAGCTGTTAGTGTATTAGAATGGTAAAACAACCTCAGCCGAAAGCAAATTCTTAGTAATCGGTAAAAAATTTTTAACTGCTTTTTGGTGGCAGTGCTGAATTTGAGTCTTGATTCCCTATACACTGAAGTGCTTTGATGCTTGCAGAGTTTTTTCTTTGTATTTTCATGGGTTGTGGACACTTCTGGCAAGGCTAGTATTTGTTGCATCCCTAGTTAAAGTGAGAAGTTTGGTAGGGCATTTAAGAGTCAGCCACAGGCCTGATCAGATAAGGCCAGATTTCGTCTGCAAAAGGATATAAACTTGGTATGTCAGTGATGGTTGTTGTCATGGCCACCATCACTAGTTTTCAATTTATTGAATGAATCTAAATTCCACCAGTAGTGGAATTTGAATCCCTTTCCCCAGAGCATTAACCAGAGCCACTGGATTACTTGCAGTGACATGACCACTAGATCTCAGTGTTTCTCCTTGTGATGATCGTCAGGCACCTTTAGATACACCTTCTCTCGGTCATCCAAAGCTTATCATCATGTAGAAGACCACCTGGCATTCACAGTCAAACATCTGTCACCAAGAATTGCCATTCCATTCTTGAGTGGCACAGTTCTGTAACTGATATTGTTACTCTGTGACCCAATCTTAATGGGAATTGTGGAAGAAAAAAAGCTTTAATTGCTTCATATCTGAAAGGCAGCTAGATTAATCTGACCTGGTAAAGATCACATGGGATGAGGTAGTTTAGGATGAAATTTGTTTATACCAGGTCAACTGAAAATGTTTTGCAGGAAGGATGGAATGGCAAGGGATGGAGAAGGCATAAAAGAGGGAGGATGGCTTGGGAGCCACGAATGTGAAGTTGGAAAACTAATTTAACCTCAAATGTTTAGCTGTTGTCTAGATATAGTGAAAAGCAGTCCCTTTTGCATAACATTTCTGATATGAATGCTTTTCATACTAAAATAATTTGAATGACCCAATAATTTGAATTAAACAATATTAGTTAAAGAACTGGATTTATCAGTTCAGCTCCCTTCCTAACCGCATTTTGGATCCACTGACCTCCCAAGGACTGCAGTGAATCAAGAAAGGGCCTCATCAACTCCTCCTCAGGGACAAATGAATGTTAGCCTGGACGGATTAAATGAATATAAAGAGGAACTATTTGAAATTAGATGGCTTTGAATTGAAGGCAGACTGAGGCGGTGTATGGCATCATGGTGTGCAGAACTTAAATTACAGTGAAAATATAATGAAGTTTGACTTGATACTATGCAGTGGTGGCCTTAGGAAGGAAGGCAGAAGGGGGAAAAAGCTTTTTGGCTGTGTATCCTGCCCAAATCACAATTAACTTTGGGAATTGCTGGATGAGGAATGTCGACTAAAGTGTCTACAGGTAACTGAACCAACAGTGGCGCAAGTTATTTCATGCCTTTCATTTGCTGTCTCAGCTAAACTGCGGTTTCTGAACTTGTATTCCAAGTTTTCCAGTTTTTATACTGAAGAGTTTTCTCCAGAAGAGAACTGATGTACGTAATTTGATTTGCTAACAATGTGCAGCGTCTAGTTTGAGTAAACAATCACTTTTTTAAAGAATGATGGCAACGCCAGTGGTAGCTAAAATTAAACTGAAAAATAATCTTTGGACAGAATTACTAGTTTGCATTGATTTTCAGAAGGTCAGATTGACCTTTATCATTCAGCTTCCATTTCAGTTTCTTCACAAGGGACATTATACCTTATTTTGCCTTTTCAACAGTTTAACATAATTCAGTAATCGATCATCCTAATCTGTAACAGGCCAATATTGATGACGATCAGGAACTCTACATCTAATAAATTACTGAAATCTGGTTTTTATTGGAAAAAATGATTTCGAAAGTCATCCTAATATATTTACCATCCCTGATTACTCGGTGGCATTGTAGACGGTAACCACATTACTATACTGATTAAAAACGAAGTTCTCTAGTAGAGCAAGGTTTCTTTGATCAAGTCTGCAAGGTACTGAAGTTGCCCCAAAATGATCAATGCACTTAAGTTGGAAGTACTTGAACAGATGGCCTTTCCTTTCTGACAGGAGATTTCTTAAGTCACTCTATTAAATTTATCATGTACATTAAGATCAGGATCCTATTTGGTTCATGTGACCAATATTTTAGGGGCAGCGCAGTGGCTAGTACTGCTGCCTCACAGCACCAGTGACCTGGTTCGATTCTAGCCTCGGGCAACTGTCTGTGTGGAGTTTGCACATTCTCCCTGTGTGTGGGTTTCCTCCGGGTGCTCCGGTTTCCTCCCACAGCCCAAAGATGTGCAGGTTAGGTGGATTGGCCATGCTAAATTGCCCATAGTGATCAGGGATGTGTAGATTAGGTGGGTTTTAGGGTCTGGGTGGGCTGCCCAAGAGTCAGTGTGGACTTGGAGATAAAAGGTACTGCAGATACTGGAGAATCCGAGATAACAAGGCATGGGGCTGGATGAACACAGCAGGTCAAGCAGCATCATAGGAGCAGGAAAGCTTGACGTTTCGGGCATAGACCCCTCATCAGAAATGGGGGAGGGGAAGAGGGTTCTGAAATAAATAGGGAGGGAGGGGGAGGCGGATAGAGGAGAGGATAGGTGGAGAGGACGCAGACAAGTCAAAGAGGTGGGGATGGAGCCAGTAAAGGTGAGTGTAGGTGGGGGGGGGGGTTGGGAGGAGATAGGTCAGTCCAGGGAGGACGGACAGGTCAATGGGGCGGGATGATGTTAGTAGATAGGAGATGGGAGTGGGGCTTGAGGTGGGAGGAGGGGATAGGTGAGAGGAAAAACAGGTTAGGGAGGTGGAGACGAGCTGGGCTGGTTTTGAGATGCGGTTGGGGGAGGGGAGATTTTGAAGCTTGTGAAATCCACATTGATACCATTGGGCTGCAAGGTCCCCAGGCTGAATATGATTTGCTATTCCTGCAGCCTTCGGGTGGCATCACTGTGGCATTGCAGGAGGCCCAGGAGGGACATGTCGTCTGAGGAATGGGAGGGGGAGTTGAAATGGTTCGCGACTGGGAGGTGCAGTTGTTTGTTGCGAACTGAGCGCAGGTGTTCTGCAAAGCGGTCCCCAAGCCCCACAACTGCACCTCCCAGTCGCGTACCATTTCAACTCCCACCTCCCATTCCTCAAACGACATGTCCATCCTGGGCCTCCTGCAATGCCACAGTGATGCCACCGGAAGGCTGCAGGAACAGCAAGTCATATTCGGCCTGGGAACCCTGTAGCCCAATGGCATCAATGTGGATTTCACAAGCTTCAAAATCTCCCCTCCCCCAACCGCATCCCAAAACCAGCCCAGCTCGTCTCCACCTCCCTAACCTGTTTTTCCTCTCGCCTATCTCCTCCTCCCACCTCAAGCCCCACTCCCATCTCCTATCTACTAACATCATCCCGTCCCCCCTTGCCCTGTCCGTCCTCCCTGGACTGACCTATCTCCTCCCTACCCCCCCCACCTACACTCACCTTTACTGGCTCCCTCCCAGCCTCTTCGACTTGTCTGCCTCCTCTCCACCTATCCTCTCCTCTATCCGCCTCCCCCACTCTCCCTATTTATTTCAGAAACCTCTTCCCCTCCCCCATTTCTGATGAAGGGTCTATGCCCGAAACGTCAAGTTTTCCTGCTCCTATGATGCTGCTTGGCCTGCTGTGTTCATCCAGCCCCACGCCTTGTTATCTCAGTGTGGACTTGTTGGGCCGAAGGGCCTGTTTTCACATTAGGGATTCTATGATTCTCTTTTGGTTGGTCTTTTCTTTAAAATACAGGTTTAAATTTTGATCAGCTATTCAAACCTTAAGTTTTGAAAGTTAGAGGAACCATCAAATGTAGAAAGTAATGGTAGCTGTAAGTAGATAACTGCAGGTACCTGGCATCCTACCAAACCTCATCTTGCTGCATAATCACTTTGTTGATGCAATTTATCATAATAGTTTATACTGTTCTAAGATTTTGACTCTAGATCAAGACAACATCTGGCTTTCATATATAGGACGTATAGATTCTATATGTCACCAGGCCCACTACAAAATAGCATTACAGAATAAAAACTTGTCAGATGCTAAACTGGGTATAGGAGACTTCGACACAGCTTTATTATTGGGGCAAAAAAAGTTTCTGGAAAAGTTCAGTTGTTCTGGCAGCACCTGTGAAGAAAAAAAATTAGTGTTACCGTTTTGGGTCTAGTGATCCTTCCCCAGAATTGATGGTAGCTAGGAAAATGTCGGTTTATTTGAAGAAGATAGGGAAGAGCAGGGGGTAAGGAGTAAACAATAGTTGGGGATAGAACCCAAAGAGAGAGAAGAGCAGTTGGATGGACAAAGGAGTTGATAATGATCTGACTAGAAGGGTGAACAGCTGTTAATGGGGACTGTTAGTGACTAACAATAAGTGGTGTGCAATGGTAGACTGTGATAACAAGGCTTGGTGTGGGGCGTAAGGGGGCTAGGACATAGGACAGTTTAGGCCCTAAAATTATTGAAATCAATATTGAGTCCGGAGGGCTGCAGGGTACCCAAGCGGAAAATGAGGTGGTGTTCTTCCAGTTTGCACTGACCTTTGTTGGAACACAGCAGCAAGCCTGAGACAGAGGTATTGGCCAAGGAGCAGGGTGGTGTGCTGAAGTGGCAGGCAAGAGGTAGCTCAGGGTCTTTTTTTGTGAGCAGAATGTAGATGTTCTGCGAAGCTGTCACCCAGTCTACGCTTCGTTTCCCCAATGTAGAGGAGACCTCGCTGTGAGCAATGACTGTAGTAGACTAGATTGTGGGAAACAAAGAATGTTCCATCCACCTCGTGAAGAGACAGGCATAAGTGGGGCCCATGTAGCCCGTCGATGGTCTGATGACCATGAAACCATTGTTGACTGTTAAGAAAAGCCCGTATTTTTCACTGATGCCCTTTAAAACAGCATCCTTAGTTCTTTCAGTTTTTATTTTATTATTAGGACCATTGCTTCATGTGATCCATATAATCCTAAGTAATAAGGTTAAAATTATATTAGGGCTATTACACTTCCAGTAAACTTAAATGAAGAAAATTTGGAGCATGATCTACTTCCCAAAAACAAAAGTGCTATAGCTTCATGCGGAGCCAAAGTGACCTAATGTCAACAATAACTTCCCAATTTTAAACATTTAGCTCAATTTTTTTGATGCGTGTAGGTCACCATTTCCTTGTTGGGGGCGAGGATTTAACTGTTGGAGTCCATCCTTTCTGCAAGACCAATTTATATCTTCTTGGCAGTAACGTCACCATTGATTGCAGCTTTAGAAAACTCCATGGCTTAAGTTGTCTTGAAATGAACTTGGCTGTTTTCTATAATTCTGGTTGTGTATGTAAGGGAGGTTGCAATTATGTACAATTTCATTTATGCTAGTCATACAGGTTTCCTTCCAGTTTTTGGTTTGGAGACCAGTGCCTGAAATATAGAAAACTAGTTACAACTTCCAGTTGTAAGGAATGATTCACTTGTGTCTTATAACACATGGGTAAGATGTGCCTGGATATGTTATGTTAAAAGATGACTTTGAATCAGGCCAGTCACAAATCTTCAGAGCGTTTGGCTCCAACCTTTGCTAAAAGGTTGAATCTGTTGTTCGGTCAAGTAACACAACGTAACTGGTTGTTTATAGATGTGTTCTATTGGACTTGTTTAGAAATATTATTACACACCTCTGGAGCAGGTGGGCCTTAAACATGGGCTGCTTTGTCCAGAGGCAGAGGCACTACCAATGCTTTTCTTAGCTGTACGCAAATGTTTGATGCAACGAATTAAGGATTGTTCTCAAATATGAAAAAGATCGCTACAGACATTTGTGACATCAATTACTGTTGAAATGCTGTATGGCATAATGTTCTAATATCCTATTACTAAAATAGCTTAACATTTGGGTAACGGTCTGATCTAGAATTTAATGATTTCTCATTGCTCCCACCCTCCTCTCCCAATCATTTGTGCTGTCATATCCTAGTAATACTTTCTGCTCTGTCAAATATGCTATTCAGTTTAATTCTGGGTAAAATTTATCTGATCTATATTCTGATTACTTTTGTTTTATTTACTGTTCTTTTGTTTCCATCTTTGATTCTTGAAACATACAGGAATCCATCTGCTGCTTTCTACCGAGCTTTCCCTGTAAACAAGTCTCGGGATGCAAAGAACTTCTACGATAGGTATGACTGTACGCGAAAGTGCATACAGGCAGTAGTATGCATGTGTTTGCTTTGCACTGTTCTGGTTTCTCGTCAACCACTTAGCTACAAGAATAAGTGCAGTTTGACCCACACATGCAGTCATTTCAAATATTGCCAGGGCACTAGCATTACAGCAAGGGCCCTCGAACTAGTACCAGAAGCTACTCGAATCTTTTGCCTTGTCTAGTTAGCTTTTCAAGCAAAGTTACGTCCAACTGCATGGGAGCAAAGAGGAGAAAACACGCTTGTCCTGCAAGGTCTCTGCCCCCCTAGAGGTTACAAGTGTGAGGTTTTGACGTTGGCACAATTTAAAAGCAGTGTTGCAAGTTTTTAAAATTTATCCTAGGAACGTAGAAGTTGCAGGCTAAGCCAGTGTTTATCGCAATTAAGAGCCAACCATAATGGGTCTGAGTCACATGTAGGCCAGACTGGGTAAGGATGGCAGATTGCCTTCATTAAAGAGAATTAGTAAATAAAGATTTTTTTGTGACAATTGACCATGGTTACATTGTCATCATTAGGCTAACTTTTTAAAACTATATTTTATTGAATATTTCACCATTTGCCGTGATAACATTAGCCTGAGGCTCTGGGCTACTAGCCT
Organism: Ginglymostoma cirratum; assembly: GCA_024137785.1. NCBI lineage: Eukaryota > Metazoa > Chordata > Chondrichthyes > Orectolobiformes > Ginglymostomatidae > Ginglymostoma > Ginglymostoma cirratum. The sequence continues at coordinate 43,000,149 of JAHRHZ010000017.1, read as the reverse complement.
AGTGACATTAGCACTACACCATTTCCACCTAATCTGATGGTGGATCACTCTAAAGTTGAAGAAGTACAGCTTTCATTTTCACTTGTTCAGTTGCCAAATTCTGTTTTGACATCAAGAAAGTGTGTGTGCATTTTAGAATTTTTTTCTCTCTCTTCACTATAGGGAAGGTTTTCTCACTTAAGGGCCCATTTAAGGATTTGTAAAATCATTTGAAAAACTGAGCAGAAACATGTACCATTATCCTGTGGTTCACTGTATTGTTATTGCTGGCAGTCTGCTGAAAAGTGCCATACGTGTCTCAAGTAAGAACTTTAATATTCATGCTGAACTTCGAAGGGGGAAACCATGCAAAAAAAAAATACATTTTATTACACAGTATAGGGAGACAGTAGATACCTGATGATTGTAATAGACATTGTTTACTTGCGACAGCTAATTTCTCATGCTGGCTGAGGTCCCCATTAATGCCCCTCCTCAGCCTGTCCTCACTGAAGACCTCCCGTCTTGTTAAACCAACACACTCCTTTGCTGTCTGAGAGAACAGCTGAATGGTCTTCTGGACTATGATAACAAGTAAAGTTATGTGATGGAGCCATTGCTAGGATACCTGGTGTTACTGCTCTGTGCTGTAGTCACTATTAGCACTGATCATGCAGTAGAAAGTGATAAGTTAGTAACTTTAAAAAAAGATTGGCGAGAAACATTCTTAATGGGTGTTATTTTCACATTAGCTAATCTGTTGTTTGAGATGGCCATTGAAAAGCTGCATTACTAATTCTTACATTGTAGCTTCCTTCTCTTGCTTTGTTCAGCATCAAAGCTTTACCATAAGAAATAACTGTACCTCTGCAAATGTTGCTTTTTTTTTTCACTGCCTGGTAATGCTTGTGTGGGGCACAGAGTAGTGCAAACACTTCAAATGCTACTAGAATTCTGCTACAACACTGTTCCATCTTATTTTCTAAAGTCAGCACCATCTGTTTAGTCTTTTAAAGGTCACGTTTTTGAAAATATATTGTTTGGCTTAAGCTATTTGACATTGTCCTTTTAAGCAGATTATGTGCAGTCCTCTTGTGTATGCTATGATCTTGCGTCTTTTTCCTCCTTCTAGGTGTAACTTGTGATTTGTAAATGGGTAACTGCAAACTATTTTGTAAATGCAGTTACAGTAAACAAACCTGTCCTGATTTATTTTTCCAAGATCCGCTGCAGGATTGAGGAATTTTCATCAATCATCAATTTTTTTTGCATGCAAACATGGAAACCAGAAGAAATGAACAGTCAGATCTGAAGAATGGTACTGCAGTTAAGTGTGTGATCAGAGTATTAACAGATCCCATAATAGTGGTCAGAAACAAGAACTCAGCAACTTTGTATTTTACGATTGGAGTAGCCACTTGAGTTGTGGGAAGGGTGTAATATAACCACCAATTTTAGAGGGAACTGTAGAACATACGTGTTATGAATAATTATCCAGTTATCACTCCTTCTCCTCAGATGACAAAGTAGCAATTTCCATTTGTATGGCATCTTTTCATGTGAGAAGGGACTGTGAGAAGAGAAGATGTGAGAATGTCCCTGTTAAACAGAGGAAAACGTTCATCGTACTCTAAAAGATTCTTAAACTTAGTGAATTATTTGGATGAGGGTGGTTGCAATCGGTTTGAAAATTGCTTTGCTGAGAGTTATTGTGTGGAAACGTGGTTTGTCATTGCAGTTTTTGAACACCAATATTGCTTCGTCAATAATTTTCAAATCCTGAGTTTTCTACTGTCTATGAATATGCATCTTCTGTTATATACTAGATATGCCATTGGAAGTTGACTTTCTAGTTGATTGTTTTGTTGACTAATTGATTATTTTAATAAACCTTAGCTATCTTAGTACGTGGTTAAATGGGGATGCAATGTCTTCCCAGCTAATCTAAAATTTCCGTTTATATAAGTTGTTTAATTGTAATTTCAGCAGTCATACTATACTGTGTGAGATACCCCTGTGAGGGAAACACGTGAATTCATTTTTTTAAAAAAAAAACGACCGCGGACAACTAAATAGTTAAGAGACAGCATAAAACTAAAAGAAAGGGCTTAGAAAAATGCAGAAAACAGCACAGATCTTGCCAAATCAGAAAGATACAAAGGCCACTAAGCAGCATATAAGAGCTACTAAAAGGGATTATGAAAGGAAACTTATGGGATGTCAAAATGAGTAACAACTTCTATAGTTCCATAAACGGAAAGCAGGTAGTAAGGAGCGGTGTTGGTCAACTAAAGACTGAAAGTGGGATATTGTCGATGACTGACTGGGCGAATCGGCTGTTTCCTAGATGCACGAGTTGTCCCTCTGGTTTGGAAAGTTGCAAATATCACTTTTTAGAATGGCAAAAGAGGAAAACCAGGAATTATAGACCATTTAGCCTAACACCTGGGAAATTATCGGTGTCTATAATCAGGATGTGATAACTGAACACCTCAAACTTTTAGTAGTACCAGCACGGATTAATGACAGGTTGTGCCTGGCAAAACTCATTGAATTTTTTGATGTGGTGTCTAAGGTAGTGGATAGGGAAATGCCTAAGGAGATTGTGTTTATATAAACAGAAGAAACTCTACAAAGGTAGAAGGCCATGGAATTGAGGACAAATTACTGACATGGCTGGAAGATAGGCTGAGTGGCAGATGACATGGTAGAGATAATGAATATGTAATCACAACAGCAGGGTGTGATCAGTGGTGTCCTACAAGGATCTGTTAGGGGTAGTAGGAACCGTAGATGCTGGGGAATCTGAGATAACAAGGTGTATTTTCGGAAGAAGTGTCCAGGCTCAAAACGTCAGCTTTCCTGCTCCTCTGATGCTGCTTGGCCTGCTGTGTTCATCCAGCTCTACAGCTTGTTATCTCAGGATCTGTTAGGGCCTCAGTTATTCACGTTATTTATTAACAACTTGAATAATGACATTGAAGGTAATGTTAATCCAAATTTGCTGATGACACAAAGTTAGGCGGCGTTGTAAATAGTAGATGACAGCATAAAATTTAAAAAGGCATATTGAAAGACTAGATGAATGAACAAAACTGTGGCAGATGGAGTTCAGGGTAAGGAAGTATGAGGTTATCCTTTTGGACCAAAAAAGGATAGATCAGGGTACTTTCTGGATGGCATGAAGTTAAATATAGTGGATGTCCAAAGGGACTTTCGGGGGAGGGAGTGTTGGTTCAATTGCATAGATCTTTAAAATGACGCAAACAGATGCAGAAATAATTAAGAAAACCGATGGAATGCTGGCCTTTATGTCTAGAGGACTGGAGTACAACAATGCAGAAGTTATGCTGCACTTATACAAAACCCTAGTTAGACCCCACTTAGAGTATCGTGAGCATATCTGGGCACCACACTTTTGTAAGGATATATTGGCCTTGGAGGGGAGTGCAATATAGTTTTACAAGAGTGATACCTGGACTGAAAGAGTTAGGTTATGAGGAGTAATTATACAGATTAGGGCTGTTTTCTCTAGAATTTAGAAAGTTAAAGGGTGATCTGATCAAAGTCTTCAAGATATTAACAGGAAAACGCAGGTTAAACAAAGATAAACTATTTCCAATGCTTGTAGATCCTAGAACTTAAGGCATATTCTAAAAATTAGGGCTAAGCCATTCAGGAGAGATGTTAGGAAGCAGTTCTACACACAGGATGGTAGAGATTTGTTACTCTCTCAAACACGAGTGAATGCTACATCAGTTAGTTTAAAACTTGGGAGAATTTTTTGTTAAGCAAACTTACGGGATATGGGCCAAAGGCAGGTATGTGGGTTCAGACCACAGATCAGCTAAGTTCACAATGGCAGAACAAGATCGGGGCTGACTGGCCTACTGATGCCAATTTAAATCAAAAAAGCAGTTTTTGCAATGAACAAGCAATCTAGTGTCCTATTTACAAGATGTCTACCTAAACTCCACTTGAGGTCTTATTATTAAAATTGAGTTTAGTCACTTTCATACTCTGTTAATTTCGCTGACCTTTCTGTTTTATTGATGAGAAAGGGAGAAAAGGTCAAGAGCTTAAGGAGGAAATCTAAAAGTCCTCCACGATAAATCACAGATAAAACGCAATGGAAATAATGCGATTGGAGCAGCATATGATTCATGGGTGCTTGCTTTTCAGTAAATTAGCTGATTCGTAAAAGTAGTGCTTGCTTTGAAGCCACACTGTCTCTATTTAGCAGTGTTTAACAATATTAAAGTTTTTAAAAACTTTAAAATGAGGTAGAACTAAAATAGCAACTCAAAATATAGGCGTCGTCACTCTGGTAGTTCACCTTTTATGTTTTGAGAAGGCAGTAACTGAAATAAATGTATTATTTTTAACCTTTATTTCTTGTGTGCAGCTGGTCACATGAGACCTTTCACTACAATTCTTACTTGTAAGACCTGTTTCCTGAAAATGGAATGTTGTCATTCATTGCAAGAGGGATGGAATACAAGGGTAGGGAAATTTTTACTGCTACTGTACAGAGCATTGGTGAGACCATACCTGGAGTATTGTACACAGTCTTGATCGCCTTATTTGAAAGGGGTAAAATTGAAGTTGGAAGTGGTTCAGAGAAAGTTGACTTGACCCTACCAATCACAATGGGCTTACCTTACCAAGAAACTTTGAACAAGTTTCACCTTTATCCATTGGAATTTAGAAGAGTAAGAAGTTATCTTATTCAGGCATACAAAATTCTGAGGGTGCTGACAGTACTCCATACGTGGTCTTACTAGTGTCTTGTATAGCTGAAAAGCATAACCCTCTGCTTTTGTATTCAATTCACCTTGCAGTAAATGATTATGTTCTATTAGTTTTCCTAATTGTTGTACCTGGATATTTGTCTTTTGCAATCCATTCACTAGGAAACCCAAATTGGACTGGAGTCTTTTACTATTTAGATAGTGTTCTTTATATTCTTCCTTAGAATGGGTGGTTTTGCTTATTTCCACATTTTATTCCTTTTGTTAGTTCCATTTCCAGTCACCTAAACTATCTGTATCTCTTTCGAAGTCCACTTCACAACTTACCTTCAAACTCAGGGAAATAAGTATTGAATTTTTGAAAACAGTTCACATTACAGAAGAGGAAAGTACTGAAGGTCTTAGAAAACATTAAAGGTGGATAAATCTTCAGTACCTGATCAGGTGTATCTCAGGACATTATGGGGAGTTAGGGAGGAAATTGCAAGGCCCCTAGCTGAAATAGTTGTCTCATCTATAAACACAAGTGAAGTACTGGAGGACTGGAGAGTGACTAATTTTGTGCCATTGTTAAGGTTGTAAGGAGAAGCCTGGAAACGACAGACCCGTGAGTCTGATATCAGTTAGTAAGTTGTTGGAGCTGATTCTGAAAGAGAGGATTAACGTGCATTTGGAGAGGCAAGGATTAATTAGGGATAGTCAGTATGGTTTTGTGCAAGGAAAATCGTGTCTCCCAAACTTGATTGAGTTTTTTAATGAAGTAGCCAAAAAGGTTGATGAAGGCAGAGGCAGAGCGGTAAATGTTAGTTTGGGCTTTAGTAAAGCCTTTGACAAGGTTCAACGTGGTAGACTAATTAGTAAAGTTAGATCATATGGGGTTTAGGGTGAGCTTGCCAATTAGATACAGAGGGTGATGGTGAAGGGGTGTTTTTCAGACTAGAGGCCCGTGACCAGCAGTGTTCCACAGGAATCGATACTGTGTCCACTTTTGTCATTTATATAAATGATTCGCAAGTTTGCAAATGACACCAAAATTGGTGGTATAGTGAACAGTGAGGATGGTTATGTGAGATTACAAAGAGATCTTGATCAATTGGGGCAATGGCCTGAGGAGTGGCAGATGGAGTTTAATTTGGATAAATGTGAGGTGTTGGATTTTGGTAATACAAACAAGGACAGAACTACACTTAAGGGTGAGGCCCTAGGTAGTGTTGTAGAACAGAGACCCTAGGGGTTTGGGGATGTAATTCTTTTGAAATTTGTGTCACAGGTAGATAGGGTGGTTACGAAGGCATTTTGTATGCTTGTCTTCATTACTCAAAAGAACTGAGCATAGGAGTTGGGATGTCATATTGAAGTTGTGCAGGATGTTGGTGAGGCCTCCTCTGGAGTACTAAGGTCCAGTTCTGGGTCACCCTGTTATAGGAAGGATATTATTAAACTGAGAGAATTCAGAAAAGATTTACCAGGATGTGGCCAGGAATGAAGGGTTTGAGTTATAAGGAAAGGCTGGATAGACTGAGACTTTTTACCACTGGAGCATAGGGGGTTGAGGGTAACCTTTTATTGAGTTTTTTCCGATCATGGGAGACATAGATAAGGTGAATGACAAGGGTCGGAAAGTTCATAACCAGGGGGCATATTTTTAAGGTGAGAGGAGAAAGATTTAAAAACGATATGAGGAACATCTTTTATCTTTACAGTGTGGTTCATGTGTGCAATGAACTTCCAAAGTGGTGGATGCTGGTGCACTTACAACATTCAAATGAAATTTGGATAAATTCATAAATAGGAATGGTTTGGACGATATGAACCAGGCACAAGCAGGTGGTACTATTTTAGTTTGGGAACATGGCCAGCGTGGACCGAAAGGTCTGCTTCCGTGTTGTATGACTGTATAAATAGGAGTAGGCATTCGGCCCCTCAAGTCTGATCTGTTATTCGGTAGGATTGTGGCTGATCTGATCCTCCTCGCATCACTTTTCTGCCTTTTCCCTGTAACCCTTGAAGCCCCTACTTGGTCAAGAATCAATTTATCCCTTAAATATTCACAAGCGCTCTGCCCCTGCAGCTCTGTGTGACAAGGTGCTCCAAAGAGATACAAGCCTCTGGGGAAAATAAGTTCCTATTTTTCTTAGCCTTAAATTGGTGCCTCTTTTTTTCTGAGACTGTGCCCTGTGGTCCTAGACTGCCCCATAAGCGGAAACAACCTCTTGCTGTATTTCAGTGAGATGACATCTCGTTTCTAAATTCCAGTGAGTTGCAACGTGTTTACCCTTTGCTCATAAGACAGTCCCTCTATACCAGGATCATCCTAGTGAACCTTCTCTGAACTGCCTCCAATGAAATAATGTCCTTCCTTGAATTTCCTTCCTATCTTGTGTCTTCTGCAAATTTGGCAACTATACCATCTGTTCTTCAAACCAAGTCATTCATATAAATTGTAAACATTCAAGGTCCCAATACTGATCCCTGTGGCACATGCTTATTGCATCTTACCAAGCAGCAAAAGACCCATTTATGCTTACCTCCACTTCCTGTTAAATTATCAATCTTCATGTCAATACACGGAAGACATACAGAACCAATGGTACGTCTTTGAGGGGAGTGCAAGAGCCAAAGGACCTTGGGGTTTGTACATAACTCGGATGATTCTGGCATAACTCTGGCAAGTTGAAGCATTGTTAAGGCTTAAAGGATACTTGGGTTTATGTATAGGGTAGAAAAGCGAGGAAGTGATGCTACAACTGTACAAATCATTAGTCAGACCACGTTTGGAGTATTGTGTTCAGTTCTGGGCACCTTATTTAAGGAAGGATGTTAAAGCCCTGGAGAGAGTACAAAGGAGATTCACTTCAATGATGCTAAGAATGAGGTACTTTAGATACAAGGAAAGATTAGAGAAATTAGGCTTATTTTCATTGGAGCAGAGAATAAAAGATGACCTCATGGAGATTGTCCAAATTGTTCATAATTTTGAACGAGTAAAGAATGATGTTCTGTTTCCACTAATTGGTATGTCAATAACTAAGTGTTACAATTTCAAGATTGTTAGCAAGAGAGCTAGGACTAAGGTGAGATATTTTGTTACTTTGGTGTTCATTTTGGAATATACTGTTTGGGATAGTGGTGGAGGCGAGTTCTATGTGAGGTTTCAAAAGAGCTGGATATGTATTGGAAAGTGATGAATTTAGAGGGATTGGCACTAGCTGGGTAACTCTCTTTCAGGAACCAGTATGGACATGATGAGTTGAATGGCTTCCTGTGCTGTTAAAATTCTACGAGCTTTTATTTTCAATGATGACCTTTGTGGCATTTTATCAAAAACGTTCTGGCAATCTAAGTGCTGTACATCCCTAGTTACTTTTCTCTTTGTGGTACTTCCTCAAAGAACTTCAAGAAATTGGTGAGACAGAATTTCCCTTTTACAAAACCATGTTGATCTACCTGATTGCTTTGAACTTATCCAAATGCCTTATGAGACTTTTTTTTTATTGTGGCTAAGTACTGTTAACTTGCATAATTAAAAATCTACGGCGGTTTTCAAATATTTGAGCAAAGAGTGCAAACTACCTTAAAATATTGCACTATTGCAGAAGTCAGTGCATTTGCCCCCACCAGTACCCCTCCATTTTCCCATCAGTTGTTCAGTTAGTGGCAGTGAATGTAGGATTAAGTGTTGAACTATGCTGTTAATTAATAAGTGAGAACCTTTCCTCTAACTTTGTAAAGATGCCAAGTAAGAAATTCTGCTATTCATACAAATTGCATAAGTCCAATAATATTACTCTTCGTGTTTCCTTTGTCTACCGCATTCCGTCGCTTACATGTATATATGTTTCGCTTCACCCCTCTACGCCCACACAATTTTTACATGCCTAAATTAAGAGGAAATGATGTAAAAAGTTGTCAGTTGCTCCCAAAGAGTTGTTAACCCAATAAGAAGAACTTTATCAAATGTTTGCAGTGGTATGCAACATTCCTGTTACTTGTCATGCAAAGGCAAAGTAAGGCTGTTAATTCCATATTTCAATGCCGACTATTGCAGTCTCAAATTGTTACTCACTAACCACAATGGTGGGGGAAAGAGTTATCTAGAAAGACGACATTTTTGCAATCCTATGGAATTCAGTAAAACCATTTGCCCTAACAAATGACTTTCCAATTTGAAACAAGCATTCCTACAGAAGAAAGTTTTAGTTTTCATTCTTGAGAATATTTTCTCTAAGTTTCAAAACTGCAGTTCCTTTTACATTATGATAGAAAAGCTATATCACTACTTGCTGGATATTTATTTCAGCTCAGGGTAGTGGGAAATAGGAATGCAATTTAAAAGTTGGTAACGTCTTCCAATTGTGGGCTAGCTCAGTGTTCCAAAAGGCTGGAGTCATTTCTGGATATGTGACAGTTTTTCCCAAATTATTTCAAAACTTCGTACGCTGCAGTTACTGTGAAATTCTCACTGTAAGTCAGGAAGTCTGCATGCTATCAGATATCGAACTTTGTGCTTACATTTTGTTTGACTGAACATCTGCTCCTGAGCTCGGATTCTGATTAGTAACAACTCAGATAAGGAATTGGAGTCAACCACAGCCTGCGTTTATATAGCCGCTTTAATGTAGGAAAATGCAACAAGGCATTCCAGAAAAGCATAATTGGACTAAAATTAACCAAACTAGGAGATATTAGCATAGGTGGCCAAAAGCTTTGATGTAAGAACCAAACAATAGGATGGGTCATTTGGTCCTTTTGAGCTTATTGTCCAATTTAATAGGTCTACGTAAACTCATTTTCCCATCCTAACCCCAGGATCCTCTATTCTCCCCAAAAATATGTCAGTCTTGGTTTTGAATGGATTTTTTGATTTGACCATCCACAGCCCTCTCGGTAGAGAACTCTTCTGAATTTCTCTTCATGGGACATCCCCTGCATCCCAAGAATCAGTCTAGTGATCATTTCCTTTTCAAAGGCAAATAGATCCTTAGGTAAGGAGATTAAAACTCCACGAAGTGATGTGTTGTGGTTTCACCGAAACACAATAAAATTGCA
>JAHRHZ010000017.1:42976138-42989970 GCA_024137785.1 Ginglymostoma cirratum | reverse complement strand
TGCAATTTTATTGTGTTTCGGTGAAACCACAACACATCACTTCGTGGCGTTTTAATCTCCTAAGATTAAAACCTAAGGATCTATTTGCCTTTGAAAAGGAAATGATCACTAGACTGATTCTTGGGATGCAGGGGATGTCCCATGAAGAGAAATTCAGAAGAGTGTATGTAGGTTAGGAGGAACACCCATTCCAACTATGCAACTGTTGTCCCTATTGCAAAGGCAAATGGTGCACAACTTTTAAAAGTTGTATACCTTGGCTCCTGAATGTATCAACACTTAAGAGTTTTGTTGTATGTCCTTGAACATTTATGATATAGTGTCTTCCTTTCCTTTACTGTGTGCATGGAGAGACAGCAAGCTGTTAGGCTGTCGATTGTTTCATTAATCAGTGTTTTTAAGCTTTTTAAATTTCTATCGATGTCGAGTTCCATTGGACATTATGCATCCTTTAATAAAGCTGGAGTCTGAAATTTGGAAAAAGAGGTGTTGGGAACTATGTAGTTTGAATAATTCAGTTTGTCAATATGAGTGAGCTGTACAAATTGCATACTTTTTTTAAAAAAAATCAGTCTTTTAAAAAAAAAATACGGTAAGCACTAAACCCCAACATAGTGGTTTGATGTCACTCATATCAAGAACTGCAGATGCTGGAGTCAAAGTCAACACAGTGTGAAGCTGGAGGAACATAGCAGGTCAGGCAACATCAGAGGAGCAGGAGAGTTGACATTTTGGGTCAGGATCCTTCTTCAGAGCTCTTAATTGTCTTTGCTGCCATAGATAGAATTCAGCAAGTTTTTACCTAATGTTTGAATAAGGACTTTGCTTTTTGTGTTGCTGGATTGCTAGTCCCAGTTCTCCTATTCTGGAAAAATCTGCAGTAGCTAAGTAACTCATAATAATATGCTAAGGAGAAAGAAAAATTGGAATTAAATGGAAAGTACATTAAAAGAATTACAAGTGTTGGCAAAATTCTGTCAGTGTATAGACAGAGAAGGTCTGTGGTTCAATTTTAATGCAGTTTCAAATTACTTTTTAACAATTGTCTGCAAATTTTCTTCAGGGTCAAGGCAATTGTTGAGGCAGTATTTTGATATTCTTTACCAAAAAGTGTAGAGACTTCAAAGCGGCACTACAGTTTGGTTGAGGGAATTGTAGGTCAGCAGAGTTTTGGAAAATGATACAGGAAGTTTTATTATGGAAAGAGGATTTTATTGATTTGTTTAGGTGGCAATTACTGACCCAAGCTACTGCTACCTTAAAGAACAAAAAATGGTAAGTTTCTGATATTCCAGTAAATTAATCAGACAATCTCCTGCCTTGTAACTGAGCTGTTGTATTACTTTAAAAAGCACTCTTAAGGTACAGAAAGAGGAGTTTTACTGAATCTGTTTGGAAAGTTTGAGCTACAGGGATAGGCTGGAGCTGTTTTCCTTGGAGTGTCAAAGGCTGAGGGGTGACATTAAAGAGGTTTATAAAAATCATGAGGCATGGATAGGATAAACAGACAAGATCTTTCCCCTGGGGTGGGGGGGCCCAAAACTAGAGGTATAGGTTTAAGGTGAGACAGCAAAGATATAAAAGGGGCAACTTTTTCATGCAGAAGGTGATGCATGTATGGAATGAGCTGCCAGAGGAATTGGTGGGAGCTGGTACAATTACAACATTTGAAAGGCATCTGGATGGGTATATGAATAGGAAGGGGATAGAGAGATATAGGCCAAATGCTGGCAAATGGAACTAAATTTATATAAGATATCAGCATGGATGAGTTGGACCAAAAGGTCTATTTCCATGTTGCATATCTCTATGACAAGCCTGATTAAAATCTGCAGTTGTCTTCTCATTTGCCTTGCTGTACTGGTTGTCTATGTACATCCTAATATTTAATTTGAGATAATTACAATGCCGTGTTACATACTTTTGTGACCCTTTTTTTCAAATAGCCCTGAGTTTGGAGAGATCACTGGCCTTCATATTTTTCTATTCATGATGTATGTCTTTTAATTTCCCTTAATTAATAAAATTATGGTCTTGTGTTTTATTTGGGTATAATGTTATGGGAACAAACATTCAAATCAGTGATTCATCCTGGTGTTACAGTACTGAAATGGATAGAAGCATTCATTGCCACATACTCACATGGTTCAAGCAATGAGTAATGTGGCATTGTTTCTAATCCACCTGTTTTGATATGTCTAACCCTGATACATGGGCTTTTTATTCAATTAGGTCACAGTTATAGCTATCCTATTATCTTGAATTGAAGTTAATTAACCAAAAAGACATTGTGTTTAACTGAAACTGTCTTCATGCTACTTCCATACTGGTAAACTTTATTTCCTCAAGATATGTCACTGGCTTAATGGAACAATTAAGTCTGAAGAGGAGGAGAATTGTGAATGCAGAATTGTTGATAAATAGGTGCCACAGCAGTCAGATGTAGCTGTTTTCCTGAAGAGGGTTTAACATGGGAGGAACATATTTTTAAGCGCGGCAGGCAGGTTTCGGTGAGAAACAAGAAACTGAAGTTTCTACTATAGTGGTTACCTTCAAAATAAATGTCTAACAAAGTGGGAATGGAGAGATGGTTCACCTTGAATAAGTTTAAGAAAACTAAGTTATGACTTAAGTATTTATATTAAAACTTGTGTCCTGTGACTTTATAACATTGGGAACTTTGTACCATGGAACATTCTGAACCTGTTGCTAAGGTGGAACTCTTATAGATTTGACCACCTGTACCTTTAAGGCTACATTGACTGACTAATTTAAAGTCTGGGGTATTTTGTAAGATCATCTTAGAGATTAATTTTCAACTTCGCTCATAACAAAACAATCGCTTTTCTTGAAGTGATAGATTTGCATTTTTGACATGTATTTCAAGACTTGAATTAAAATCGCATGCTATGCCCAAAATTCCCCTCAAACGTTGACAGTGCTAAAAGCAGTCCTTAAATTTGTGACCTGTGAATACTGAGTTATGTTCACTTGTTTGATTATACCCTGGCGTTATTATGCTGAGCTTCAAACTTAGCAACATGCAAGCACCTCCTCCTATTTGAGGAAATAACCAAGTTGGTGCGAGAAAGGAGAGTCGTACTTGGTTCATTTCAATTCTGTTCTGGGCCAGCACTGATCTATTTTTTTTTTCTCTCGCTCCTCCCAAACCCACATCTGTGCCACATGTGCATTCCACAAAATCTTCTTTGCTGCTTATTCTCCTTGCCATGCCATTCTTCTGAAGTCATCGACTTTGCCTGAACATGATTTCACTGGAGCTACTCATGTTCTATGAATTTGCCTAAGTTTCCATAAGTTGTGAGAAGCTTAAAATAGTGAAGCACCAAGAGGCTATTTGGTTGTAGGGCAAAATCTGACCTTGATGGCCTTGGTTGCAGATTTCCAACAGAGCTTGAAATATTGTAATTAGCAGTGGGAACTCTGGCTTATCTTTCTCCCCAATCCCCATGTCCTCATCAATGCAGTAACCCAGGGCTATTCAATATAGTTACCCAAGTACCTTTGGGATACTGAAATTCAAACAATGCATTGCCAACCAGGAAAGGTAGAATCCTGCAAATGGGCTATCTGCATTGCCATTCACACCCAAAATTGTGAAGACAGTAACACTGCTTCCAGGAGAGTGTGCCTTTTCCAAATTCTGTTTACTTCAAGAACTTGCAGTTTTTATAGTGCTTTTAAGGCTGAAAATGCGTACAATCAAAATACTTGGCTAAAGCAGCATGCTATTGTGTTCTTTTAAACATGAAATTTTTTTTTATTCGTTCATGGGATATGGGCGTCGCTGGCTAGACCAGCATTTATTGCCCATCCCTAATTGCCCAGGGGGCAGTTAAATGTCAGTCACATTGCCATGGGTCTGGAGTCACGTGTAGGCTGGATCAGATAAGGGTGACAGATTCCTTTCCCTAAAGAACATTACGGAATCAAATGATTTTCCCTTATAATCAGCAATGGTTTCATGATCATTAAACTCTTCCAGATTACTATTGAATTCAAATTCCACCATCTACCATGGCAGGATTTGAGCCCAGATCATTACCTGGGTCTCTGGATTAATAGTCTAGTGATAATACCACGAGGTGCCTATGTGCCAGCAGTTTACTTCCATATTTGCAGCAAAATTTGTTTCCAGTGTATTTGGGGACAATTTTGGGCTCCTTCACAGCTATTTAATTCTGTACAGTAGCATTTGGAAATTGTTAATATGCAGTATCCATAAGTTGGAGCTATATCCTTAAATGTCAAATAGAAAGGAAGTGTTGTGGCTGGTGGTTAATGCAAAGGGGTTAAATCATTTTTCTCTGATGCATGACTGTTCCTCTTGACGAACGTGGTGGGAGGGAGGGAGGGAGGTTGGTTTCCCAAATGGTTAATGAACTGACTCATTGCACATTGGCTCATTCTGGCCCCTCCTTTTCCTGTACACGAGTAAGGTGTCTTTGTTTGCTTTGAGTCATTCATTGACTCAGTGATCACTGTGTCTGGGAAAGTGGATTCTCATCGAGATTAAAGAAACCCTATAAAGGTTTGTTACGTGATTGTAGGCCTGAACTATCACAAGTTTTTTTTTTTTATACAACACCTTTCAAATTTCATTGTTCCTTGATAAATGAAGTAGTTTTAAGCTGTGATCATTGTATTAGTAGAAATGGAGCACCTTAAGCACGACTGGATTACACAAACAGCCGTGAGATAATGCCCAAATAATCTGTTAGTTGGTTAAGGGATAAGTACTGACAACAGCGCAATGCAGCCTTCTGCTCCTCTTTTGAATAACATCTGAAACCTATCTGATCCAGTTGTGGGAATAGTCACTACTTTGGTTTATTGACTTTTCTGAAAGACAGCACTTCCAACAGTGTAGCATCCTCTTGATACTGCATTGAGATTATTGCCCTTGATTAGTTCTTCCCGAACATTTTCCTGTTGTAACCTCAGTACACGACTTAAAAATTGCCATAACCGCACGATGACAGGGATGTTCAGTGGATGGTAGGGTGCATGTGTTGGTGCTGGGTAGAGGTCTGAGGTTAGGGAGGCAGTGTTTAATCTTTAGAGGTCTTTTAAAAATCTATCTATTCATTGACCTTTTTGGAGCAGGAATTGGGTCTCAAAGATCACTGTTGTTCGTTATTTATATAAATGATTTTGATGCGAACATAGTCATGGTTAGTAAGTTTACAGATGACTCCCAAATTGGTGGTATAGTAGACAGTGAAGAAGGCTGTCTAAGAGTGCACCAGGATCTTGATCAGCTGGGCCATTGGGACGAGGAATGGCAGATGAAGTTTAATTTAGATAAATGCAAAGTGTTGCATTTTGGTAATGCAAATCAGAGCAGGCCTCGCACCTGGCGAGTGTTGTTGGACAGAGAGACCTAGGGGTACAGGTTCATGATTCTTTGAAAGTGGCATCACAAGTAGACAAAGTGTTTAGTGTATTTGTCTTCGTTGGTCTGAGCATTGAGTACAAGAGTTGGGACGTCATCTTATAGCTGAATAAGACTTTAGCGTGGCCACGTTTAGAGTACTATGTACAGTTCGGGTTTCCCAACTATAGGACAGACGTTATTAAACTAGGGAGGGTGCAAAAATGATTCACAAGGATGTTAGTCTGGAAGGTTTGGAGTTAGAAGGGGAAGCTGAATAAGGTGGGACTTATTTTTTTCCCCCTGTAGTACAGGAGGCTGAAGGATAACCTTGAGGTTTCTAAAATCGAGGCATTGATAGTAAATATAGCCAAGATCTTTTCCCCTGGGTGGTGGGGTCCAAAACTAGAGTGCATAGATTTAAGGTGAGATGGAAAGGTTTAAATGGGACCTGAGGGACAACTTTTTCACACACGTGGTGCATATATGGAACAAGCTGCCAGAGGATGTGATGATGGCGGATATAGTTACAACATTGAGAAGGTATTCGGACAGGTACATGGATAAGAAAGGTTTCGAGGGGATATGGATCAAACGCAGGTAAATGGGACCAATTCAGTTTAGGAAACCTGATCAGCGTGGATGAGTTAGGCTGAAGGGCCTGTTTCCTTGTGGTATATCTCTATTACTCTTTCAGCCAGTTTTACTCTGCCTTGTATTGGGGAAAAAAACGAGCATTTTAAAGGGGCCTTGTAGATTTTAATACTCATAATTGGTGCTCCATGGCAGCCATTGTTGTTGTAGAGTACATTGTCAGACTCCTGTCCTGTGGCCTCACTTGTTGAAACACTGCCCAAAATAATGTGCTCAGGTCTTTTAAGCAGTCTAACTTGAAAGTGCAAACAGTAGCTGAGGTAAGGTTGACATCTATAGCTCAAAACTAGTAAGCCTATGTCTTTCAGAAATTTTCCTTCATTGCGTCATTCTTCCAGAAAAATTCCAAACTGGGGTGTGTCTCATTGCTCGTAGATGATGCCCTTTCTATCTTTATCCCTTTGATATTACACAAGTTAAAAAAAAATTGTATATATTATTGACAAGCTGACAAAAGCTAACAGCCAAACATAGAGCTAGAATACTTTATTTGTAAACTTCTATGCGCATTCAGCTTTCCAATATTCTTTTGTCTTCTCTGAAATTAACTAATAAATTGTTATGGCATGTCTTAATACTTCCCTTGTCAAAAACCTACTCCTTCTTTCTTTCTTTTGGAAAGAGATAAGTGCAATTTACTCTTGAAAATATTGAAGCCATATCAATAAATACAAGCTTGGTCTACTGCAGACAGAAATAAATTGTACAAGATGATGAGAGGCATAGATAGAGTGGATACCCAGAGACTTTTTCCCAGGGTGGAAATTAGTATTACGAGGGGGCATAATTTTAAGGTGATTGGAGGAAGGTATAGGGGAGATGTCAGAGGTAGGTTCTTTACACACACAGTGGTGGGTGTGTGGAATGTGCTGCCAGTGGTGGTGGTGGTGGAGTCAGATACATTAGGGACATTTAAGTGACTCTTGGATAGGCACATGGATGATAGTATAATGTAGGTCTGAAGGGTAGTTTGATCTGAGAGTAGGAAAATAGGTCGGCACAACATTGGGCCAAAGGGCCTGTACTGTGCTTTACTGTTCTACGTCCTATGGACAACGTAGATAAACCTGGCCAGAAATGATAAACAACTAGTGTTCATGAGCAATTTGGCATTTTTAATCTAAAAATGTTGCTAAATCTTTCTTTAAAAACTAGAATTGTTACTAATTTAGCATCCTGGAAAAGTTGCAATGTTGAACAGTGTAACAGGCAATTCGTAGAAAGTTGAACCTATTTGTGCCCTCTGCACTGAATGGAGGTTTTTATCACCTTTTTTTTTGAAAAAGTAAGACGTAGCTTTAGATAGTCGTTCTCAACCACAGGACATCTCAAAGTGCTTTACATTTAGTTCATACGATATCAATATTGACAATTTGCAAGCTGCAAAATCTCAAACAAGTGATATGCAGAGATAATCTGTTTTAGTTTTGCTTGAGAAATAGTGGCCAGGACACAAGGGAGGAGAATTCTTCGACTATCAGACATGACTAGGGATCTTTTCTGCCCATCTGATAGGGCAGCTGTGGTCTTAGTTTCATGTCTCTTAAGAAGGATGGCCTTTCCTTCTCTTCCTCAGAGAGACTAACGCCAGATTGTCTTCCAGGATCGTATACTGAAGTCTCAACAGTGGGGTTTGAATGCAGAACCTTCTAAACTTTGAGACAAGTGCTAGCACTGAGCCACATCTTGTGAATACATTGGTAAAAGGTTTTTTTTATGAAAGTCACATTATTTGGTGTGGAGGTCAATTTGGGGAAAATTCATCGCTGGCATTGCAAAAATGTATTAGTAAAAATCCTTCGAAGTGCTTTCTAATCTGTTGTATTTGGTTACAGTGCAGCTGCTAAGAATTGTCACTTCATTGGAAAAAGAAATTGGAGAGGTTCCCCCTCCCCCCATTTTTAATGGAATCTGGTCTTTGAAACTTATTGTGGGATTGTCCTTTGTCATTGAATACAAACCTAACACTTTGCTGTATCTTGTAATATAATGACATCTGTGATTTAAGCAGTTGAAGTTGCCATAACTACAAAAAGTGGCAGAACAGCCTCAATGTGCAAAGTGACCTAACCCTGCTATTGTGTTCTTTTTATTAAAATGTATTTGAAATTGAGTTCAAAACTTCTGTTTATTTTGTTACTGCAGAAGTTGTCAATTTACATTCCAGGCTAGAGCTGCAGCTTTTTCTTCTAAATCAACCTGTTTACAGATGTTATTACGTACCTCTGGAGCAAGTGAGACTTGTCCAGGGGTAGGGACACTCACTGCACCACAAGAGGACCTCAGCAGCTTCTAAAGAACAACTTCGAAACAGCTCATCTATTTACAGTTATCTGTCAAAGGATGGTAACCAGCCCAAGTGGCTGGGCAACAGTCTATGCAGGAACAGCAAGTGAGGAATTGTTTTGCTGACTGCTAAAGTGCAGGCATAAAATTGCCCATTGGCCAAAATCCCCATACACCTCTGCAAAAGAACTTTGGCTTATAGGTCAAGTGGCAAATATGAAGCATAATGCTGGTGGGCCAGACTGGACCTAAACCACAAATTTTAGTGATCCACTCCATCACATGTTGCAAATCTTTGCTTGCTTTGACAATTGATGTCACGATTAGGATGCTGTTGATGACAAGAAGCTGAGGTAAATGCAGTATTGAAAAGGCACTCCACTCTTTTTACTGACCACTGGACCATTTTATTGACACGCTGAAACCTCTAAACATTCTGTGCATAAACTTGTATGTTGGCCCTCCTTGTTTAATGTTTATTCATGGTCTTGCATATTTGGAGAATGCTGATGAAATGCAATTAAATGGCTATGATATGGTTCATTTAACGATGTTCCAATATGGTTTGTTTTTTAAATGGTTCAAGATTTATTATCTGAGAAAATGTTTGGGAAAGACGAGGTACACATGCTTATTTGCTTTTTGTTGTCTTTTTTTATGGCCGTAGACGTTCTGTGAGTAGTCTTAATGTTAATTTTAGTTATACTTGCTAATGATCTAATACAAATATGCAAGGACTGTCTTTTGTCAGTATTTGCTGGATCAAGGCTAATCTTCCCAGATCGAATTGTTGATGAACAGAATAATGTAATAATTTATATTTGTTAGAGCCTTAACTTGTATATATAATCTATTTTTTTGAAATAATGTATAAATAGTCTAAAATTACAAATTCGAATTTGATTTCAATCTTCTAGAACAAAACTGTTGAGTACTCCAGCTTTTAAAAATTCTTTATGGAAGGGAATCCATTTCTGGAGGTTATGCAGTAGTAACATCTCTGTAACTTTGCGTTAAACGCAGGGTAAACTATATTGTGTCTATTTCTCAAAAAAGAGCTAATGCATGCTCTTGTTTGAGGATAAAATAATATTTTATCAGCTTAAATTTTACCCTTCAGGATTGTCGCATATGCTCATGTAGAGGCAGATTTACAAGCTACGTCCACTAGAGGATGCTGCTGTTCTGACTCAGCTGACGTTTTGCCAAACTTGCCTTATGCAGTAAAAACAGATATTATGCTGGAAATATTCAGCAGGTGAGGCAGCATCTGTGCATTTTTGCAATGTTGTTGGCTATGTACTGTTGGGTTGCAGTGCTCTGGAATGCTATATTCTTATGAGGCGGTTTGATGGGGTATTCTGAGAACAGAGTTTGGATTAGTACACCACCTTGCAAAAAGTCACATTTTGCATAACTTGTGTTTGTTTATTGCAGAAGAGAGAAAAGTTAATATTGTACAAAGAGCATTCCTTGAAATCAGTGTCTGGTATTACACCATTGTGCAATATGCATCCTTTCGATTCATAGCCAGCACCACAATTTGAGATATTTTTGAGGCTAGTGATAGGAATGGTATATTATGATTGACAGTATTGGCTACAAGATGATATTTCACCACTTATGATAAGTTGTAAAAATGCCCAGCCAACATTAAAAGATGAGCCAAGAGCATTTATCTGTCTTTTATTACTACAAATGTAAATGAGGTTGTCAAACTGGGGAATCAGCACCCTAAGCGTAGATATTTTTTCAGTTAGTTTAAGCATCGACTGGTAGATAATCAAATTTAACTTCTAACCTCGAGATTATAGAACGACAAAATGCTTGGTCTCAAGCACAGAATTGTTGTCCTATTAAACTGACATCTCTCTTCATCCACCTTGCAGAATCCAATCTTTAAATATATTTCTTCAGTATCTTTGTAAATCCCAAATTGACTATTGGTGTATGCTTGAGGAAGAGGTGAGTGTCTGTCAGTTCTTTACTTTTCTTTCACTATGTCTCTTACTCTGTCTTTGTTCACACTCTCTCAAAGTGGAAAGTTTGACCACAGTATCTCACGAAGAATGCCTCTGAAGGCCATGCACAGAGTTGGACAGTTAGTCATCTCCAGGAAACCTTGAACAGGTGGGCTTCCTGCTTGTTAGGCTTTTTCAGAGATTGTTTAAGACTTAAACACATTGCTGCAAATCTGGAGTCTCATAAGTTGGGTAAAGTTGATAAATTTACTTCTCTAATTAACTTTAGTGGAAAATGTCAGAAATCATATGACACCAGGTTATAGTCCAACAGGTTTATTTGACAACAAGTTTTCGCAGTCTCAGTCCTCACTCAGGTGTTAGTGAGAGGTAGTATCAGACAGAGAATGTTGTTCTGCACATGCACGCTCTCTCTCTTTCCTCACTCTCACGTGCGCTCCCATCTATAGGGTGAATCTGTATTTGCAGATACATTTCATTTTATTCGAAAAGAACACAGTTTATAGACGCGAAGTCAATATGGTGTTTTATAAATTCCTACTTTAGAAATAAAACCAGTCCGACTCCAGACTAAAACACAAACAGATTCTAAACAAAGTCTCACACCTAACGTGCATTGTCTGACGTAAAACGTCACCTTTTTACACTGATAAAGCCTTTAGTTCTCTCAGGGCCGTGACTTGAAAAGAATTTGGGGATTTACATATACGAATTAATCAATTAAAACCTCCTAACTAATTAAAGATTTAAAAGCATTTTAGGTTTGTTTAGTACATTCTTATTAATGGTGTGAACCTTTGATCTTTTACTTATAAATTCATTGTCTGATACTACCTCTCTCACTAACATCTAAAGAAGGCCTGAAGCTCCGAAAGCTTGTGTTTTCAAATAGTCTTCTGGTCTATAACCTGTCGTGTGATTTTTCACCTTGTCCACCGCTGTACAACACCGGCACCTCCACATCATAACTTTAGTGGACCGGATAGCAATCTGTTAGCATTGTGGACTGGGCACAATTATTGATGCCTTTCCAGATTTTATTTAATTAACCAAATTAAAATTCCCAGCTGTCGTAGTGAGATTTGAACATGTCCCCAAATCATTTGTCCTGGCCTTGTGGGTTACTAGGCTTTTCCATTATGCCGTCAACCCCTGATTGAGGTAAGCAGGAGTGAAAGGGATGGGGTGGGAAGTGAGAGATCATCTCCAGATATTGACTATTATTTCCTAATTCCATCTGGTGAGTCTATGAAAATAACTCAAACAGCACTGAGCTAGCCACGTTCTGCAGTGCAGAAGAGATACTGCAGTGTGTATGTGATGTGAAAATCTTTCCTGTATAAGTGGTGCTGACTGTTGCCATGCATATTGATTTTCTGAAACTGCATGTAATAGGAGCTGGATGTGGCTCCTGCTAATGCAAAATTGCATTCTAAAGTTGTTTTTTCTGTCATGTCATGCTTGTTTAATGTGAATGCATGCCATTTATTCAGTATAAGCAGTGCCTGCACTGTACAGAAATGGTTAGAATGGAGATTTGGCAGATTTCTTGGATCCTCTATCTTGTGTGACATTCTAGACAACACTGTATCCAAGTGCACAGCTGACCACAGTTTGATAGCGATGCTTTTGCTGATTATGAAGATTATGCCCAAAAATAGCTGCTTGCTTCAGATTATTGAGCTGTCTTTCATCATTCAACAATGACTGTGTTGTCCAGCCTGAACAGTCCAGTTTTCAGCAGCTGTGGGACAAATTATAGTGTTCAACCATGCAGCCAAACTGAGAGCTCGTCTTGTCGTTGTCCTCACAGTTCTTACTTCGTGATTCCTAGCTGTCTTCCCTGGGTGGGGGTGGGGCAGTGGAGGCATAAACTAAATCGTCATCACATTTTAGTTCCCTGTCTGCACATTAGCTCTCAGATGCACTCATTGGGTGGTTGGCCTGGATAGTATGCATGAGCATTACAATTAACTTTCTCGGCAGTGCTTTTGCTGGTAACTGTGACAAGACCATGTGTTTTTTTGCTGTTGTGAATTCAATGGATGTAAATTGTCTTCTGTTTCAACATGTGAAAGTTTTGACGGGATTGAGTAATTAATTGAGTGCTTTTCCATTAATTCCCCTCTTCCCATCTACAAAATGTCTAAACCTTAAGCCAATCGCTAATGATGCTGATAGCTGTTGGGCTGCTTTTAAGAACATTTCTGGACAAACTTTACTAGCCTGCACTGTCCCTACTCTTGTCTGTTGGAAATTTAAAAATTTCCTCTTTAAAGGACTTAGAAAATCTGTACTTACACTAAGCTGTAAATTGTATTCTAGACAATAATGAGCATTGGAGAAAATAAATAGACCTGAAATACTATTACTGTGAATCAATACTAAGAATACCCCGTCAAATTCACTTTAGCTTGAAATAGGACTATGATGTAATTTTTGGGAAAACTGGAAGTCCATAATGTGCATTTAGTATGAAGAACAGTATGTATATGCAGATAGTTTAGCATAAATTTACCATGGAGGTTTATTTTGGATTGACACCAAAAAACCAAAATGCTGTTTACAACGTGAAGGTCTGAATATTGAGATCCCAACTTGCACGTAATGCTTATTTTTAAATCTGATAAATTAAGCATGTTTATATTTTTAATTTCAATGAAGTTAGGTAGACTGTGTTGTACAACTGAGAAAATTTAGCACAAAGGGCCATTAAAAAATAAAATTCATCAATATAATTTTAAATTGTTGTGGAAATTTTTTTTAACCTTTCTGTGCTCCATGTAATACGATCATATTAGGTGATATTAGTGCAGGGTATCTTTCAATCACAAATCGGATCACCCTTCTATAACCTGAAATCTGTCTCTGTCCACAAAGACTGCTAGACCCACTGAGGAACTGCAGTGTTTCTGATTTTGTTTCACATTTCCAGCAGGCGCAGAATTTTGCATGTGGTCATGCTTTTGAGTCCTGATGGTAATGGTATGGCATAATCAGTCACTGTCCTGATTTGGGAATGCATTGCCATTCTCTGATTGTCTTGGACCTGTATCCCAAAGTTCCCAACGTATTTGTATCATTGTAGTACTCTCAGGGCAACTAATGTTAGGCAACATACATGGCCTTGAGCATCACCAAAATCCTTTAATTTGAAAATGAATGTTCAAAAGGTTTTCTGCCTGTGTCGTGCATTAATTTGCTTTTGGTCTTGTTAATGATTAGTGACTGACCTGCAGCCACCCAAAGTTGTTTTAATGGGTTTGGGGTGTTGCTGTCTAGGCCAGCATTTAGTTCCCATCCCTCATTTGACCAGAAGACAGTTGAGTCATCCATAGGGCTGTAGAGTTACATGTAGGCCAGACCAGGTCAAGATGGCAGATAACAAGGCGTGGGGCTGCATGAACACAGCAGGCCGAGCAGCGTCATAGGAGCAGGAAAGCTTGACGTTTCGGGCCGAGACCCTTCATCAGAAATGGGGGAGGGGAAGAGGGTGCTGAAATAAATAGGGAGAG
>JAHRHZ010000017.1:42897453-42971138 GCA_024137785.1 Ginglymostoma cirratum | reverse complement strand
AGGAGCAGGAAAACTTGACGTTTCGGGCCTAGGCCCGAAACGTCAAGCTTTCCTGCTCCTATGATGCTGCTTGGCCTGCTGTGTTCATCCAGCCCCACACCTTGTTATCTCAAAAAATCTTGCTAGTCTTATGGCTGAATGGAAGTGTTGTCTTGAGGAAAGGTTAGTCAATCTAGGCTTGTATCCACTACAGTTCAGAGGAGTAATAGACAACTTTGATTGAAAAAATAAGATCCTAAGGGATGGATATTTTCTCTTGAAATAAAACTCTAACTAGCAATCATACATGAAAAATGAGTTGTTGTATTTAAGATAAAGACAAAAGTTTTGTTTTTGAGGGTTGTGTGTCTTTGGAACTCCCTTGAAAAGGCAGTGGAATCAGAGTTTGAATATTTTTAAGACTGAGGTGAATAAATTCTTGATGAGCAAGGGAGTGAAAGGTTATCTGGAGTGGGTGGGAAGGTGGAATAATTTGACCAGCTTTGATCTTGCTGAAAGGTGGAGAACTTTGAGGGGCTGAGTGGCTTACTTCTGTCCCTGACTCATACCTATTTTTGTATGCATGATAGGCAGCTCATTGTGCACATGCTGTACTTGAAAGACAATAGCAGCTACAGAGTCAGAATATAAAGAGATTAGGGTAGGAGTAGGCAAAATGTCCTCTTCAGTCTGCTCTGCCATTAGACTATGATGACTGGTGGCCTGACCTCAGCTTCATTTCTCCACCAGCTCACCTATCGTGTTATCATCTGTGAATATATGATCCCAGAGATTTTCTAAGTGCAATAAAACCAGACCGGTGGTAGCAGGTAATCCCGTGATTAAGCTTGGGGCACTTTACCAACAAAAATGTATAGACTCGGTGATAGGAGCATACTGTAATAGGAAGTGGTCATTTAACTTTTTGAGCCTATTCTGCCATTCAATTAGTTCATGAATGCCCTTTAATGCCTTTGGTTAATAAGCATCTGTTAATGTCAGATTAAAATGAACAATTAACCAAGCATCAAATACTATTTGTGGAAGAGTATTCCAAACCTCCTCTTGTAGAAAGTTTTCCCTAACTCCACTCCTTAAAAACCTAAAGAATAGAGCCGATGTAAGTCCCTAGTCATAGATGCCCCAACCAGCAGAAATAGTTTCTATCTCTACCCTTCTGTTTCTTTTTAATATCTTAAAAACTTTAAGTGAAATGCCCTGTAATATTCTAAGGTGTACAATTCTGGTTTGTGTAATATTTTTAACTGACTTCAGGAGATAGTGCAGGAACTGTAAGAAGGCACAGCTCTGCAACATTCTGGTTTGGGGAGATATAGAAACAAAAAGTGACCTTGAGGAATGAAAGTGTCATTGAGCCTCATGAAGAGATTTAAGGATTGGTGCAGTAGGGTTGTCACGTCACTAGTTGGCCCCTGTGAGCAGTCTTTGGTTAAACACCTTGTTTCCTCCTATCTTCATTATCTTTCCTTCCCCACACTCCTGTTCTTAACCACCCCTTTACCTGTTGTGGTCCCTGTTTCCTACTTCCATAAAATTGTCAACTCGTGAAGTATGGCTGCTTCCGTGCTGGTACTATTCTAATACTTCACTGAAGTTAGCGTCCTCATCTATCCAGATGATGAATGTTGTCGGATTATTTAACGGTGAAAACTATAGCAGTTGAATCTGACCCACATGACCTCATTTGCACACTTTCCAGGAGACGTTTATACATACAGATCATGAACAAGAAACCTGGCTATGATAAGAATAGAATTTATGGACATGTCTTCAATTGTCTCAGCCTGAAGCTTGATGAAATGCCCACGATATAACCCCTTTTCCTCTTTCTCTCTGTCTCTCTCTCACTTTAGTCCTTTGTAGCACTCCTTATATTTTATTTCTTTGACCAACTGGTCACCTGACATAATATCCCTTTATGTGGCTTAGTGTCATAATTTGTTTCATAATGCTGCTGTGAATCTCCTTAGTATATTATAGGTGCTGTATACATAAAGTTATGTTTTTATTGCTTTCAGTTACACTTTCACGCTCCTTCATTCACTTACAATTTACAAAGTTGTTGATTTGCCATTTTCACCAACCCTTAGCCCCTCACTCTGGAAACCAGTTTCTAAACCTGATTATTTCTGCATCTTACTTTCCTTTCAGCCTCTCTCTAGGAGGAATTTTTCACTTTGACTCCAAACTGTTTTTTCCCTGAGTAGTCAGTTTTTACATCTACTTTCCAGCTGAACATTTCTTGCCACACATGAATCTCTCTTGTTTTAATACCCCAATTCCCACGTTAATTCTGAATCCTACAGTACTAGGAAAACTACTTGAATTGCTGGACAATACTGAACTGAGAGTATATCTGGGAAGTCCTACCTCTGTGTCAGCTATGGTTACACATTCCTCTCTGAGCCAGAAGGTTGAGAGTTCATGTGCCCTCCAAAGAGATGAGTACATAATCCAGGTAGAAGTGCCACTTTGACTTTAGGCATGAAACCAAAGTCTCACCTGGTTTCATGGGCACAAATGATGTTGTAGCAGTATTCAAAGACACAAGTTCTTGTGATGTTCTGTCAATATTTATCCTTCATTTAGTACCCCTTGCAGATTATCTTATCATTTTTCTCAGCTGCTTGTGAGAGCCTGCTTTGTGAAAAATTGACTGCTGGTACAATTCAAAAAAACATCATAGTTTGGAAAGCACTCAACCATTCTGAGGGTATAAAGGTGCTATATAGATGCTAGTTCTGTTCCTTCCTTTGATTTGAAGACTTAACTTTAATCTCGTGTTCTATGTCAATGATCTGTACAAATAATTGTTAATGGCCTAATTTTGCAAATGGTAGTGGTGATGATGGTTGCTGCTGACCCTGAACAAAGAAAATTACAGCAAAGGAACAGGCCCTTCAGCCCTCCAGGCCTGCACCAACATGCTGCCTGTCATAGTTAAAAACCCCTACCCTTCCAAGAACCATGTCCCTCTATCCCCATCCTATTCATGTATTTGTCAAGACTCCCCCTAAAAGTCACTATCATATCTGCTCCCATTACCTCCCCTGGCAGCAAGTTCCAGGCTCCCACCACCCTCTGTAAAAACACAAAATTTGCCTCATACATCACCTTTCAACCTTGCCCCTCACACCTTAAACTTTTGGCCCCTAGTACCTGTCTCTTTCACCCTGGGAAAAAGCTTCTGACTGTCCAGATCCTTCATAATTTTGTAGACCTCTATCAGGTCGCCCCTCAACCTCTGTCGTTCCAGTGAGAACAACCCTCGTTTCTCCAACCTCTCCTCCATAGCTAATGCCCCCCATACCTTCTAGTAGTGTGGTGACCAGAATTGAGCATGATATATAAAATGCAGCCTAACGAAGGTTCTATAAAGCTGCAACATTACCTGACAATTTTTAAACTCGGTGTCCCAGCCGATGAAGGCAAGCATGCTGTATGCCTTGTTGACTATCTTCTCCACCTGTGTTGCTGCTTTCAGTGACCTGTGTACCTGTACACCCAGATCCCTCTGCCTATCAGTACTCTTAAGGGTTCTGCCATTTACTGTATATTTTCCATCTGGATTAGACTTTCCAAAATGCATTACCTCACATTTTTCTGGATTAAGCTCCATCTGCCGTCTCTATGCCCAAGTCACCAGCCGATCCACATACAGCTGTATCCTTTGACGGACCTTGTTGCTGTCTGCAATTCCACCAACCTTTGTGTCATTGGCAAACTTTACTAATCAGACCAGTTACATTCTCCTCCAAATCATTTATATATATATTACAAATAGAAGAAAGCTTATTTGCCAGGTTCTAGATGTGAAGAGATTTCTGGCATCCGATAGTAATAATGTTATCGAACAGGTGAAGGAGTTAGGGCGTAGCAGTCTGTGGACCGAGTGCAGTTAATGGGATTGGTATAGTTTGCTTGTTGGCCATCATAGACACAGTGGACTGAAGGACTTGATTCTGTGCTGTATGAGTCTAAGACATTGAAAATTTCTCTCAGAATATAGTGTGCAGAAAGTAAACATTTTTTTGTTCACGTTTTAAATTAAGTTTTCATGAAAAATAAATTAGGGCACATGTAGGGAGGTAAGGTAGATGAAATATAAAATGAACCTTAACATTTATAATTTTTATTAAAATAAAAATCTTTTAGAATGGAAGGGAAAATTTGACATTGCATAAATAAAAAGTTAATTTTTAGTGCCAGAACGGTGATGCAACAGAAATATTACTTGGATCAGCTGCTTAAAAATCTCAGTTGAAACTCATTTGGCAAGGCATAAATTTAGAGTAAAAAATAGGCACTTATGTCAAATCAGTGATTTTGAATAGCTTTGCAGGTGTCAAGCTTCAACAGTGCACCCTAAGCAGAAGATTGGAAGCACTGAGTGCAGTTTTAGCATTTCCGTATCTAACCACAGAGTTCAAAGGCTAGGAGTTGCTGTCACTTTCACGAAGTAATGATGGTTAATGCTGACAGCTGCAAATTTGGTTTATTATTTGCAACTTCAGTTTGCGACCCACTTTTCCCTTACATACCTGCCAACAGCTTGGGAAGTTTATTTACTTTAAAGACAATATAAATGCTTTTTATAGTTGAACTGTAACTAAATTCTGTTTTTTTTTGTAAGATGCACTCTTCATTTTGACATTATTCCATCTGGTTTAGTTTGCATATCTTTCTTTTCCTTTTCTATTAATTGTAGCCTCAATTTTATAGTGCAGGCCCATATTTAAAATATAGTCCCAGGTCAGCTGAACGTTCTTTCTAAAGACAAAGCATTTTAGTCAGTGCAGGCTACGTGTTATAGTTTGCTTTTTTGGTTTATGCAGCGTCTTTCCAGTCACCTTTAGAAATTGTAATAGAGAAAGGAAGATGTGTATTTTCCTAGCACCTTCCATGAATACCAAATGTCCAAAAATGCTTTACAATCACCAAAGTACTTTGACACTGTTGAGATGCAGGACACAAGACACTCAATTTGCACACAGCAAGTTCTCAAGCCATTCTGATAACAACAGGCATGGTGGTTCAGTGGTTAGCACTGCTGCCTCAGAGTGCCAGGGACCCAGGTTCAATTCCAGCCTTGGGTGACTGCATGTGTGGAGTTTGCATGTTTTGTTCGGGTGCTCCGGTTTCTTCCCACAGTCCAAAGATGTACAGGCTGGGCAGATTGGCCATGGGGTGAATCTGGGTGGGCTGCTCTTCAGAGGGTCGGTGTGAATTTTTTTTATTAGAATCCCTACAGTGTGGAAACAGGCCCTTTGGCCCAACAAGTCCACACTGACCCTCGGAGCATCCCACCCAGACCCATCCCTCTATAACCCATCTAATCTACACATCCCTGAACACTATGGGCAATTTAGCATGGCTAATCCACCTAGCCTGCATACCTTTGGACTGTGGGAGGAAACCGGAGCACCTGGAGGAAACCCACGCAGACAGGGAGAACGTGCAAACTCGACGCAGACAGTCGCCCGAGGGTAGAATCAAACCCAAGTCCCTGGCGCTGTGAAGGAGCAGTGCTAACCACTGAGCCGCCGTGCCGCTTGATGGACCAAATGGCCTGATTCCACACTGTAGGAATTCTATGATCCCATCACCAGATCATCAGTTTTGAATGATGTTAGTTGAGGTTCCCAGGGAGAACTCCTCTGTTGTTCTTTGGAATAGTGCTTTTATGTTTTAGGGTCCTCAGGTGGACTTAGGAGACGTAGTAGGCCATTTGGTCCATCAAGTCTGCTTTGACATTCAACGAGATTATAGTTGTTCTTGCACTCTGAACTCCCCTTTCCTGTCTTATCCCTATAACCTTTGATATTCCCTTACTTGTCTAAAAATTAACCCATCTCAACCTTGAATGCATTCAAAGACCCATCCTCAACAGCTCTCTGGTTTAAAAAAAAATTCCACAGATTCACTGCTTGAAGAGAAAAAATCCCCCCTCATCTGAGTCCTAAATATGCAAGCCCTTGTATGAGATTCTGCCCTCTGATCCTGGACTCTCCCAAAAGGGAAACAGCTTCTCTGCATTTGCCCCGTTAACCTAAGAAACTTCAATGTTTCAGTAAGTCTGCTGTTATTCTTCCAAACTCCAATGAAAACTCATTAAATAAAACAGGATCAACGTACTGATTCTTCTGTGGATTTCCTCCAATGCCAGTATATCTTTGCTTGAATAGGGAGATCAAACTGTTCGCTGTATTCCAGCTGTGGTCTGAGTAGTGCCCTTATATAGTTTTAGCATGATCCCCCTACTTTTGTACCTCATTCTCTTTGAAATAAAGGTCAATGTTTCATTTATCTTTCTGTTCTACTTCATGAAGTTGGATGCTAGCTTTTAGCAATTCATGTCCGAGGACCATTGATCCTTTTGTGCTGTAGTTTTCTGTGGTCTCTCTCTCTCTCTCTCTCTCTCTTTAACTAATATTCAGCTTTGCATATTCTTCCTGCTAAAGTGTATAACCTTACATTTTCCCACATTTTATTCCATCTGAATTTTTCTCCCCTCTCTTGATCTCTCTCTCTTTCCAGGACTTTGTCTCTTCCTCATTACTTGTTTCCCCACCTATTTTTGTGAACGGGCAGACCAAGCTTCAGATTAATGTCTAATCTGAAAGATAGCACTTCTGACAATTGAAGACTACCCTCAGTACTGCACTGGACTATCAGCCTTGATGAAGTGCTCAAGTCTCTGGAGTGGGCTTGAACCAATATCCTTGTGACTTGGAGGTGTGTGCACTGCTGGCTGAGCCTGGTAATAAATAGCATGTCTATGATAGCTCCATGGGATCAGGGAACGAATGAGAATCTGTGGGAATTGATGTCTTAAAACAGGTAATCCCATTGGCAGTGGCCCACGTGGGTCAGTAGAACCCACATTATGTTAAAATATGACTGATCAATCGCTTTCAAAACTGCTTTTTCATATGCCAACATGACTTGATCTTCCAGCGTCTCGAGTTTTTAATTTTCCTGAGTTGTCTGCTTTTATCTTATTTTCTAGTTATTTTCTTGTTCTAACCATGCAGAAGAACCTCCCCCACCCCTTCACTGAAATTTCAGGTTTTTTTGGCAATCTTTTCATGCCATAGAAAGCCCTTGGCTGAAATGTAATAGTTAATGGAACTGAACTGCAAGAGTACAGCTGGGGAAATTCCATTTTCGTGTCAGCTGCCGGTCTTGATGTAGTGCTTGCGCTCTCGGCTGAGTCATAGAATGTAGAACAACACGGGAACAGGCTTATTGTGACTGTATTAGCCATTTTGCCATTCTAAACTAATCCCATCTGCTGAACTTGATCATATCTGTCTGTTCCCTACCTGTCAAAATGCCTCTTAAACAAGGCCTTTGTAGGTCACAAGGTTTGCCCCTGTTCTAAAAACATGAGAAAATAATCTAGCCTGACACTCCCATGCAGGATTTGAATGTGTCAGAATGCCCATCTTTTACTGAGATCTTAAATCAAGGTATTATTTTGCTCCTCTGGCACAAGGGATACCATGGCATTATTTGAAAACAGGTGTTCTTGCATTGTTCAGTCAACGTTTTATCCAATGCCACTTATCTGATCCTTTTTCTCATTGCTATTTGTGGGAGCTTTCTATGTGCAAAACTGACTGTTAGTACATGTCATGTAAAAAAACTTTATTGTCTTAGAGACCTTGGGACAACCTCAGGAAATAAGTTCTTTTCTTTTTCTTTTTTTAAAAAAAAGTCTTTTAATTTTAATCTCATACTT
Organism: Ginglymostoma cirratum; assembly: GCA_024137785.1. Lineage (NCBI taxonomy): Eukaryota > Metazoa > Chordata > Chondrichthyes > Orectolobiformes > Ginglymostomatidae > Ginglymostoma > Ginglymostoma cirratum. The sequence goes on along the minus strand of JAHRHZ010000017.1, from coordinate 42,963,394 downwards.
TATAGCAGCGTATCTGGAAGTGATCTGTACAAATTGCTTTTGATCTGATCAATTATGACCTAAACTTTGGTCACCATTGTGATTTTTACTTCTGTTAATTGCATTATAATTGGTGGGAGAAACAGTAATTGTGAACATGCAAATTGACAAAAGTGCAATGCATGCAGTGCCTTAAAGCTGCTCTGCTATAATAGGAATGGAAAAAAATGTTTTCGTAAAATTCATTATGGAAGACTTGAGCTATATGCAATCACTTGAATAATTCTGTAATTGTTAGTTCTAGCTATGGTACTGGAGTCACCTGGAGGAGGTGGGTGTAAGTTTAGACATGAAACTTGCAGGTAATTAAATTTTTTTTTTTACAAAGGTCGTAGGAGATGCTCCTAAAATAACTTTCAATGCTTCTAACATTTTAAATAGCAACTAGCTGGACTTGCTTTCTGTGAAGGTGACTGAAATTACTATTGTGTGTAGATAAGTATTGCTTTTTACATGTCTTTCTGGATGTCGTCAGCTGAAGTATGATGGTTTGGCCTGCACTGTGGTTTGTGTCTCCTCGTCATGAGTGCCAATGCAAATATAATGCCTGGGTTTGTCTCTACTTGCCTTTTACTGGTATGACATTACCATTTTTGTCTTTGTGATGCTTCCGGCTTCAGTAACAGGATGTGTGCAGTATATATTAACAGACAGCTTTTGCTGTTCTCATTAATTTGGAGCTTGAGCATGAAGAAGTTGCACACAATGTACAGAAGCCAGAATTCTCACAGAATAAAAAAATGGACTGTGAGGTAATTATTTTGTTATTGGGGCTCTGTTGTCAGGATAGTAATTGTGACTTGTATGTGAAGATCCCTTCCACTTGTGTCTTAAAGGCACTTGAGATTGTGTTTGTTTTAAGATTCCGGTTTATGACCATTAAAGCATTTAATTTAACAAATTGAGGATTGGCAAAGTAATTCAGTTTGAGGTTTCAGTACCTGATGTATTTCATGTTAATTGAACTGGAGCCATGGAAAGATTTGAGGCAAATTTGTGTACAAGGAACTTTCTAATAGCAGTATTCATTAAAACTTCCAAAGAAAAAAATGTAGAAATTGGTTACGTTGAGATGTATTGTGCTAATACTGTCCGGTTGGCAGAGAGGATAAGAGGTGAACGAAGAAAATGAATGAGTTTCTCATAGATTTTCTAAAAGTATTTTGCTGTATTTGTGCTCACTATTGTGTGACACATTCCACTATCTACTACCATTAAACTTAGGAAAAGATTCATGACATTTTGTTAATTAATCCATCCATTTTAGCTGATTTTTTTTAAACTAGGGGAGAAAAATCAGACTATGTACTTGTGTACAAGTTTGGAAAATTTAAATTTTTATTTGAGGCAAAAATTACAGGGTGGTTTTTCAAAATACCACTGAGAGCCTTGCTTGGCTTTTCCTACCTGGCTGGATGGGCTGCTAGCAAAGTAGTTGTCAGTGAGGGCTGTACCCAGCAGCTGCATCGTACAAGTGATATTTTAAATAACTATTCCTCTTTGAATCCAGATGAGGTTCCTGTTTGGTTCAAACCAGAGACAGCTAAACGAGATGAGCATAAGGAATGTAGATATAGAATTGGCAACAAAAACGAAGTTGCTGGAAAATCTCAGCAGGTCTGGCAGCATCTGTGAAGGAGAAAACAGAGTTAATGTTTCGGGTCCGGTGACCCTTCCTCAAAGGGTCTTCCTGAGGAAGGGTCACTGGACCCAAAACATTAACTCTGTTTTCTCCTTCACAGATGCAGCCAGACCTGCTGACATCTTCCAGCAACTTTGTTTTTGTTCCTGATTTACAGCATCCGCAGTTCTTTTGGTTTTTGTAAAATTGGCAACATGAGCAAATGGAGGCTGTTGATGACAGTTCCCCTACACATGGTAAATACTGAAAGTTGCCCTGGCACAGAGGAACACGGTGGTTGAAATGAAAAAGAACTGAGAAATGCATTGGTAAATGTAAGCCAGTTTGAGTGAATATTTAAAAGGTTTGTAGAGCTTGTTTTCATCTCAGATTTTGTTGGTCCTATTCAAATGGTCAGTGTTCCTCTCTTGCTAGATTAAAATTACAGTTGATTAATTCTGTCTTGAATTGGGTTTCTGGCAAACTCTGGACTAGTTTACCCAGAGGAATCAGTTGAGCTCAGTTTGGTTTAACAGATGCACTTTATTTTTAGTGCTGAGGGTGAATGGAGCAGTTCTGATTTCACTTACAGGGCAAAGTTTTACAGCTGTCAATCTAGGTGAATTAGCTGCAGCTTATTTTAAAGAGTATAACAAATTTTGAGGGGAACATTACAGCTTCCAGCAATTAATGTGCTCATAATATTTGAACGTCAAAGAAAATGGAAGTCACTACCAAAATTTTCAACTTGTTCAATGTCCTGTGATTTATGCTTGGTGTCTTTACTAGATCGGGTTTCTTCCATTTGGTAACCTGGAATTATGTTAATACTGTGGCCATCTGCTTCCTCTAGCTACGGTGTTGAAAAGTCCCATGGCATTATCCAAGAACGTTTGATACCCTGGCCAACATTTCCCTTGCGACCAATTAAGTTCCAACAATAAAATCGTAGACTGAGCAGAGAAAGAGACTTTTCCACCCTGTATGTCCATGTGCAAATACTTACCAAATTCCCCTTTTGAAAGTTGCTATTAAAGCTGCTTCCATCACCCCCTTCAGACAGTCCATTCCAAATCACAGCAGCACATCTGAGTAAGTTCATAACCTCATGTCACCTATGTGTATTAATTTTTAGTCTAGTCATTTGTTCGTGTTGCACAATGCTTTGTGCATTTGGCTGCACAATATTCCCAATAATGCATGCACTTAATAAAGTGTATAATTAATAATAATTAAGTGCTTTTGAGGTGATTCAATCTGATGAATCTGTGTAAATTGCAGATTTTGATAACAGGATGTCCGGTGCATTGTGACTAATAGGTTTTTGAAAACATTCCAACCTTTAGGGATATGCTTGGCCATTCCTCAGTAACTGCCTTTTTCTTTGTATTTGTCCTTGTTGATCCTAGGTTTTGAATGAGAGGTGAAGAATAAAGCCAAAAGTGCAAGCATTATCCAGTTTCACTTGGGCAATATATTATGTCACAGTGAATTGAGCAGTCAAGAGTTCAGATTCTTAAATATTTCAATTTATTATTAGATGCAGTAATGTGAACACCTCCAGAGTGAGTTAAGTTTTAACTTCCTTCCAGAGTTCCCCTGTCCACAGTATGCGGTACGTCATGCTCTAGCAATGTCAGGAAACCAAAATGAATTGCTGTCACAATAAATTTCCTCTTGCGTAGAAGATCTAAAGTATGTTGAGAATAACCTGATCAGATTGGAGGTTTTCCAGTCTAAATCTAATCTGTGACTGAGATTCAAGAATACCACATTCAGACTGTGAATGTGCACACTGGTTCTTTAAGCACTGTCATTTATGCACTGTTGTTCTATATGCCTTGGTTCCAGTCAGAATGAGGAAGAAACTGGCACTGTGGTGATGCCTTTAAACATGTGGCACCTTTAATTTTCATGTTCTCATTGGTGATGTTAATGTCAGTGCACAGCTGGTGATAAGTTAGTAAGCTTTACAATCAAAAAAAGGAAGTGCTCCTAGCCTGTAGCTTTCTCAGTATGCTAAGTTTACTCGTTGTGGGTTACAAGTGCATTGTGTTTCAGAAGCCAGTGGTGCTAAGATCCAATTAAAGCCACTCTTCAGTTTAAACCTGTTAAATACCTTCTACAGTATTTTCAATGCAAATGATCCTCAGGACGTTTTATAGTCCTTTCTGTTGTGACATTACATGTGCAGCAAAGCTAGAGCAGTAATGGCTGCTCCAATCAAATTATTACCTACTGTCTTCCATGCATTGGAAACTAAGTGTGGAAAGATGCGTCTTGCATAATGCTGAGAGTAATAGATTCTGACAGATTCTAAACAACTTGGCCAAACTTTGTGTTACCAAATACAAACAGAGAATGGTGGAGAAACTCCACAGGTCTGGCAGCATCTGTGGAGTGGAAAATAAAGTTAACTTTTCGAGTCCAATATGACACATTGATTCCGAAGAAGTCGGACTTGAAGGGCTAACTCTATTTCCCACCCCCCACCCCCCCAACAGATTCTGCCTGACCTGAGTTTCTCCATTCTCTGTTCCAATTTCCAGCCTCTGCAGTATTTTACCTTTACAAAATAAAATGTGGTTTGTTGTTTCTTAAATGCTATACCAAAGAAAACAAAGTGCCTTAAGTACAAGACTATTTTGGATAGTATGCTCGACTCCCTGTTAGGTGGAATTTTGCATCACTCAACATGGAATTTATTCGATGACCCAGCTTCTGCTGCTCTCAGCGGAAGAGAATGCTGAAGGAGTACCGCTTCCTCATCCTTGCCTTAAGTGGAAGAGACCTTATTTTTAAATTGCTTGCTTGCTCCCTCACTCCCTCCCCTTCCTCACCACTCCCCCATTCTCAATTTCTCTTGAGGGGAAACATCCTCTCAGTATTCCCTTGTCAGATCCCCAGAATCTCGTTTCAATAAAATTTCTCCTTGTTCTTCTAAACTCCTGTGTTCAGTAATCTTTCCTTGGAATGCAAACCACCTATTCCAGGATTCACCGAAATGATCCTTTCTTGAATTCATAAGTATGTCACTACTTAAGGTGACCAAAACTACACCGCTCCACATGCAGTTTCTCCATTGCACTGTATCAACTTGCCTACTTTTATCTTCCCAAAAGATACAAAAGTGCAACAAAAATTAGAAGGAAATAAATTCCTCTGAATTTGATAACTACATTATATTGAAATGGAGGAGTTTTAGTAAAACTGAAGCTGTCCTTCTGGAGGAAACTGGCATTAAAACTTAATTTGCAATCCTACTGGGCTTGATTTTTTTTTTTTGCTTATTTTACAGCATGTGCTGGTTGCTTCAATTTTAAATAAATAAGCAGTCTCGATACTTTATATTCTAATGTGTGCTGCTACTGAAGGCTGAGGAGATGTACTGTGAAATGTTTCACCAGCATCTTAAGCTTTTAAACGTCACAACCAATCAGAATTTTATGGTTCTTTAATTCAGGGTATTCTAAAATGTACTTTTATATTTCATGGTGCCTCTTGTTTCTATTACAGTGCTTCTGGAGCCAGCGTGGTAGCAATTGACAACAAAATAGAACAGGCAATGGTAAGTGCAGTGAATCCTCAGTAATCAGTTTGTTCCCTCTTCAGATTAGCAATGAGTTTCTTAAATATTTTCTAACTTATTTGCAGTACTAATATGCAAATTTTACTTGCATGTCCAATTTGCCCAACCTAAGGAGAGATCAACTAGTCAAAAGGTGGAACAGATCAAATTGGTTTATCAATTTGAATTTTAGTCATGATGTATTGGGTTTGTTTGTATCCATTCACAGGATGTGGGCATTGCTGGCTAAACCAGTATCTATTGCCACTCCCTAATTGCCCAGAAGGCAGTTAAGAGTCAACCACATTGCAATGGTTCTGGAGTCACACATAGACCAGACCAGGGAAGCATAGCAGTTTCCTTCCCTAAAGGACAATATTGAGCCAGATGGGTCTTTCTGACAATTGACAATATTTCATGGTCATCATTAAACTTTTAATTCTAGATTTTTTAATGAATTCAAATTTCATCATCTGTTATACCAGGATTTGAACCTAGATCTCCAGAACACTACATAGGGTCTCTGGACTAATAGTCTAGTGATAATACCACTGGGCCATCATGTTCCCATAGAGGGCATTTGTTGGAGGGCATTTTAGAAAATTTAACTGAACTGCAATAAATGTGGTGAGTGTGTTATAGCTCATAAACTTGGGGCTAGGGGGTGGAGTGGGGTGAGTGTCAACATAACACATATTCTAGGTTAAATAATTTCATTTCTTGCTGAAAATTGTCATTTCTCAAATGCTCCAGAGTCATTCTGTATATAACACTGTGCTCATCTTGTATATGCACTTAATATCAATAAGAACCCAATAGGATTTTTTAAATCTGTTTCATCACCTGGAAAAATTACTTGTGAATTTATTGTTGGAAATCAATAAACAATTTGACAATCTCTGCTCCAATATGCACTTTTAAAAACACAAAATCCTCTTCAACTCTTGTGCCTTCCCTGAAATAGATCCGTGTTCTAGTTTGGTTCTCCACTCTAGTATAACATTCAAGTGCATTTTCTCCCCCTCCTCTCCCCAACTGTGTTCATAGTTGCCCCCCCACTACTTTCAACTCAGCTAAAATCAGCAGTTAGTCTGTGAGAAACAGGAATATAGAATCTGGCGTTTTCCTCGCCTGTACAGTTTTAACAGCATTCTACACAATCAGTTTGACCATCTATTTCTAATAGATACAATCATTTTATGTTGAATACATATCTCAATGTCATTGCATTCTGCTGACTAGATGGGATGATTCCATTACAAGTTCTTGTAATGAGTGATTCATAATCCTGCTACCAAACAGCGTTTTATTTTTTCTGGAATTTTGCCATGCCATGCCTGTTAAGAAGCAGCTACTTTCATTGTGCACGTACATGGAGCTGAATGCAACACCGGGTTAGTCCAGTAGGTTGTCATAGTCATCATTAAGATAGTCAAATGGAAGGATATCTACAACTGATTGTAAACTAGCCCAAACGTCATCTAAGTGTTGATTTGCATCTCAAATTATTTTCTGACTGAAGCAAAACTGGATAGGACTATATGGGAGCAAACAAATCAATCTGACCATTTTTATAAATGGTCTGTGCAGTTCTTCAATCAAAGAACAAGAACAGTCTCTTTCTTCTCCACCAGCGGTGCCCCCCCCCCAAAAAAAAACCCACAGTTGAATGGATTGTGTTATCATCAGGAGCAATTGAATTAGAAATAATTGTATCTGGTGAGGGAAGAGAGTAGAAATACTTGAATCAGGTGATGATATGGGGCCCCAGAGTTAGTGACATTAGTTTAGGTCAGCTCTGACAGAACAGCAAGGAATGATGAATTGAGTGACACCAAGTGCCGTCAGCCTGATTTGCACTGTTTGCCATAGCGTTATATAGCTGCTGATGGTTTGAACTGAAGCAGTTTAATTCTCCTTCCAGTCACATGTTTGTGTTTGCATTGCCAGCTATCATTATTCTTGAAAAGACACCATCTAAGTAAATTTGGTAAAACAATTTTGAAAATGCAGTTATTGCCATTGGAATCAGCATTTCATTTCAGAACACCTCTGTGTAATTTATCATTACACGCATATTTTGGAAATTAAGCTGCACATTTGAAAGATGTTCTGTAGTAGAAAATGATTATCTCATGAGTTGCTCACCAAGCTTGGTTGAAAGGAGCAGCTTCCCTTTTGCTGAACTGCCAGTTACCAAGTCTGCATGCTGGCTACACGATTTAAAATACTACAAATTGCAAAGAGTTTCCTTGCTAACTGACAGCCTGTTGAAATCACATCCCCTATTTTCTCCAAGTTATTCCTGTAATTCGGTACTTGGCAACAATAGATGCCTGACGAGATGCCTCCATGCTGCCGGGTAAATTGGCTTTTCTGTTTAAAACAAATACATTTAATTTGAGCCCCTTTTTTTCGGTTTTAATCAAGGTACTTTGAACAACAAATGCTCCAGGGTTGACATCACTTTCTCTTGTTAGCAGAATAAGTGAATGGGACGATTCTGATGTGAAATCTGTTTGAAAGTGCAAGTCATTGGTTATGTTTTTGTTTAATGCAGGATTTGGTGAAAAGTCATCTGATGTATGCAGTAAGAGAAGAAGTGGAAGTCTTGAAGGAACAGATCAAAGAGCTGATTGAAAAGAACTGTATACTAGAACGAGAGAATTCGTTGTTAAAATCACTAGCGAACAATGACCAGCTGTCTCAGCTTCAGACCCAGGTGACCAATCCCAGTAGCACTTCGCAAACACAGCAGCCGGCGGCAGTAGCACAACCTCAACAGAGCGCACAACAGACACCGCCACCACCGCAGCCTAATGTCCCTTCTGCATGAAACTTGCTCGCCTGCATAGGAAAAGAAATCTTCAAAAAAAAATAAAATGTGTGTGCCACTGGTGTTCTTACCACTCTACAGTGAACAGCAAATAGCCATGCTTAAATGTGTTTTTTGCTCTTTGGCCTTCTCAGTATTAGACAATCACCCGCAAGAGCTTTCTACGTGCGATGTTGCAGTTGGCATCCGCAAGTGTGTGACAGCACGAGAAGTGGTTGAAGGATTTGTATCTTGTAGGAGGAAAGCTGATTTTCATCAGGTTTATGGACAAGTGGGTACCTACATCTTTCTGGCTTACCAAGGTTTTATACATAATTATATATGTATATATACACACATACATATATGAAAATAGGAATCTCTGGGTCATTGCACCTGTCTAATATTAAGACCTGGTTAGCAGCTCTGTCTGAAAGGAGCCACCATTATAGTAACTTTTTGCATACATGAATTTTCATTTACTGTTTGTTTTTATTTATTACGGGGCTGCTATTTTCATATGTAAATGAACAATGTCATAGAATCTTTTGTTTTGTAAGTTTGAAATTAAAGATTATAAGATTACTGGTAAAAGCAAGTGATAGTTGGGATTGCGTATATTAGTTTAAAAATATAGGCAATAATAAAATTGCAAAAAAAAAATCCTGGCTTAAAGAGTTCTAACACTAATGGCAGTTTTACCATGGGGATTTTCTTCTGCGATAGTCGAATCCTGGTTTGAATGTAAATTTTGTATAGAGTGTAAGTATTATAAGGAAGAACATAGAAGACTTGTACAAGTAGGCACCGGACATTGTGACCTAACACCTTGAAAGGATATTTGGGCTTTTTTTGTTTTTGATGAAGAAAAATAAACTGTGCTCACTTCTGTTGCTGATTTTTGTTGTCTGGAAAGAAAGAATTGCCATGATTTTTCTGTTTTTTTTTTTTTCTTTTTCCCTCGGGTTTTTGAGGGAGGGGAGGATAATAAAAAGCTGTGAAATTGTTCAAACTACTTTGTAACCAAAGAAGCTAAGCTATGTATCTGAATTCATTTATTTTTTATGGCTGTTCTATATGCATTATTTTAGATTACTTTTTTCTTTCAAGCTTTAATGAACATTTTTTTTTTTCCCTTTACACTCTTCGCATGTTCTGCATGACCCCTTTATCAAACCAGTTTCTTACCTCATGTTTTTACTGAGCACTCTTACTGTAAAAGTTTAGTCTGTGAACAATGTCCAATTAAACTATAAAAACAGCTGTTGGATTCAAGCTAGTGTTAAGTGCTAGTCAGAAAAAATGGAGTGAGCCATCTTTTGTTCATTTAAATGGTGTTTTGAATTTCATATGCATAAAGTTTTGTTACATTGCAGATTTTATTGTATTTAATAAATGCAACGTGCCGATTCAGATGTGCTATTTGTCTTGTGTGTTTGAATTAAAAGTGTGCGATACTGCAAAAGTAGTTTAAAAGAAACCTTGCCCTCATGTGTCCAACTTCTTTTTAAGCAGGGCTGAAGTTGATGACTATGGGAATGAAACATTAGGACTGAGATGAGGAAAAATAACTTATTGCCAAGGAAGGCTGTGGAAGCCAAGTTGTTGAGTGTATTGAAGGCAGGTCTTTGATTGGTAAGAGGATCAAGCGTTACATGGAAAAGGCAGGAGAATGGGGTTAAGAAACATATCAGCCATGATTGAATGGGCTGATTGGCCTAATTTTGCTTATGTGTCTTATGCTTATTATAGGCTTATAATATCTGATTTATCCCCAGCAGATTAGAAGAGACTCGTATAGACTGACTTTGGTTTGGAGGGCAAGAACAGGAAAACTAGAGTGCAAGAGTCGTGATGATGTTCAGCTATGACTTTGATGGAAAAACATTAAAAAAGGCAATGCATCTAATAGTATTTTTATCAGATAATTTACATTGTCACTGTCTGACAGGTTACGATTATTCTGAGTAGGAGAGGTAAGAAATAGGAAACTTGCCATATCAGCTTAAAACAAACCATTCCATTCCATCTATATCTAATGCTATTTAGTTTAATCCAGATGCTGCTTGGTTCACATTTTGAGTTGCTTATTTGTAGACAAAAACCCTGCTATCGATTTTTGTGACGTCTGGAGCACAAGACTGGAGCAGCTGGTCAATTTGCTGCTGTCACATGCTTCCTGGTTAGGAATGCAGGCATTTTGTTTGTTTTTCCCTCATCTGCTTGTTTGTTTTTCTCAACAATCTTTTTAAAGATTTTAGAAAGCAATTGATTTTATGTAATGTCCTTCATGTAATTAAAGGTCTCGATACTTCACAGGAGCATGTTCAGATAAAGTAAAACACAACCTTTATAAGGAGATCAGATTACCAATAGTTTGGTTCAAGAGATTGTTTTTGAACCTTAAAGTACTTAAAATCTATGTAGAAAAGGTTGGGAGAGGGTTTGTTCCAGAATGTAGGCCCTAAGCAGCTGAAGTTGCAACCACTATTAAGTGTGCAAGTGGCCAGGATTAGAGGAGTGCAGATATCCCCAAAGGTAGGGAGGCTGGCAGAGGTGACAGAAATAGGAAGTGAGGGATCTGAAAACAAAGATGAGTATTTAAAAGTTGATTTTGCATGACTGAGAGCCAGTATGGGTTGGGGAGCACTTGGTGAGAGTTTAGGCACAGGCTACAGAATTTTGCATGGCTGGAGTTTGAGGGTACACTTAGGTGACTAGCCAAGAGTTCATCTCAGTAGTGGAGTAACAAAGAAATGACGGTTTCAGTCACTAATGAGCAGGATGAAGTCGGGTAATTTCAGAGGTTGTAGTAAGAGTGAGTGCAAATGAAGGTTGTGACAGCACAGTTGCACATAGGTTGAATTATTTGCCAGAGAGAGGGATGACATCAGCAGCTCATAGAGTTTGGAGTGAGAGCTAGAAAATAATGGATTCTCAATATTTAATGGGAGGACATTTCTATACATCTGCTGGATGGTTTAACAACAGTTTGGAGAAGTTAATATCATTAAAGAAGCAGAAGTAGGCCATTCAGCTTGAGTCTTTTACTCCATAAAGTAACATCATGGCTGATCTGATGATCCTCAATACCACTTTCCTGTTGAGTGAAGTCATGGTGCACCATAGCTGGGTATTGTTGGTATGTACCAAAATTGCATTCAGATGATTTTACAAAGGGGTGATGTGTAGATGAGAAATGGGAGGAGGCCGACTAAGTATTCTCATGACACCAGAGATTACACAGCAGGAATAGGAAGAGAAGCCATTGCAAGTGATTGTCTGTAATTTTGTAAGAATGGAGTGAGGCAAGAGTGGACTCCTTGCCCCCCACCCAAAAAAAAACAAAGTTCACCATTTTTAATTTTGAGAAGTGATTTGGCGTTATGAATGTTGTCTGAATCCTATTTGAGGGACACTAATATGGAATTCTGGGCAGGATTGGAATGTATTTAGGTGACAGCTCTTCCAAGGACTTTGAAGTGCCAAGAGGTTGGTGGAATGGCTTCAAGGGTTGGTTGTTTTGGAGTGGTAATGACAGCAGATTAAAGGAGAAAAAGGCAGCACCGGAAGAGAATGGTTTATCAGGCAACATGGGGGGCGGGAGGGGTAATTGGATTGATCTGTTCCGTGAGATTTAAGTTTGAGGGATTAGGATATGGGTCTGATAGGTGAGATGAGCTAAGGCAGTGCAGGAGAAGAGATGGGATATTGGGAATGTGGCATGGGGGTCATAATGAGAAGTTTGGTCAGGTGGGCTAGTGGAAGAGAGGGATCCAACAGAAGCAGCTGATCAGATTGTCTTGGTTTGAGCAACAAAGTCAGCCATGAGCTGCTTGCACTTGTTCCTGGGAGGGAGAAGGGCATCACAAGACAGTTGTCAGTCAAGAGAGTAAGCAGGGGCTTAGCTTTGTATTGCATAGAGGTCTACACAAAAAAGACCTTTGACCCATTGCGTCTGCACTGGTCAAAAACAGGCACCTAACTATTCTAATCCCAAGTTCCAGCACTTAGCCCATAGCTATGGCAACACAAGTATATATCTAAATATTTAAATAGGATGAAGGTTTCTGCCTCTACCACCGTCCAGGCAGTAAGTTTCAGATTCCCACCACCTTCTAGGTGAAAAATGGTTTTCCTCATCCTCTCAATCTCTTGCCCCTTACCTTAAATCTATGCCCCTGTCCATTGATCCCTCCATCAAGGGCAAAGTTTCTTCCTGTCTCTGCCCCTGCAGTTTTATACATCTCAATCATGTTTCTGCATCCCTTTCCTGCTCTACCAAACGTGCTGCAAGGAAAGCAATCCTAATCTATTCAGTCTCTGTTCAGAATTGAAACTCTCCAATCCTGACAACATCTTGGTAAGTCTCTTCTGCAGCCTCTCGAGTAATACTACAATCTAGCTATGGCCTAACCGACTTGTTATACAATTCCAGCATCACTTCCCTGCTCTAAAATCTTTGTCTCGGTTAATAAAGGCAGGTATCCCATGTGCTTTCTTAATCACTGTATCTACCTGCCCTGCTATCTTAGGGGGCTGGCGGATATGCATTCCACGTTCCCTCTGATCCTTGGTGCTTCCCAGAGTCCTACTGTTCATCATGCATTCCCTTGCTTTGTTTGTCCTGCTGAACTGCATCACCTCACATTTATCTGAATTGAATTCCATTTCCTTCTGACCATCTTTTTTATCCTCCTGTAATTTAAGGCTGACCTGCTCACTATGCACCAAGCTACCCATTTTCATATCATCTGTGCTTTTACTGATCAACCCTCCTACATTCAAGGTTAAATCTAATTCCAGAATAACCCTGGAATACTGATCAGCTCTAAAATATAAGAACAGGATCCAAGAATACTTTGGTCCAGCCAGATCTGGTGGTGGACAGTTAAACATATTGCCTGCTGGATCCTTTAAAATCTGTATCCTTTTGATGTAAGTGAATGAAGATGAGGGTCCTACCAGGAGAGAATGTAATAGTTTTAGCAGGTACTAGAAAGCTAATCTTTCTACCTGCAAGGTGAATTTGAGGGTACGTTTCAGCCGATCAGTTGCTGATGAAATGTGGCGAACAGGGGCCTAAATGGTTAGAATATTAAAGGTGCAGTTGGCAGTGAATTCAGGTTTTTTTAAAGCACCGGATACAGAAGCCAGTAGGAATTGGGCTTGGAAGGAGGATGCGGGAGATAAAAGGAAGTGATGAGAGATGCTTCATTTGTAATTGAAATTTAATGTCAATATAATTAAATTTTAATGAGCGCAAGATGCTTTTTAATTGGTGCACAAAGCAACTGATTGGTTCAAAAACACTTTCCCACGGAAGCCATAGAGTCATACGGCACGGAAACAGGCCCTTTGCCCCAACTCAACCAAGTTTCACAAAACTAAACTAGTCCCACTTTCCTGTGTTTGGCCCATATCCCTCTCAACCTTTTCTATTCATTTACCTGTCCAAATAACTTTAAACGTTGTAACTGTACCTGCATCTACCACTTCCTCTAGAAGTTTATTCTACATTTGAACCACCCTCTGTGTGGAAAAAGTTGCTCCTTAGGTCTTTCTTAAGCCTTTGTCATCTCATCTTAAAAATATGCCCCCTAGTTTTTGAATGCTTCCCACCCGAGGGAAAAGACCCTTGCTATTCATCTTATCTATGCCCCTCATGATTTTATAAACCTCCATAAGGTCACCCTCAACCTCCGACACTCCAGGGGCAAAAAAGGTCCAAACCTAACCAGCTGCCTCTTGTAACTTGAACCTTCTGTCCCAGCAACATCCTTGTCAATCTTTTCTGAACCCTGTCCAATTTAACAATATCCTTCCAAAGCAGGATGACCAGAACTGTGCACAGTGCTCCAGAAGAGGCCTCACCAATGACCTGTACAACCCCAACATGATGTCCTAACTTTTATACTCAAAATTCTGAGCAATGAAGGCAAGCATACTAAACATCTTCCCATCCACCCTGTCTACCTGTATTGCAACCTTCAAAGAAATCTGTACCTGAACCCCTAGTTCTCTCTGTTCAATGACAACACCACCACCCAGGGCCCTATCATTAACTGTGTAAGTCCCCCCCCCCCCCCCCCTTGTTTGTTTTTACCAAAATGCAACATCTCACACTTATCCAAATTAAACTCCATCTTCCACCCCTCAGCCCATTGGCCCAATTGATCAAGATACCTTTGCAATCTCGGCACTCCAAGTCAAAGTGGTTAAGAGCTGTGAATTAATACTTCACCAAAAAGTTGCTGAAGTTAACCATTGCTGCCTTAGGAAGTTAGTCTTCTTGCTGATCATTTCGATCTCTTTGGCCCACCAGCCCAAATCCTGATTCTCTCTTGCTAATTCGGTTCTATGTTCGTAAGCTTCCTTTTGTTTGCATGTCCAACATGCTTAAGATTGCAATGGCTGATTCTGCTCTCTATCTCCATTTTTTTTAACAGTTAATGTCAGGAATGCTTATCCATTTCTAAAAACTAGCATCTTCTGGTCCCTTATATGGTGAACTGGTGATTTCAGACCCTTTGCACCACCTTTGCGTCTTCCTGTTTTGTACCTCTCTTCCTCTCCCAATTGTAACTTGCATCTTCTAATTGTTAAAATTTGCAACAGGAAGCTTAATTTCCTCTTGCACAAAGGACTTAATGGTCATTGTTTCAGGACTCGACTCTCTCTAAAGCCAAAGTATATTCAAGACTCTTCATCTGGTTCCTCTTCAGTTAACAATAGAATTAATTCCTTAGAGGGAGTGCAATATAGGTTCACCTAAGAAAGATTGAGCAAGTTAGGCTTGTGTTCTCTGGTGTTTGAAGAATAAGAGGTGATCTAATTGAAACCCACAAAATACTGAAAGGCATACAAAGGTAGATGCAAGTAAGATGTTTGCCCTGGTTAGGGAGGCTAGATCCAGGGGCACAATTTAAAAATAAATTGCCATTTAAGACTAAGGTGAGAATTTTTTTCACACGAGGGTTGTGAATCTTTGGAGTCCTCTACCATATGGCTGTGGAAGTTCAGTTTTTGAGTATGTTTAATGTCAAGATTGATAAATTAATTTCTGATTACCAATGGCACAAAAGATTATGGGGAATAGTGAAACTGTAACACGATAAGATATAGGAAAAAGAAATCAAAGTGTCTGATCAGCCATGATCATACTAAATGGTGGTACAGCCTCAACAGGCTGACTGACCCACTCCTACTTCTATGTTCCTAAATAATGTAGACTACGTGGCCCTTAGGTCTGTTGTGTTGTTCAGTCAGACATTGCTGACCAATTTCACTTTCCTGGCTAACCTCACACCCTCTTGATTTCCTTAGGGTCTGACAAAAGGATCATTGACTGAGCACACTCATCCCTTTTACACAGGAACGGGAGTAGGCCTTTCAGCCCCTCAAGCCTGTTCCGCTATTCAGTGAGCTCATGGCCGTTCTGTGGCCTAACTCCATAATGCTACCTCTGGCCCATATTCCTTAATACCTTTGCTTAACAAACGTTTATCTATCTCAAATGTAAAACAAACATCTGGCACCAACTGTTGTTTATGGAAGAGAGTTCTCAACCTCCACCCTTTGCGTCTAGAAGGGCTTCCTAACAAATTGCCTGAATGGTCTGGTCCTCATTCTCAGTCTATAACCCCTCGTTCTAGAATTTACATCCAGTGGAAATAGTTTGTTTTTATTTACCCTGTCTTCTCCTGTTAATATCTTGAAGACTTTGATCAGATCACCCCTTAACCTTCTGAACGCTAGAGAAAACAGGCCCAATTTGTATAATTTCTCATAACTCAACCCTGAAGTCCAGACGTCTTTCTTGTAAACCTATGTTGTACTCACTCCAGGGTTATTATATTCTTCCTAAGGTGTGGTTCCAGATCTACTTACAGTACTCCCAAGTGGGGTCTAACAAGGGTTTTGTATAACTGCAGCATAACCTCTGCATCCCTATACTCCAGCCCTATTGATACAAAGGCCAGCATTCCATTAGCCTTCTTGACTATTTTCGTCAGCTGCTCCTGGCATTTTAAAGGGCTATGCGCTTGAACCCCCAAGTCTTGTTGGACATCCATTGTATTTAACTTCATATCATCCAGAAAGCACCCTGATCTATCCTTTTTTGGTCCAAAAGGATAACCTCATACTTGCTTACAATGAACTCCATTGCCATAGTTTAGTCTATTCACCTAATCTATCAATATCCCTTTGTAATTTTATGCCATTATCTACAATGCTGCCTAACTTTGTGTCATCAGCAAATTTGGATATTTGACTTTCAATGCCATTATCCAAGTTGTTAATAAGTAATGTGGATAATTGAGCCTCTCTTGGGTAGTGAATTACAAAGGTGCAGAACCCTTTGCATAAAGAAACTTCATTTGACCTCATTCCTAAACAGTCAATCCTTTGTATTTCAGACTAAAAACCTCAGTTTTACAGTCCCTTGCCAAGGGGAAACAGCTTCTCTATATCTTCGCTGTTCAGCCCTCTCTCAGTTTGATACATTTCAATAAGATTAGCTATTTATCATATTTCCAGAGAACAGAGGCATATTCTACTCTGTCTTTCCTTTTGGAACCACCATCTCATCCCAGGAATCACCCATTTCTGGTCAAGTATATCCACCTTTAAGTTTGAGACCAGAAGTATATGCAGTGTTCCAGATGTGGTTTCACCAAATATATATATAAATGCAGAAAGAATTCCTTCCACCAGCCCTCTTGCAGTAAAAGCTAACCTGTTATTTGCCTTCTTTATTGGTGTCTGTGTCTGTATGTAAACTTTGAGCTGTTGAAAGAACACCTAAACCCCTCTGAATGCTAACGTTTCTCCCCTCAATCTCTCTTGTTTATTTTACCTGTCTTATTGCAACTGCAGTCCCCTGAGAGGCAGAGGGGTGGCTAGAGTAATCACAGTGGCTATTCCTCCTGCTTCTGATCCAGTAGCATCTGAGGGAAAGTCCCACTCTGGGACTTAATAGTTCCAGAAGGACCCAGCTACTGGTGCAGGTAAAGCCAGCCTGTTTCAGTACTTGTCGTCAACCCAGATACATGGGGCTGGTTAGCAGCAAGTATCGCATCTGAGTACAAAACCGCCTACCATATCTAAAATAATCCTTAATGGGAAGTATGGTCAACCAGCATCATGGTAACCCTAAAGCATGAGTGAAAATCTGAAGGAGGAAGGAAACTATGCCTTTCTGAGCTTCCTTCTTTCTTTGTTGTTTACACTTTCTGCTCCTTGCATGTTGTCATTGGAGTGTCCTATTGCAACTTGTCCTTTCTCAAGACTTTAAAGCTCTGGTGCTTCTCAACACTCCCCACTCAGTCCACGTATAGTCCTCAGGCTTTGAACCTTCAACTGGTTCATTCTTCCTTCTTGACATACGAAGCCTTGTTCTCCTCTTTTCAAACTTGTTAGGGTCCTGGATTATCGGCCTTCAGTTGTGGTTTCTCAATATTAAAAGATCAATCCTAATTAGGGATCTGTAGCCAGGAAATGTACAAATTTACACCTTTCCTGCTGATTTATTAATCTGCCAACTGAAGATATGGATCGTCAGCCTTCATAATGGCTGTAAAATACATGTTCACAGCTATACGTTACATTTCTGTAAGTGGTATTATATTTGGAAAGCAGTAGGTCATATATGTTTTACTACAGTTACATTTTATTTAATGGAAATTACACATAATTAAAGTAATTGAATTCTAAATCTTAAATGTACAATTTCGGCAAGCTGTTTTTTTACACATTGTCTAGATGTTGCAGCACAGAAACAGGCCAGTTGTATAGAGAGGATGTGTCCTCTTATGGCAGAACCTGGAACTAGGTGGGGTCACTGTTTAAAAACTGGGGGCCGCCAGTTTAGGACAGCTTAGGTGAAGTTTTTCTTGAGAGTTGTGAGTATTCGGAACTCTTCCTGAAAAGGTGGTGGAAGCAGAGTTGTTGAATATTTTAAGGCAGAGGTAGATAGATTCTTGTCAATCAAGGGGTTGAAAAGTCATCAGTCAGTGAGAATGTGGATTTAAGATTAGTTAGATCAGCCACAATGGATGGCAGGGCAGGTTCAAGGGGCTGAATGGCGTACACGTCTTTGTTCATATGTATTAGTCTAATGCAAGTGTTTATATTGCACACAAGTGTTCTTCACTCCTTTTACTTGTCTAACCCAAACTCAATCTTTCTCCCTTATACTGATCTTCTTCCCTTCAAAGACATCTAGACTATTTAACCCAACTACTGCTAAGTGGCAGCAAGTTCCATGTTGTAATCATAGACAGAGAATTTGTGCACTAATCTCTTCGGAGGATCAGTCTAAAATGCATTTGAAATTACCAGCAATTTCTTCATGATAATTGAAACGGTGCAAACCGTCTGAGATAAAACCAAGATTATTCATGTGTATCTGTTCTCAAATTTCCAAAATTCTGAACTGATCTGCCAAGTTGGAGCAGCACGGTGGCTTAGTGGTTGGCACTGCTACCTTATTAGCGCCAGGGATCTGGGTTTGATTCCAGTCTCGGGTGACTGTCTGTGTGGTGTTTGCACATTCTCCCCGTGTCTGCGTGGGTTTCCTCCCACGAAGGTGTGCAGGTTATACATAGATTGGTCATGCTTAATTACCCATAGTATTTAGAATAGATTGATTAGCCATGGGGAAATGCAGGGTTACAGGGATCAGGTAGGTTTGATTGAGATGCTTTTCGAGGGTCAGTGTGTGGATTTGATGCGCCAAATGGCTTGCTTCCATGCTGTAGGGATTCTATTATTCTAAGTTTACATTGCTGCTTTCTGTTTGTGCTCATGTCTCTAATATACCCTATTCGTTCTGAATTTTGTAAGGTTGAAGTTTGGAAAATTGCAGCCCTTTTCCACAAGTGCTATGGCCTCATTGGAGCTCCACAGTATTTTCTTGCCCATATTTGAGAGAACTGCAAACGAATGGGAACATTAGTTTCCCGTGCAGCCCACGACAATGCATATTGAGGCTGGCAAAAACAAGCAGCTTGCACACCTCTGATCTTGTAGATCCAATTCAAGGTGAGCAGCTACAATTCGAGAACCAAGACAGGTCTAATCAGAGATAGTAAGAACTGCAGATGCTGCAGTCAGAGATAACAGAGTGTGGAGGGGGAGGAACACAGCAGGCCAGGCAGCATCAGAGGAGCAGGAAAGTTGACATTTCGGGTCAAGACCCTTCTTCAGAAATAGCCCATTTCTGAAGAAGGGTCCCGGCCTGAAATGTCAACTTTCCTGCTCCTCTGGTGCTGCCTAGCCTGCTGTGTTCCTCTAGCTCCACACTGTGTTATTCAGATCTAATTAGATTGTGGCTGGAGGAGGACATAAAGCGATCAGATTCCTGCATTTAATACACCATTCATGCCACTTCCTTATTTATTCTTGCCATTGAAAAAATGAAAGGAGAGTTGTTACAGATGTCAGGCAGATATTGCCTGGTGAAATGGGCAGAAGAAATCTGAAAAAAAGTGTGAAAAGATGCATTTCTGAGGAACAAAAACAGAAATTGCTGGAAAAACTCAGCAGGTCTGGCAGCATCTGTGGATAATGCTTCGGGCCCAGTGACTCTTCCTCAGAACATTTTTGAAGAATTGAGGCCAAGTAGTATTAATGAAAAGATACAATTTTGAGGGTGATGGAGTGGAGACCTGGGACAGTGGATCCAGAGACACTAAATTGAAGGTGGTAGAGCGAGTTGATGAGGCAGTTGCTAAAGCATATGGGATTTTTGCTTTATAAATAAAGACATTAAGTGCAAAAAGTATGTCTGTTACATTAACCTTTATAAATCATCACTTGGTTTCTAGTAGAGTCTTGTGTCCAATTTCCCACTTTAAGAAAACATTGGAAAGAATGGAGGAGATTTTCTGGAGTGCTAAGGATGGAGGCTTTAGTTATTTGAAGAGATGAAAAAAGAAGTCAGAATCCCTCCCATTTTCCAGCCTCACTCACGAGCAACAACAAGGGCAGCAGGTACATGGGAGCACACCAAATGCAGGTTCCTTTCTAAGCCACACACCATCCTGGCATGGAACTATATCATTGTTCCTTCAGATGCAAATCCCAGAACTTTCTCCCTAACGGCACAGAACGTGTACGTATCCCACATGGACTGCAGTAGTTCAAGGTAATGTCTTATCACCATCTTCTAGACGGTAATTGTAATGTGTAATGAATAATGGACTTGGAAGCAATGTTGGAATGTGTGAAGAACGCTGAGTATTGGTGTTTGGAGGTCATGTTGCAGCTGTACTGGACATTGATTAGGCCACTATTGGATTATTGCATGCAAATCTGGTCTCCCCGCTATAGGAAAGATGTTGTAAAACTCGAGAGGCTGCAGAAAAGATTTATAGAGATGTTGCTGGGGTTGGAGGGTTTGAGGGTTTGAGCTTTAGGGAAAAGCTGAATAGGCTGGGTCTATTTTCCCTGGAGCATCAGAGGCTGACGGGTAAGCTTATAGAGGTTTATAAAATCATGAAAGGCATGGATAAGGTGAATAGGCAAGGTCTTTTTCCTAGGGTGGAGTGAGTCCGAAACTAGAGGGGCATAGGTTTAAGGTGAGAGGGGAAAGATATAAAAGGGACCTAAGGGGCAACTTTTTCACGCAGAGGGTGGTGCATGTATGGAATGAGCTGCCTGAGGAGGTGGTAGGGGTTATACAATAATAAGATTTAAAAGGCATCAGGATAGGTAGATGAATAGGAAGGGTTTGGAGGGATATGGGTCAAATGCTCGCAAATGGGGCGAGTTTCCCAGTAACTCTTAAAGAGTGATGAAAACAGATTTCTTTGTAATTTTTCAAACAGGGATTGGATCTTTGCTCAATAAAGGACCATTTCTATTTCTGAATCTCACCCAGAAAGCTTTCCTTATTTTGTAGGCATTAACTGACCTCCGAAAGTTAATTTCTGAAGGTGTGAACACAGACTCAGTCAGGTAACAGACCAATTATCATCTTAATGAATGGGACTGGAGTGGCAGTCCAGCTACTTAGAGTCTAATGATTGATAGCTATAGTTAAAGCAATGTTTTTTTTTCCTGGTTTGTTACATGTAAGAACATGGCAAGGTAACATTTTGCTATGCTGGCTATTTTACTGAAAATGTCAATTCTGGAAATCACCAGTGGTGTATCTACGTATTGATGAGCAGAGGAAATAAGTAGTTTCAGCAGTCTCTGTTTCCTTTTCACGTTATGAGAATACTTACTTTGATCACTTCCCAAATACAGGGGTAGATTTTCAGCTTGTGAGTTCAGAATCTAAGATTACAAAAAGAACTTGATTAATTAGGTCAATGGGCTGAGGAGTGGCAGCTGACATTTAATCTGATAAATGTGAGGTATTGCATTTTGGTCAAACAAACAAGGGCAGGACTAATATCATTAACGGTAGGGCCTTGGGTGGCGTTGCAGAACTGATACCCAGGGGATCAGGTATATAATCCTTTGAAGTTTACTTCATATATAGACAGGGTGATTAAGAAGGTGTTTCGCACTCTTGCCTTCATTGCTCAGACCTTTGAGTATATGAGTTGGGATGTCATGTTGAGGTTGTACAGGATGTTGGTGAGCTTCTTCAGCAGTACCGTGTCCAGTTCTGATCGCCCTGTTATAGGAAGGATATTAATAAGCTGGAGAGGGTTCAGAAAAGATGGACTAGTATGTTGCTAGGAATGAAGGGTTTGAGTTATAAAAATAGACTGGATAGGCTTTCACTGGAATATAGGAGGTTGAGAGGTGACCTTATAGAGGTTTCCAAAATCATGAAGGGCATAGGTAAGGTGAATGTCTTTTCCCTAGGGTGGGGATTTCAAAAGTTAGGGGGCACATTTTTAGGGTGAGAGACGCAAGATTTAAAAAGGACACGAGGGACAACTTTTTTTTTTAAAAAGTGGTTCGTGTATGGAATGAACTTCCAGAGGAAGTGGTGGATGTGTGTACAGTTACAACATTTAAAAGACATTTTGATAAGTACATGAATAAGAAATATTGGAAGGATATAGGCCACGTACAGGCGGGTGGGACTAGTTTAGTTTGGGAACATGCAAATTGAGTGGACCGACAGGTCTGTTTTCCGTGCTGTATGGTTCCATGACTCCATAATTGGCCCTTCACCTTGTGAACGTGCTTTTCATCATTGTGTGCCTGCTTTTGAAACAATTGCTCCTTATCTGCTGCCCATCTTGCTCAACCTACTCAGACATTCTGCCCACATCCTTTATCCTGCCTCAGCTTGTGTCTAAGTGAATCAGAGCTACGGTGTTGGACATGGAGTAAGTTGAGAAATTATAAATAGCTGAGATAATCTTCCACCAAAACTCCTAGCTTTCCCCTTATTTGGAAAACAAGAAAAGACAGAGTGAAGGGCAAACCCAGCACTGGAAATCTGAGTAAAACTAGAAGTGTTCGATTCACCTGAAATTATAAAGAAATATGTTTGTAATGCACCTTGCCACATCCATATTGTTCTTCCTCATCTCTTCATATCTTGGAAGATTTTGTATTTGTGTATTTTGAAGTTTGTCACCGTCACTTGGTGTGACATGTTTTTAAACTTGCATTTCAAATTTGCTACTGTAAAAGTTCAATATTCAAATTTTCCATTAGTTACACAACACTCCATATGGTACAGAACAATTACATCTTCTGGCCAATAGATGGAGCTTTCTTTAAAATACTACGTGAGGTTCTCACGATTCCCTTTCAAGACTGAGTTTCCAGAAGTAAATTGTCAACTCCCCTCTAAACACTGAATCTGTGTCCACTAGGAGAGTGACATAGAACATAGAGCAATACATCACAGTACAGGCTCTTAGGTCCACGATGTTGTGCTGACCTATTATCCTACACTAAGGTCAATCTACCCTGCATACCCTACATTATACTGTCATCCATGTGCCTTTCCAAGAGTCATTTAAATGTCCCTCAAGTATCTGACTCCACTACCACCACCGGCAGTGCATTCCATGACCCATCGCTCTCTTTTTAAAGAGCCTACCTCTGACATCACCCCTATACTTCCTCCAATCACCTTAAAATTATGCCCCCTTGTAATAGTCATTTCCGCCCCAGGAAAAAGTTTCTGGCTATCCACTTTATCTATGCCTCTCATCATCTTGTACACCTCTATCAAGCCACCTCTCATCCTTCTTCGCTCCAATGAGAAAAGCCCTGGCTCCTTCAACCTTTCCTCATAAGACCCGCCCTCCATTCCAGGCAGAATCCTGGTAAATCTCCTCTGCAGCCTGTCTAAAGCTTCCATATCGTTCCTATAATGAGGAGACCAGAACTGAACTCAATATTCCAAGTGTGGTCTGACCAGGGTTGTATAGATCTGCAGCATAACCTCGTGACCTTAAACTCAATCCCACTGCCAATGAAAGCCAACACACCATACGTCTTCTTTATAACCCTATCAACTTGGGTGGCAACTTTGATGGACCTATGGATGTGGACCCCAAAGCCTGTCCATCTTCTACAAGGCAGAAGTCAGGAGCATGGGGGAGAATCACTTGCCTGGATGCATGCAGTTTGAACATCACTTGAGAATCCTGTGTCCTTTCGCTACCACATTCCTATTTCTTCCTTCCACTTGTATGGGCTCCCTCATTCATTCTCCTTGCAGTCTTCACTCTCATCTGCACAGTTTGAAAGATGAACAATTGCTGAACCTCCTCGAACACAATCCCTGGGCCCTCATACCTGCACTCTCACCCTCAAAGTTATAGAGGTCCACAGCTTGGAACCAGGCCCTTCAGCCCAACTTTTAGCTTAGTTGGCTGGACGGTTGATTTGCAAAGCACTGTGATGCCAACAGCACGGGTTCAATTCTCATCACTGGCTGGGGTTACTACGAAGGGCTCTCTTTCTCAGCCTCTCACCTCACCTGAGCCTTGGTGACCCTCAGGGTAAGCAATCACAAGTTGTCTGTCTCTCTCTAATGAGGCAGCAGCCCTATGGTCTGTTAAGACAATGGTGGCTTGACTTGGGCATATTCAACTTATTAATTACTTATGAAAATTCCCTACTCTTTACAACTTATTGTAATTTTTTAAAAGACTATTCACCAATCAGCTGCTTTCCATGTTCTTGCATCACATTTGGTTTGTGACATCTCTCCATCACTGGTCTCACAGCAGGTTGGTCTCTCCATCCTTTCCCACTCACCTCTTGAACTGGAGACCTTATTTCTTGTAGCATACTTTAGTTAAAGCATCTCAGGTCCCCCTCTGCCCCAAACTCCAAATTTGAACCAAACTTCACAAGACACTAGCCAGACTACAGCTGGAATACTGTGAACAGCTTTGGGCCACGTATCTAAAGAAAGATATGATGGCATTGGAAGCAGTCCAGGAAGGTTCACTAGGCTAATACTAGGCATGAAGGTACTGGCTTATGAGATGTTCAGTAGGCTGGGCCTGTCCACATTGTAATATAGAAGAGTAAGAGGTGACCTTACTGAAACATACAAGATTCTTACGGGATTTGACGGGGTAGATGTGAAATGTTTCCCATCGTAGGAGAGTCTAGGACCAGATAGCACAATCTCAGGATAAGGGGACATAAAATTAAGACAGATGAAGACAAATCTCTTCCCTCAAAAGGTTGTCAATCTGGAATTCTGTACCAGAGGGCTGTTGAGGCTGGATCATTAGGTATATTCAAGGCAGAAATAGATAAATATTTAATCAGTAAGGAAACCAGAGATTATGGAGAAAAAGACAGGCACGTGGAGTTGAGGATTATCAGATCAGCCATTATCTCAGGTGGAGCAGACTCATTGGGCTGAATGGCCTACTTCTGTTCCTATGTCCTCTGATCTACCCACTCAGCCTTTGCCTCACTCAGATGAAATCTACACTCACACTGACCACACGCCTTTACTGACCATTATCAAAATGCTCCTCCACTGAAACACATTCCAGTGAGTAAGTTTGCGGACAACACCAAAATTGGAGGTGTAGTGGACAGCAAAGGTTACCTCAGAGTACAACGGGATCTAGATCAGACGGGCCAGTGGGCTGAGGAGTGGCAGATGGAGTTTAGTTTAGAAAAATGTGAGGTGCTGTATTTTGGAAAGGCAAATCAGGGCAGGACTTATGCTTAATGGTAAGGTCCTGAGGAGTGCTGTTGAACAAAGATGCCTTGGAGTGCAGGTTCATAGTTCCTTGAAAGTAGTGTTGTAGATAGACAGGATAGTGAAGGAGGTATTTGGTACGCTTGCCTTTATTGGTCAGTGCATTGAGTGTAGGAGTTGGGAGCTCATGTTGCGGCTGTACAGGACATTGGTTAGGCCACTGTTGGAATAGTGCGCGCGAATCCAGTCTCCCTGTTACAGGGAGGATGTTGCTAAACTTGAAAGAGTTCAGTAAAGAGTTACAAGGTTGTTGGCCAGGTTAGAAGGTATTGAGCTATAGGGAGAGGCTGAACAGACTAGGGCTATTTTCCCTAGAGCATTGGAAGCTAAGGGATGACCTTATAGAGGCTGATAAAATCATGATAGGGCAAATAGACAAGGTCTTTTTCATCACTCCTGACTTATGCTTTGTAGATGGTGGATAAACTTTGGAGAGTCAGGAGGTGAGTTACTTGCTGTAGGATTCCCAGCCTCTGACGTGACGTGACAGCACTTAGGTGATGAGTCTAGTTCAAGTTCTGATTGATAGCATCGATCAGTGCTGGATAATTAAAAATTCACTGGAGGAGAGGGCTTAGGACAAATATCCCCATCCACCTCCACTGCAAAAGATAAAAGTTGAAACATTTGCAATGTCCAGCCTGTAGCGCTAAGGGGATGATCTATCTTGGCCTCTTCCTACGGTCCTCAGCATCATAAATACCAGTCTTCAACCAATTCAATTCACTCCACAGGACCTGGAAAGCGCTGAGGCAATAGACAGTAAAGGATATGAAGCCTGACAGTATTCTGGCAACTGTCCTGGAGACTTGTGCTCCAGAAACAGCTACACCTTTTACAAAACTGTTCCAGTGCAGCTACAACACTGGCAGCGATCTGACAATGTGGAGAATTGCCCAAGTGCACAAAGGGCAGCAAAAATCTAATGCAAACAATTAGTGCCACCATTGGTCAACTCTCAATTATCAGCCAAATGACAGAAAGAACCGTCAACCAGATTATCTGGTGGCATTTACAAAGGAATAACCAGTTCACTGCAACTTATTTTTCTTTCCACCATGGCCATTAAGCTTCTGAACTCATTACAGCCATCATTCACATGTGGACAAACAGCTGAACACCAGAGGTCAGGTGAGAGTGACAACCCCTGAATTCAAGGCAGCATTTCACCAATGATAGCGTAAAGGAGCCCCAGCAAAATTGGAACCAATGGATATTAGGAGCAAAATCCTCTATTCATTGGAGTCATATCAACCACAAAAGATGATCTTGTACTTGTGGGTGGTCAATTACCTCAGCATCAGAACTTCACTACAGGAGTTCTTCAGGTAGTATCCTAGGTCTAACCATGTTAAGCTGCTTTGTTCACCGTTATCAGATATAGGATATCTGCTGATGATTGCAATGTAGCATCGTTGATGGTCAAACAGTGAGGTGGTCCACTTCCAAATGCAGTCAGGCAGTCCTAAGAAAGGGTTTCTGCCTGAAACATTGATTTTCCTGCTCCTCGGATGCTGTCTGAGCAACTGTGTTTGTCCAACGCTACGTTTATTGAACAAAAACAAAGTTGCTGGAAAAGCTCAGCGGGTCTGGCAGCATCTGTGAAGAAAAAGACAGTTAAAGTTTTGGGTCCGGTGGCCCTTCCTCAGAACTAATGGTGGCTGGCAAAACGTCAATTTATATGCAGAAAGTGAGGAGTAAACGATAGGACAGAGCCTTAAGAGAGAGAAGGACAGTTGGACAAAGGTGTTGATAACGATCAGGCTGGGAGGGTGAAGAGTTATTAATGGGGACTATTAGTGACTAACAACAGGTGGTGTGTAATGGCAGGCTGTGATAACAAGGCCTGGTGTATGGGGTGAGCAGCTGGGACATGGGGGAATTTAGGCCCTAAAATTATTGACCTTTTTATTGGGTCCAGAGGGCTGCAGGGTTGCCAAGCGGAAAATGAGGTGTTGTTCTTCCAACTTGTGTTGAGCTTCGCTGGAACACCGCAGCAAGCCTGAGAAAGAGCTGTTGGCCAGGAAACAGGGTGATGTGCTGATGTAGCAGGCAATAGGTAGCTCAGGGTCTTTTTTGTGAGCAGAACGTCGATGCTCTGCAAAGCGGTCACCCAGTCTACACTTGCCCAATGTAGAGGAGACCACATTGTGAGCAGTGAATGTAGTAGACTAGATTCTGGGAAGTGTAGCTGAAGTCCTACTTCACCTGGAAGGTATGTTTGGGCCCTTGGATACTGGGGAGGGAGGAGATAAATGAGGTGTTGCACCTTCACCAGTTACAGGGGAAATTGCTGTAGGACTGTGTTGGGGGGAGGGGGGGTATTGGGGGTGAAGGAAGTGTGGACCAGGGTGTCCCAGAAGGAACAGTCCCTGTGGAAGGCGGAGAAGGGAGGGGAATGTGTGTCTGGTGGTGGCATCTCAGGCAGAAATGACATCTGATGATCTTCTGGATGTGGATGCTGGTGGGATGGTAGGTAAAGACAAGAGGAACCCTATTGCTGTTGCAGGAGGGAACAGCGGTGTTGAGGGCCAAAGTGTGACAGATGGGTTAGACCCGGTTGGAGGGCCACACATTGGTCAGCTGCTTCTATTTCACATTCAGCCCCTTGAGTCTGTTCCACCATTCAACAAAATCACAGCAGATTGGCTTGTTTTGAATTCCATATTCTCATTAACCTTGAAACTTTTATTCCCTTGTCTAACAAAAATATATCCTTGTGCTTTATGACTGACCCTCTTATCAGTGGGAAGATTTTTTTCCTTCCAGTTACTCAATGTCCTAAACGTTCATTAAACTTTGGCAGGCTTTCCACAAAAAATGATCAAACGTAACATTTCGGAGTTACAAGCAATCCAAACTAATAATCATGCCTTATATCAGATTCTTTTGAGGCCAAGAAAGAAATATGCATACAAACCACAAACAGTTGATATTAACTGCCTGTTAGCCCCATAGAAATGTAACTTTTAAGATCAGCGAGAAATTGAGAGAGCCCAGCCTCCTCTTGTTGCAGTACCAGTTACTGCCACCAAATGGCAGAATAGATACACAGTCTCACTGTACATAAATAAAAATGAGACAGCTAACCTCAAACATCAACGATGATTTTCTAAAATGCAATATTTTGAGGCATTGTTGCACTGGTAGCTACTAATCTTATAGGGAAGTGTGTAGGTTGCAGACTAGCCTGCACAGTCAGCATTTACAATCCAAAAATCTCCAAGTGGAATTCATGTTTCCTTACTGCAGGCTCATGTTGCTCGAATGATGGGATGTGAGGCTTGAAAAGGATTTTAATTAGAAGTTCCATTACCTTTTTTGGGACAGGGGAAACCAAGACATCAAAATCAGTCAGCATCATCTACTTGAGAATGAAAGTGACAGGAAGTCCCAAAGCTTGTGTGTCGGTCGACACATGGCCCCACAACACTTACCTCTTCAGCCCTTGCAAATAAAAAAGCCTCAATAAGCTTACCTGAAAAACCCTTAAAGCATCTTTTTCCTCCTGAAAGAAAAATCCCCCTTCCATAAGTAATTTTCCACTTGTGGGGGAAATCTAGAGTAAAGGGGTCACCTACTTTAAGATCAAGGTAAAAATTTCTCAGCAAATCTTGTTGAACCTTTGGAACTCTCTGGCCCCAGAGCTGTGGAGGCCAAGTCATTGAATATATTGAAGGCAGAGCTACACAGATTCTTGAACAATTGGGCAAACATTTTCTCCCACTTAAGATGCCGGTTTTATAAGCTTGGAAACAGTTGTGATGTCCAACTAAGAACCATGAAGGAGTTGCGAAGGTGAAAGGAGGTAAATTTCAAGGATCTGAAAGGGCGATGTTGTCTGTGCGTGCAGGACCCATTTGTTTTTAAACTTAGATGGAGCTCCACAGAAGCCATCGCTGTCTTGGAGGTCATGACCCCAAACAAACATTCAGCTCATGAACTTGCTCAAGATCCTGACTTCCACTTCGGCATATCCTACCACTGAAGAATTGAGAAGTAGGGCAAGCTGACAGGAAAGCAGAGTACTTTTGCCTCAATATATTCACAACCTTCTGCAAGTTATGATAGGATAGTGGAAATGATTCATTCAGGAACGAAACTAGATTAGAACAAGCTTAAAAATCTGCTTTCTCAAGCTACTAATTTGTCAGCTGTTTGCTAACAGTAAAAAGGTTTCAACTGATTTGATCAAGGCTCCTTAATTTTGAATATCCATATCAAATATTGTCTTCACCTTCTCTGCAATTCGAATAATCTCAATTTCTCCAGTCACTCAATCTACCTGTCACATCCAATTAAAAGTCAACACTCCAGTGCTCAACTGAGGAAAGGTAGTGCTGTCAAATGTGCAGCTTTTCCCACTGAGATTTTAAACTGAGATCCCACCTGACTGTTGGAGTAGATGTAAAACAGTTCATCGCCATACCTGAAAAAATAAGTCATTCCCGGTGTCCTGGCCAATATTTATCCTTTAAATCAACATCATGGAACTGATGATCATTGTACTGTTGTTTGTGGGATCTAACTGTGTACATCTGGTTGTTATTTCCTGACAGTAACAGGGAACACACCTCAAAAACCTCTGTGAAAGTGCATGGAGACATCCAGTGGCAATAAGACATGTCTTATTTTGTACCATTCTAGTAAATCTTTGCAGCACTGTCTCCAAAGTTTGTACATCCTTCCTAAAGCTGATCTGCAAAAGAAATAGTTAACCTTGTACTCGCTTTATGATATCAATACACAGAGTTAATAGGGTATAGAGGAGGTGGGGCAGTCAATGTTGGAGTAATGGCTGTGATCAGATCGGCCATGACTTTCTTGAATGGCTTGTTCCTGCTTTATGTTTTGATTTATTCATTTTTTGGGTATGCATTTTGAGCTGTAGGAATCAAATCAATAAAGGATAATAATCAGAAAACAGACAATTCTAACAATTGCACTGCCAGTTGCCATGTTTTATTCTGCTAAGCAATAGGACTACTCTCCTGTAGAAGGGTAACTGGACCCAAAATGTTCACTGATTTCTTTTCACAGATGCTGCCAAACCTGCTGAGCTTTTCCAGCAATTTGTTTTTCTTTCAGATTTCCAGCATCCATAGTTATTCCGTTTTTTTTTGTTTAGGACCACAACTACCTTCCTTTGTGCCAAGTATGACTCCAACCCTTTCCTGTCAGGCCTTCCAATTTTCTCCTCAAGCGATTCTCTTCTGAAAACCATATTGGAACAGGCTTCTAACATATTTTCTGGTGCCAAGAATTACATAAACGTTGGTTCAGTTTGGTTGAACAATTAAGCAACTGGATTGCCATATACAAGAAAGTCAAAATTAATACAAATTATCTTAATCCAGCAAAATATAACATGTCCCACAAAAGGATGAGTGACTACTTCATGTTTAAGGGATGACAGTGCAACCTTTATAAACACTGCTCAGTCAAGGACAGGTTTGGATGACGGAGAATGCAATTTTGCTCATAAGCCTATCTGATTAACTATTACTCTCTCCAAAGCCAGGTGAAAACTACTCACATTAGAGGTCTGAACTTGTGTTTGGGAGCTGCAGGCCAGAATACTTGCAGGTAATCTGGTACCTTCGGAGAAATGTGTCTTTCTCCCGAGTCCCTTCGTTCAAACTACCACCTGGTGCAATTCAAAGTCTATAAACTAGAATCAAGAGGGAAGTATTATTGGAGAGATTTTAAAAACACAAAGAGGCAATTTTATTGGCAAATATAACCTTTTAGGAAGAGAGGAATTTTCATTTGTTAGTTATATAGTCAAGTTGAGTCAACAAGATGGGTGCTGATTTTCAGAAGACTGGCCACTCATTAGTTCCCCTCCATTCAAAAATCAGCTACCTGCTGTCTTCATGACACACTAGTAGGCTTAATTAGAAGCAAACAAGTACAACATTACTTATTGGAAGAATCCCTATCTGTTATGCCTGATTGGTTGAAGTGTGCAGTCCGTAAAGCCAAATCAGGCATAACAGGGATGTATCAGTGCAATATGATTTATAGCTGCAACACCTCCACGGGTTGAAGAATGTAGTTACAGCATGACATGTTTACATATGCAACCGACATAGGATATATGGCACACAAAGAGGTCATTCAACCCGACTAATCCTTGCTGACGCTTCTGCTCAAGGCACTTTAAAAAAAATTCATTCATTCAAGGGTTGTGGGTGCCACTTGCTAGTCTAACATTGACTGATCATTCCTAGGTGCCCAGAAGACAATAAGGGGTCAACCAAATTGCTGTGCATTTAGAGCTACATGTAGGCATAAACATTCTTATGTCCATATTTTAATAATGAAAACAAATAAATAAGGACTGAATATATAATCTATGGTCTTACGATATAAAGGGAGGATTGAACTACATCAGTCTGATCTGGTCTGTATCAGAAGATTACACCTGGCCTCAACTCCCAATGGAATATCAACTAGAGTAGCACCCATATCTGGTTCCTTAAGATCAACCATTGCTTGCTCTCATTAACTGAGTCAAAAAGTGATTTATACTGGAGACCATGAGAATTAACAGAGTACATCAGCAATTTCAAGCAAAAATATATTTATTTCGGCGACAAATGCTGCAGCTGCTTACAGTCAAACACAATCGATTGGACCTGATAAGACAAAGCAGCAATCAAGCAATCACAAAATGTGGAGTTATCAGCATGCCGCGATTCACAACATTATCAGACCATACAGTGTAGGCAATGGAGAAGCTTCTTACATTTAGCTTGTTTCATTTACCAAGAGAAGAAACTGCCTGTGGACATAACTTGGAACTGGCTGCTCTCACCCAAGAGAATGGGACAGCTTTCGGCTCTTTAACATACAGATGGCTGCCTTGGGTCACTTAAAACAGAAACCACCCCCACCCCCCGCCAAAACCATTCTCTTCTCCCTCCCAAATTCAGCTAGTTCTTGGATCAATCAGACAAATATTTTAAGACATGAGAGTAGATCACCCTTATTTCAACAGAAAAACAAACACAAAAATCAATTCATGTTCTAAGATCAGAGAAGCATTCAGACCAAAGCCCTAAAATGGTTGTACATTTTAATATACAAAAGAAGGCACTTTTCCAGAATTATAAATTTGATTTAGAAAGATGCACATTTTGGATCTCAAATTGGACAGGGAGCAGAACCACCTTCTCTACAATTTAAGGATTGCGAAAGAATGGGGAAAAATTTGAGTACACCAAAAAAGTTCTTACCTACATACCAACTATATATAATGATAAAGTATTCACATTAAATATGATCTTACAAACTATTTCCCTGATTAAAATACAAAATTAAACTGTTGGATGGCTTTTACTATATCCTTGCCTTCTTGGGTCACACGAAGGAATGAACTAGACTTTTAGCAACACCATGGAATTAAAAGTTTCTTCAAAAGCAATTACAGAAAGATCAGTTCTGTAAAATCCATCGTTTGTAAGACAAAGGAAGTGTTGGAATGGTCAGACTCACAGCTGGAATTAACAGCAAGACACTTAAAAAGGTAGAGATTTGAATTTTGTCCATTTCACATGCCCATCCGGATACTCTGAATAATCTGGAAGATAGCTGTGGGAGGGAGAAAAAAATATTATGTCAGTTTAAAAATCATATTAAAAGCAAATGACAATCTTAGAAAGATTATAGTCACCAGAGCTGTTTTTGTATTTAAAAAGCAAGGTTACAAAAGAACAGACATGAGTAGAGAATCTACTTGAACAGTTTCCTTCCAGCCCCAGGATTTGAATTAATTAGCAAATTTTAAAACGAGAAGGCTGGTACAGCTTTAGTTTGAACACTAATCCAATATTTTCAGTGTTGGAATGAACTGTAAGTTAAATCACAACAGCCAAAGCAGGTTTAACTTAAGACATTGTGCATGGCCCCAGTTTCAATTAACATTTAGAAAGCTGTCACTGTGCTAAACAACTGTTGGAGCGGAGAGGAAGTGCATGCTGTTTAAGTTAATGGCCATCTGCTGATCTGCTTATCAAAATGATTTAAAATAGATTTCTTAGTTTGAAGAGGGAAATGAAATAGGTAGCCATGATACGCAGAATAGTCTGGTGGACTTGTACGAGATGCACATCAAAAAAAGCTGAAAATATCTAGTACATTATCCTCCAGGAAATACTGGAGAAACAAGATGTTGTTACTCCATGTAATATGTACAAAATAAAAACTGAGTTTTCCAATGTCAGATGTGTCTTTAGGACATGTAAAACTACAACATGGTGCAGTGATTATTGGTTATTAACACAAAATGAACCTATGTACAGTTTGAGATTTTAAAAAAGAGAAATCATGAATGTGGCACTGAAAGCATCCCTTTTGCCAAATCATCTCTGGTGTAAAAGGCTTCAAAATGACCAATTTCGACACCAAATGGTGCACTGTCTTATATGATGGAAGATGGGAACCAAGGCTAAAATACTGGAGGACGAATGAGTTAGATTTGAAGCTCTCTTTACTACAGATGATCTGTTGATGGGCAATATTGTCATACCTGGAGTTGTCGGTTGGTTTGCCAAGCTGACTGCTTTTCATGCAAATGTTTCGATTCCCTTCTGGCTGACATTGTCAGTGCTGCCTAGCCTCCGTTGAAGCGTTCTTGTACTGTCCCGCTCTAAAGTTATATGGTCCAGTTTGTCATGGTGGGCAGTCTTGTTTCTGGTTTTGCACCGTAGTGGTATGTAGATGGAGTCTATCTCAACATGCTTCTTTGTCGCATCAGTGGTTGAAAACCAGGCCTCCAGGAATTCTCGTGCTTGTCTTTGTTTTGCTTGTCCTAGTACTGTAACTTTGTCCCAGTTAAACTGATGCCCATCTATGTTGGAATAGATTGAAATGAGGGAAAGTTGGTTGTGCTGTTTTGCTGCAAGTTGGTGTTTATGTACCCTGGTGGCAAATTTCCTGCCTGTCTTTCCTATGTCATGTTTCTTGTAGATGCTGCACGGTATTTTATAATATCATATTTGTCCTGCTCAATGTTGGTATGGGGGTCTTTCGCTTTTAAGCGTAACTAGCGAAGTGTGGCTGTTAAGTTTGTGTGCTGTCCTTATTCCAAGAGGTCATAGAAGTCTTGTAGTCAGCTCTGAGGGAGGGTCACCGGACCCGAAACGTTAACTGATTTTTTTCTTCATAGATGCTGCCAGACCTGCTGAGCTTTTCCATTTTTACTGAAGGAGGGTCTAGGCCCAAAGCGTCAGCCTTCCTGCTCCTCTGATGCTACTTGGCCTGCTGTTTTCATCCAGCTCTACACCTTGTTATCTGAGCTTTTCCAGCAACTTGTTTTTGTTTGTAATTGTTGTCAGTTCTGATTTATTTCTAATAAAGGGTAGGGTGGCCAGTGTGTTGGGGCATACAGTGTCTTCTTGTCGTTGTTTATTTGCCAAGCATTGGCAGATGAAGTTGTTGGGGTGCCCATTGTTTGTAAAGACTTTGTATAGGCGTTCCTCTCCGTTTTTGCGCAGCTCCAGGGTGCTGCAGTGAGTTATTGGTAAGTTAATGTTGACTGCCATAGTCAACAATGGTGGTGTACAATTACACCATTCGTAGAAGGAGGAGCACTACAAACATCCCTATCTTATATAATAGGGGAGTCCAAAACATCAGTACAAAAAACCAAGGCTGAAGCATTTTCATCTAACTTCAGCCCGATGTACTACATGGATGATCCATCTCAATGCCCTCCTGAGGTGTCCAGCACCATAGATTCTAGTCTTCAGCTTACTCAATTCATTACACGTGATAAAGATGAAGGCACTAGAAATGGCTCTGACAACATTCCCATCATGAGCACTGAAGACTGGTGTTCCAGAACAAGGTCTCTACCCAAGATGCTCCAATACTGGCAGTCTGGAAAGTTGCTCAGCTATGTCCCCAACACAAAACAGCAGGAAAAAACAACTATGCCAATTACAACCCCCTCAGTCTACAATTATTCAAAGCAACAGAAGAGGTTGTTGATAGTGCTATTACGCAGCAATTGCAAGGAAATAACCTGCTCATCGACACTCAGTTTGACAAGGCTCCTCAGTTCGAGATCCCATTAGCACCTTGGTCCAACTTTGACAAAATAGCTGAACTCCAGAGGTGAGCTGAGAGGGACTGCCCTTGAGCATTCATAGAAATACGGCATAAAGAAAATCAAGTAAAATTGCAGTCAACAGAAACAGGGGAGAAAGGTCTCCACTGGTTGGAGTCATATCTAGCATGAAAGAAAGATGGTCATGGTTGTTGGGAGGTCAATCATCCAAAGATATCACTATAAGAGTTCCTCAGGTTAGTATCCTGGGTCCAGTCATCTTCAACTGTTTCGTCATTGACTCTCCCTCCGTCACAAGGTTCCACCACCTTCAGCACCATTCATGGCTCCTCAGATTCAGATGCAGCAAGATGTGGACAATAGCCGCACTAAGGCTGTTAAGTGAAGTCACATTTGTGCCGGACAACAGTCATCTCCAGCAGAGAATTTAACCATCGTCCCTTGCTGTTCAATGACACTAGCCTCGCTGAATCCTCCATTACCAATATCCTGGGGTTACCGCTGACCAAAAACTGATCGAGGTGAGTCATATAAACACAAGTTAATACTTTGGATGCTGGAAATCTGAAAAATATACAAAAGTGCTGGAGAATCTCAGCAGGTCTGGTAGTATCTGTGAAGACTGAAAAAGCTAATGTTGAGTCTGGTATGACAATTCTTCAGAACTAAAAAGTGTTTACAAATGGAAAATGAGCCTTATATATGTGGTAGCTTCTGACCTGCTCTTGTAGCCATGGATTGGGAGGCAGGTAACTCACCTCCTGTCTCCCCAGTACCTATGCAGAAGAAATAAGTTTGATGAAATGGTCTCCAATTTCTTGAATAAGTGCAGCCATAACAACATTCAAAGCTCACACCATTCAGCACAATACAGCCCGCTTGATTGGCACTGTATGAACTGCCTTCAACACTCACTGATTTCATCACCACCACAGTGGTAGCAATAGGTAGCATAAGATACCACCACCCAACCTTCTTCAGTTACTTCAACAGCCTTTTCTCCAACATCAAAAAGGTGAGAAGTGGGGATATTCAACGAGTGCACAACATTCAAAAACCACGTTTGCGGCTCCTCAGATACTGAAGCAATCCACGTCCAGACATTAACAGTGCGGAGCCGGAGGAACAGAGCAGGCCAGGCAGCAAGAAAGCTGATGTTTTGGGTCGGGACTCTTCTTCTGAAAGGTTTTTCTGAAGGGTCCCGACCCAAAATGTCGGCTTTCCTGCACCTCTAATGCTGCCTGGCCTGCTGTGTTCCTCCAGCTCCACACTTACCTCTGACTCCAGCATCGGCAGTTCTTACTATCTCACCATGTCCAGACGTTAGTAAGTTTGCAGGTGACACCAAAATTGGTGGTGTAGCAGACAGCCAAGAAGGTTACCTCAGAGTACAATGGGCCATTGATCAGAGGGGCCAAGGAGTGGCAGCCAGAGTTTAATTTAGATAAATGAGGTGCTGTATTTTGGAAAGGCAAATCAGGGAAGGGCTTACACACTTAATGGTAAGGTCCTGGGGAGTGTTGCTGAACAAAGAGACCTTGGAGTGCAGGTTCATAGTTCCTTGAAAGTGGAGTCACAGGTAGATAGGATAGTAAAGGTGTTTCGTACACTTGCCTTTACTGGTCAGTGCATTGAGTATAGGAGTTGGGAGGTTATGTTGCAGCTGTACAAGACATTGGTTAGGCCAGTTTTGAAACACTGCATTCAATTCTGGCCTCCCAGCTATAGGAAGGATGTTGTGAAACTTGAAAGAGTTCAGAAAAGATTTACAAGGGTGTTGCCAGGGTTTGAGGGCTTGAGCCTCTAGGGCTAAAAGAGGCTAAGTAGGCTGGGGCTATGTTTCCTGGAGTGTCGGAAACTGAGGGGTGATCTGGTAGAGGTTTATGAAATCATGACGGGCATGGATAGGGCAGGGAGTCCAAAAGCAGACGGGGTAGATCTAAGGTGAGCGTGGAAAGATTTAAAAGGGAGCTAAGGGGCAATGTTTTCACGAGGAGGGTGGTGCTTGCATGGAATGAGCTGCCAGAGGAAGCGAAGGAGGTTGGTACAATTATAACATTTAAAAGGTATCTGGATGGGTTCATGAATAGGAAGGGTTGAGGGATAGATTAATTTAACATATCTGGTTGGCATGAATGATTTGGATCAAAGGTTCCGTTTCCAAGCTGTACAGCTCTATGAATCTACCTTGTTGCATTTAGACAACATCCAGGCTTGGTCTGAAAAGGCAAGAAACCATCGTGCCAAACAAATACTGGGTAATGACCACCTTTTGATTAATAAGAGACAATCACCCCTTGACATTCAATCTATTTACCATAACTGAACAGTCCACCATCAACATCGTGATGATTACCATTGACCAGAAACGGAACTGGACTAGCTATATAAACACTATGGCTACTAGAGCCGGCCAGACACTAGGAATACTGCAGTAAGTAACTCACTTCTTGACTCCCCAAAGCCCGACCACTATGTACAAGGCACAAGTCAGGATTGCAATGGAATACTCTGCACTTGTCTGGGTGAGTGCAACTCCAGAACAATTCAAGCAGCTCAACACCATCCAGGACAAAACAGCTCTCTTGATTAGCACCATATCCACTTACATCCACTCTGTCCACTGCTGCTGAGCGTCAGTGATATGTACCACCTGCAAGATGCAGTGCAGAAATGCAAAGCTCTGCCAACAGTATCTTTCAAACCCACAACCACACACCTCGAGAAAGACAAGCAAACAGATACAGGGAAACGAAACACCACCTTCCTGAAGATTTTCCTCCAAGCTACTCATCATCCTGACTTGGAGATATATTTTGCTCCTTTTGCGTTAGTGGGTCAAAATCCTGGAATTCCCTCCCTAACAGCACTGTGCCTACCTATACCACATGGACTGCAGTGATTCAAGGCAGCAGCTCACTACCACCTTCAAGGGCAATTAAGGATGGGAAATAAACAACGGCCCAGTCAGTGTTACCCACTTTCCGTGAGTGAACAAGAAAAGACATTCTACCTGTTACCTCTACCATCGATAAAGAACAACGGCAGCTATGTTTGACTGCATTACCATCTGTAAAGTCCCTCCAAATCACATCACACTGACTTGGAACTATATTGCTGCTTCTTTACTGTCACTGGACCAAGAATTCCCTTCCAAACAGCACTGTTAATTTATCTCCCAACTAGAGCAGTTGTTCAGAAGACAGCTCAAAGTAATTAGGGATTAATAATAAGTGCTGGCCTGGCCAGCAACATCCACATCCCACGACTAAATTTGCAAAAGTCATGTTTTTATATCTTATTCCAAACTCCTCCGTGACAGTATTTTCTTTTTGGCTAACCGGTTAATTCCTTTTTGAAATCTTAAAAGCCTCAAAACTCCCTTAAAACTTTTTTTTTTCCTTTTTGTGCAATCATGTCTCAAAGCTAATCTTTGGAACTCTGATAAAATTCTGATGAATCTGTCCAAGGCCAGCAGGAAAGG
Source organism: Ginglymostoma cirratum (assembly GCA_024137785.1). Lineage (NCBI taxonomy): Eukaryota > Metazoa > Chordata > Chondrichthyes > Orectolobiformes > Ginglymostomatidae > Ginglymostoma > Ginglymostoma cirratum. The sequence continues at coordinate 42,924,628 of JAHRHZ010000017.1, read as the reverse complement.
TCTGTGAAAAGGATGGCAGAAAGCTGAGCCTTTATTTTACAAATGTCTTATGTATTCAGTTTAAAAGCATGGTAAATGAATACGTGGCAAAATTGTTATACTGTAACCAGGGAAATGTAGAAAAGTAAAAATCAATAAAGTAGCATATTTTAATAGGGACACTGTGGCCTTGCACAGAGTAATGTTTGATCAGCATTGTGAAACCTCTGCCAATGGACATAAATACAGTACTGAAAGGAGAACTACAATCCTGATCACCAATTTCCCCACCTTCTTGTTTAACAGTTAAGTTTTTGCAGAATTCCCTATACAGTGGAAACAGGCCATTCAGTCCACTGAGTCTACACTGATCCTCTGAAGATCAACCCACGTTCCCTATGCTATCCATGTAACTTGCATTTCCCATGGCTAATCCATCTAGCCTGCATCTCTGGACACTATGAGCAATTTAGAATGGCCAATCCACCTAACCTGCATATCTTTGGACTGTGGGAGGAAACCAAAGTACCCAGACGAAACCCATGCAGACACTGGGAGAACGTGAAAACTCCACAGTGACAGTCACCCAAGGGTGGAAGTGAAATCTGGGTCCCTGGCATGGTGAGGCAGCAGTGCTAACCACAGAGCCACCATGCAGCCCTTTTAATAGCTCTTGCTTTGAACATCTTTGAGGATGACAGTTTATTAAATGATTAGTATTGACCCTTCCTTCAGGGTCTGCTAGAGCATATGAATGGCTATTTGAAAATAACCAACAGTGCTGACACGGGCAGAGTGCCAACTAGACAAGTGGCCCTTCAAATTAAGGTGGAACCACTAACATAATTAAATCAAAACAGCTCTGAACAAAAATGAACTTAATTTAAAATACTGTTGGCATTCATGGGTCACTCCAATCTTCCTATGATACCCAACATTTTGGGAAGGCATCAAGGACACTGCACACTCCTTATCAAAGGAGCCAGATGCTGACAAGGGAACAAAGCTGGCATTCTGAACAACATGTCCGGCATTAATAGTAGGTCACGCTCACCCTGAACTCATGAACAGACCTGGCCAAGTCCAGGGGTAGGCCTAGGCCTAGGGAAGGTCCTACAACTTCTACTTCATGCTGCCCCCCTCACACAGGGCAACCATAGACCAGGAAGTGCCAGCTTTGCTACTCATTCATGGATGTGGCAAGACCTTGTCCACTAAGCGCCCTCAATAAGGTGGGGTGAATCACTACCTTGATTCACCGCAGGTACATTCAGTGCTAATAGAGGGTCTACAGGATTTTAATCCAACGACAAGTGAAAAAATAGACAAAGTTCTATATGAGATGGTGTGGAGAAAGATGGAGTATGGAGTAGGTTGGGCCTGTAATCATTTAAGTTTAAAGAACGAGAGGCTATATTGCTAAAGCACAAGATTCTTAGGAGACTTGACAGGGTAGATGGTTGTTTCCCCTTGTCAGAGTCCAGGACCAGACGCATAATTTAAGAGTAAGGGGATACCCACTTAAGAGATGAGGAGGAACTTCTTAAAAGATAGGTCTCTGGGTTTGTTGTTACTGCAGAAAGCTGTTGAGGTTAGTCATTACAAATATTCAAGTCTCAGACTGACAAATTTTTAATCAATAAGGTGTGATGTGAATGCACCCTGTGTGTTCTGTGCTGTTTCTCTTGCAGAGGAGTGTCGCCACAGTAGTACTGGAATGTCTCTTTCAGACAGACAGTTATTAAACAGCTTTTTTGTCCTCCTTGGGTAGTGGCTTTTTTTTCCAAAATGAAACAAAAGAATTACGAGTTGACAGGGTCAGTGCTCACACATACCCAGGAAGGCTTTGAGTTTTGCTTCCAGTTAGTCAGAAGACTTTCTGCTGGCTGCTGAGCTAAAAGCTGGAGGTCCTGGCTGCCACACAGTGAAGACTGAGATAGCGAGGCTTCCTCTTAAAAATCAAGACAGTCAGACTGTTACTTCTGGACTGGAGACAGGCAGGACAAAAGAACTATTAACAGTTTTGCTGTATTGCATTTTTGTAAAATTGAGTGTATGTGGAATGCAGCTGACATTGGAACAGTTGATGATTAATGGTTACGTTATCTTGTTAAATATTTCAACACAGAGTTAAGGTTACGCCAATTTTTTTGTATTTTAACAGTGCTGTAAGAATAAAATGTGTTTTAACTAAAGCGTGGCGGTGGACCATTTGGAATACAGCTTCTTACACTTGCTTTTAAATAAATATAAAAAGGTTGAGTCTAGGCTATCTCCTTACAGTACTGTGAATGTTGGGGGTTAGAGAGGAGATCTGGTCTGGTCTGTAACATAGGGAAACAAAGGTTGTTGAGAAAAAGGAGGAAAGTAGAATTCAGGATTATCGGATCAGCCACGATCTCACTGAATGGAAGAGGAAACATGGGCTGAATTACCTACTTCTGCTCCTACATCTGACCGTCTTATTGACAGAAACAGACAGCAACTGACAATCAAATTTAATAACACTTTAAAATGAAAATTGGATGAATGCTAGAAAGGAATAAAGTACCAAACTAATTGGGAAATGGCAGGTACAAAGGACTACTCGGACATTTTTTTGCCTTCTGAGATACAGTGACATCCTTCTATGCTATATGATTCTATAAAAAATATGTTGTGTGAAATCAGAGTTTCCAGTCAGCCAGGACAGTAGCAAAGCCACTCACCTCTCAGCAGGTCTTGCCGAGAGATCTGACAATCTTTGGCCAGATTTTCACTTCTATCGCCCCGTCATGCAGCTGGAGCTGATTGCCACTGATGGACGTTGCATTCACAGCTTGGAGCCTGAGTGAGGTCATTAGGGTGCCCACGCAATCTATTGTATTAAATAACCTACACAGACACTGAAGAAACGCAAAGCACCAGATAAAATCACTAAATTTATCTAGCTATTTTTAAATTGGGAAAAAAGTTAAAGATTGGGTCAAAGTGAAAGTAGAACGCAAGGCAAAGTAGAACCCTGTCAAATATCGTAAGCAGAAAATGCTGGAAGTACTGAATGGGTCAGGCAAGAGTGTGGAGAGAAACAGTTAATGTTTCAGATTGCTGAATCCTGAAGGAGTCATCACCCTGAAAATTCCAGCAGTTTGTTTTTATTTCCATTTTGCAGCTGCTGCAGCATTTTATTTTTCAATTTTTTTTTTTAAAAAACAGAGCTCAAAGTTCTAATTGACAATTCAACAGCACTCACCAATCATGATCTTTTTCCCCCGGGGCCAGTTCCGTTATTCAATCAATTTTATGAATTACATTGCAGTTAAAAACCCAGTAACACCTAATGAACAAGTGCTCACCTTTAAGGGGTGTCAAACCGTAGCAGCATGATTGCTGATTCCGGGGTCAGCCATAGGAAAGACAGCCCTGACTGACCGATTGCAACTTTAGGATTTCTGAGCTAATCTGTGCTAACCCAACATCCTGACACTGTAGTCAGTGTCAAACGTGCAACCAATGGTGAAAGGCCACCATCAATGCAGTACGCCAAACACCCCCAATCAGCAAAATCTGGGATGTTGACCTTTATTTCTCTTTCACATACTGATCTGATGCTGAGCAAAGGTTCAAAGGTGCTTTAAGGTACACAAACACATTAATAAATTGTCCCAAGAAACAGTTAGCTGTCACTGAATCTCATGGAATTGAAGGCACATCACGGACCTACCTAGAAAAATGGTCAAGCAGCATAAGAGACCGAGAAGGGATTGCAAACATGCAAGTCCAGTAACTAGTAGACTGTGACTAGCGACATTCTACAAGGATATGTTGGGACCTGAACTACTCACTGCATTTATCAACTTAAAATGAAGAAGTACAAAGACACATAGACAAGTATAGCAATGACGCAAAGGGAAGTTTCATTACAAATACGCAGGTGGAATCAAAATTTTAATATGCTTTAACAATTTGAATCAATGAGCAAAACTGTAGGACCCATTGACTGATGTCAACAAATGAGAGATCAGGCATTATCGACCTAAAAATGAACAGAACAAGGCACGTGCAAAATAGTGAATTAATTTAACAATTTTAAAATCGAAGACTGATTTGTTTTTGCAGTTGACAAAAGCTGGTCTATGGAGTTTGGTCATCGATCAACCGTTATCCCATTAAATGACAATAGACTTGTGAGGTTAAGTGGCTTACATCTCTTCCTATCAGCTTGGTGCCCATATCTGGCATTTTCTTTGATGGTTAGCTGGACATTATCTTCACTGATTCAGTTTACACCGCAAGAAGGAATTATTACCTGTTAGAAACCTTGCTAATTTTTAATTATTTGTTCTATTCTTTTATCAATTATGGTCTGGAGCTGTGAACTTAAAACAGACTTGAAAATGAGCTTTGGACTATGGCCAGCAGCTTTTGCTGAAACAAAGAAGAGAGAACAAACGTTTCTTTGTGAGGCCACAGCTGGAGGTTAATTGCAGGTCAGTTTTTGGTCCAAAGGTTCTATAGGGTCTTTGACGGTGAAGTATGTTTAAACATATAGCACATGTCTGGCTATAAACAATGTCTGCACTTGGGAACTGGTTCCAGCAAGTCTGGGAGAGACCTTGTGTTCAATCAGAAGACTGATGTTGAACAGTAACTGGGTCCTCCTGAGGAAGACTGTCAAACTAATATGGAAACGCAGACTGTTTGGAGTGTTTTCTGGGAAGAATCTGACCGTTGATGCTACAGCATGAAAACGTGAAAGGTACTGCCTAACCCCTTGTTGTCAGCTATTGAATATTTGGTGATTATAAACTAAGTATCACAAACTTCCTCAGTGAAGTGAAAAGGAGGCCCTGACAGACATCTTCAGAAAACCAACCCAAAAAAAACCTATTATCGATGGGTGTGGAACAATGCATTGTGAAAAACCACCTAAGAAATCTAATCAATTTTGGTACGTTCTTTTACTTATCCCTTAACTATGCTTGCTTGACTATCTTTTGTATGAATGCGACTGAAAATAAAGGCTACTGGGTTTAAAAACAGAAAAATCATTTAGACTACTTTGTTGTTTAATGTTGCTCTGCTAAAGTTACTGTATTGCTAATAAATTGTTAAGTCCTTTGTTTACAATACAAAGCTAGGTGTCCAGAATTGATTATTTAAAGTGTCTGGGACTGGTTATTCAAACGTCTGAGGAGGAACCACTGGGGTCAACCTTGAAGATATTTGAAGGTTTTAACTTACTGTGTTGCAAATAAAAAGGCTGACTTGGTTTGGTTGCCTGTCTGTGTTGTAACACGTCTTTGTGAAGAATAACAGATGTGAAATAGGTGGTCTATTTCCTCTAATGCAAGGACAGAACCACAGCAAATGTGTTAACATCTGACCTTCTAAAACTGACTAAAGCTCCTCCACCCACTGCTCCACATAATACAAGGTCACTTTTAGATAAAGCTGGTGGAGTTGGGGGCAAAAATAAGTCAAGGTGACCCATACATCTGCCAAATACAAACATAGCTGTGCTGTCAGAAAGGCAAAGCTGACGATAAGATATTTCCTCACAAAGGACTGGAATGGAGAAGTGAGCGGAATCGGGTGATTAAAATCATAGAACACAGAGGTCATTTGGCCCTCTGCTTTTCAAACAATTAGTACGGACAAAATCTAATTAGTCTCACTCCCTTGTTTGTTTCCTGTAGTTACACAAATTGTTCCTTTTCAAATATTTATCTGATTCCCTTTTGAAAATTATAGGTGATTCTGCTTCCATTATTCTTTCAACCATTCCAAATCACAAAAATGGTATAAACAAAAAATTCCTCCTTCCTCTTTCTTTTGCATCAATTATCTTAATAACTAGACTGTGTTGTAGAACAGAGACGCCCTAGGGGCTCAGGTACATAGGTCTTTGAAATTTGCGTCACAGGTAGACAGGATAGTTAAGGAGACATTTAGCATGCTTGCCTTCATTGCTCAGACCTTTTGAGTATAGGAGTTGGGATGCCATGTTGAGGTTGGTGAGGCCTCTTCTGGTTCCAATCACCCTGTTATAGGCAGGATATTATTAAATTGGACAGTGTTCAGAAAAGATTTACTAGGGGGTTACTGGGAATGGAGAGTTTGAGTTATAAAAAATAGGCTGGGACTTTTTTCATTGGAGCGTAGGAGGCTGAGGATGACCTAATTGAGGTTTATACAATCATGAGGGGCATAGGTAAGGTGAATAGCAAAGATTTTTTCCCCCAAAGGTGTTGGAGTTCAACACTAGAGGACATTTTTAAGGTGAGGAGAAAGATTTAAAAAGGACATGAGGGGCAATTTTTTTTAATAAAAAAGTGTGGTTAGTGTGTGGAATGAACTGCCAGGGGAAGTGGTGGATGCAGGTACTGTTATAATGTTTGAAAGACATTTGGATAAGTTAACGAACAGGAAAGGTGTGGAGGGATACGGGCCAAACACAGGCAGGTAGGCCTAGTTTAGTTTGGGAGCATGGTCAGCACAGACCAATTGAACTGCAGGGACAAAAACAGAAGTTACTGGAAAAGCTCAGCAGGTCTGGCAGCACGTGAAGAAAAAAATAAAATCAGCGTTAACATTTTGGTTCAGTGACCCTTCCTCAGAACTGGTGGTAGCTAAGAAAATATCAATTTATATGCAGAAAATAGGGAGAGGGGTGGGGTAGGGAGTAAACGATAGATAAAGGATAGAGCCCAAAGAGAGAGAAAAGCAGTTGGACAGACAAAAAAGTTGACAATCTGGCTAGGAGGGTGAATAGCTGTTAATGTGGACTTTTAGTGACTAACAATAGGTAGTGTGTAATGGTAGGCCATGTGATAACAAGGTCTGGTGTGTAGGATAGGGGCCAGGACATGGGAGATTTAAGCCCTAAAATTATTGAACTCGATATTGTATTGTTCGTCCAAGTTGCACTGAGCTTCGCTGGAACACTGTGGCAAGCCTGGGACAGATGCCAGGGAACAGGGTGGTGTGTTAAAGTGGCAGGCAACTGGAAGCTCAGGGTTTTTTTTTTGAAAACGAGGAGGATGTAAGCGTTCTACGAAGCAGTCATCCAGTCTACACATCGTTTTCCTCAATGTAGAGAGACTGAACCAAAGGGTCCGTTTCCATAGGTTTTAACTCATCCAGATCACACCTGCACAATGAACAGAATTTGGTGCAAGGAATAGGAGCAGTCCAGTCATACATTCAAGAAAGAGTGCATTTTCTGCACGAAAAAAGGGGAGCAGAATCCGAGACTGCAGCAATGTGGAATGGAGGAAGCTGAATTAGCTTCACCAAATCTGTCATGAGATAGTACTGGTAGTTTATTTTCAAAATATGTGGAAATATTTCGAGAACATCAATAGCATCTTAAAAATACCATGGCTAAATGTCACACTAAGAGAATATCAACGTGTTAAAAGCAGCGGGTCACGTGGAATATTTACCAAGTTAATACTCAAGGTGTAGTATCTGCTTTAATTATAAGTAATCCTGGACTAGATCAATTTGTTCCTTGACCAGTAATAATTTTACATTTAGTGAACAGATTCAAAAAATTATTTTGGGGAAAATCAAACATCTTCACTGGGCTATACCTGATACTAACTATACCTAATGCTTACCAGACTCCTCTTGGCATGTCACTTGCACCAAAATAATTCACACTACTGCCTAGCAAGAGAAAGACGTATATATCAAATACATGACCCAAACAGCCTGCTTAAAAAATAAAGGTACTTCAGACATCTTGCCAAATTTTTTTCTAACTTGTATCTTTGAAGGTTATGTTGCAATGCAACGTGGCAAAACTCAGGAGCCAAATGGCAACAAATGCAACATTAAGAAGAGATTTCTAATCAGCTCTCCTAATTCAGTTACAAAGCGTTATAGAGAACAAACGTTTGGATGAAGCAAGCCTCTCAGTTAATTTAATTGAGAAGTAACTCACCTCCTACCTCCCAAAAGCCTATCCACCATCTAAAAAGGCACAGGCCAGAAGTGTGATTGAAAGCTTCTGCCTTGCACAGACGAGTGCAGCTTCAACAAGACGAAGTCTGACACCATCCTGGACGAAGCAACTCACTGAGTTGGCATCGCATCCACAAGCATGTGCTCCCTCCACCACTGATGTTCAGAAGCAGCAGCACAAGGGCAGCAGATACATGGGAACTATACCATTTGCAAGATTTCCTCCAAGTAACGCCATCCTGACTTGGAAATATATTATTTATGATTGTCCAACTCTTCCCTTTTAAGAAATATCTTGAAGTCTAAAAGCTCCCACTATGACCAGATGTTTGGTCACCTATCCCCATGTGCAAAATGTCTCAGTCAAAAAACTGTGCGTGCCACTCCCATGAAATACCTTGGCATTGAAGATATACTCAGTAATACACTCAGCATTCTGTTTGCTTTGACAACTGCTGCTTCACTGCTAAATGAAAAGGGTCACCGGACCCGAAATGTTAACTCTGACTTGTTCATATCAGATGCTGCCAGACCTGCTGAGTTTTTCCAGCAACTTCTATTTTCGTTCCTGATTTACAGCATCTGCAGTTCTTTCCATTTTTATTTTGTATTAATTCACTGCCACATCTCTTTTAGGCATGCCCACCTTGAAGTAGCTCTGCTCCTCTCTCCGACAGGATTTCCATTCCAATCTTTCTTCTTGCCCACCGACATTAATTTCACTCTTACTCCTGGTGTTTGACCAAGTATTTGCTAAAATTCATTTCTACTGCCATATCACATTCCTCAGGTGACTGCCTCCGGCTCAGACTCACCCCGTGTGGATTCTAACTAAAGTTTCACCCCTCACGTTTTGAATCCTCCCAGGATCACAGATATCTCCGTGACGTTCAATGTTCCACAGACAGCTACGCTCACCGCATCCCAAGATGCACTCTTAGAGCCATGCAGCATCACATACACACTCTCAACCTTTCAGTTCTGAGGAAGGGTCACCGGATCCAAAACGTTAACTCTGATTTTTCTTCACAGATGTTGCCAGACCTGTTGAGCTTTTCCAGCAACTTCTATTTTTGTTGTTGCTTCACCATGACTGGTTAGTCAATATATTCCAGATCTCTTCTAGTCTCTCAACTAGACTAATGATCATCATTCATTGATTTCGCGAATGTTGTATTTTTCTTATAATGCACAAATTGATTTCTTCTGACCTATTCTATCTACTTAGAGATTGTCTCGGTCTGTCATGAGCCCGCAGGCTCCACCCCAATTTAATACATTTCCAGGATATTTGATAATTTTGGAATCCAGGTCATTTATGTAAGTAAGCAAGAAAAAAGGAAGCCCAAAACTATAAAGTCATAAATAGCAGATTATCTACGTTAACAAACTCAATAAGGAACTGCTGAAAAACTTCTTTTAGAGATGGTGAGAATGTAGAACTGGCTAACTAACAGTAAAAAGCAAATAACAGGTGCCACTGGGGGAAGCTAGGTTAGTACGTGAAACAGCAAGGACTACGTTATGCTGAGTGATCAAAGTGAGTGAGTGCCGGATCTTATGGAGCAAGACTTGTTGAGCTGAATGCCTTTCACTATGGTGAAACATTCTATGCGAGTGCCCAACACCAATCCCTGACCACTCCATTCAACCCTTCCCCCTCAGAGGGCAGTGCTCTGAACCAGTTGCTCTAGGACAGCTATGATTCAGGCACCTACTTGAAAAGGATGACTGTGCACGTATGTCCAATTCACAAAGGATAAATCAAAACCCAGGCTGTTATAAACCTGTTAGCTGCTCCGAAGTGACGGAAGATGCCTTCAACCAGCCAAGCTTTTCATCAAATGAATTCCATCAGGAATGCAAACCTCAAACACTCAGCTACAATCCAGATATTGACGTCAGGGCTTCAGCATGAGAGGAAAGGCAAGAATCCGTGCCTTCAACATTTAGGCACTTTCAAATGAGGAGCCATAGCAAAAAAAAAAACAGATAAGTGAAATGGGGCAAAGAGAAGTCAACTGAAGGGGTGAGGAAATAACATAAACCAAAATGATGCCACGATATCCAAAAAATGAGGTGGTGGTGGTGTGCGAAGTAAAAATCAATCTTAAAGAACATGCAAGACTTCGAGAAAGTCTGATTTTCAATTAAATCAAAACAAATTAATTCTATTATTTACCGGACGTCAGTAGCTGATTTAAAGGCAAACTGCCTGAAAAACGACTGTAAAAAATTAAGAAATTACATCACCCACCCAAATGGCCGCTAGTCTCTACACATAGGCAGACAGTAGTGATGCCAGCTGAATGTGACACACTTCAGGATACCACCATGAGCATATTGCTGACTTTGCCATGTTGTGTGCGCAGTGACGTCAGCGCTAGCACATCCTTAGACTGTGCCAGTTTTACTTCATGTTAATTAGTGGTTAAAAGCAAAGGCCAATGCCACCTCCCCACACAAAATAAAACCACCATAGCCACTTGACCCAACTCCTCAGGCCAATTCAGTCGAGGTTGTGGGCTGACAGCAGTGGATTTTAATAGCTGCCATGGAAAAAATGCACCAATTAAGATTGACAGTCAAATGTCAGACTTTAAGTTGTTATCAAGTACGAATCTTCGTATTTATCTTCAAATTGATATTTTTCAAAATTATGTCGCAACGAATGCCAAACAAAAAGCTACAATTGAACATCTTTTTCCAGCAATACTCAGGTTCTGGGATGGCAAATGACTATCTACATTACATTTTGTAAAGTGCATTATCCAAGACAAACACGTTAATCATCTATGAGCCATCAATATCATTAAGCATTTTGAAGCAGCTTATCTTCACTACTGAAGATTCATGATGGCAGTTTTAGCCAGACTGTATCCTCAATTATGCTATATTACACACAACTTCACTGTTGATTTAAACAAATGACTTTAAAAAAAAATTAAAAGTTACCTGATCCACAAACAACAAAAATGAAAAGTGCCAACAGCCAGGGACCAACTGACGATTTTTCATCTGGTGTTGTTTTCTGGAATGACAAACGTGCTACTCATTACTTCACAAACATACTCACTGAAATAACTGATGCTGGATAAGTTTGAAATGATGAGATCCTAAATAACCAGAAAGCATAACGTTGTTACTTATGACTGAAATGCACAGATTAGCTAAGTAGTACAGCACAGTACCTCAACTGATAATGATAAACACAAGTAGAAGATTCCAATCAGTTCATCATTGCCTTATTTTGATGCAGGCATCATTAAGCTTTCAATCAATTAAGTCGGAAATACTGACATTACCACCACAGAACAGTATACGAGCTCAGGGATCATCAGTGGCTCATAAAGGCTATTCAATTCACATGGCAAGGAATTTGGAAAGACTGTCGAAAAATGAAACTGAAAATCACTGCAAGGGAGGGAATGATGTCACAAATGGGAACTGAATTTTTTTTTAAACTAGGAGTAGTGAACAGACTTTTAAAAGGCTTTTAATTTCAAATTTTCTGGCACTAAAAATTTAACAACATTAGCAGAGCCTGAAGCTTTCTGTGCAGCATAAAGTCCCTATTGAGACAGGGTTTGAAAGGGGAAAGAAATTAATTCTCTTGAAGCCCCAATTATTAGTTGGACAATCTAATTATTGAACCATGTTAGAGGTAAATTTAGTTGAGGCTTAATTTATTATTAGCCATAAATCAAGCAGTTCCACAGGGCAAAAAAACAAGTGATTTAGTTCAATTTTACAGCACACAGACACAAAGACTAAAACTTACCGAACTTTTGGGAACATTTCCTCGTTGTGTGATGTTTTTACTGTGTTTCTCGTTTGCCATCCGGATTCTCTGTTTGGCCACCATTATTTTGCTGGACCAAACTGGTTTTGTACCACACAAGCTGACTAAAATTCAGTTTAAAAAAAGCGAATTAATTCCAACTTTAAGAAAATTAATTTCAGTAATCATGTGGATAGATAATTTGGATTTGTAGTAAAAACAAAAATCACTTAAAAGGAACTTACAACTTCAAAAGATTCACTAATCTGTTTAAAGTTTTCTGTCATTTGTTCCTTTCTTGGATTTCTCAGTCAATTGTGCTGAACAGTCCCCACAGCATTTACTAAAGCTTTGCCTAAATCCATAAACAAAATGATCAAGGATGGTCTGATGGTTTCTTTTTCCACCTACCTTGCAGCAGCAACATCCCTGCAAACATAGCTGAACTTTTCATTATCTTCACAATCAGTAGCAGCCAATACAGGATGCTACACAACAACCAAAATTAATCCTTGTCCCACCAACCAGGATGTGAAAAATTGAAGAGAGGAGGTAGTACATCTCCATCAGATTGCATTAAACTCCTCTCCTCAATCAGAACCTGATCTGCTTCAAGTCTGTGCCAATTAAAGTATGCATACTGTCCTCAAATCAACTGCACATGGGTAGTAAATAAGTAACTTTTTTTCACTTTTATTGGATTAAAAGGCAACATTATCAAAATTGAGTCTTGAAATGACAGGCAGTCAACATAGTTTAGGAAGCAGTGCCGAGGTATGTAAATAAGCAAAAACCCAGACCAAGTGAACAAGCCACTCGAATAACCCAATGTTAAGAAACAAACATTCTGCATTTCTTTCTCCACAGCCTCTATTTTGCAGGGCTGGCCATGTGCAGTATAATTATAACCTAACCGAATAAGGACAACTTGCATTTATACAGCTACTTTAATTGGGGGGGGGGGAAGTATCTAAGAGATTCAGTAAAAGATGAAAATGGATGCTGAGACAAAGGAGGAGGTTCTGATAAGGTGACCAAGGTTTTTTGACAAAATAATAAGAAATAAAAGTTCAAGTTTTACAGAGGGAATTCCAGAGTTGGGCCCAGGCAGTTAACGACATGGCCAACAATGCAAAATGTGAACAGCCTGCATAAAAAACCGAAATACAGACGAACAGAGTTGAGCTTTAAAAATCTACTGAGATAGGACAGGCAATACCAGTTTGGGCTTTAAATATAAGAATCAAATTACAAAAAGGGAGACATGGGGAAATGGAGAGGGAAATCAAGAACCAATACAAGCTAACAAGAACAGTTAGGTGATGTGAATAAGACTGGAACAGGATAGGCAGAGTTTTGGGTAAATTGGAGCCTGCAGGTAAAGATAGGTGATATAACCAAGATGGGAAGTTAAGAATGTGTGTTGGAGGATATATGGGCAAAAACAAAAGTCAAATGGGATGAAAATATTTCAGACAGTCTGGATCAGCGTGGAACTGTGGCCATGGACAGGGATGGAAAGACAGATAAAAATCAACTTTATCAGGTGGAGGACTTCATTCTTTCCATGTTGTAACTGAAGAAAATCACAGTTAATCCAGGAGTGAATAATAATCAAGTAGTTCAATAACAATGTTAATACAGAGCACAAAAGGAGTCAATATTGGCATTAGTTTGGTAACAGCTCCACTCTGCACAACTAAAGAGCAGCCTGCAGCTGCACGTTCTTGGGCAACTCTAGAGACAATGGAAATAAACGGAAAGAGAAACTTTTGCTCAAGATTCATTTATGACTGGACAAGCAAGAGTGAAATTAAGTGAGGACATTTCCACCAAGTTGGACAACACAGGCAAAAGTCAAAAGGACGACGATACGGTTGACCATGCTTGAAGACTGCACAAAGGTCAAAGAGACAGCACCCAGCATCCACAAAGTGCGCAATTTATATCTTTGGATTGGATTGCTTCAATGAAAGGTCAGAAACCCCATCTGATGAAAGAGCTCATCTGCTCCCACACATACCTACTGGGAAAAACACACATTTCATGCTAATCCAAATCTTCGTAATACGAAAGACAATTTTTATTTTGAAGCAGGTCTTTTCTTCATGCTTATTTTAAAATGTCATCCACAGCCAAGACAAACACTGTCAATTCAAAAATAACTCATACACAAATTAATGCTAATTCCCACTGGTCATTAAAACTTATGATATTTACAGATGAAGACTATAGAGTCAATTTCTCATCTTCAGCCAATTTCTTTTCTTGTATGGAAAGGCAGGGGCACGACAAGATTCCAAATGGAGGATAGGCACTAGTTTTCCAGGCTATCACCCTCCCCAATGTAAGCAACTGGCAATTTAGCACCATCTGTGCTCTGGAATAATTAATTACGTATGCATTTTTGTTTTTAAGTGGGGCATAATGTATGGTGGACTTTAAACCAGAAAAGGGTCAATTTAAAACTAAATAAATAGACTGTTTTTCATATTGTTTGATTAAATCTCTTCTGCTTTGACAAAAACAACCAAAAATGAGTCTGATTTTTTGGAGAAGCACGATGTTATTGTGCTAAAGGCTTCATAAAGCTAACAACCACAGATGGCATAAAAAATGCACAAAAGCCTTAGCTCGATCTTGAAATCATGACACACTCTTGACCTAATTTCTAAACTATTGTACCGTTACAACTGACTTTTACCAGTATCGAGCTGCATGTATTGCTCCGTACAGGAAGAAAACTCATCAAATGCACACAGAGAGGAACGATTGTTATGACCTTAACTAAGAGATAAAATTGAAAAGATCTTTGCCTCGGAGGCAGAAGGTTTAGGCTCTGGGATCCGAGTGAAACGTATATATCATCGAAGATGTTTTATCGGAAGCTTCAATTCTTCAGATTATAGATTGATTTGAACAAAACAAAAATCTGTGGTATGAGACTCGGGGGATTGGAAATCCTGTGGAATACTCAAATTGTTTTCTCAAGTGTTCTGAGCAAAATTCTGCACCCAATTAAATAACAAGTCGCATTAATGGACTATTCATTGCGTTGCCATTTGTAGGACCTCACGCTGACTAAATCCCATTTGCCCATATTACAAGAGTAACTGCCCAATATAATCTCATTTTCCCTGAAATATCTCCCAAAGTGAGAAGCCTCCTATATCTTTTACCTTGTCTTACGTGGTACATACACGGCAGCACAATAATCCTGACATTTCTGCCCTAAGTGCTTGAGATAGATAAACGACAAAAACATTGGACAAAACAAAAAACAAGGGACGCAAAACAAAATCAAAAGTTGCATAAACAAACAACTGATCCCCAATCGCAAGCACATTGCTAAGCCACCACAGCATTAATACTAAATAGTAATCAAGTTTGCCCAAGAATTTTTCATTGATGTACAAATATTTCTAATTCACCACAGCAATGACCCTCTTCAAGGCTCAGGTGAGGTGGAGAGGAGGGGACATCCTTTCAAAAAAAACTATCAATCCCTCAAAAATCTATTTAGGTTTTGCACCTTTGATGTTGATTTTTGTGCCAGAATTTGATTTAAGGCATGCTAGTGAGAAATGCAACCTCTTTCCGCAGCAGCTGTCCAATCAAAGGTATTAAACAGCATGAGAAGGTGAAGGAGTGATAAAGGACAACTACTTCAGACAAAATGCCCATTTTCAGGTACACGTAAACAAGAAGAATTAACACATGTACTTATAAATCATAAAACCCTGCCCCCAGCTCCTGCCCCATGGTCCAATTGGTACATTTCAAGCCCACCTCACGCTGATCCATTTGGTACATTTCAAGCCCACCTCACCCTGGTCCATTTCAAACCCTCACCTTAGTCCACTTGGTACATATAAAAGGGTTCACCCTAGTCTATTTGGTACATTTAAAACCTTACCTGGCTCGCTGCCGCCTAGAACCCTAAGAGACTAAAACCAGCGCCCCGCCGGAACCGGAAATATATAGTTCGCTCTCCGCCAGCACAACATAGTTCCCCCCCTCCACACTACCATCCCCGATCCCTCCGCTGTTCCGCTCGAACCTCCCCGATACCGGTTCAGAAACCGCTTCCCATCCCATACGGCGCGGCTGGGAATGCGGTCCACCTTCAGTGGATCCCGTACCTGGTCGTTCTCCGGCCTGGCCGTCAGAAGGAAGGGGATTGGAGGAAGGCACGGACGCCTTTGGAGCGACGTGTTACTCAGCCACGGGGGGGGGAGGGCGGAGCATGACTCCTGACCCCAGCGGGAGCGTGGGCTCACGGGCGTGGTCTTGGCGGCAATTGGGGCGTGGCCGATGACGGCATTTCCGGTTGAAGATGGCGCAGTCCACGCCGTTGTTGGCAGGTTGGTGCATGGTTTTATTAAATGGAGCCAGGCTCCCTTTCCTCTTCTAACCTAGAGAGACAGAACACACTATGTACTCGTTAGTGCTCTTGGCATTGCTGGAAATTAAATATATTTACATGTATATTTTATAGCTACCTGCATGCTTGTTTAGTACCGCACGGAATGAGGCCTTTCAGCTCGTCGTGTCCGTGCTGTCCCTCCAGTATACATCTACTCTGACTCTATCTTCCACCTCTTAGCTTTGTATGCTGTGGTGTTCGAAGTATTCATGTAAATACTTTTTAAATGTCTTCAGAGCTCTTCCACGACCCAATTTTTCTAGATTCCCATACCCTCTGCCTCAAATTCCTTTCTGCCCCTTGGCTTAAAACTGCGCTCCCTGGTTATTGAGTCCTCTACAACGAGAAAAAACGTCCCTTCCTTCACTGCCCAAGAAGTTTATACACCTCAATGTGGTCGCTCCAGTGCACTGAGATTTCTCCTATGGTGCGGTGACGAGTGCTGCTGTCATGGCAAGCATTTGTTCCCCTTTCCTACTCACTCTTGAACTGTTTAACTGTCCCTGACCATTTTGGAGGACGGTTAAGAGTCAGCCACATTACTGCAGGTTTGGAGTCGTTTCGGCCAAACTAGGTAAGGATTGCAGATTTCCTCCCCGAAAGCGCCTTCTTGAATCAGACGGGATTTTACAAAATTCAGTGTTAATTTCCAAATCGCCACTACGGAGATGGTTTTTGGCTCCATGGTGTATTATTAATTGCTGTTTTGAGATTTGAGCTTGTTTCCAGAGGGATAGCCTAGGCTGGATGATTGGTCTAGTGACATGATCTAATCAATATTCAGCAGGAGGTTGGAGTACCTGCAAACTTCTGCCAAGCAGTCAGATTGAATATGAATTGAGAGTCCAGCATTTGGCTCTATTTGTGGTTAGATGGTGACCACAGTTGTAAGGAAGGGACACAAAGTGGTGTTTGATTTGGGAGAAAATGGGGGAACATTTAGCCCTTGTGGGGCATTCTACAATGAGAGGCCATATTTTATGGCCATGAAATTTAACTTTAGGTAGATTTAAAACACAGATGAAGAGGAATCACTTCTCGAAGGGTCATGAATCTGTAGAATTCACTGCCTTAAAGTGCAGCAGACGCTGGAGCGCTAAATAAATTTAAGGAGGCAACAGACAGATTTTTGTTTAGTAATGGGTAAAACAGATATGGGGAGCGGGCAGGAACGTGGAGTTCAGGCCGATATATGATTTGCCATGACTATGTTAAATGACAGAAGACCATGAGCCTGAATTGCCTGCTTTTGCCTGTAGGTCTTGCATTTATTTAGAGGCTTGAACTTTAGCTGAAGGCTTGCCTTCTTTCCAGAGTGGTAGGGGTGGTGTGATGAGAAATAAGTTGCCTGATGTTTTCCAACTTTGAAACACAGCAGAACATTGGAGGAGTTGTGACGTGAAATAAACAGGTCTAACGATGCTGGAATTAGTCATAAATCTTTTCTGCACCTTTTCAAATTTAACAATATCTTTCATGTAGCAGGAAGATCGGAATTGAATGCAGTATTCCAAAAGCAGCCTAACCAATGTCCTGTACAGCTGCCACATGACATCTCAAATCCTATACCCAGTGCACTGACCCATAAAGGCAAGCGTACCAGATTCCATTATTTACTACCACGTCTACCTGTGACTCCACCTTCAAGGAGCTATGAACTTGCACCCCAGGGTGCATTTGTTCGCAATACTCCCCACGACTCTACTGTTAAGTGTATAAGTACTACCCTGATTTGCCTTACCAAAATGCAACACATCAGATTTAAAACTAAATTAAACTCTCTCTGCCACTCGTTGGCCCATCTGATCAAGGTCCCGTTGTCCCCTGGGATAACCTTCTTCACTGCCCACTTAGACAACCAATTTTGGGGTCATCTGCAAACTTACTAACCATGCCTCTATTCTCATCCAAATCATTTACATAAATGTTAAAAAGCAGTGGACCAATCCTTTGGCACACCGCTGGTCACAGGCTTCCAGTCTGAAACACATACCCTCCACCAGCACCCTGTCTCCTACTTTCAAGCCAATTTTGTATCTAACTGGCTAGCTCTTCCTGGATTCCATGTGATCTAACCTTGCTAACCAGTCTACCATGCAAACCCTTAATGAAGCCTATATTGACAAAGGCAGAGACATTGTCTATTTTTTTGTCATTTTTTCAAAAAACTGAATGAAATTAGTGATAAACACTTTCCCACGCGCAACGGCATGTTGACTATCCCTAATCAGTCCTCGCCTTTCCACATATACGTAAATCCTGTCCCTCAGGATTCCTTCCAACAACTTGCTCACCACTGACATCAGGTTCACTGGTCTCTAGTTCCCTGGCTTTTCCTTACCATCCTTCTTACATAGTGACACCATATTAGCTACCCTCCAGTCTTGTGGCACCTCACTGATGGCTATCGATGATACAAATTTCTCAGTAAGGGTCACAGCAATCACTTCCCTAGCTTCCCACAGAGTTCTGGGATACACCTGATCAGGTGCCAATGTTTTATCCACCTTTATGTGCGTTAAGGCGTCCAGCACTCCCTCCTCTGTAGTATGGACACTTTTCAGGATATCACTGCTTATTTCTCCGGTTCTCGAGATTCCTTATCCTTCTCCATAGTAATTACTGATGCAAAATACTAGTTTAATATCTCACCCATCTCCTGGCGGCCTTGTTGATCTAGGACAGGCAGTATTTGTGAAGAGAGAAACCGGAAATGTTTCAAGTGGCTGGTCTTTTATCAGAAGAAGGAAGGTATCTTGGGCTTGTTTGTTTTTGATTGCTCTCTGATGAGAATATATCTTAATGCCTTCCGATCATTAGACACAGAATACAGAGGCAATGACACAATTTCTAGTCTTTCTAGTAAAATGAGGCTTTGGATTCTTGTTTACGTATTTGTGATCTGTGAGCAGTACAACCTGAGATTGAGTAAGTGCTATTCCAAGAGGAGTCCAGCAAAGATGTGCAAGCTGCATTAAATTTAGAAAATAGGCATACAGGGGACATACAGAGCACATCTACCAGGGCAAGATGCAGCACAACCAGAAAGAAAATAAGACTCACTTATTGAGATTTATCATACAGATGATGATGGCACTTCTATATTCATTGTGATGAAAGCAATTTGGGCCATTTTGGTCTGACTCTGGAACTCTTCATCATACCTTTGGTTCTGTTCCACTTCCTTAAAATCCATAGAGTTGTGCAGCGTGGAATCAGACCCTTCAGTCCAACCAATCCATGTCGACCATGTCCCCAAAGTAAGCTAGTCCCACTTGCCTGCCCTTATCTCTCCAAACCTTTCATATTCATGAACTTATCCAAATGTCTTATAAATCTTGCAGCTGCCCTTGCATCCATCACTTCCTCTAGCAGTTCATTCCACATATGAACAACTCTCTGTGTAAAATAGTTGCCGTTTTAAATCTTTCTTCTCTCACCTTAAAAATATGTCCCCTAGTTTTGAATTCTCCCCACCCTAGGGAAAAAGACCCTTGCTATTCACCTTATCTATGTCCCTCAATTTTATAAATCTCTACAAGGTCACCTTTTAACCTCCTCTGCTCCAGTGGAAAAAGTCCTAGCCAGTTTAATAACTCAAACCCTCCATTCCTGGCAATACCTTGGTAAATCTTTTCTGAACCCTCACCAATTTAATAATATCCTTCATATAACAGGCTGACCAGAATTGTATATGTTAGTCCAAAAGAGGCCACACCAATGTCCCGTATAACCTCAACATGACATTCCAACTCTTAAGCTTTCCAAGGTCTGAGCATTGGCGGAAAATGTGCTAAACACCTTCTTAACCACCCTGTCTACCTGTGATGCAAATTTAAAAGACTTATGTACCTAAACCTCTAGGTCTCTCTGTTCTACAACACTACCCAGGCCCCTACCATTAATTGTATAAGTCCTGCCCTTGTTTGTGCTTACCAGAATGTAATACCTTGCATTTATCCAAATTAAACTCCATCTGCTACTCCTCACTCATTGACCCAATTGATCAAGATTTGGTTGTAATCTAGTTAACCTTCTTCACTGTCCTCTATATCACCAATTTTGGTGTCATCTGCAAATGTACTAACCATGCCTCCTATATTCTCATCCAAATTGTTTATAGAACAATATGCAATCTTGTGGACCGAGTACCGATCCCTGTAGAACACCGCTATTAACAGGCCTCCAGTCTAAAAATCAACCCTCCACGACCACCCTCTGTCTCTTACCGTCAATCCTGTTGGCAAGCTCATCCTGAATCCCACATGATCTAATTTTACCAATTTGTCTACTGAGCAGAACCTTGTCAAAGATTTTAGTAAAGATCTGTAGGAATCTCTATAATTCCTCCCATTTGAAGTTCCTTGGCATATTTCTGCCATCTTAGTATGAGTTGTGACGATTGTTAAAATGATTTAATAGAGGTGTTCCTGTTCTTTGCAATATAATTTTTTCATCTAAGGCACATGGAGAAAATATGTCTGAAATCCAGGTCATGTTGTTATTGTGGATGTAAAATATTTATTGTGATTTACTTTCAAAGTTATTAAGTCCAAAGTAACTTAGATGTAGTAAAAAGTGTTTTTGCAGGAAGTGACTTTGTAATAATTTTTGAGATGAAAGTTTGTACAACAGTTTAAACAAAAAATTTGCAGCAGTGAGATTTGTCAAACATCTTAAGTTTCAAAACATTTTATATGCAATGTATTATGTTACTATAATTGCATAGTATGTTACTGAGCTAAAATACACAACCTGAATAAAAGGATGTTTTGATTTTTTGTTGAAGAGGACAAACTCTCTGAGTGGCTTATTGCCGTGTACGATTAATTCTGGTAAAGGATCTACGTAAAGATGATGTACTCTAGAGAAAATTAATCCATTGTTAAACAGTGGCTGTCTTTAATACGGAGAAAAAAATTCATGCATTTGGCCAGTCCAAGTTTCTTTGACTAACTGTAACTCTTTTGTAGGAAAAAGCTGTATTTTGGGAAAAAAAAGACATGTCCCGTGGTGTATAGGAGACAAAAATAGTGTTCTGTGTGAAGATATGCCTGGCCTATATGCGCCATGATTGATATTGAGCAACTTTAGAGCTGAATTCTTTGTACTGTTGAGATGGAAGGTTTATATGCTGCTCACTTAAAACGAAAAATTGTTAAGTTTAACAGTTATATTGACTTTGGAGTTTTTTATTCATTGGATTTTTGCAGGTGACCTAATTAATAGAAACTTATTCAGAAGTGACACTTTTAGGTGATTTTCAGTAAATGACTTCATTGTGATTAAAATTAAGCCAGGTTTTGTACATTATCACTTTTTTAAAATTTCTTGGAACCAGTTCTTCCAATGATGTACAAAATTTACAAGTAATAAGTGGCAGAAGTGGAATTAATTATCCCTGAGCCAGCCACCTCATTTTTACTCCTTTGAATTTGATTGTGTCCATAACTCTGCTGGCCATGTTCTAAATCACACTAAGTTACCATTTACCTTTTGCGTCTACCCTTCATGGCCTGTATTGGTTTTTGGTCCAACATTATACCCCAATTGTACAGTTCTCATATTTATTTTCAGATCACTCCATGGCCTTGCCCTCCCCTTCCTATAGTTTTCTCCAGCCCCTGCAACCTGAGATCTGTACCTACTACAGAGAGTTGTGAACACAGCCCAGTCCGTTACATAAACCAACCTTCCATTCATTGACTCCGTCTATACTTCTCAGTGCCTTAGGAAGGCAACCAAAATAATCAAATACCCCACCCTCCCTGATTATAACCTCTTCCATCAGGCAGAAGGTACAAAAGCTTAAACACACGTACCAACCGATTCAAGAACAGGTTCAACCCTGTTGTTATTAGACTTCTGAATGGACGTCTCAAATTTTAAATTTCATGTTGATCTTGCTCTTTGTACACCTTCTCTGCAGCTGTAACATTGTATTCCTCGCTCTATTCTATTACCCTAATGCATTTTGTATGGTGTGATCTGCCGGTACTGCATGCAAAACAAAACTTTTCACTATACCTAGGTACATGTGACAATAATAAATCCGATCAAATCAAAATTTTTTAATTCTGGTCTCTAGCAGATCTCGGATTTTAATTGCTTCACTATTGGTTCAGGTGTCTAGATCCTAAGCTCTGCCATTCCCTCCTGAAATCTTGCCTCTCTTTCATCTTTTAAGATACTTGATAAAATCTACTTTTTTGACCAAGTATTTAACCACCTGTTGTGATATTTCCAAATGTAGCGCAGTGTCAAACTTTGGATTCGTTCCAGCAAAGCGCCTTAAGACGTTTTGCAACAGGAAGGGCACAATATAAATTCTGTTTGGGTTCTTTGAGCTAATGCCACATCACCATGACCTCCACCAGCAAGGAGGCAGATCCTGAATCTGTACCAGCTGGAATGGGGATTGAGGTCCATGCTTTTGACATCAATCTGATCCACACTGACCATCAGCCAGCTGAGCCAACTAGCTCCCAAAGGAGTTCCGATTGCTGCGACAACATACATTTTTGCATGTTGTAGCCTAGAACAATGAATCATGATGGTTGGGGCTCCAATTTATTTCCATTGTATGACTAATCAGGAATTTCACCCATTCTTGCCATCAGCCATTGGTATGTGTTGGAAGGATTTGTAGGCTGATTGTCAACCTGTTTCACCACATTATGAAAACACCTTTCTTGGCCATCTAGGGCTGAAGCAGGAACGTAACCCATTCCTCCTCAGGATCTCCATTGTGTAACAAAGCAGCAGGAGTAGATAGTTCTGACTCTTGAGCCTGTTTTTCTATTCTAAATCACAATTAACCACCTATATCAACACTATATTCCTGCACCATCCCTATATCATAAGATCATGGGATCCCTACAATGCAGAAGGAGGCCATTTGGCCCATCAGGCCTGCACAGACCCTCCGAAGAGCATCCCACCCCATTCCTGAAACCCCGCATTGACCATGACTAGCCCCCATAGCCTGAACTCTACAGGGCCATTTACCATAGCCTATCCATCTAACCTGCACATCTTTTAAACTGAGAGGGGAAACTGGAGCATCCTGAGGAAACCCACGGGTACATGGGGAGAACGTGCAAACTCCATACAGACAGTCACCCATTGCTGGAATTAATCTCTAGTCCTGGCACTGTGAAGCAGCAGTGCTAACCACTGAGTCACCATCCTGCCCCATGTCCATTCTTTTCATTCGGGTCAAGAAAGCTATTGATCTCTGTCTTCAACATAGTCGATTACTAAACTTCGACAGCCTCTTGGTTAGAGAATTCCAAAGATTCACCTGAGTGAAGAAATTCCTCCCCATGTCGGTCCTGAATGGCTTGCACCTTATTCTGAAATTACGTCCTCGATCCCACAGCCAGGGAAACATGTTTTCTGCATCTGACATATCCAATCTTTAACGAATTTTTAAATTTTCAATGAGAATTCCTCTCATTCTTCTAAACTCTAGAGAATGCAGGCCAACTTTTTCAGTCCTTTATAGGGCAGTCTGACCATCTCAGGAATTCAGTTGGGTGAATCTACATTGCACTTCCTAGATAACAAATACATCCTTCCTTCTGTACAGGATCCAAATCTGCACGTAGTACTCCAGTTATGATTTCATCAAGCTCCTATACAATTGAAGCAAGACATCTCTACTGTTGTATTCTTGTATGGGTAGTGACTGTCATAACACTTGCCTTCTTAATTGCTTGAGGCCCCTTTATGTTAGTTTTTAGTGACTTAGAAATAAAGTCCCTTTGGACATCAACACTTTCCGATCTTTCACTATTCCAGAAATACTCTGCACCTCTGTTTATCCTACCAAAAAGTGGATAACCTCAAACTTATGCACCATCGAGTTATGTTCCATCTGCCATGTTCTTGCTCAATCATGCAGCCTGAGCGAATCTTGTTGAAATCCCATCATGATGTCCTCACAATACACGTTCCCACCTGGGTTGTTTCATCTGCAAATTTGGAACTATTACATGATTTACCAGGATGTTGCTGAGTACATGAGGTTTGAGTTTTAAAAATAGGCTGGGACTTTTCTACCTGGAGAGTAGGGTCTTGAAGGGTGACCTTATAGAGGTTAATAAATCATAAGAGGCATAGATAAGATTAATAGCAAGGGTCTTTTCCTCAGCGTAGGGGAGCCCAAAACTAGGGGGCATATTTTTAAGGTGAGAGGAGAAAGTTTTTAAAAAGGACATGAGGGGCGACTTTTTTACACGGAGAGGTTTGTGTGTGAAATGAGCTACCAGAGAAAGTGGTGGATGCAGGTACATTTCCAATATTTAAAAGACATTTGGAAGGTACATGAGTAGGAAATGTTTGGAGGGACATGAGCCAAATGCAGGCAAGTGGGACTAGTTTGGTTTGGGAATATGGTCGGTATGGAAGAGTTAGACTGAAAGGTCTGTTTCCATGCTGTATGACTCTATGGTCTCCATATCCAAATAATTGATGTCAATTGTGAACAGCTGGGGTCCAAACACTGATTCTTGTGATACTCCATAGTCACAGCCTGCCTGCCTGAAAATGACCCATTTATTCCTGCTCTTTATTTTCTTTCCATTGACCAATCTTCAATCCATATCAATGTATTACCATTTACACATGTGCTCTAATTTTCTCCTCTGGCTTCCTCTGTGGGACCTTCTTGAAAGCTTTCTGAAAATCCAAATGCTCCGCTTGCATGTCTTCCCTTTTATTCACATCTTCAAAAGTCTGTCAAACATGAGTAGCCTTTCATAAATCGGTATTGACTCTGTCCAATCATATCATTAGTCTCTAAGAATCCAGTTATCACAGCCTTTCTAATAGATTCCAGTAATTTCTGTACTGCTGGTGCCAGACTCTCAAGTCTGTCATTCCTGATATACTCTCTGAAATAATGAGATTCCATTTACAATCTTCTAATCTGCAAGCACCATTCTAGAATCTTTAGAATTTCAAAAGACCACCACCAGTGCATGCACTATTCCTGTTGTTGCTTCTCTCAACAGCATAAAATGTTGATTATTTGGTTGTAGCGAATTATAAATTTTAGACCCATTAATTTATCCAGTTCTGCCTTTTTACTAATAATTCATTTCAGTTACTCATTCTGACTAATCCCTGGGATCTCTCTTATTTCTGGCAGACTTGTTGTGAAGACAGACACAAAGTAATTATTAAGCTTCACTTCCATTTCACTACTTGCCATTATAAATTCTTGCTCTGTGCCTGAAATGGGCCCACATTTATCTTTTCAAATTCTTGTCTGTTCACATATCAATCAAAGTTTTTATAGTTGCCTCTCATATTTCCTGATAATTTAACTTCATTTTCTGTTCTAGCTTTCTTCATCAGCTTATTGATCTGCCTTTATTAAACACACAAACTTCAAATTGTTATTGCAAATGTGTCCAGGCTTAACCATAGTTCTTTGTGCTTGCTTTAAACAGTAACTTTGTTGTTGCTCAAAAAAAATGTAGTGGATGGTGATAATACAGTGAATACCATGTACATTAAGATTCAGAATGCTTTCCCGAAATTCAGACAGGGGACTTTGGGGAGGATTACGGGACAGTAACAAAATGAATTAAAAAATTCTTATGAGGGAAGAAGCAGAGGGTTGAGGGCCATCTTGTAGTGCAGTGGTAATGTCCCCACCCCTGGACCAGGGGGTCTGGGTTCATGTCTCACCAGCTCTAGAGGTGTGTAATAACATCTCTGAACAGGTTTAAGAAAAGTAGGTTAAATAGAACCATAGAATCCCTATAGTTGGAAGCAGACCATTTAACCCATCGAGTCCAGACTGACCCTCTGTAGAACATCCCATCCAGACCCACACTATCCCTGTAACCCTGCATTTCCCTGCTAATCCACCTTGCTGGCACGTCTCTGGACATTATGCACAATTTAGCATGGCCAGTACACCTCACCTGCACATCTTTGGACTAAGTTACATTAAATAGGTTAAATAAAACAAATAAACAGAGGTTCAGAGATAAGGTCAAATTCTCAGAAAATGAGCACTTGTGTCCTTTTATTGAGATTAAACTATTACACTACAATGTATTAATAGCATCCTCAACTCCAGAGAGTTTTGGATGTTAGATCATTGGAAGTATTTGAAGAGGAGGTAGGTTTTTGAAATACCGAGGAGTTGAGGGCCATGAGGTACTGGTATGAAAGGGGAATTGAGCCTGGGGCAAGATCAGCCTTGATTGTATAATTTGGTGGGGAAGGCTAGAGGGGTTGAATGGCTTACTCTTTCTCCTGTTTCTTATTCTGTAGCACATTTTAGTCAAAAGCGTGAGGAGCTTACCCTCGTGACAGAGAAAGAAAATTTTTAATAGGTAACTGGCAGATAAGCTAAATACTGCTGTATGTTTATCTTCAAGGAACCACAAGAAGTCTCCATGAAATAATTAAAACCCAAGACTCAAGTGGGAACATGCAAGTGAGAAAAGTTAGTAAAAAAGTAGTGTTAGACAAAATTAACGGGACTGAAAGTAGACAAATTTTGTGAGACCCAGTGATCTTCATTCTGGAATGTTGAAAGTGATGCCGACAGAGATTGTGGATATATTCCTGATCATCTCTCAAACACCATTAATTCTGCAATGGTGTCCGCAGATTGAAAGGCAACAAAAATAACTCCACTGTTTAAGAAAGGAAAGAGTTGGAAAAAGGAGAATAACAGACTGGCAAACTTGATTTTAGTCAGAATCAAAATGTTAAAATACGTTAAGATGTGACTAAGGTATACTGAGAAAGTTAGTATCGGAGCGGGCAGAGTCATCATGAGTTTTTGAAGGGAGAACTACATTTGAGGATGTTACTAGCAGAGTCAGTAAGGAGGAACAGGTGATGTGTTTTTGGAATTTTAAGAGGCTTTGAAAAAGTCCGACACAGGAAGATAGTAAACAAAGTTAAAACACATGAGGAAGTAATGTGCTGTCATGGACTGAGGGTTAATTAACAGACAGAGAGCATACATTAGGAATAGAGTTAACAAGGTGTAGAGCTGGATGAACACA
>JAHRHZ010000017.1:42855213-42893667 GCA_024137785.1 Ginglymostoma cirratum | reverse complement strand
CAGTAAGTATTCTTTAAAACAGAATACTGCAATTTCTGATGAAGGGTCTAGGCCCGAAACGTCAAGTTTTCCTGCTCCTATGATGCTGCTTGACCTGCTGTGTTCATCCAGCCCCATGCTTGTTATCACTGCAATTTGTAAATTCTTTCTGTTTTTAATCATATTCCCATAAGAACCGAAGGCAAATTTACTCCTGGATTTGAGAATAAAGTTTGTTTGCAATGAATATTCTCAGTTTGCTAATTTTTAGTGCCTGGCTGATGTCCACATTACCAGATCGTACACGAATCTGGACAGATGTTTCTTAGTGTTAACTAAAAGAAAACATGAATAGTAGTAAGTATTCAAGAAATAGATAAAGCTTTAGATTTTAAATGTATCAAGGGGTATGGAGAGAGAGTGGAAGTATAGCATTGAGATAGAGGGTCAGCCATGATCATATTGAAATGTGGAGCAGGCTTGAAGGGCTGAATGGCCTTTTGCTGTTCCTAGTTTCTGTTTTTAAGTTGGCTTGTTGTAGCAGGGGTGGGGGTGCAATGAGGGTGAATGTTATGAGTGTGAATATTGAATGTTATTCTGTTTAGATTTTAATGGGCAAGGAGTGCTATCTTTTACTATATCAATCCCTTTATTTTTGTTTGAAACAAGTCAATAAAGTGATTAAGCCATTGCTGAAAAATTTGCCAGGAGTTGCAATATTCTGAAGATAAAACGTTGAAATAAACATGTTTCAGAGCTAGAATGACATGGTGCTGTTTTGAATCTCCCAATAAATGAACTTCATGTTGATAACTGTAACACAATTCCTGACTTTTACATAGTCTGGCTAGACATATGTGATCACCAAACTTGAAACCATATTTAATGCCAATTTCATCTTTTGGTACAGTGATACGATAATATTCCAAATGAAGTGTGAAATGTTTTTACAGTGAATCCATATAATTGTGTATTACAGTTCGAGGTTCAGAAGGAATCTATATGCTCAATGGCCCTCCTACATACACAGAAAATACCTCTTTCACAAGGTATTTTAAATTCACCTGTTTTTATAGCACTTGTGTATCTTTTGTTGATTGTGGCACAACATTTAGATGAAAACTGTTACAAGAAAATCATTTCAGTTTTAACTGTGACTAAGTTGGTAGAATTCTGAGTCAGAAAGTTGTAAGTTCAAGCCCCATTCCAAGGGCTTGAACACAAAAGTCAAATGAAGCAGGACAGCACTGTTGATGGTTATATCTTTAAACCGAAGCTCCCATCAGCCCTCTTGTTCCCATGGACTTATTTTGGAGTAGAGCACGGTAGTTCCCCCTGGTGTCCTTGTCAGTACTTGTCCCTAAAACAAGATCATAAAAGCAGATTACTAGAGGATTGTCACATTGCTGTTTGCAGGAGCCTGCTGCGTGCAAATTGGGTAACTCATTTCGTACATGACAACAATGCCAACTTTTCAGGACTACTTAATTGGCTGTAAAACCATTTGGGATATCCTTTGCACATGAGAATCTATGAAAATCGATAAATACAAGTCTGTCTCTGTTTAGAAGCTGAAGCAATGCCCCACTGACACAGCTGGTTTGTGAACCATTGTACTTTAGCATAAAATGAGAGGACATGGGAATTGTATCTGCAGTCCTAAGCCATAAATTCCTCAGAATGATGGGACATGCATTGGGGCCAAGAGCACAAGTCGGATCTTTCTGTCTAAGCAAAGAAGGTCCAGAGGATGATTTGTTCTGCACCACTTTGTTTCGCCCAATTACAGTATGATCAGTGGCAGAACCCCATATGACTGTGAGAGATTTAAAAACAGTGGGATTGAAAGAACAATGGGTAACTGACCAACATTGTATCGGCCCAAAGTGAAATGGTTGAAATTGAAAGTGAAGGAGGAAGAATCACAAAGATACAGATATTGACCATAAATCTCTCTACCTTGTCAGTCAGAAACTGATGGGCACAATGGAAAGTCACCCATTCCCCCTACACAAAGTCATTGCTTTTACTCACGAGGAAACTAGAATTAAAATAAGTTTGAAGCACCAGTTGTATTGATTGTTTATCATCTTACCAACAACAAATCTGGCATAATGGATTCTGCTTCATTGGTTTTTGAGTCTTTTAAATCATAGAATCCCTGGAAGCAGGCCATTTGGCCCATCGAGTCCACACCAACGCTCTGATAAGCATCCCACCCAAACCCACCCCCTTACCTTGTACCTATATTTCCAACGGCTAATCCAACTAACCTGTGCATCGCTAAATAACATGCACAATCCTGTTATCCTTCACATCTTTGGACTGTTGGAGGAAATTCACGCAGGTGCAGGGAGAACATGCCACACAGGCAGTCATCCAAGATTCGAACCTGGGTCCACTGTGTTGTGAGGCAACAGCGCTAGCCACCCTGGACGTACACTATATCTATATTTTCATGAATTTACTTGGGAAAAGTTGATTTTCTGCAGAGGAAGTTAGGAGAATAATTTCATTGCATCATTTTTCTCATTCTCCAATTAATCGTGTTCTTTCCTTTTTGTGTTTTGCAGAGAAGACAGGAATAATTGCAAAGGCTTCACTTTCAGCAAAGATGGTTCCCTGTTTGGTTGGTGTAATGGCGAAAAGTCAGTAGCAACCTTCAGTTTCTTGTCACTGAGCCTTCTACATGTAAAATGAGTCACATACTTTAAGTTTCCATCTTTAACCGGGTTGCAGTCGCACCAAAAACAAAATCGGTCCACAGTTGGACCTTCTGCTGCTGAAAAGTTTTGTTTTTTGGAAGTTCAGCTGCTTGATCATGCCACCATGTTTTAAGGTGGTATGTTGATGTGCAATGACCAAAAGAACTGAGGAAATGTCACGCCTCACTGGGGTAGAGCACTGGAAATCGAGTCCTGTTATTCACAGAGTTGTCACAAAAGTTAAAAATTTTATAAAAGTGTGCAAAACCCCTAATTTATCTGTATTGGGTAGACTAGCTTAACAGAAAGCATTGTTATTTAACAAGACCCATTATTTATTACGAATAACTGGATTCTAATCACAGGCAAGCACTCACTAAATTCCAACAAACTCCCTTGTAAAATCCCCTGCACACATGTACACACAGGAAAAAAAAATTGGTGTTATGGGTACAGGGAAAAGAATACTGGAAAAACTGTTCAATAACATCAGTCTTCGGGATTTGATGGAGTGTTCCTTTTAATATCTTCAGTTCTTTGATATTTTCCTTCAAGTCCTCTCACTTCTTCACAGGAGGCACAGAGCAACTGGTTCATAAATTATGAAGTATCTTTTTTAGTGGTTAAAAGCAACAGCTTACTAAAACTGGTAGAAGGAAGTAAACTGGATTTCTTCACGCTTTAGGTATCTTACTGGAGAGAGAAGCACTCTGTCTATCCTTTCAGTGGTCCAAAGGCCAGTATCGTTCATACCTAGGAACCAAACAGACAATTATTGTCACAACTGGTGACAACTCCCCAAACCAGTTAACAGCCTGTTGTTTGCTGAATTTCACTTTGAATCATAGGGTCCCTACAGTGTGGAAACAGGCCCTTCGGCCCAACAAGTCCACACCGAACTTCAGAGCATCCTACCCATACCCATCCCTCTATAACCCACCTAATCTACACCTCCCTGAACACTACGGGCAATTTAGCATGGTCAATCCATCTAGCCTGCACATCTTCGTACAGACACTGCACTCCTCCCCAACCGCCAGAGCCGGCCCATCTACAACATCTTCCACCACTGCTTGAACAAAGCAGAACAAATTTAAATAACTTTTTTTTTGAAAGTACAGCAATTCTCTTATCAGTCTTTTGTTGTAGAACGGTCATCTGTTCAGTCCATTATTAAAATAAAGTAAAAAGATGTCATCTTGACGGAAGGTGAAGCTCCGATAGACAGAATAACACTAGATGAATGAACCCAGTCTACGTATGCATTTATATTTTTCGACAACCTGTCCACAATCAAGCACTTTCTTTTTTTGGTGTCATGTTGTGTTGATTATTCTGCAACCAGTTGTGATAAGCTTTTGTTTGAATGATTTATCCTCTTTTACTCTGTAGAGTAAATATCGTGAGTACCCGAGACGGTCGGTTATTACACTCTCTTGACCTACCTAGAGTGACTTTGCTGGCATTTTCTCCTCAAAGCAATATCTTGACAACATGGCAACCTTACATGAGTGAGTAATTCAAAGCAGTGTAATTCCTTGTTCAGCATTTTGTCCTCTGTAATTACACGATGAGACTGCTTGAAAAGAGGAGAGGTGGGTCGCGTTTGGTTCAAGGAAATGTCAATATGATAGTATTTATTTTGTTAAAATGTGATTGCCCCATGAGTTGAATGCCTGACCTGTTACAGACAAAATAGTAAATCAGGAGTTTCCATCAAGTGACAGAGGGCTGCCAGAGAACAGCCATTGCTGTCCAACCTTTTTGTCGTCATTAGTCATGTAAGTGCAAACTCTGTTGACTTGAAAACCACATATAGAGTTCAGACACATGTTCCAGTTAAACGATATATGTCTGAAATCGTATGAACATATCATGGTTTTCTACTTTTTGATGTATCCAGCAATGATGAAACAAAGGTTATAAGATGTAGCAGAAGTAGGACATTGTGCATGCTCACTAATAATGGCTCACGGCTGATGTGATTGTCAAGACCACTTTCCTACTTTTTCCCCCTACCCCATGATTTCCTTACAGATTTAAAAAAAGTCTATCTCAGCCTTGAATATAGCCTTGACTCACTGCAAAGTGGTTGACAATGAACAACCCTCTAAAATCACCAAGCAAGCCACTTAGTTCAACTAAATTAGGAAATGGGCAACAAATGCTGGCCTTGCCAGTGATGCCCATTTCACATGAAAGAACAAACCTCCCCATCAAAGTTTGCAAGTGATTCCTTACCAGTTGAGTAAGGTACTGCGGGTATTCTACCTGAGGAAACAGTCTTTTGAAGAAAGAGATTGTTAATCAGAAGTGAGTCTAAAGTGAGTATTTTGTGTTTTCATAATACAAACTGCAAAAACCTGTCCAAACCAGGGTAACCATATGACATATTTTTATGGAAGACTGGAATACACTGTCTTAAAATGTGCTTTGTTCTGGTTCAATTGAAATGTCCAGAAGAAATTGTACTGTTATCTGAAAAGGAAGAATATTCAGAGTTACGGGTAGAAGCCAGGAGAATAGCACGAAGTGAATTGCTCATTCAGAGAGCTGGTGCAGACGTGATGGACTGAGCGACTGTCTACACTGTAATAATTCTGTGATTTTGTGAAGTGCCGGCCCTCTAATTACTAAAACTAATTAAGTTACATTTGCAAAATCTTGTCAAATTTAAATGTCTATGGCCAAATGGCAGTCTGCTTATCACGTGTACATTGCGGACTGTATCTTATTGTGAAATCCAATTTTGTTCATCAAGGCCATATAGTGGAAAAACAAACGTTAATTGCAATTGGTCAGTTTATACTTGGTAACGCTGTCAGCTTTGATATTTTATAGGAGTAGTATTGTTTGCAGCAAGGACGTTATTTCTTGTCATTTTATACTTATTTAGTAGGATCTCATGGATTATGCAGTTTATTCCTGTTTATTGCTTATAGCTTTTGGGAGAAAAATCATGAAAATGTGAATAGTTTTAAGCAATGTTCTCTCAAAGCTGGCTGCTCCAAGATATTACGTGTGGCAATTGGCATGCCGACCTCAGCATCGACCTTCAGTTCCAGAGGTCGCTGTTGTGCACTTCTCTCGGAGGCCCTTGCAGCCTCAGCAAAAATTAGAGAGATCACTGCTATTCAAGCTTTCTTAAATCATTCATCATTATTGATTGTGGAACGACCTCTGAGTCGGATTGTGGAGGCAATAACCTGGAGTCATTTAAGGAACAGATGCAGTGATTGGGTGGGGAGATATGGATTTAATGTTTTTCTTGGGTAGATGTGTTTGGAAGTATGACATTGTCTTTGTCACCCAAGCTTCTCTTGCCCTATTGCGGGGATTTGAACATCAGGTGACTCAAGTACCATCATGATGAACAAATAATATTTCATTGTGATTTTACCCAAAAAAGCTATAGTTATTTATATAATAATTAACACGAGCACCAGCATTTCAAACTCCAATCCCCTGCTTATCTCTTATCTTGGATAATTCTGCCTAATGTATTGTCTTTGTGGTTGTTGAATGTCACCAATAATCCTTTCTGCTGTTGAATGGCATTTCTCTTATCTCATTTCTGCCTCTATTAATACCCTCTCGCTAGCCTGGTCTGAGAAGGCTGAGGGGTGAACTAACAGAGTTAGTAACAGTTTGGAAGGAACCCATTGTTCTTTTTGGGTGTGACCAAAACAAGGGCTGATTAGTATAAGAAAATCACTGAGTAAGCTGTGCAAGAGAAGCTATTTTAGCTGAACAGTGGGAAGCACGTAGAACTCAACATCACAGGTAGTAGTTAAGACAAATAGCATTGATGCATTTAAAGAGAAGGTCACTGTGAATATAGGGGAGGTAGGTATAAAGAATATGTTGATAGGTTAAATCAAACTGTGTGTAGCATAAGTGCTAGCATGAACCATTTAAACCGAACGAGCAATTTCCCATGTCTAAACACTATAATTCTTAAAATCAAACATCATAAATCATTATTGGCATGCAACTTCTCACAGCTAAACAAAGTGCATAAACCCAAGGGGAAGTGCAATTTAAACATATGTTTTTAAAGCAGCTTTTCTCCCTCATTCAAAAGGATCAATTCAAACACCAGTGATAATAGGTACTGCAGATGCTGGAGAATCCGAGATAACAAGGTGTGGAGCTGGATGAACACAGCAGGCCAAGCAGCATCATAGGAGCAGGAAAGCTTGACGTTTCGGGCCTAGACGGTCTAGGCCGGAAACGTCAAGCTTTCCTGTTCCTATGACGCTGCTTGGCCTGCTATGTTCATCCAGCTCTACAATTCAAACACCAGTGGCTTGTTTTGTTTTCCTGATGTGATATAAACCACTTTGACTTTGCTATGAAAAGCACAACAGTCTTAATTTACTGGCAATTGACACATTGGTTAAGAATGTCTTGCAGTGTTAGTTAATGGAAATTTCATGTGTATAACAATAACTTGTAAATTTCTGTTCACATCAATATGTGATATGAGTGCTGCATTAAAAGCCCAGTTCTGGCACTAGCACTGGCACCTTTCTATGAGCAAGACTAGCTGAGCTGTACAGATCAGGAAGATCCCACAATTAATTTATGTTGAGTACCTCATTTGATTTCAACATGAGGCCTTGACATGGCGGAAATTTTGGCCGGGCTTACTGCTCTCCTCACTGTTCAGGACACACTGCTGACAGTGTTTGACTGTAAACGTTGGGTGAGGACAGTAACAGGCTTGATTGTAATGCTTCTATAGTCAGGTATCCTGCTAATATTCATTGCCAAGGCACATACATGGTTAATAGCCTCAGCACTAGAGCTGTTTCTCCACCAGCATTGAATATATTTTCAAAATAAATTGGAATGGAGTGAAAATTGGCAAAAAAAATGAAAGGGTGTTACTGCTAATATTTTGATTATCTCCTTTGCCGGTCTTCAGTACCTGGTGGCTATGGGAGAGCAATAGTGTACATATGATAAAAATGTAGTTAATGGAAGCCATGAAAACTAACAGCATGCCTATTCACGGCAAACGTCATAGTGCTACCATGTTTTTCTTGCTTTTAGCAACCAAAAATAATCCACAAGGAGAACCAAACCTGCAGATTTGGGATCTTCAAACTGGACAATGTCTCAACTCATTCTTCCAAAAGAAAATGCAAGGCTGGTAAATATGAGAGATTACAAGCAGTAGTTGTTATTTTATGTTACAGATATTTTTGAATCAACTTGTTTAGAGATGTTATTCCACAGCACTGGAGGAGGTGAAACTTGAACCTGGGTCTCCTGTCTTGGAGTTAACAATGTGTGATGTATTATTAGTGCAGGAGTTGTGCAACTTATTTGAATGATATCATGAGTCTTTGAACTTGATTACTTTCTTCAGTCATCATGTACAAATAGCTTATTTAATCAAGGCTGGTTAATTCTCTGTCAAACCTTGAGAAGTTTTATCAGGAATATCCTAAATAAATATCATCACAGCCTTGCAAATATGCTTCCTAATGACATCTGGCTATTTGGGTCAAGAGCTTTAGCAAAGGCAACTTGATGTTCAGAAGCAGTCATGTACATCTTGGGATAGCTTTAAAATTTGCCTGTTGAGGTGCAAAGGAATCGCCAGACATAAAAAAGCACCAAGGTCCCTTAAGTTTGCTTTCGACTAGCCACATGACACAATGATTGAGGAGTTGTTGACTAACCATAACAATCAGTTTCAATCACGTTACTCTATATCAGGCCCAGAAATGACAGGAGATAAACGCTTAGAGCTCTGAGAGCCGTTT
Source organism: Ginglymostoma cirratum (assembly GCA_024137785.1). Classification (NCBI taxonomy): domain Eukaryota; kingdom Metazoa; phylum Chordata; class Chondrichthyes; order Orectolobiformes; family Ginglymostomatidae; genus Ginglymostoma; species Ginglymostoma cirratum. The sequence goes on along the minus strand of JAHRHZ010000017.1, from coordinate 42,885,206 downwards.
TTCCTTCCCAGCCTGCTAGACCTACCATGTAGAATGGCTCAAATTACAAAATGATTCCAGGTGTAGGTATTTTTGTGTTGGTAAGGTGTTATGCATGGCACTGTCCCATCCAAAGTAAGCAAACTTCACACCTCTGGCAGCACCTGAGACCCAACTTTTCATAATTTCCTTCACTCAGTATGAGTGCAAAAGAACATGACTTGCAGGTTGTAGGCCATCACTGATTCGACTCTCAATCCATCAGCGACAATGACTGTCCACACAAGTTGTGGTGAAGTTGACTGTCTGAAGTGGGAACCTCATGGTGGTGAAAACAGGCAATAAAATGGATATCACAAAATTCAAATACAAAATTTCAAACATTTTATATTGGTATCCATAGCTGTGGAGAGACTAGCTAACCCCTTCGTAATGCTTTTAATTCAATAACAGAATTTACTTCAAGAAGTTTATAAAATCGTGAGGGGCATGGATAGGGTGAATAGTCAAAGTATTTTCCCCAGGGTAGGAGAGTCCAAAATTGGAGAGCATGGGTTTAAGGTGAGAGGGGAAAGATTTAAAAGGGACCTGAGGGGCAATTTTTTCATGCAGAAGGTGGTAGGTATATGGAATGAACTGCTAGAGGAAGCGGTGGAGGCTGGTAGAATTACAGCATTTAAAAGGTATCTGGATGGGTATATGAATAGGAAGGGTTTAGAGGGATGTGGGCCAAATGCTGGCAAATGGGACTAGATTAATTCGGGTACCTGGTCAGCATGGACATGTCGGACTGAAGCATCTGTTTCCGTGCTGTACATCTCTATGATTGTACTTCCCTGGGTCAAAATAGTTGCTTCTACTAGCAGATTTGTGCTGTATTAGGAAGCAAATTAAGAAAGGGCTATCAAAGCATGGTGGTGAGATAGTGGAGAATAATCCCAGTAAAATGTAGAAAATATTTAACAATTCTTAGTATGCAGTACGAGCTGAATGATTTTGAAAATCTGATCTCTGATGTTTTAGTTGTTTGTGTTAATAGCTGTCTTTTTTTTTTCTTTGGTTTAGGTGCCCCTGTTGGTCAGACAATGAAAGTATTTGTGCTCGAAATGTAAACAATGAAGTGCAGTTTTTTGAGAACAATGATTTTGGTATGTGACCTCTTCTGAATCACTGAGGAGTCCATTAAATTGTACAAAATATTAGTCAGTGAATCTTGAATGTCATTATTACATACAATGCTAGTTGTCAGAGTGTCTGCATAAAAAATATATTATGTATGAACTTAAAACAACTATTTTCAATGATGGTGTGATTTGACAGCAAGAATGCTGATATGTTTAGCAGTTTAGGGGTCACTACACATCAAATAGGGATAGAATTCTGTTTTTCTATAGTTGTATTGTAATTTATTCACCACAGTCTCAGTAGAAAATGGCCTCAACAGCCTAAAGCAAAACATAAAATGTGCACAGCCTCCTCAAGACAGACAAAGACATCATTTAATACTGAACCATACCCACAAGATCCTCACTTCAGTCCATGTGCCGAGTTGGCTACTCTTGTTTGCGAGAACACCTTTGACATATCTAGCTTCAAATGAGAAAAGCAAAGCATGAGCTTTCTATTCATTTTCACTGTCAGACACCAAAAAGGACTAGTTAGGAGAAGCAAAAAGAAAGTTGCTGGAAAAGCTCAGCAGGTCTGGCAGCATCTGTGGAGAAAAAATCAGAGTTAATGTTTCGAGTCTGGTGACCCTTCCTCAGAACTAGACCCGAAACGTTAACTGAGCTTTTCCAGCAACTTTGTTTTTGTTCCTGATTTACAGCATCCGCAATTCTTTTGGTTTCCACTTAGGAGAAGATCTGGAGGACTGTTCCTCTGCAAGATCTGATATCTTTTACAGAGAGGCTGGTAGAAAATTAAGATTTTGTTTTATAAAATGGTCACCCTGAAATCATTTTTAAATTCTAAAATTAAGTACAAGTTTATGTAGATAGTGCATTTGGCAAATCTGATGTGATGTAAATTGAATTACACTTTAAAAGAGGCATGTGTAATTTCCATCGAGGGCAGTTAGGGGTGGGCAATAAATGCTGGCCTTGCCAGGGACACTCAAATCCCTCAATGATTAAATTAAAAAACTCCATAACTCACCGTTCCTGTCATCCACTCTATTCCATTTCTTCTCTTGTCCAAAATCGCGAATGTGAAACTGTACGTAAAGAAGGCTACGAGACAAAATTTCCTCACAATGTTTGCTCATATATAAATACTGTGCGGGAATTTTACAAAACAACATTCTGTGGACCATTTTAAGTGATGTTGATTTTCCCCCAATCCAGGTAAAATAGCGAACAAACTCCATTTGCAGAAGGTGGCAGATTTTGCTTTGTCACCAGGAGCTCAGCCCTGCAAGGTACTTCATCATTCACTTCTACTTGTTATGTGTGTTGCTCATTATTTTCCACTAGTACATTTATAAGGATGTTTGTTGTTGAGTAAAGCCATTTCCTTGTTAGAATTATAGAAGCCTTTTAAGTTTGGCTGTTTATTTTGATTAATTTAACTGCGACATTCATTTTGTGTATCTTGCTTCTGTGAGAAATGAGAAAGTACATTTAGTTCATTCCAGCTGAAATTACCCACCACAACTCCAATATCCTTCCACCACCCCAATCAGTTTCATTGCAGCATCCACCTGTACTTGAAATTATTCTAGGATTCATTCCTAGCGTTGGTCACTCCTTATGTGATGCACTGAGAATCATAGAATCCCTACAGTGTGGAAACAGGCCTTTTGGCCCAACAAATCCACACCAACTATCACAGCATCCCCCCCACTGACCCATCCCCCTATAACCCACCTAATCTACACATCCCTGAACACTATGGGCAATTTAGCATGGCCAATCCACCTAGCCTGCACATCTTTGGACTGTGGGAGGAAACCGGAGCACCCGGAGGAAACCTACGCAGACACGGGGACAATGTGCAAACTCCACACAGACAGTTGCCCAAGGGTGGAATCGAACCCAGGTCCCTGGCACTGTGAGGCAGCAGTGCTAACTACTGAGCCACCGTGCCGCCCTGTTCTTAATGCCAATCTAATATTTGTCGTTTGATGATTTGAACCTTTCTCCCCTGAGCTACAGGTACTATTTAATGTGAATTTACCTTTCCCAGATTGTTTATATTTAAATACACAGCATTTACATAGAATGTACAAAAGGAAAATTTGGTCTGACCCAAGACATTAATGCTTGTGGTCTCTCTGCTCCTCCTGCATTGCCCCCAACAGCAGAGGAAAATCCCAAATTTTGCCAGTTTTCCTTATAATTTAACCTTACACCACCAGGGGTCAGCCTTATGATTTTTCTCCGCACAGCCTCCAGAACTTTAATGGCTCTGTGGCTCAACATCTAAATCCTACACATTTGGGGGTCAGTTAGCTCAATTGGCTGGATTGTTGATTTGTAATGCAGAGTGACGCCAATGGCGTAGGTCAGCTGATGTCACCATGAAAGCGTTAGCTTTTCGACCTCACCTCTAACATGAGTTTTTGTGACCTTCAGGTTAAACTACCACCTGTTGCCACTGTTTAATGAGAGAACAGCCCTGCAGTGCCCTGGGAGCATGGTGACTTTACTTCAACTCATTCACACTCGCTTATAAAAAAAACACAAGAAGTAGGTGGCACGGTGGCTCGGCGGTTAGTACTGCAGCCACCCAGCGCCAGGGACCCGCGTTCAATTCCATCCTTGGGTGACTGCCTGTGTGGAGTTTGCACGTTCTCCCCGTGTCTGTGTGGTTTCCTCTGGGAGCTCCGGTTTCCTCCCACAGTCCAAAGATGTGCAGGTTAGGTGGATTGGCCACGCTAAATTGTCCCATACTGTCCAGGGATGTGTAGATTAGGTGGATTAGCCAAGGTAAATGCAAGGTTACAGAGATAGGATAGGGGGTTGGGTCTGGGTTAAATGCTGTTCGGAGGGTTGATGTGGATTTGATGGGCAGAATGTCCTACTTCCACACTGTAGGGAATGATTCCAGGGGCAAATGGAGACCACATGGCTTTGTCAACCCTGCTCCACCACTGTATCTGATCATGGCTGATCTTGGGCTTGAACTCAATTTTTCTACCTACTCCCAATATCCCTTGGTTTCCTGAGACACCAAAAATCTGTCTATCCAGTGTTATACATACTCTGCGACTGAGCATCCATAACCCTCTGGGGTAGAGAAGTCCAAAGATCCACACCTTTTGACTGCAGTAAATTTTCATAATCTCAGTACTAAATTATCAGCTCCTCACCTAAAACTGTGCCCCAAGTGTTTTAGATTCCCCAGCCATTGGAAACCATCCCTCAGTCTACCCTATCAGGTTTCTTCAGAATCTTGCATATGTGAGATTACTTCTAAACTCCAGAAAATCCAGACCTAATTTTCTCCGCGACTAAACATGCCCCAGCCACCTGACCAGAGGGACTAATTTAATGAAGTTTTGCTGTACTACTTGCAATGCAAGTTTACCATTGCTTAGCTAAAGTGACCAAAGCTGCAGATAGTGTTCCAGATATGGTCTTGTTAAAACCCTGTATAATTGTGGCAAGGCTTACTCTTGTATTCAAATCTTCTTGAATTAAATGCCATCATGCTATCTGCCTTCATAAATTGCCTGCTGTACCTGCATTTTAATGTCAAAGAACACAGAAAGTTACAGCACAGGAACAGGCCCTTCGGCCCTCCAAGGCTGCGCCGATCCAGATCCTCTGTCACCTATTTTCCAAGGATCTATATCCCTCTGCTCCCTGCCCATTCATGTATCTGTCTAAATACATCTTAAATGACGCTACCGTGCCCGCCTCTACCACCTCCGCTGGCAACGCGTTCCAGGCACCCACCACCCTCTGCGTAAAGAACTTTCCACGCATATCTCCCTTAAACTTTTCCCCTCTCACCTTGAAATCGTGACGCCTAGTAATTGAGTCCCCCACTCTGGGGGAAAAAACTTCTTGCTATCCACCCTGTCTGTACCCCTCATGATTTTGTAGACCTTAATCAGGTCCCCCCTCAACCTCTGTCTTTCTAATGTAAATAATCCTAATCTACTCAACCTCTCTTCATAGCTAGCGCCCTCCATACCAGGCAACATCCTGGTGAACCCCCTCTGCACCCTCTCCAAAGCATCCACATCCTTTTGGTAATGTGGCGATTCAGAACTGTACGCAGTATTCCAAATGTGGTCGAACCAAGGTCCTATACAACTGTAATATGACCTGCCAACTCTTGTACTCTGTACCCCATCCGATGAATGAAAGCATGCCGTATGCCTTCTTGACCACTCTATTGACCTGCATTGCCATCTTCAGGGTACAATGGACCTGAACACCCAGATCTCTCTGTGCATCAATTTTCCCCAGGGCTTTTCCATTTACCGTACAGTTCGCTCTTGAATTGGATCTTCCAAAATGCATCACCTCGCATTTGCCTGGATTGAACTCCATCTGCCATTTCTCCGCCCAACTCTCCAATCTATCTATATTCTGCTGCAGTCTCCGACAGTCCCCTTCACTATCTGCTACTCCACCAATCTTAGTGTCATCTGCAAACTTGCCAATCAGACCAACTATACCTTCCTCCAGAACATTTATGTATTTGACAAACAACAGTGGTCCCAACACGGATCCCTGTGGAACACCACTGGTCACAGTTCTCCATTTTGAGAAACTCCCTTCCACTACAACTCTCTGTCTCCTGTTGCCCAGCCAGTTCTCTATCCATCTAGCTAGCACACCCTGGACCCCATGCGACTTCACTTTCTCAATCAGCCTCCCATGGGGAACCTTAACAAATGCCTTACTGAAGTCCATGTATATGACATCTACAGCCCTTCCCTCATCTATTAACTTTGTCACTTCCTCAAAGAATCCAGTGAAGTTGGTAAGACATGACCTTCCCTGCACAAAACCATGCTGCCCGTCACTAATAAGCCCATTTTCTTCCAAATGTAAATAGATCCTATCCCTCAGTATCTTCTCCAGCAGCTTCCCCACCACTGACGTCAGGCTCACTGGTCTATAATTACCTGGATTATCCTTGCTACCGTTCTTAAACAAGGGGACAACATTAGCAATTCTCCAGTCCTCCAGGACCTCACTGTGCTCAAGGATGCTGCAAAGATATCTGTTAAGGCCCCAGCTATTTCCTCCCTTGCTTCCCTCAGTAACCTGGGGACTTGTTCATCTTAATGCCTTTTAGAATACCCAACACTTACCCCCTCCTTATGTCGACTTGACCTAGAGTAATCAAACGTCCATCCCTAACCTCAACGTCCGTCATGTCCCCCTCCTCGGTGAATACCAACGCAAAGTACTCATTAAGAATCTCACTCATTTTCTCTGACTCCTCACTTGACTTCCCTCCTTTGTCCTTGAGTGGGCCAACCCTTTCTCTAGTTACCCTCTTGCTTCTTATGTACCAATAAAAGGCTTTGGGATTTTCCTTAACCCTGTTTGCTAAAGATATTTCATGACCCTTTTTAGCCCTCTTAATTCTTCGTTTCAGATTGGTCCTACTTCCCCGATATTCTTCCAAAGCTTCGTCTATTTTCAGTTGACTAGACCTTATGTATGCTTCCTTTTTCCTCTTTGCTAGTCTCACAATTTCACCTGTCATCCATGCTTCCCTAATCCTGCCCTTTCTATCCCTCATTTTCACAGGGACATGTCTGTCCTGCACTCTAATCAACCTCTCTTTAAAAGCCTCCCACATATCAAATGTGGATTTACCCTCAAACAGCTGCTCCCAATCCACATTCCCCAGCTCCTGCCTAATTTTGCTATAGTTGGCCTTTCCCCAATTTAGCACTCTTCCTTTAGGAGCACTCTCGTCTTTGTCCATGAGTATTCCAAAACTTACGGAATTGTGATCACTATTCCCAAAGTAATCCCCTACTGAAATTTCAACCACCTGGCCGGGCTCATTCCCCAACACCAGTATGGCCCCTTCCCAAGTTGGACTATTTATGTACTGCTCTAGAAAACCTTCCTGGATACTCCTTACAAATTCTGCTCCATCTAAAACCCTAACACTAAGCGAATCCCAGTCAATGTTGGGGAAATTAAAATCTCCCATCACCACCACCCTGTTGCTCCTACATCTTTCCATAATCTGTCTACATATTTGTACCTCTATCTCACGCTCGCTATTGGGAGGCCTGTAGTACAGCCCCAACGTTGTTACCGCACCCTTCCTATTTCTGAGCTTTGCCCATATTGCCTCACTGCTCGAGTCCTCCACAGTGCTCTCCTTCAGCACAACTGTGATATCCTCTTTGACCAGTAATGCAACTCCTCCACCCCTTTTACCTCCCCTCTACCTTAGCCACTGCCCAAATATATCAGTTAACTCACCTTCCCAGAACGCAATTCGACCGCTCCCACTCAGCTCTGCTGCCGAAATGAAGAACTTACCTTCCCAGCAGGACCCTGGTCCTCGCTCTCACCGCTCCTACTGCTGCTGCAAAAATGGAGGCTACTGAATCCACGAGGTAAGTATTTAAATGGGAAACTTACCTTCCCGGCAGCTCCCTGGTCCTCGCTCTCACCGTTCCGGCTGCTGCTGCGAAAATGCTACATTCTTTGTCTGACCACAGTCGGAATTCTTTGAGCACCAATATTTACAAATTTTTAAAAGTTCTTCTTTTCTATTGTGAATTACTTTACACTTTCCCACATGAAAATTGCATTGTCATTTTATTGCCCCACTCTTAAGCGTGCCTTCACATGTTTTTCCCAAGCTTGCTTTCCACTTAGCTTTGTATCATCAGCAAACTTTGATATATTACTGTCTGTATCGTTATCTAAATCATGAATGTAGCCTGTAAATAGCTGAGGCCCCAGTAATGACACTTGCCATACTACACGAGTAACTTTCTATCAGCTAGAAAAGACTCCATTTATGTCCACTCTCTACTTTTTGTTTGGTAACTAATCCCCTTCCAGTTCTGATATATTATACTATTCCATGACCCTTTGAGGTGTAGGGCTTTTGTTATATGTCAAGCAACTTAATTTGGAAGAAAATGTTTGCCTGTAATGTTAGACATCATAAAACAATGCTTTTTGAAATAATAAATAAAACTCTCCTTCGGTCACCTTCGCCTCCGTGCCCATTTCTTTGGACAAGAGTCTTCTCCCTGTCCCAAAGACCCCTTTGCTCAGCTCCAACCCCCTGCCTCCACCTGGACCCCTCCCTTTTTCAGCAATTTCTATTTTTGTCTATGATTTACAGTATTCACAGTTTTTTCATTTTTAAATAAAAGTTAATGTTAGAAATATCCCCTAATTCTGCTCTCTTTTACAAACTCCCTGCCTTTTCTTTATTGGTGCGAAGTGTTAGAATTTTCAGTAGTGTCAATCATGACAATTCATACTGACTGCTTAGAGTTGTACTTTCCATGCCATTGTTTGTGCATTTATGATTAACACCACAGTGCAGTCACCTAACGTGACACATTTAACGTTAGCTTGCAAAAGAAGCGGAGGAACGTGTCCATGGAACTTAACAATACTTGAGGCAGACGGGAAGCCTGTGTAGACATCAGAGTTTAAATGGAAGACAAAATTACATCAAGCTTAGCATACTGCAGAAGGAAGCAAAGCAGAAAGAAAATTGGTGACGAGATGTGTATGTGAGGTGGGGATATCTGCCCTCTGTATATGAAGTGGGGATATCTGGCAGTAGGGTGATGGTGTCTTTTTGATTGGTGCTGATGTCCTTACATCAAGCGGTGAGAATCTGTACATGATGTAGTAGATGCCTGTGCAAGCGATAGTTTCAAGTACAAATTTAGAATTGACCAGACCCTACCTTTTTCTTACTGTAAAAGGTTGCAGTTTATGTGCCTGGATCTAAGGGTGCGCCGTCATTTGTTCGATTATACCAATACCCCAACTTCGAAGGTCCTGCCTCTGCCTTGGCAAATAAAAGTTTTTTTAAGGCTGACAAAGTGACGATGCTTTGGAATAAGAAAGGTAAGGTTTACTTGAATTGAGACCAACACTTGGGGCTGAATTTTACGTTGTCCCACTGGCAGGTTTGCTGTCCATAAAATTCCTCGGATGGTCTTCTCACCAGGCTTCTGTCTGCTCTGACCTCTTCACAGTGACATGGGTGAAGCCAACACCAGCCTGTCCACCCACTCCGACCAAATTGAAGCCCTTGAGTGGCCTATTCGTACCCGACTAAATGGGCCAAATTACTTCTTCCTACTCTGTACTAATTCTTTGACCTATGGGCTATTTCCTGCTCAGCCTCAATTTGCAGGGAAGTGGAAAGTAACCCTGCTCAGGCAGTGTGGAGAGGTGGAGGGAATGTCTCCATTCAACAGCAGGGTGGAGAGGGGGTCTTTCCCCTCCACTGCCACAAGGCCCTCCCAGTCTCTCCATCTTCACCCTTCTCAGCCCAGTCACCTGGGTCTCACCTTTCGTCCCTGCCCTGAGATCTCAATAATTACCTGATCTTTGGATACCTGAGACTTCGACCCTGTGGAAGGCTTGCAGTCTCAGTCCAGTCCATTTCAGCTTTTTGTACTGCTGGAATGAGAAAGCAGGTGGACCATGTAATTGCTGTCTGAGCTGGAATTTCTGACTGAATGAGGGACGTACAGAATATCCTGCTGAACATTTTCTGTATCCTCTTTAAAGCCTCCACATTCCTCTGTTGTAACCAGAACTGCATGCAATATTCCAAATGTGGTCTAACAAAAGTTCAATACAACTGCAACATGCCTTGCCAATTTTTGTACTCTGTGTCTCAAGCAATGAAGGAAAGCATGCTATACACCTTCTTGATGACCTTATCCACTTGTGTTGTCACTTTCAGAGAATTGTGGACCTGTACACTTAGATCCCTCAGTATGTTAATGCTTCTGAGTGTTCTGCCGTTTACTGTATACCTTCCTCCTGCATTAGACCTTCCAACATGTATCACCTCACATTTGCCTGAATTAAACTCCATCTGCCATTTCTCCATCCAAGTTTCCAGCCTATCTATGTCCTGCAGTATCCTCTGGCAATCCTTCTCACTATCCATACCTCCCCCAATCTTTATGTCATCTGCAAAATTACTAATCAGGCCACCCACATTCTCCTCAAACTCACTTATAGATATTACCAATAACTTTGGTCCCAGCACTGATCCCTGTGGAACGCCAGATCGCCAGCTTAGAAAAATACCCTTCCACCACAACTGTCTGTCTTCTATGACCAAGCCAGTTCAGTATCCATCTTCCTAGTGCACCCTGGCTATCATGTGACTTCACCTTTTGTATCAGGCTGCCGTGAGGGACTTTGTCAAAGGCCTTACTGAGGTCCATATAGACAACATCCACCGCTCTGCCGTCATCAAACATTTTTGTCACTTCCTCAAAAAACTCAATCAAGTTTTGAGACACAGCCTCCCCTGCACAAAGCCATGCTGCGTATCAGTAATAAGTCTATATTTTTTCCAAGTATTAATAAATCCTCTTCCTAAGTATCTTCTCCAATAATTTCCCTACTACTGACATGTGGCTCACTGACATGTAATTTCATGGGTTACCCCTGCTCTCCTTCTTCAACAAAGGGACAACGTTGGCTATTCTCCAGTTGTCTGGGATCTCTCCTGTAACTAAAGAGTATACAAAGATTTCGTACAAGGCCCCAGCAATTCCCTCCCTCACGCCCTTCACTATTGAGGGATAGATCCTATCAGGTCCTGGGGACTTGTATACATTAATGCTTTTCTAAACCTCAAACCATTTTTATGTCAATATATTCTAGAATATTAATGTACCACTCTTTATATTCACCACTCACCATGTCCTTCCCCTTTTGTGAATACCGAAGCAAAGTAATTGTTAAGGACCTTACTCACTTCCTCTGACTCCACACATAAAATACCTCCTTTGTCCTTGAGTGGACCTACACTTTCCCTAGCTACTGTCTTGTTCCTTATATACATATAAAATGCCATGGGATTTTCCTTAATCCTGTTTGCCAAGGTCACTTTTGGCCCTTCTAACTCCTTGTTTAAGTTCTTTACTGCTATGTTTATATTTCTCAAGGGCTCTGTCTGTCTTCAGTTTCCTAATCCTTACAAATGGCTCCTTTTTCCTTCTGACTAAGCTCACAATTTCTCTTGTCATCCAAGAATCCTGACTCTTGCCCTCCTTATCCTTCACTTTCACAGAAATGTGCTGGCCCTGAACTCTAATCAACTGGCCTTTAAAAGATCCCCACATGACAGATGTGAATTTACCCCCAAATAGCCACCCTTAATCTACATTCTCCATGATCTTTGTATAAATATGCCATATTTCCAGTGAGTTGTAGTTAAGACATGTTGCATTAAGCTGAAATATTGTCTAGCCAATTTGGGTGCTCAATACATACTGAGTGGGGAAAAATCTTTCCCCTTGAGGGTTTACAGATGCCAAAATTAACGGAATGCTTGAACTGGTTCAACTGACTGGGATGGTCAGTGTGTATGACTCAAGACCCTCCACTCAGTGAAGGGAGTAAATGCAAATTTTTAAAGCATTTATTGAGTATGCTTCACTTTAACGTAACCTGAGTCTCGTTCCAAATATTCAAGGTTTAGCCTTTTGCCTCGTTTCTTTAAGCTCATTTGTGGCAAGGCGAAAACAAGCTGTTTGTATGTTCAGCCGCTAATATCAGATGAGCACACCTTTTCACATTTGTCTTGGCTATTGCTAGGTCCTCCTTTATTTTTCCTCACTCCTCCTCGAAGATTGTGGTAGTGAGAATGGGAATTCTCCCTGTGGTGACATGATGGGCCAAAGGGCCTGTTAATGATATGAACCCATTTTCTGTGGCTCCAGTGCCTAGTATGTTGCCCTCTTGTGGCCTCAAAGCTAAATTAAATTTCATTTCTTTGTTTTGGCTGTGTCAGTATTTTGATAACATTGGTCATTGAATTTCTTAAACTAATGTAAGTTGCAGAGCAAGACTGCTTCTCCTTTCAGTTTCATTAAGTTACTGCTCTGAATTTTCTGACTTCAAATTTTAGGATTTCTGGTTCAAAGAAAGAACTCAGCAAGTGACCACTCAAACATAAAGACGTAACAATAACTTTTTGGATGCCATAATCACCCATCGTTGTATCAAACCACACTGAGAATAATGTTCCAGAATGTAACAATAGCAGTGTTGCAATTTCCCCGTCAATTAGAGAGAGAGAGAGAAATGAGACAGAGGTCTTGCTTTCTGATCACTATTCAGTAAACCCTGATAGAAAGTACAAGTGTGAATTGCTGGGTAAGGTTAGAATTTGGGATATCAGTTTTATACCTCCAATACCTACCTGAACTGTTCTGAGGAATGGTCACCGGACCTGAAACATTAACTCTGATTTTTCCTTCACAGATACTGCCAGACCTGCTGAGCTTTTCCAGCAACTTTGTGTTTGTTCCTGCTTTACAGCATCCGCAGTTCTTTCCGTTTTTATTTCACATTTCGCTGTTGGTAAGGGTCGTGTGAAGTGCCCTGGGACATTTCAAAGGTGTTAAGTACTATGTTGATGCAAATTGGTGCATGCCTGAGATTCTTAATAGGTGCTATCTTCCTTTAGGAACTGCTGTATTGGTGATAGCCAGCACGGATGTGGACAAGTCTGGAGCATCATATTATGGTGAACAAACCCTGCACTATATAGCATCTAATGGAGAAAGTGCATTAGTGCAACTGCGTATGTATTCTTTTTTCAGAATATGTTCTGCGAGCCGTTAATGTCTGTTGGTTGTTTGGTAAACAGAATCAAATTTTTCTTGCTTAAGGAAATCTATTTGTTACAAAACAGTTTCAAGGATATTGTTTAAAAATTCAGTCATGGTGTGTGTGTGCATTGCTGGCTGGGCAGCATTAATTGCTGATCCCCAGTTGCCCTTGAAAAGGTGATGGTGAGTCGACTTCTTGAACTGCTGCAGTCCACGTGATGGAGGTGGACCCACAATGCCATTACAGAGGGAGTTCCAGGAATTTGACCCAGTGACACTGAATGAAGTCATTATACTGTATGGCTTGGAGAAGAACTTTCAGGTGATGGTGTTCCTGTGGATCAGCTGTTCTTGGCCCTGTAGGGCAGTAGTGGTGATCGGCTTGGAAGGACTCTTGGTGAATTTCTGCACTGTATCTTGTGGGTGGTTCATACAGCTACTACTGAGTGTTGGTGAAGGAGGGAGTGAGTATATGTAGATATGGTACCAATCGTGTGGGCTGCTTTGTCCTGGATGGTGTCAAGCTGCTTGAGTTTTGGTGGAGCTGCACTTATCCAAGCAAGTGGGGAATATTACAGCACACATCTGACCTATGTCTTGTAGATGGTGGACAGGCTTTGGGAGTCAGAAGGTGAGCTACTCACTGCAAGATTGCTAGGCTCTAATGTGCTGTTTTATTCACAGTACTTATATGGCTAATCCAGTTCAGTTTCTGATCAGTGATAAGTCCCCACAATGCTGATAGTGGGCAGTTCAGTGATTGTAAGCCTATTGAATGACTAAGAGTGATGATTAGATTCTCCCTTGTTGGTGATGGTCATTGCATAGCACTTGTGTGACATGAATGTTACTTGCCACTTGTCAGCCCATTTCGGTCTTCCTGCATTATTTAGGTCTTCCTGCATTTGGACATGGACTACTTCAGTATCTGAGGGGTAGTGATGGTGCTGGATATTGATCATCAACAAACATCCCCACTTTTGACTTTATGATGGAGGCAAGCTTATTGATGAAGTAGCTGAAGCAATTAGGCCTTGAACATGACTCTAAGGAAAGCTGCAGAAATATTCTGGAGCTGAGATGACTGGTCTTTAACAACTGCAACCTCTTCCTTTGACTCTCAATAGCAGAGAGTTTTCCCTCTGATTATGATTGATGATCGTTTTGCTGAGGCACCTTGATGCCACACTTGGTTAAATACAGCCTTGAGATGTCAAGGGCAGTAAGTCACACATCAGTGATACTCAGTGATTGGCTGTAAACATCTAGAATTTCCTTTAACAAATTAAATTTGCATGTTACTTGTAGATAAAGGTTAACTTATTTGAAAAATTGAATTATAGAAATCGCAAATTTTGACTGATTTGATCCATTTTATTTATTACTGTCACATATTACAGTACAGTGAAAAGTGTTGTCTTATGTGCTTTATAGGCAGATTGTTCTATACAAGTGCATAAGGGTAACAGAACAGAGTGCAGGATACAGTGTTATAGCCACAGTGAAGGTGCAAAGAGAGATGAACATTAACATTAAAGAGGTCCATTCATAAGTCTGATAACAGCAGGGAAGAAGCTATTCTTGAATCTGTTCTTACATGTATACAAACTTTTATATGTTCTGCCCAATGGAGGAGGATGGAATGGGTATAACTGGGGTAGGAGGGGTCTTTGATTATGTTGGTTACTTTCCCAATGCAGTGGGAAGTATAGATGAAGTCAGTGGATGGGAGACTGGTTTGTGTGATGGACTGGGCTGTGTTCACAACTCTCTAGAGTTTCTTTCAGTCTTGAAAAGAGCAGTTGCCATGCCAAACTGTCATGCATCCAGACAGGATGCTTTCCATGATGCATCAATAAAAATTTGTAAGAGTTTTTACGGCCATGCCAAATTTCCTTAGCCTCCTGAGGAAGTAGAAAAGCATTGCTATGCTTTCTTGACCATTGTGTCAACATCGGTAGACCAGAACAGATTGTTGTTGTTTGTCACTCCCAGGATCTTCGCTTTTGATCATCTCCACCTCAGCACCCATAATGCAGACTGGGGCCTGCCCTCCACTCTGCTTCCTGAAGTCAATGACCAGTTCCTGAGATGTCTGTGCCACCTGTGATGCACATAATTGATCCAATGAAAATTCTCAGGCATTAGATTTGAGACATTTGGGTTGTTCTGGATTGTAATCCAATTCTCTAAAAGGTTAGAGATTGTCAATTGATTATCATGTCCATTCGTGATACATTAACATGTAGCATAAAAATTACAACTTCTGCCTGAAGTTGTCAGCCCCAAGGTAAGTATTCCATAGAATCCCTACAGTGTGGAGACAGGCCCTTCGGCCCAACAGTCCACACCAATCCTCAGAGCATCTCAACCAGACCCCTACCGCTATAACCCACCTATCCACACATCCCTGAACACTACAGGCAATTTAACCTGGCCAATCCACCTAGCCTGCATATCTTTGGACTGTGGGAGGAAACCAGAGGAAACCCACGCAGACATGGGGACAATGTGCAACCTCCACACAGACAGTTGCCAGAGGGAGAATCAAACCCAGGTCCCTGGTGCTGTGAGACAGCAGTGCTAACCACTGAGCCACCGTGCTGCCCCAATTGTTTCTTTAATATTCTCGGAATGGGGTAACCAGCCCTCCCAAACCGAATTGAAGATTGGTCTCTCAAGCATGATTGCTGACAAACTGGAACAGAAACACTTGGCATTTGTGGTTCAGCTGAGCTGCTTCTGCAGTTGGTATTTGCAGTTCCCACCCCACTGTCATTCCTGGCTCTTTAGTCTCAGGCATTGCCTATCTGCTTTCTGAAAATTTCAACTCTCTCTACTGTTAACAATAATTTTCATGCATAGAGGTTGCCAAAGATTAAGGATTCGCTTGGTATGTATTTGTTTTGTTGCTACTGCACAACTGCTAATACTGTCACCTTTTACAAATCACAATGTAGTCTGCAGGCATTGCAAAGACTGCAGTGCACTGCTAATTTAAAACTGCTGCAGTGGTTACACCATTTCTGACATCGCTCATTTGTGTTTTGTCAGATTTGTTTATTTTATAATTGCATTTTTGGTTGTAGTTGAAATAAAATGAGTTCTTTCTCTAATAGCCAAAAATCGTCGTCATTATTTCCTAACAATTCAGCAAATGGAAATGGCTGGGTTTAGTGTCATCACTGTGGATTCAGTACATTTGAAGAATGGGTTAAATATGTTGATGATGACATTGTGCTCACCCTTGTACAGTGAATGCTGAAACATTTGGAAACTGCAGTAAGATCAGATGTCACATGATAAGCTGTCCAGGAATGTGACCAACTAGAGTTTGGAACCATTTCTGATGAAGGGTCTAGGCCCGAAACGTCAAGCACTCCTGCTCCTATGATGCTGCTTGGCCTGCTGTGTTCATCCAGCTCCACACCTTGTTATCTCAGAGTTTGGAACCCTGTTGGTTTGCTGTTTTTATTGATTGATTAGATGTGGATATTAGCCTGTGGTTTCCCACATACTTGTGTTAACTGGGATAGGTTATTCTCCACTTTCTAATTAGATACTTAATTCACTGAATTGTACTGAGGACAGCCATCATGAATCAAGTGGAGTACTCAAGATGTCTTGCTGTGGCAGAGCATTCCTGATTCTACACCAGCATATAGTCAGCAGGGACCATGCTTTTTCATATTTCTGATCTCTGCTCTTGGATATGGAGCTGTCTAGTGGAACTGTACAGAAAACAAGAATGTAGAACATTACTGTCAATTAAAATAGGACAGAAGGCCAAACACAGATGTTGAAATGAATAAATGCCAGCATTAGACACAAGAAACAGCTGGATGCTGTCATGAAGGAGCACAGTTGTTGTATAGACGGATGAGAAATGATAAGCTGAATGACTTCTTTATAGTATGTACTTTATGAAATATAAGTGACTTTATAGAAAGGATCCTGGTGGAATTCTTTCAGTGCAATATTTTCTACTAATCAGAAAGGCAAAAATAAGAGAAAATTGCCATGTTGTTGCTTATGAATGTCTTTCCTGATGCTGGTTGGACAACTTAAGACTTCCAGGACTTTACTGTTTGGGTTGTTGCACCAGTTATGCCCCTCCAAAAGCTAATGAGCTCATTACTATTCTCTGTCTCACTTCCTCTCTAGCTGTACGGTGGCTGTGTTGTATAATGGTCAGAACTTGAGCAGCTGCCATAGACTAAATATTTTTTTCAATTCAATCCAGGAAATGGGTATCACTGACAGGACCAGCATTTATTGCCCATTCCTAGTTGCCCTGGAGAAGCTGGTGGCAAGCTGCCTTCTTGGAACCCTGTAGTCTGTTAGGTTTAGGTGTACCCACAATCCCACAAATCAGGGTAGTGAGTGACTTGGAGGGGAACTTTCCGCTGGTAGTGTTCCCATGTATTGGCTGCCCTTGTCTTGTTAGATAGTTATAAGTTTGGAAGTTATAGGTTTGGAAGGTGTTATCTAACAAGACTTGGTGAATTGACCTGCTATTCTGCTGTAAACCTCGATAGCTCAAAGTGCCCATTTAGTGCAGTTTACTGCTTTTCAAGTTGACAACAACTGCTACTCATACATTTTGAATATCTGAAAACACTTCAAAGGACTGTTATCAAACAGAATTTAACAGTGAAACACATCAGGACATATGAGGATAAGTGACCAAAGGCATAAGTTTTAAGGAATGTCTTAAAAGGGGAGGTAGAGATGGGCCAGTTTAGGGGTGAAATTCCAGAGCTTGAGGAGGAGGCAGCTGAAGGTCCAGCCTTCAATGATGGTGTGATTAAAAATTGAGGATGCACAAGAGATTGGAATTGGAAGAGTGCAGAAATTTCAGAGTTGTCGAGGTGAAGACAGTTATAGAGATAGGGAATGGGAAAGACATGGGAGGGAATTGAAAATGAGGAAGACAAATTTAAAATCGAAGTGTTGCATACCAAGAGCCATTGTAGGTTAGCCAGCACAGGGGTAATGAGTGAATAAAACGTGAAGGTTTTGGGTGAGCTCAAGTTTATGAAGAGTGTTTAGTATAAAACTGACAGGGAATGCACTGGAATACGCTGTATAGACAGAAGAAACTTGTGTTTGTATTGTGCCTTCTCAGGCCTTTGTCATGTCCCAGGTTGCTTTTCATCTTATGGATTGCATTTTGAAGAACAATTACTGTTGTTACCAATCAGAGCAAAAAAAGGATCCACAATTAGCAGGTTAATCAATGACCAGAACTTCTTGAGTTTTGAAGGTGTGAATATTTGTTAGAGCATTGGGAGAACTCCCTACCCTTCTAGGCGTGCTGTTGGATCACTTGCACACAGTTAAACTTGCAGGACCTTCATTTATTCTGGCATTCCTACAGCGCTGCAAAGGCTGTCACCTAAATTTATGCTGAAGTCTCTGAGAAGGCTTGAACTTATGATCCTGACTCAAGCAAGAATGCCACCACCTCACCAAATATCCTTAATATCTTGTTTAGTTTGGAATCCGTTTTTCTAGGATTACCCCTCTGTGAAGTGTCCTTGCACATCTTTTCTCTATTAAAGACACTATGTAATGTTATTGCCGTATTGAGGTGGAGTGACAGCATCTTATTGTTGAAACAATTTTCTCTTTCAGCAAAAAATGGCCCAATTTATGATGTTATCTGGAATCCAAACTCACTTGAATTTTGTGCTGTGTATGGTTTCATGCCTGCTAAAGCTACAGTCTTCAACCACAAGTGTGACCCTGTCTTTGATTTTGGCACTGGCCCTCGGAATGCGGCCTTCTACAGCCCTCAGGGACACATCCTCGTGCTGGCGGGCTTTGGAAACCTCCGAGGACAAATGGAAGTGTGGGACGTAAAAAAGTACAAGCAAATTTCTAAGCCCCAAGCTGCTGATACAACCTTCTTCTCATGGTGCCCAGATGGAGAGCACATTGTAACAGCAACCTGCTCACCAAGACTGCGGGTTAGCAATGGCTACAAGATCTGGCACTACAGTGGCGCCGTCCGTCATAAAGTTGAAGTGCCATCGAACTCTGAGCTCTGGGAAGTGCAATGGCAGCCTTTTGTAGATGGGGCTTTCCCGGAAAAGCCTATCAAATATCAGACTGTTCCCAATGATGTCCCTAGTATTGATGTCAAACCTGCACAGGCTTACAGACCCCCAGCATTGAGAAACAAGCCAGTAACGAGCTCAAAATTGGTGAGTGTGGTACATTTGCTTATTTGAGTTTGGGTTCCCTTTTTAACATCTGTACAACTTTTAATAGTATATTTTTTTGCTCTTGCTATTAATTTCCCATCATCAGAAGTCTGTTCTGAATGTATGTTGAAGTCAAATTAATATTTCAGAACTCAGTATAAAAATGCCCTACATTCCTATCCCATCAAAATATTTAACAGCATGCTATGAATTTAATAGGGAAATAAAAAATGGGAAGCTTGGATTTTAATACATCTGAACCCTTTCGTTCACTCTGGGTTAAAAGCTGTGGATTCAATCCCTCCTGAAAGATTTGGTCACTGTCACTTCAGTGCATTTATAAAATTCTTCATGGCTACAGGAACAAGGATGTCTTGCTACAATTAGACGCGGCATTGGCGAGACCACACCTGGAATATTGTGTGCAGTTTGGTCTCCTTATCTGAGGAAGGATGCCTTCTTGTTATAGAGAGAGTGCAGCAGAGGTTTATCAAATTGACTCCTGGAATGATAGGACTGATCTCTGAGGAGAGATTGAGTCGGTTAGGATTGTATTTGCTGGAGTTTAGAAGAATGAGGGAGTATCTCATAGAAACCTATAAATTTGTAACAGTACTAGATAGGTTAGATGCTGGGGGAGTCCAGAGCCAGGTGTCACAGTTTAAGGATAAGGGATAAACCCTTTCGGACTGAGATAAGGAGAAATTTCTTCACCCACAGAGTGGTGAACCTATGGAATTCACTAATACAGAAAATGATTGAGGCCAAAACATTGTGTTTTCAAGGAGGAGTTAAATGTAGCCAAAGGGAGCAAGGGATATTGGAGAGGATAGGATTAGTGCATTGAGCTTGATGATCAGCCATGATCAGATTGAATGGTGGAGCAGGCTTGAATGGCCTACTCCTGCTCCTATCTTCTATGTTTCTATCATACCCTCATTGCTGTTGGTATGCAACTCCTCCACACTGTGGATCCCTACAGTCAGGGGCTATTCACATCACTATTATAATTTATTTACCGCATAAATCCCTTATATAATACTGCAACTTTGCCTTAAATAAAAATTATCAGCAGAGATAATTCTCACTTGCACACTCAATTGACTACTAAGATATCACGGAGATCGTGATAATGCAGGAAACTTATAGTATTTCAGTTATGTAATTTTTGCCGGTTTATCGAGCGTGCCTGTTAAGACAGAGTTTGCTGTATACACATGTATGTGTCCTTTTGAGTTAGCCTTAATAAATACAGGACATTTCAACTGTGTATGGAGCAAAATGTTCCATGATTCCAAAGGGAGCTCCCTGACGGACACATCTTGTGAGCGATTGCAACAGTTACTTATGTTCCTGGTGATACCTACATCACAGTTAAAACTGCTGCTTTCTTTCTGGTTTTTAGCATCCAGGAGTTTGAAATGCACATCTGGAATGCCTCTTGTGTTATCAAGTATGCTGTACCCAGTGCTCGAATAATTCATTTACACTTCTTTCCCTTCACGTTTGTATTAAGCTGAACTGAAGAGGTGCTCTCTTTTATTACTGTGCACTGCACTGTCTTTACAATGTGAGTGTTAAGATTGATGAGGGCAGAGCAGTGGATGTTGTCTATATGGACTTCAGCAAGGCATTTGACAAGGTTCCGTGTGGTAGACTGGCTAGTAAGGTTAGATCACATGGAATCCAGGGAAAGCGAGCCATTTGGGTACAAAATTGGCTTGAAGGTAGGAGAGAGAGGGCGGTGGTGGAGGGTTGTTTTTCTGACTGGAGGCCTGTGACCAGCGGTGTGCCGCAAGGATTGGTGTTGGTTCCACTGCTTTTTATCATTTATGTAAATGATTTGAATGTGAATATAAGAGGAATGGTTAATAAGTTTGAAGACGACACCAAAATTGGTGGTGTAGTAGATGGTGAAGAAGATTATCTCAGAGTACAATAGGACCTTGTTCTGATTGGTAGACAGGCTGAGGAGTGGCAGATGGAGTTTAATTTAGATAAATGGCAGGTGTTGCATTTTATTAAGGCAAACCAGAACAGGATTTATATACTTAATTGTAGGGCCCTGGGGAGTGTTGTTGAACAAAGTGACCTTGGAGTGCAGGTTCATCGTTCCTTGAAGGTGAAGTCCCAGGTAGACAGGGTTGTGAAGTAGGCACTTAATACACTTGCCTTTATTGGTCAGTGCATTGAGTATAGGAGTTGGGAGGTCTTGTTGCAGCTGTACAGAACATTGGTTAGGCCACTTTTGGAATATTGTATTGAGTTCTGCTCTCCCTGCTTTGGGGAAGATTTTGTTAAACTTGAAAGGGTGCAGAAAAGATTTAAATGGACAACAAGGTGTTGAGGTTTGAGCTATAGGGAGAGGTTGAATAGGCTGGGGCTATTTTCGCTGGAGCGTCAGAGGTTGAGGGGTGACCTTATAGAGGTTTATAAAATCATGAGGAGCATGGATAGGGTGAATAGCCAAGGCCTTATTCCCAGGGTAGGGGAGTCCAAAACTGGAGGGCATAGGTTTAAGGTGAGAGGGGAAAGATATAAAAGGGATCTAAGGTCAACATTTTCATGCAGAGGGTGATGCATGTATGTAACGATCTGTTAGAGGGAGTTGTGAATTATAGCATTTAAAAGGTATCTGGATGGGTACATGAATAGGAAGGCCAAATGCTGGCAGATGGGTTTAGATTATTATAAATATCTGATCGGCATGGACAAGTTGCGCCAAACGGCCTATTTCCTTCCATGCTGTACAAATCTATGACTGTACTGCAGCAAGCAGCTATTAATCACAGTTAATAATATGGAAGTAAACTCTGTGTATTGGAAACTGCCTGCAGAGCTAGATGATGCTTTGCTTTTAGCTTCTGGTTCCTAGATTCATATCCCAGCTCAGGCTGATGAGGATGATCATGCCAACATTAAAGATCCTCTTGAACAGAGGTACTCAACCTACAGCACCTGGTCCATGTGCAACCAATGAACCTTGGGAACCCAACTAATTTAGGCAAGGGAACACAATCCTGTTTGTGGTTCTTATCCACTGGCTTGGCCAGTTTGCATTTGGTTGTTGTCAAGTTCTGAATATGGCTGTTTTAAGCTTGTTACCTTGTTGATGGATGAATTCTAAATTAGAACACCCAACATCTGTTGATATCCCAATTTGTGATGTATAGAAATTGATTTGAATATAAATTTGTAGCTGAACTGCAGATCTCAATGAAGCATACGCGTAATGACCCATAAAAACATGGACATAATTGATTTCATTCTGATGCTATCGTACAGACTGGTGCTAAATGCACAAGCAAAGAATGTATTTTGCCAGGCCCCAGTACATACTAGTTATGCTTTATTTAACAACGGTAGCGTATGAGTCTCCAAATTTTAGTTCCTCTGTGAGGGAAATATCAGGCTTATGCTCATCTTGTTGAATATATCTTCAAGTGATAAATAAGAACATTAGAAATAGATGCAGGAGTTGGCTATTCGATTCATGCTTTGTTCTTCAGTGAGATCATGGCTGATATGGGTTTTGCTTCCCGCTCCATACCCGTATTACTTGATTCTCTTACTAACTTTTGCCAATCTCTGTCCTGACTGCTCTCAGCAACTGAGTCCCCTGGGGGTAGAAAATTCTGAAGATCTGCACTATTTGCTGACTGAAGATATTTCTCCTCATCGTAAGACAACACTTTTCACTGTGTCTTGGTACACATGACAGTAATAAATCAAATCACCTCAGTTCTAAATGGCTAGCCCTTATTCTCAGACAGTGTCTTGTTTGAGATTTTTCACCCAGAGGAAATGTGCTTTCTACTCTGTGACTACTCTGTCAAACAGTGTCAATAGCTTTGATATTTCAGTGAGATGATCTCTCATTCTTCAAACTCCAAAGACTTGACTCAATCCCTCCTCCCAGTAAAAATGAGCAAGGAGAAACAAATTTAAAAGCTGC
This sequence comes from Ginglymostoma cirratum, assembly GCA_024137785.1. Taxonomy (NCBI): domain Eukaryota; kingdom Metazoa; phylum Chordata; class Chondrichthyes; order Orectolobiformes; family Ginglymostomatidae; genus Ginglymostoma; species Ginglymostoma cirratum. The sequence goes on along the minus strand of JAHRHZ010000017.1, from coordinate 42,862,288 downwards.
TGCTGTTTCTTCAAAATTTTTTCTTCAAAATGTAATAAATGCGTACATTTTTAAACTTCATAAAAGTTATCTCACCTCCTGTCTTGCTGATCTTATCTCGGACAACGGTATTATAATTGACCTAAATGCACTTGAGTAGAAATAGGAAAATAATTTAAGAGTTTACATCTCTGATCGCTATCTAGACACTGCTCTTTGGTGGTCTGTTTGTTGAAGGCAGGATCTGGTTTTTGCAATAATGCAGCCCATGACTATTTAGCGTGCTGACATTCAGTATCAAAATTTCTACATGTCCACTAAAGCAAGGTGCTGGGTCCTGACTTGTATTGTACCCACCAAGATTCATCAGAAGGGGAAGAAAGGAAATTGAATGGATTTGAAATGAATTTTGTAACAAATGTTGCGTAGTTTGCTTAATGTTGAGAAATGTTGTGTGCTGTGAACTTACAATTTGTGAATTCAAAATGAGCATATGTAAGTTTTAAACCAAAGGCTGCTGATTGTACATTGAATATATATTTATTCATAATGTCATGTACACCTGCATCTCATGTATAACCTATTTTCTTTCCAACTAGCATGAAGAGGAGCCACCTCAGAACATGAAACCACAAACTGCAGATAAGCAACTTTCAAAAGCTGCTCTAAAAAATCAAAAGAAACGAGAGGCTCGAAAGGCAGCAAAGCAGGTATTTTCACACGCCAGCTCAATCACCACAAACACCCTTGCCATGTGTGTTGCTTCTCTAACCTTTCAGAATCATTTCTCCGTGTGGTTGTTGTTAAATAAACAGATAAGAGCTTGGCTTTAGAAAAGCATATGAGAGAGCAAGCAGAGACTCTTGATATTAATGACCTTCCTTCCCTGCCTCCCCACCTGCAGGAGAGCAAGTCAGATGTTACACATGAAGCACCATCTGACCAAGAACCTAGAGCTGTACAATGTTCTGAGGGCCACAGTGACCCAGAAGTCGATAAGAAAATTAAGAACATCAAAAAGGTAAGCTGTTGGGAAGATGTGTAGGGCTGGCGGAGGAGAAGACGAACAGCAACACAAATCGGTGTGTATATGTTGATATTTCTATTTTGGTTAATGAATTAAAGATATATTTTGCTATTTTAACAGTAAAACCATGTTTTGCACTTCATTTATCACAGAAATGGGTTTGATCGCATCTCAAAGCCTTTGACTGCTCACCACTTAACAAGGGATTTTTTTGTTGCAGAAACTTAAAGCAATTGAACAACTAAAAGAACAAGAAGCATCTGGCAAACAACTAGAAAAAAACCAGGTATTAAAAAAGTTAGTGCTTTCTGTCTAGGGTTTTACATGCAGCTGGCAGATAGCCAAGTACCAAACAATTGTCTGTTTGCTCTGTGTCCTCATTTGGATGCCACCTACAAGTTTCTGTTTGGTGCCCCAGCAGTGTCTGAAGGGTTTGGTATGCTAAAGCGAAACCCAGAAATCAAATAGTAGATCTGTTAGTAACTGATGAGAGAAATCATAGGTTGGAGTTTGCTTTGCTTCTTCCACTAGACAGATCTCAAGATGGAGGATGACTTGCTTCGACTCTGGTTCTGAAATGTATTATGGCCAAGACTTGAGGAGTACGTTGACTATCTCTAGTCCTTCTCCTGCATGGGTCACAACATAAATTTAATGGTCAGTCGTACACTTCCTTTATGTCAGATCTACAATAATAATATCTACCAACCAGTAATTATCAAATTGAGTATTACTGAACACACTTTGTCAAAATGTTACATCTTGTACTAAACAGGATAATTCACAAAAATAAAGGAAAAAGAACATTCAGCGCATGGGAGGAGAGTGCTGGTTGTTCGATACATGGACTCTTGTTGGGTAGAAACATTGTCATGAAGTGTGTACAAGTTACTGATGATTGACAGTTAACAGCCAGGCTTTGATTCAAGGCAGTAGTGACATGAGTGCCACTCACCACTAAGAGGATGCTGCCAAAAAGACATTCTGCGTATCACACAAATTAATAATGTGACATATGAATTTCAGTGCCATTGCAATGCCAGGGTGTACGCCATATGTCATAAAGGTTGGTAACTTGTGTCAAACAACATGCTCATAACAAGCAGCAAACAGCACTAACAGCATCTCGCTTTGATTGTTCTCAACTAGTAAGGTGCTGACCGCACTCAACCAGACTGCGCTTGCAGAATTCACAACATTAAAGGTGATTGCACACTTGGACAATATTTACAGGATAATCCTGAGTATGAGAAGTGATAATCAATTTAGGATTGACATTCCGGCTTGCATGTACTGAAAGCTGCTTGTAATATCACTCTGGCCCCTGTTCTTTACAGACAGAAAGAACAATTAGATGCACTCAGCCTGTTTCAACTCGACAACAATGCTTTGATCCATCAGCATTAACCTCACTTGTTTAAAACTTAAATCCTAGCAGTTAAAAATGTTGATTAAAGTTTAAATTGGAAACTTGATGCAACAGGATCCCTATCAGAAATTCAAATTGAATGAAGCACTGGTTAACTTCTTATCCACTAATTTAGCAGTGATTGTTCACAAGTGTATGGTCTCTAGGAATCTAGTAGCGAATAGTAAGAATATATAGGCGTCCCGCTTATGTGGACCATTTTTAATAAAAACTAAATAGATGATGAAAAATTGGTATGGGAATTAGAGGTACCAGATTAATTGTGTGTTATGGTTTTCCCACCATCTGACACATATGGCATGTTTTACAAAACAACACCATGTCCTTGTGAAGACCTGACCAGTGTAAATATCTACCTATATGTCCTTGGGGCTTCCTGATTCCCATGTCCTGCTCTAGCAACTTCCTGAGCTATCCTTAACATTTCTTGACAATATTTGGGCTGGTACCACTAGCTGGTGAACTGCTATTCCACTTGTGGTCAACTTGTCTGTGAGGAGGTCTCCACTTCCTCATCAGAATCTCATTTTTATTACAGTAGCATTCCGGCATGCCTCCTTCAGCTTAAGCTGAAGCCAATTGAACTACTTAATTCTGCACTGGTTTGCTGTACCTCAATTGGAGGAGACTTAGTGAACATTTCCCTCAGATTATCCATAACTCCAAAGAAATTTTCAGAAAGGCAAATTATGTCTTTGGTGCTGATTTGACCTTCAGTTATGGTGTTTGTTGAGTCATTGTTCAGGTTACAACGCATGAAGGAAATATCTCTGGAACCTCTTCCTGTAATTGCTCTGTCTCCTTGACCTCATGTGGCCTTTCCATAATATGGGACAAAGCACTATCTTTGCTCCAGCCAAATTGTTCCCCAGGAGTAGGTTGACTATGTCTGCAGATAAACAATGGCTAATCCTTATAATTAGTTTTCCAGATAATAAATCACACTGTAGGTGCACCCTTTCCAAAGGTACAGGGATATACTCTCCACTGTTACCATTCACTAAAACCTTAGCATTCATGTGACACTGCCTGTGGGAAAGTCATGCCTTTCCCCAGCAAGAGTTTGGTTGTCTTCTGCATCCATGAATATGAGTATAGGTTTACTTGCCTATTTTGAGAAATAAGGATTTCCCCTCCCGCTTTAAAGAATTCCCTGGAATTGTCAGTATACTCACAGCTTGATCCCACGGAGCAACAACTGTGTCTGTTTATTGTCTTTCTCTGCATTGATCTTGTGTGCCCAAAAAGCTGGAAAATAGGACTAGATCAGTTTGGGCTATCTGACCAGCATGGATGAGTTGGACCAAAGGATCTGTTTCCATGCTTTGCATCTTTATGATTCGAAGTCCTATGCTTTTCCCTATATTTGCAGCAGTCTGCACGATGGTGTCACACCTCGTGACAATGGAATTCCTCTATCCTTCTTTGGTTTGTGGGGGTAACGGGTAAGGGATTTGGATTTGTGGATCAGCTGATAATTGTCAGTCACCTCAGCTGTTGCTATCTTCTGATTTTCTGCCTGAGATCTTATTAATGGAGACAGTGAGTTTTTGAAATTTTCCAAGATACTTGTTTCCGAGGTGTCTTGTTCCTAGGATTCATTTTCACAACAAGGTTGAGACGAACTTGTTCTAGGGAGATTAAAGATCAAATCTTGGATTTTTCTGGTCTTTGGTTTCAACTCCAAGCCGAGTAATTGCCCAATTAAGCTGCTGGAGGGAGCCAAACTCAACTTTTCTTGATTCAAACTGTTCTGCTGACCTGTTTATATTGGCACCATTGCTATGAATTGATTTCTTTGACTACACACCTCTCTATTTACAGCTGGAGAAAATACTGAAAGAAGATGCTCTTCTGAAGGAGCTAGAAGACCTGGAACTGGGCCTGTAAATATACCCAAGAAATTCAAAATACCTGCTTTCATTTGTCATTGAAAAATTATTTTCATTGTGAATTTGTGATTAAAATCCAAATACAGTACTATGCAATGTAAAAGATTTAGACAGTGTTAAAATAAATGAGGACAACAGAATATAAAAAAGTTGTATTTTTTGAGTAAAATATACTACTTTGGTCAAAAATTCGCATTTCAGTGCAAATTTAGCACCTTTTATCGATTTCACAGCCAATAACGTAATATTCAATGTATCCATTGTTGAAATGTAGGTGAACGAGGCAGCCAATTTGTGCACAACAAGGTCCCACAAACAGCAATGAAATACTGATCAGATAATCTGTTTTGATTGAAGGTGAAATGCCAGTCAGGCTGGAGAACTGTCATATGCTGCTGCTTCAAACAGCATGTTGTACTTTGTTGGGGGCGGGATAGCAATTATAATGTACAAGGTAGAATTTCAAATTCAGTTTGAGGGAGAGAAGTCAGTACTCAAACCAATGTTTTTGACATAAGTAAAGGTCTTTACAGAGGCATTAGGAAAGACTTGTCTAAAGCCAGGCCTGACAAAATAGACTAAGGGGAAGGTCAGTAAATGAGCTGTGGCTGATATTTAAACAAATATTTCATTATGCTCAGCAAAAATTTATTCCAATCAAGGAAAGGGACTAGATGAGAAGGATGAACTACTTGTGGAAAACAAAAGGTCAAGGAGAGTGTCCAATCAAAATCAAAAGCATACACATTTGCAAAAACTGGTGTTGGGCCAGAAAATGAGGAATTTTTTTCAGGAACCAGCAGCATATGGCTCTAAGTTAACAAAAGGGACAAAACTGACTGTTGGTACAAATATAAAAACAAATAACAAGAACTTCTACAGGTATATAAAAAGAAAGAGGAGCTAAAGTGAAAGTTGGACTCTTGGCAGATAACACAGAAATGGCAGATAATTTAAACCAAAATTATATATCAATCTTCATGGTGGAGGACACTAAACAACTCAGAGACAGCAGATAAGCAAGGTGCTAATTGGACGACTGGTCTTGTGTCAGTCTCTGTCATGTGGGACAAAGTACTTGACAAACTAATGGGACTGAAGACAAACAAGTTGCCAGCACCTGATAGCCTGCACCCGATGGAACCGTTTCATGGAGCATCTGTGTAATTGTACGCAATAATTGACAACAGCTTCCCGTTGCTAACCATTTTAACTCCCACTCCCACTCCCTTGATGACATGTCTATCCTGGGCCACTTCCAGTGCCACAATGATGCCACACGCAAACTGGAGGAGCAATACCTCATATTCTGCCTCAGGAGCCTACAGCCCGATGGCCTGAACGTAGAATGCATCAGTTTTAAAATCTCCCCACCCCTGGCCTTATCCCATGTCCAACTCTCCCTGTCATTCCCGCCTCCTTGACTTGACACGACCTGTCCATCTTCTTACCCACCTATCCGCCCTACCCTTCCCACTGACCAATCCCCACTACCCCCCACCTGCATCCACCTATCACTATGCCACCTTCCCTCCTCCCTCTCACCTGCTTGACCTGACACAACCCATCCATCATCTTCCCCACCTATCCACTCCACCCTTCCCACTGACTGATCCCTATTACCCCCCCGCCTGCATCCACCTATCACCATCCCACCTCCCCTCCTCCCTTTCACCTCTTTGAGCTGACATAACCCATCCATCACCTTCCCCACCTATCTGCTCCACCCTTCCCATCAGCCAATCCCCATTACCCCCTACCTGCATCCACCCCACCTACCTTTCCCCAGCCCCACCCATCCTCCCTCTCTCCTCCTCGACCTGACACAACCTGTCCATCTTCTCTACCACCTATCCGCTCCACCCTTCCCACTGACCAATCCCCTACCTGCATTCACCTATCACCATCCCACCTGCCTTACCCCAGCCCCACCCCTCCTCTCTCTATTTATTTCCCAGCTCTCTTCCCCCTCCCCAGTTCTGAAGAAGGGTCCCGATCCAAAACGTCAACTTTCCTGCTCCTCTGATGCTCCCTGACCAGCTGTGTTCCTCCAGTTCCACACTGTGTTGACTCTGACGCCAGGATCTGAAATTCTTGGTATCTTCATATTATAATCAAGATGTAATAAATCTGCAATGGAATACAGAAGGGTTGAGTGAGTGGGTAAAAGCCTGGTAAATGTAGTTTAATGTGGGAAAGTGTGAGGTCATGCACTTTGGTAGGAAGAACCAAAACACAGGAGTTGAAGCCTGGGGCAGATCAGCGATGATCTTATTCAATGGTGAAGCAAGCTTGAGAGACTGAATTGTCGGCATCTCTTATTTCTTACATTCTCACCACTATCTAACTGAGTGGTGGAATAGGCTTGATGGGCTGGATGCCTAGTCCTATTACTCTGTACTCAAGGGTGTTTATGAATATGTAATATAGTCTAGTCTTACCAGCAATTCATAGATTGCATGAGCAAATTGTAAAAAAAAGTTGCTTCCTTCATGATCAGCAACCTTTCTACATTCATTCAGAGATAGTAGGAACTTCCGATGCTGGAGTCTGAGATAACCAGTGTGGAGCTGGAGGAACACAGCAGGCCAGGCAGCATCAGAGGAGCAGGAAAGCTGATGTTTCAGGTCTGGACCCTTCAGCAGGCCAGGCAGCATCAGAGGAGCAGGAAAGCTGACGTTTCAGGTCTGGACCCTTCTTCAGAAATTTCTGAAGAAGGGTCCAGACCTGAAACATCAGCTTTCCTGC
>JAHRHZ010000017.1:42834049-42854813 GCA_024137785.1 Ginglymostoma cirratum | reverse complement strand
TCAGCTTTCCTGCTCCTCTGATGCTGCCTGGCCTGCTGTGTTCATCCAGCTCCACACCTTGTTATTTCTACATTCATTAGCCTGTCATGAATACTCATTAACACACCATACCACCAGAATTTTGTTGGCAGGCCCAATCTTGAAAGCCAAGAAAGGGAAATAACTGTGTTCACAGCCCATCTACAGATGAAACATGTACCTGTTGGGGTAAAGTTTATTTTTTGTCCAAGCTCGACTGAGTATAAATGTCTTCAGTTCTTGTCCCCTTCATCACCACTCATTGCACAAATGTTTACAGTGTTAAAGGTGAAGCCCATCTAGGTTGATCAACTCACGAGATGTTTTGTTCATACGCAGTATGGCTTGTTGTTAAACAGTCACATTGTTTGGTGTGACGTTTGACCAATCAAGGCAACCACTGGCTGACTGTAGCAAATTTGACTGGGGCAGAAAATTGAGGCTGGACTCAAAGGTAAACTCTCTTCGAAAGAGCATCTTTTATGGTTTTCCCATGTCCTTTTCCCATGCAAGTGCACAGTGAAAAGCTATTAGATATGTATATTCTCCTAGTTGTGATGAAAAACTAGATGGTACGTTATTGCTGAGGGTGGTCGCTTGTTTTATATGTGTACCCTAATACATGTAACGGTGCGTGGTATCGCTGTAGTGCTGGTATTGCTACATTGTTGAAAGAGGCAGACATCGATTGCACATTGACACACAGCCTCCTATATGACAGTCCTCTGCCATGGCAACTTTACAATGGTAGCTCTCACTCAGGAGTATGGAGTTTGATGTGAAGAGTAGAGTGGAATGAAGGTCAAGTGAATGTACTGCTGGAAATTTGGTTCAACAAGGAATGTGGTGTAAAGGCTTTAATTCAGGTTTATTGCAATGAGTAGACTCTTCTAAACTAGAGGTGAGTGGGAGAAGATAAAAGGCATGAAATGAGAGACAACCTACCTTGACACCACTGGCTGAATGATGTCATGAACTGCAGCGTGATCTGATTGGAGGGAAAGAAGGTGATTGGTGAATGGGACTGGAGTGTATTTCTAGTCTTAAAGTACGGTCTTTAGTTTGTACGTCTCTACGGTATCTTTACTTCTGATTTTTGAAAAATAGCTGGCTAAGTGTAAGATTGATACCAATGTAGTTTTTAAAATATAGAAATGGAATATCATATACAATAAGGTGTAAAGAGCAGGGAATCTAGAATAATTAATTTATAAATTAAGTCAAATATAATGATGGCAGAATGGGTGGTGGGTTGATGATTCAACATGTGGAAGGTGCTTGAGAGCCTTGTGATCTACAGCGAACACATCTGTAGTAAGTGGGTGCAACTCAAGGACGTAGAGTCCTCAAATAGATGTTGACTACATCAGAGAAAGTTACCTTGACTCTATGCATCAGAGGGTGGTCACAGAGAGTGGGTAATTGACAATTGTTCTGTAATTGGGGGCAGGAGAGTGTGACTATAGTTGAGGCATGTATGGAGGCCCAGGATGTTGCAAACGAGGAGCCTTGACCCCTGAAATTGCCCAAAGGTTATGAGGTTCTTGCAAGCAGCACAGACAAGAGTGGGAAGTGTGGAGAGGATATGCAGACTGATCACAGCATCTTGGTTCAGGGAGCCATTCAAGTGAAGGGAGGAAATAGGAGATAACAAGCATGGGGCTGGATAAACCCCTTGGGTTTAGGCCCGAAACGTCAAGTTTTCCTGCTCCTATGATGCTGCTTGACCTGCTGTGTTCATCCAGCCCCATGCTTGTTATCTCGGATTCTCCAGCATCTGCAGTACCTTTTATCTCGGAGGAAATAGGAATGTAGTTGTGTTTTGGGGACAGTATCATGAGATGGATAGATATTGTTTGCAGTCATAATTGAATAGGAAGGCTTTAGAGGAATATGGGCCAAATGCTGGAAAATGGGACTAGATTAATTTAACCTGGTCAGCATGGACAAGTTGAACTGAAGGTTCTGTTTCCGTGCTATATATCTCTTTGACTCACGATTACTGACTCAACCACTGGCAAACTGGCACAAGCTATGTAAAGTCAAAGTAAATGTGTGGCTGAAAGATTGGTGTGGATTGAATGGGTTTAAATTTGTGAGGCACTGGTGATGGTACTGAGCTCGAAGGAAGTTGGTCTGGGGAGTTACAGGTTACACTTGAATTGTGCTGGGATCAGTGTCTAGCAAATCGAGTGACTAAGGCTGCAGAGAGGGCTTTGAAGAAATTAGAGTGTGGAGAGTTTGGGAGAAGGGGAAATGTAGACCAAAGGAAGAGAAACATTTCTGCTATGATCGAACGGCAGACTAGACTTGATGAGCTGAATGGTTTAATTCTGTTCCTATATCTTATGGTCTTATAGAATATGGCATAATTATAGGGCAACTACTTGGATAACGATACCCAGAGTGGGTCAGGAAGGACAGAGTATACAAACATTGAAAAACAGCAGCAAATGGGGTTAAAGAAGGAAAAATGGTTTAAAAGAAGGGCAAAATAATGGCTCTATTTGAATGTGAATGGTATTCAGAAGAAAACAAATGAATTCATGGCACAAATATAGGTTAATGTTTAGGATCTTATAGCCGCTACAAAAGCTAGTTTACAAGGAGATCAAAGCTGGGAATTAAGTATTCAGGAGTTTGTGACCTTTTGAAAAGAAAGCTGGAAGGAAAGAGTAGTCAGGTAGCATTGTTGGTTCGGGATGGAATAAGTATGCTTGCAGAAAGGATCTTGGATCAGAATTAAATGGTGAAAGTCAGGCATGACAAGGGGAAGAAGACACTGGTAGGAGTAGTCTATAGGCCCCTTAACAGTAGCTATATGGTAGAACAGAGATTAAATCGGTAGATGATGAGGGCATATAAAAAGTATTGTACACGACTTGAGTGACTTTAGTTATTATGTGGAGTGGCAAAGTGAGATTAGCAGAAGAGGCCATGGGGAAGAATTCATAGAGTGTGTTTGGGATAGTTTTCTGGAACAATGTGTTGTTGATCCAACCAGGGATCAGTCGATTCAAGTCTATCAACCAGAGGGTGCTGAGTCGTCACTTGCTGCATTCTGAGAGTGGGCTTTGCAGTCAGCATGAGCATGAAGGGTATTGTATTGTGGAAGATTATCCCTGGTGATGAGCAAGAGGAAGACCATCCAGCCAGAGGGTGCTTACAGGACTCTCATGGGATGTAGGCATCTCTGGCTACAGCCAGCATTTATTGCTCATTCCTACTTGCCCAGAAGGCAGTTGAGAGTCAACAACATTGCTGTAGGTCTGGAGTTACCTGGTCTGGTCTACATGTAAGGACGGTAGTTTCCTTCCCTAAAAGACATTAGTGAACCAACTAAGTTTTTCTGACAATCAACAATGGTGTTATAGTTATCATTAGACCCTTAATTCCAGATTCTTTATTGAATTCAAATTCAACCATCTGCCATGGTGGGATTTGAGTCTGAGTTCCCAGAACATTTGCTGAGTTTCAGGATTAATAGTCTAGTGATAATACCACTAGGCCATTGACTCCTCCAGATTCAGGTATTCAGGTTCTAAACTGATTGAACTCGATATTGTGTCCTTAAGGCTAAAGAAGCCCCAAGCAAAAATGAGATACTGTTCCTCCAACTCGCACTGAATTTCACTTGAGCATTGCAGCAAGTCTAAAACAGTTGGAAACGTGGTGATGTATTGAATTGGCAGGCATCCGGAAAATCAGGTCGGTTTTACGACCAGAATGTAGGTGTTCTGCAATGTGGTCACCAAGTCCATGTTTTGTCTCCCCAATGTAGAGAAGACCATGTTATTAGCAGCTTTCAAATTCAGAATTGGGAATCTGCACACTTTCCTTCTTGACGTTGCTGAAATCTATGGTTCTCTACTGTTTCTGGAAAACCAAGTACATCACACCTACAGAGATAATAAGTACTGCAGATGCTGGAGAATCCGAGATAACAAGGTGTGGAGCTGGATGAACACAGCAGGCCGAGCAGGAAAGCTTGACGTTTCAGGCCTGATGAAGGGTCTAGGCCCAAAACGTCAAGCTTTCCTGCTCCTATGATGCTGCTTGGCCTGCTGTGTTCATCCAGCTCCACAACTTGTTACATCACACCTACAGGTTCCCCTTTAAACACCATGCTGTCACTCCAGCCAACCTGGAACTTTCTGATCCACATAAATGCCAGGCAATGACTGTCTCTAATAAGAGTCAATCTAACCATGACTCGTCGACATTCAATGCTATTACCATCTGCAAGTCAGGAGTGTGAGTGAATACTCCCCACTTGTCCAGGTGGCTGCAGCTCCAAAAACTTTAAAGAAGCTTGATACCATCTAGGACAAAGCAACCTGCTTGATTGGCCCCACATCTGCTCCCTCCACCACCGACACTTAGTAGCAGGATCACCACCACAAGTTCCCCTCCAAGTCACTCAATATCCTGACTTGGTAATATATTGCCATTCCTTCAGTGTTGCTGAGTCAAAATCCTGGAATTCCATCCCTAAGAGCATTGTGGGTCGAATTGTGGTGGACTGTGGACTGCAGTGGTTCAAAAAGGCAGCTCACTAACACCTTCTCAAGGGCAAATAGGGATGGGCAAAAAGTTCTGGCCTGCCAGCAATGGAGGAGTCAAGACTTCAGTTTTGATATGAAGTAATTACTTAATTTATATTTGTCACTTTGAATGCTGTACACAGGATGTAGAAACGATTCCCAAGAATGGTTCCAAGGATGAGTGATTTCAGATGCATGGATAAAAATGCATTCTCCTGACATTGGCGACTATGAGAGGAGATCTAATAAAGATAGGACAATAGGCAAAGTCAATGGGGAGATGCTATTACCATTGCATTAAGTGTCAAGAACCAGAGGGGAACGATTCTGGTATTTGCAAAAACAGCCAGAGGCAGCAGGCAGAAAAGACTTTTTAAACACAGAATAGTTATCATCTCGAATGCACTGCCTCAGAATGTGATGGAGACAGATATATTTAGGTCTTTTGAAAGGACATGTGCAACTGGAAGAGGAAAAAAACCTACAGAGCTATGAGGAAAGGGCCGGGAGTAATATCTGCCCTTGCAGAGTGTTGCATGGATACAGTGAACTAAATGGCCTCATGCTGTAGCCATTCATTGATTTAAGATCAAACACTTCATTGTTTTAAACATTGCAGTTTGTTTTTATGAAGGGTTCAATAAGGGTTCATATCTGCATTATTTGTTACTTCTATCTGTGTTTGACTGTAAATTAATCTCCAAGTTCAAGTGATCTTTTGGGATCAAATTATCATTCTAAATGTCTCAGGCTTTTCCTTAGTGCTTAATTATATCACATGATCTCTTTGATCAGATTACCATCTGCAAATGTTCCTTCATACCCATGATTCCTATTGGAGCGACATAAAATCAGAACTGCTGATCCTAAAAGAATCTTAAGAGCATTTCCCATAACTTTGGAGGCAAGGGCATAGGGGTTTTATCCTAGACTATTCATCCAGAGACCCAGGTCTGGGGATAACGAGGTGTAGAGCTGGATGAATACAGCAGGCCGAGGAGCAGGAAGGCTGACGTTTTGGGCCTAGACCCTTCTTCAGGTCTGGGGACTTGGGTTCAAGTCCCGCCACAGTAGATGATGTTTTATATTAAAATAAAACAAACAACTGCGGATACTAGAGATCTGAAATAAAAAGCTTAAATTGCTGGTGAAACTCAGCGGGTCTTTCCTCCCACAGTCCAAAGATGTGCAGGTTAGGTGGATTGGCCATGCTAAATTGCCCATAGTGTTCAGGGAGATGTAGATTAGTTGGGTCTGGGTAGGATGCTCTGAGGTTCAGTGTGGACTTGTTGGCCCGAAGGGCCTGTTTCCACACTGTAGGGATTCAACGATTCTATGATTTCATTTTAATCACTTCTGACAGAGCAGCACAGTTTCAAATCTGCACTGGAGCATCATCTGTGATGTCTTCTGCTCATTTCCTGCTTGGGACTTGAATCTAGCAGGTTTGTAAGAATTTTAACTTTTACTTGTTACATGTACTGGGATAATTCCTTTAAAATTCATTCAGAGGATATAGTCCATTGCTGTCTGGTCCAGCATTTATTGCATATCGCATAGCCTGCATGTTATCACATAGCCTGCTATTACATAGCACCTATTGTTAGCCACTAAGTGTCCATTTACAGATATTCACCCTCCTAGCTAGATGTTACCCACTCCTTTGTCTATTTAACTGTTCTTCTTGCTCTCGGGGCTCTATCCCCACCTGTAAATTATTCCTTACCCCGTCCCCCCACTCTTATCTTCTGCATATAAACCTACATTTTCCTAGCTACCATCAGTTCTGAAGGAAGGGTAACTCAATCCGAAACGTTACCTTTGATTTCTGTGCACAGATGCTGCCAGACCCGCTGAGCTTTTCCAGCAATTTCTATTTTTGTTTCTGATTTACAGCATCCACAGTTCTTTTGGTTTTTATTTATTACATGTCTTTTGTGGCCTTTGAGAAGGTGGTGAAGAGCTGTCTTCTTGCATTGGTCCAGTCCATTTGCTGTAGGTAGATCTGTAATGCCATTAGCAAGTTCCAGTATCCACGTGTATATTATACAATATATATATGCATGTGAGAGCATATATTATACATATATATTCACATACATACACACACACGTATATACACATATATATGTGGCACAGTAGTAAAATCAGAAAGTGCTGGAGAAACTTAGTGGGTGTGATAGCATCCATGGACATAGAAACAAAGTTGAAGTTTCAAATAGAACGTGACTATTTCCATCTCCTGATGCTGCCTGACAAGCTGAGTTGCACCTGTCAGAAACAACCACCTGAATATTCTAATCCCATTTTCCAGTATTGTCTACGCCTTGGCTTTGCATGTGCACATTTAAATACCACTTAAATGTTATGAAGGTTTCTGCCTCTCCCACCCTCACAGGAAGTGAGTTCCAGATTCCCACCAGCCTCTAATTAAATATTTTCCTCATGTCCCCTCTAAACCTCTAGTCCCTGCTTTAAATCTATGCTAATAATCCCTCAATGAAGCTTTACTGGTTCTCTGACAACAAAAAACTTTACTTGTGGCTATACAATTTATTTTTTTCATCCCAAACCACTTATTCATTTTTTTTCATTTCATAAATGTATTTTATTCATCAATAAGTGAATATAAAAAATACAAAACAGTTTAGAATGGGCATTCCAGAAAATACAGTAGATCATGAGGGGCACAGACAAGATGAATAGCAAAGGTCTTTTTCCTAAGGTAGGGGACTTCAAAACTAGACGGCACGTTTTTAAGGTGAGAGGAGAAAGATTTAAAAAGGAACTGAGGGGCAACTTTTTTACACAGAGGGTGGTCTGTGTGTGGAATGAACTGCCAGGGGAAGTAGTAGATGCAGGCACATTTACAACATTTAAAAGACATTTGAACAGGTACATGAATAGGAAAGGTTTAGAGGGATATGGGCCAAACACAGGCAAGTGGGACGAGTTTAGTTTGGGAAAATTGGTTGGCATGGATGGGTTGGACCACAGGATCTGTTTCTGTGCTCTATGACTATGACTGTGACTAATTTTGACATTTCTCATTAGAGCTTCAATTCAGTTGCATTTTTAAACATGAGAATATGTTTATATTCCAATTAAAGCTACAAGGGGAGCTCAAACTTAACAGATTGTGGTTATATTATGACAGAAAGATGTTAGGTGGTAGCTTTTGCCCATTTGTGCAGTTGCCGGTTGGTCAGATACACAGGACTTGAGGATAGAACAAAGAACTGTGGATGAGGGAAATCTGAAACAAAAACAGAAACTGCTGGAGAAACTCATCAGATTTGGCAGGTGGTGCACGTATGGAATGAATGGCCAGAAGAATTGGTGGAGGTGGGTACAATTACAACATTCGAAAGCCATCTGGGTGGGTACATGAATAGGAAGGGTTTAGTGGGATATGGGCCAAATCCGGGCAAACGGGACTATATTAATTTAGGATGTCTGATCGACGTGGACGAGTTGGATCAAAGGGTCTGTTTCCATGCTGTACAACTCTATGTCTCTGTCTGTGGGGAGAGACCAGAGTTAATGTGTCGCATCCAGTGACTCTTCTTCAGAACTGATAGCATCTGGGAAAAAGTGTTATTTATCTTGATAACAATGGTGTTCTGTGTTCCCACGCCAACATTTTTGTCTTGAGCCTGCTGTAATGCTCCTGGGAGGCTCAACACAAGCTGGAAGAACAGCATCTCATTTTCTGCATGGGGACCTTGCAGTGTTAGACCAGAAGACCACAAGAAATAGGAACAAGACTAGGTGTTCAGCTGTTCAAACCTGCACTGTCATTCCTCATATCTACTATGTTTTCCCTGCAACTCTTTATTTATCTATTGATCAAGAATCTATCAATCTATCTATCTCAGATTTAAATATGCATAAGGACTCTGCCCCTACAGCTGTCTGTGGTAATGATTTCCAAAGGCTCATAACCTTCAGAGAAGAAATTCCTCCTCATCTCAGTTTAAATTGTAGCCCCTTTATTCTGAGACTATGCCTTCTGGTCCAAGACTCCCCATAAGGGGAAACATCCACTTAGCCTGAAGGGTTCAATATCGAGTTCAATAATTTTAGAAGCCAACCACCTCCTCCCATGTCCTTTACCCAGCCCCAATCTCAGATTCTGTCATGACATGGCCAACAACAAAAAAAAAATTCTTGGAAAAGCTCAGCAAGTCTGTGGACAGAAATCGGACTTAATATTTCAGGTCTTGGAGTCACAGAGATGTACAGCGCGGAAATAGACCCTTTGGTCCAACTTGTCCATGCTGACCAGATATCTTAAAACATAACTGATCCTATTGCCAGCATTGGCCCATATCCCTCTAAACCCTTCCTATGCATATACACATCTAGATGCCTTTTCAATGTTGTAATCGTACCAGCCTCCAGCACTTCCTCTGGCAGCTCACTCCATACATGCATACCCTCTGTGTGAAAAAGCTGCCCCTTATCTCCCTTTTAAATCTTTCCCCTCACTTTAAATTTGTGCTGTTTAGTTTTGGACTCCCCCACCATGGGAAAAAGACCTTGTCTATTTACCCTATCCATGCTCCTCATAATTTTATAAACCTCTATAAGTTAAATATTTTTGTTAAAAAGCAACAGAAGGAGTCATGTAGTGGCTCTGTAGTGGTGACTTCACTGGGTTAGAAGGTCTGGGTTCAAATCCCAACTGAGGTTAAAAACAGGAGTGGCTTGTTCGTTTGTCCCATCAAAGATGCCCAGTCGTTCAGTTAAATCATGATCTTCTACTTCAATACCACTTTCCTGCATCACCTCCATATCCCCAATGCCATTAGTATGCAGAAATCTATCGATTTATGACTTGAACATGTTCAGTAATTGAGCTTCCTAAGCTTTCTGGGGTGGATAATTCCAAAGGTCCACTACCCTCTGAATGAGGAAATTCACCCTTATGTTACGGAGGGAAAATAGCTGAAGCCCTCTGATAATTAAAGTAAAACACAAGCCGCAATCCATTATGCTGGAAATAGGGATTCCCCTCTAATAATTACCCAGAGAAGCTCATCTTTCCCCTTGTAATCTATTAAAAGAGTGGTTAAAAGAAAGAAAATCCCTAATCTGCACTTTACAAGTAACAAGAAACAATTTATTTATTTAACCCAACAATGAACAAGTTAACAAAATTACTGAGAAACTGACAATTCCCCTTTAGACTACTAACTACTCCCTAACTGGTCTAAATTCTACTGGAATTGTAAATTCAAATAATCACAAGTCCCACTAAATAAACCCAATTAATAAGAGAACAATGAATCATAACTTAATCTGTCCAAGTTCATACAGACTGTCTCCTGGAATATTCTGTCATCTCCGCTCTCTTCACAAATGCCTTTCTTCCACTAATTCTGCTGTCAGGGACGTTTAATCTCTATAACTTCCTCAATGGGGACTTTGAGCTAAAATACTGTGGTACCTTTGATTAATTAGATGGACTTTCTCAGAGCTGAATAGTGCTAACTCTGGCAGATGGCTGTCCCCTATTACCCAAATGCCCTCACCTTATATACCCGTTATGACATAATCAAATTCTTATAATATGATTGGCTTCAGGTTGCCAGCACCATCAGATGTAAATTCAATTGGCTTTCTATATCCAGGTGCTTCATTGAAATTATTTGGCAAAATTCAAACTTGTTCTCTTGGAAAAATGCTGCTTGGCTGTTCTATACAAAATGTTTCCATTCAGGCTCTCTCTTTCCACCTGCATTTATAAACTTCCAAGCACAGACAAAGCACACACTCTTAAAGGGACCAGGACACTCTTTTCCCCACGAACATTTTTACTAACAAATTCTAACTTCCTTCCTTCCAATTCATGAATACTCAACTCAAATTTGTAACACTCACCTTTGTCTTAAATAGCCTGGTCTTTATCTTGAGATAAGGTGACTATCCATTGATCTCCACCTTTGGCAAACATACCCTTCCTTAGATATGCATACAATATTCCAGGTCTCACCGAGACTCTATACAACTGCAGCAAGGCATCTCTGTATTCAAACCCCCTTGAAATGAATGCCAACATACCAGTTCAAAAGCCGTGAAGTTATGCTCCTGCTATGCAAAAGCCTGGTTCGGCCACATCTGGAGAATTGTGTCCAGTTCTGGTCGCCTCATTACAGGAAAGACGTGGAACCGTTGGAAAAGGTGCAGAGGAGATTTACCAGGATGTTGCCTGGAATGGAGGGAAGGTCTTATGAGGAAAGGTTGAGAGAGCTAGGGCTTTTCTCCATCAGCCTGAACAAAGAACAAAGAAAATTACAGCAAAGGAACAGGCCCTTCGGCCCTCCAAGCCTGCGCCGATCGAGATCCTCTGTCTAAACCTGACATCTATTTTCTAAGGGTCTGTGTCCCTTTGCTTCCTGTCCATCCACGTACCTGTCCAGATACATCTTAAAAGACACTAACGTGTCTGCGTCTACCACCTCCGCTGGCAACGTGTTCCAGGCACCCACCACCCTCTGTAAAGAACTTTCCACGCATATCTCCCGTAAACATTCCTCCTCTCACTTTGAACTCATGACCCCTAGTAATTGAGTCCCCCACTCTGGGGAAAAAGCTTCTTGCTATCCACCTTGTCTATACCCCTCATGATTTTGTAGACCTCAATCAGGTCCCCCCTCAATCTCCGTCTTTCTAATGAAAATAATCCTAGTCTACTCAACCTTTCTTCATAGCTAGCGCCCTCCATACTAGGCAACATCCTGATTTTCTGATGAAGGGTTTAGGCCCGAAACGTCAAGTTTTCCTGCTCCTATGATGCTGCTTGACCTGCTGTGTTCATCCAGCCCCATGCTTGTTATCTAACATCCTGGTGAACCTCCTCTGCACCCTCTCCAAAGCATCCACATCCTTTTGGTAATGTGGCGACCGGAACTGTACGCAGTACTCTAAATGTGGCCGAACCAAAGTCTTATACAACTGTAACATGACCTGCCGACTCTTGTACTCATTACCCTGTCCAATGAAGGAAAGCATGCCGTATGCCTTCTTGACCACTCTATTGACCTGCGTTGCCACCTTCAGGGAACAACGAACCTGAACACCCAGATCTCTCTGTAAATCAATTTTCCCCAGGACTTTTCCATTTACTGTATAGTTTGCTCTTGAATTAGATCTTCCAAAATACATCACCTCGCATTTGCCCAGATTGAACTCCATCTGCCATTTATCTGCCCAACTCTCCAATCTATCTACATTCTGCTGTAATCTCTGACAGTCCCCTTCACTATCTGCTACTCCACCAATCTTAGTGTCACCTGCAAACTTGCTAATCAGACCACCTATACCTTCTTCCAAATCATTTACGTATATCACAAACAACAGTGGTCCCAGCACAGATCCCTGTGGAACACCACTGGTCACAGGTCTCCAATTTGAGAAACCCCCTTCCACTTCTACTCTCTGTCTCCTGTTGCCTAGCCAGTTTTTTATCCATCTAGCTAGCACACCCTGGACCCCATGCGACTTCACTTTCTCCATCAGCCTGCCATGGGGAACCTTATCAAATGCCTCACTGAAGTCCATGTATATGACATCTACAGCCTTTCCCTCATCAATCAACTTTGTCACGTCCTCAAAGAATTCTATTAAGTTGGTAAGACATGACCTTCCCTGCACAAAACCTGTTGTCTATCACTGATAAGCCCATTTTCTTCCAAATGGGAATAGATCCTATCCCTCAGTATCTTCTCCAGCAGCTTCCCTACTACTGACGTCAGGCTGACCGGTCGATAATTACCTGGATTATCCCTGCTACCCTTCTTAAACAAGGGGACAACATTAGCAATTCTCCAGTGCTCCGGGACCTCACCCGTGTTTAAGGATGCTGCAAAGATATCTGTTAAGGCCCTGGCTATTTCCTCTCTCGCTTCCCTCAATAACCTGGGATAGATCCCATCAGGACCTGGGGACTTGTCCACCTTAATGCCTTTTAGGATACCCAACACTTCCTCCCTCCTTATGCCGACTTGACCTAGAGTAATCAAACATCTGTCCCTAACCTCAACATCTGTCATGTCCCTCTCCTTGGTGGATATCGATGCAAAGTACTCATTAAGAATGTCACCCATTTTCTCTGACTCAGCGCATAACTTTCCTTCTTTGTCCTTGAGTGGGCCAATCCTTTCTCTAGTTACCCTCTTGCTCTTTATATATGAATAAAAGGCTTTTCTCTTTAGAACGACGAAGGATGAGAGGCGACGCGATAGAGATGTACAAAATGATCAGAGGTATTGATAGAGTGGACAGCCAGAGACTTTATCCTAGGGTGGAGGTAGCTATTGCGAGGGAGCATAGTTTTAAAGTGAGTGGAGGTAGATATAGGGGAGATGTCAGAAGTAGGTTCTTTAATCAGAGAGTGGTAGGGGCATGGAATGCATTGCTGCAGAGTGTAGTGGAGTCGGCCTCATTAGCGGCATTTAAGCGGCAACGAAATAGGCATATGGATGATAGTATAAGGTAGGGGTGGAGGTTGGATAGACCTTAAGTTTAGTTTAAAAGTTCGGCACAACATCGTGGGCCAAAGCGCCTGTACTGTTCTATGTTCTATGTTCTAAGGTCATCCTTCAGCCTCCAACACTCCAGGGAAAATAGCCCCAGCCTATTTAGCCTCTCCCTATAGCTCAAACTCTCTAACCCTGGCAACATTCTCATAAATCTATTCTGAACCCTTTCAAATTTCACAATATCCTTCCTATAGCAGGGAGACTAGAATTGTACACAGTGTTCCAGTAGAGGCTTAACCAGTGTCCTGTAGGGCATAACATGACATCCCAACTCCTAGACTCAATACACTGACCAATAAGAACAAGTATAACAAATGCCTTCTTCACTTTCCTATCTGTCTGCAACTCCACTTTCAAGGAACTATGAACCTGTGCTTCAAGGTGTCTTTATTCAGCAACACTCTCCAGGACCTCACTATTAAGTGTATAAGTCCTGCCCTGATTTGCCTTTCCAAAATGCAGCACCTCACATTCACCTAAATTGAACTCCATCTGCCACTCCTTGGCCTATTGGCCCATCTGATCAAGATCCCATTGTACTCTTAGGTAACCTTCTTTGCTGTCCACTACACCTCCAATTTTGGTATCATTTGCAAACTTACTAACCATACGTCCTATGTTCACATTCAAATCATTTATATAAATGATGAGAATCAGAGGACCCAGTACCAAACCTTGCAGCACACCAATGGTCACAGGACTGCAATCTGAAAGGCAACCCTCTACCACCACACTCTGTCTTCTACCAGCGACCCTTCCTCAGATCCAGCATCTGTAGTTCTTTCGGTTTTTATTCTGCCATGACGTGGATTGCTTTGAGCACAGCCAACCCCTTTTGCACCCACTCATCGTCCTCATTATCAGCTACCAAGCTTTTCGTCTTCCTGAGTTCACCATCAACAATCACTTTGTTCCCTTTTTTCTTCCTCTGGGCTCCGTCTCCACTGACACTGACAAGACTTGAGGTATGTTTTCTAATCATCCTGTTGACAGATTCCATTTGCATACCTGTGGAGCAGGTGGGACTTGACCCTGGGTCTCCTGGTCCAAAGGCAGGACATTTCCAGCGCTTGGAGGCTGCTGGGTGCGAAAGTAGCAGTTTGGTGGGGTTGGGGTCACGTGACGGGGGTGTCGATCACGTGGGCCCGAACCGGCCGCGCACGCGCATTGTTCCCTTCCTCTCGGTCTCCGCGGTGACGGCAGCCGGCTCTGCAGCGAAGATGGCCTTGCCGGGTATGGCCGCGCTCTCTCTCCTGCTGTTCGCCTTCACCTGCCTGGGCAACCTCAGCCAAGGGCTGGCCGACAAGCGGCTCAAGATGCAGTATGTCACCGGGCCGGTGCTGCGCTTCCAGATCTGGTGAGTGAAGGAAGCGGGGGGTCGGATAAGCCTTCCTCCCCCGTAGGGCGGAGCTCGCTGGGCACCCGCTCGACTCGGAGGCTCGGGCTTCCAGAGGCGCTAGGCCCGAGCTTCGGGAGGAAGTGAAGAGCTGCCTGTTTGTACATGACACTGATTCAAGCCAGGGAGGGAGATAGCGTCAGCGTGGGTATGCCAGAAAAACATAGTGCTCTCTAAATAATTTGTGGAAATTCATACTTTTGCATGTTGACTATAATTTTATTTTATAATTTGCCATGTTAACTACAATTTTATTTCACATTTTGCTGGGCTGGCTACAGTTATTAAAGATTTTTGCCAGGCCGGCCACGGTTATTTAAGAAAACTTGAAAGAATTGTGGATGCTGTAAATCAGAAAGAAAAACAGAAATTGCTGGAAAACCTCAGTAGGTCTGGCAGCATCTGTGAAGAGAAATCAGTTAATGTTTCTTGTCCGGTGACCCTTGCTCAGAACAGTTCTTGAAGATTTTGCCAGAGTAACTGTTAAATATTTTGGGCACCACCAGCCACAATTGTTAAATATTTTGGGGACTGCTGGCTACAATTTTTCTGCATTTTTGCAATGTTGGCTGTAATTGAATATTTTGCTATGCTGAGTAGAATTGTATTTTTTTAAATCCACGTGTCACAATTTTTCCAGGCTAAAAATTTGCACACTGATTCAGTAAATTTTTATTTTTGGAATAAAATTGTGTGTGGATGTTCATGGTATCATGACAAACACCAGAGGAGGTGTGTCAGGCTGATTGTTAACTTGTGACCTATGAGGAAAAACTGGTGAAATGCAGACTTGAAAATGAGTAACTGAGAATGAATTGTAGAAAAGCGTACACAAGTTGTTAAAACGGTACGTCTAAATTCACAGAGTGTGCACTTACGTTTTAATTCCTGGTAATCGTTAACTAACTTGCTATTATTGTTGAAATCTGTTATCTGATATATAAAACTAAAGATGGAGCACAGAAGATATTTCTTCATTGTCAATGTATGTATGCTGCCTCTAATCGCATTATAAATCCTCATCATAGCTTATCTGTTCTCTCAAGCTGTCTTTCTTCCTCTCTTCCCCTGCTCCCCACCCAAATTGCAACATGTAGGTTTGTGCAGAAATTCTAGGGTTTTGCCTCCATTACTCTACAACTCTTATTATTGTGTCATAAAGTCATCAGATTATAGAACACAGTCAAAATAACTCTTAGATAATCTTTGGCAATTTCTATGCAAGTCTATTCCTTTTGCTTGCTCTAAATGTTATTCCTGCCAGCAGATCTAAATGAGTCATTTCTTCACTTAAAGCATGTCATGATTTTTTTCTTGAAATCTAGTTTGGAATAATTTGTGCCATTTTACAAACTTTAATATTCCCCCCGCAGATTCGTTCTTACTCATTTCCTTTCAAGTGCTTTCTTCTCTCGTCGTTCTTGTATTCATAATTCTAGGAATCAACCTTGTGGATTTTGTTTGCCTTAGCAGCTTAAGTATCACTTTGTGCTTCTGTGTCAAGCAAAGCCCCTAGAATGGGTGATGCTGACCTAACCAAACTGACTCCACGTGATCTGTGTTTTAGTTGAGCATTTTCATTGTTGCTATACGACCCTATATATATGTCTGTTGAAACCCAGAATCACTTGACATCATCCTCATGTGATTTGACAGCATTTGAGAATACAGAGGATCCCCAACTTACAAGACTGCGATCCTATACAGGGGTGTACTTTTAAAGATCTGTTATACAAACATTTCCTGTACTTAGAGCTATTTTGTATTGTTCTACATTGTGTTCAGACTTCCATACAAATCAACTTGTGAAGGGACTCCAGTACAGAACTCGTCTGCAACCTGGGGACTGCCTGTATATTTTGTTCAGTTTCTTGCGTATGCTATTTTATATTGTTAAATTTCCTCTATCTGTTTTGTAATACCTGAACTGTCCTGAGTTGGCTAATTATCATCCAGTAATGTGACCAGCTTTCATTGGATTTATGAATCAATGATTGATAAAGAACCTACAGCTCAAATTTTAAGCCCTATGATGTTGCTTGGCAAATGTCTGTCATCAGTGATGGCTGGTTTCATATCTCTTTCAATAATAATAATATTGATGGAGCGAAGGGCATTGGTTGGGCCCTGAAGAGGTCTTTCATCTTGTTTTGAATAGTTCGTGGCATTAATTGAATAGCTTATCTCCATTGTGGAAACTTAACTTGTTAATATTCTGCCTTAATGAATATCATCTGCCTAGATGATAGGCTGGAGCCTGTAATATTTTTGAGCAGTAACCAAAGAGCAACCATGATGGAATACTCAAGATATTGGCTCACAGTGTAAAGGAGTGCCCAGTTTCAATCCCTGATTTGTATTTAGCTTACTTTCCAGTTGTAGCATCAAAATAATAAAGACATATTCACTCATGTAGAGACCATTGATCCAAGGGTTTCTCAGGTGCTCAGTGAACTCTGCTGAAAACTATTGATTTGTGAACTTTGGATGAAAATAGAATTGAGCTCAGCTTTGTTCATTTTAGTAACTTGCACCTTGCAGTCTTGAAAAGAATGACTACCTAGCCATGGTACTGATGGCTTCTTTCTTGATAAATTCACAAGATATGGATGTGGTATCACTGGCATGGCCAGCCTTAATTGTCTTGTTTTTGTGAATCACTGCAGCCTGTATGGTGTAAAGCTTCTCTATGCTATTAGGTAAGAATTTCCAGGATTTTGACCCAGTGCTGATGAAGGAAAATCTACTTCCAAGTCAGGATGTTGTAGGATTTGTACATGTTTGGAAATGGCAGTACTGCAATGCATTTGCTGCCCTTATTTTTCTTGATGTAGATATTAGAAATTTGGGAGATGCTATTTCAGAAGCCGTGTGAGTTACTGCAATGCCTTTGTGTGTGGGGTTCACTGCAACTGTGTTACCACAGAGAGAATGCATGTTTAAAATGGAGGGAAACTGATAGTGAGGGCTGCTTTATCTTGGATGATGTCAAAACTGCACTCAGCTTGGTGTTCTGAGGTGTATTGAACTGTGTGCTGGTATGAGTTGCCTGTTAACAGAAATGGGATTTACTAATCTTTCAGGATGTTGGCTGAGTTGGTGCAGTTAAGTTATGCAGAGAGCTGGATATGCTCAGGTTGTTTTCTTCAGAGCCAAGAAGGCTCAGATTGATCTAATTGAGGTGCATCAAGATGCTGGGGTACGTGGATAGGATGGCCAGGAGGGGTCAGTAGTTGGAAGGTTGTTAACAAGCGGGCACAAGTTTAAGGTGAAGCACAAGAAGTTTAGAGGCATTTGAGGAAAACATTTTTCATTCTGAGGATAGTGGGAATCTGGAATACCCTGCCTAGGGGGGGCAATAGAAAAGTTAAACTTCATGATATTTTAAAAAAGTACATGTATGAGCAGTTGAAATGTCATAACATTCAATTCTATGAGCCAAGTGCTGGAAAAAGGAATTCGTGTAGATAGGTGCAGACTTGATGGGCCAAAGGGCCACCTCTGTGCATGACAAAGGAAATAGGAGCAGGAGAGGACCTTTCAGCCTTTCATGCCAATCCGACATTCAGTGAGATTGCGACTGACCTTCCACTTGAGCCTTTCACCTTTCATTTTCCTGTCCTGTCCCTTGATGTTTTCAATACGTAGAAATGTACCAATCTCAGTCATATGCAACAACTGAGTTTCTGCAGCACTCTCGGGTAGAGATTTCTACAGATGCAGTGCCCTTTGAGTGAAGAAATTTCTCATCTCCATTTTCAATGGCCTGCCAAATGTGTTGAGGGATGAATGTGACTTGGTTGCAGATATTTTCAAATCAGCCTGTTCAGAAATGTTATGACACACCCTTGAGCAGGTGGGACTTGAACCCAGCATCCCAGTCCAGGGGTAGGAACACTGCCAGTGCACCACAACAGCCTTCTGTGATTTAGTTGCATTTCTTAATTTTTAAAATTCTAGCTTATTTTTCTAATCAACTTGTTCAATGATGTTATTATACACCTCTGGAGCAGGTGGGATTTGAACCCAGGCTTCCTGGCACAGGGGTAGGGGCAATTACCACTGCACCACAAGAGTCCTCTGCGACTTGGTTACATTCAGAGGATTTTGATTAGAACCATTTCAAACCTGATTGAGTACCTGAAACGTGATTGCAGGAAAGATGGACATGCTTTTGAGATGAAGAAGCATGTTGCAGAATTTTGGGCTGAAAGAACGATTTGTGACTGCTGAGTGCATTTTTAAATGACTTTGGGAGAATACCTGAGAAGTGGCAGCCAAATCTTCCCCCCATCTTATTTCTCCTTTTAAAAAATTCTGCAATTTTTTGCAGAATTAAATAATGGGTTTTAGCTAGCAATACAGCTGTTTTGGTCAAAACCTTTTGCTGCCTTTTGTAATGACACTGACACAATTGAATTCTCTCTGGAATAGTTAGGATCAGTGAATAAGTCACCGCTCTGAGAGTTAAATTTTCAGGTATTTTGCAGACCTTTGGCTGTTTTGGTTAGGTATGATGCCGCATTATTATGACACGGCTTGTTTACCCAAGGCATTTACCCTCTCTACACAAGATGAAGCTGGTTGCCAAAAGGTTCAATGAACTGAGTAGCAGGAATTATGCAGAAACGTTGCCTCCAGTTCTTTGAATATTCAGCTCATGAAATGCTTACTTTCTAAATGTACATTGTCGTTACAAGTTTCGTAGTGCCTTAAAATCTGTTGCTCTTTCATGTCGTCGTTCCTCACTTCAAAAGTTGTGATTCTAAAGAGTAGTGACTAACCCATTAGCTTTCCAAAAAAATAAACTCTTGCCAACTTGCCATCTGGCAAAAAAAGGCTGAGCTAGCAAAACATGACTAATAATGTGCAATTAAGTTGAAATAACAACCAAAACTCAGGTATTCCGTGCTGTTCAAGCCCAGTAACCAGACTGTTCTAATTAGATTTTATACCAAGTGTAGTTTGATCAGCCCATGAGGTGCCGCCATCATCCAGGATATTTACGCATTTTTTCCGTACTTTGTGTAAGCAGAGCAAAATGTGCTGAATGATTTGGTCTCCAGTAACACCCTTCCCTCTATGCTGTGGAACAATAAACAGTCCCTTTGCAGCTGTGCTACGATCTCTTAACAGGAGCAGCAACATTTCAGCCTAATAAACACAGTAGAACTTGCAGTTGGACTTGTCGCTTGGGGATTAGTAATGTCTTTTGCTTTATGAAGTGGCGATATATTTTTTGTCACCCTGTCTGTATTTGGGATTTCACCTGAATTGGGCTTTTCTAAATTTTACAAAGTTGCTTTAAACTTGTCATTTCTGATTTAACATTATAGTTTTATCAAGCAGAATATACATGTTCATGTTACTTTTCCGTTTAGAAAATGGGCCAATTACGTTAGATCTATTTGTATCACATCTATCTTTGCAGAAAAAAACTGAAAACATTAGGGTTGTCCAGTGGGTGGCTCTGATTAATTTAGTTGCTTCACTCTTGGGATCAGTATGTGTGATGCAGATTCTGATTAATCACCTGCCAATTTAATTTTATTTGAGCTTGATCTGAGATGTTTATTTGTAGGAATGCTATTTTGTAGTCTCTGCCCAGAGGTCGATAGGTTAAGAAATGGATAAATGGTACATATTGTTGCATCTTTCTTATAAGTTTGTACAATGCAGGGTGGTGCTTTGAAGAATATTTGAGTTCTGTAGTGCCTTTCATAACTGTGAGCATCCCAAGTCATAAATAACAAATCTTTTGGAGATTTTTGAATTTGAAATGAACAAGACCTATAGACAGCTCCCAGGCCTCATGTAGCATACTTGAATTTTCAAAAGGTGCCACAGAAGAAGTTATTACATTAAAAATTAGAGTTTATGGGATGAGGGATAATATGTAACCACGAATTGAGAATTGTTGATTGGACAGAAAAGGCAGGAAGTGAGTTACTTGCAGAACTTATACGGTTGGTCCAGTTCAGTTTCTGGTCATAGGTAACTCCCAACATATTGATGGTGGGGGATTCAGCGAGCATCCCCATTTCTGAGCTTGCAGTGTGTCAATTGTCATTGATAAAGCAGCCGAAGATTGGGTCTAGGAAACCTCACTGGAAGTCTTTGAGCAATACCCGATAACAGATGGTTGAAATTCAACAACCACAACCATCTTCCTTTGTGCTAAGATAACAAGCATGGGGCTGGATGAACACAGCAGGTCGAGCAGGAAAACTTGACGTTTCGGGCCTAGACCCTTCATCAGA
>JAHRHZ010000017.1:42794479-42833649 GCA_024137785.1 Ginglymostoma cirratum | reverse complement strand
ATTTTTTCTGATGAAGGGTCTAGGCCCGAAACGTCAAGTTTTCCTGCTCGACCTGCTGTGTTCATCCAGCCCCATGCTTGTTATCTCGGATTCTCCAGCATCTGCAGTACCTTTTATCTCTGATTCCTTTGTGCTAAGTATAGCTTCAACCAGCGGAGAGCTTATCACCAATTCCCATTGACTCTAGTTATGTTTGGGTTTCTTGATGTCATACTTGATCAAAAAGAATTCAAAGACAATCATTCTCACCTTGCCTCTGGAGTTCAGTTCACTATTCATGTTTGCACCGAGCTTGTCATAAGGTCAGGAGCTGAGTGGCCCTGGCTGAATCGAATTGAAACATCAGCAATGAGCTTATACCTTTGCAAATGCTGCTTGTTAGCACCGTCAACAGCCCCTTTGATCAGATTACTGATGATGGAAAATAGACTGATCGGGTGGTGATTGTCAGCTAGATGCTGGTTGCTGTTCTGGGTCAGCTTGGTGAGGGACACAGATCATTGGGAATGTCCCCAGTGCCTTTGCATATCCAGTGCCTTCAACTGTTTCTTGATACTACGTGAAATGAGTCGAGGTGGGGATTGAGATGGTTCATCCATTTAGCACTCTGGCTAAAGATTGATGCAAATGCTTCAGGCTTGCCATTTGTTCTGGTCTTTCCCATCATTGAAGATGGGTATATTTATGGAGTTTCCACTTCCTGAGAGTTGTTTGGTTGCTCACCACCATTCATGACAGGATGTGGCAGGATGTCAAAACTTCAATCGGATCCATGGCTTGTGAGATCGCTTAGCCCTGTCTATTGCATACTGCATCTGTTGTTTAGCGTGCAAGTAGTGTTGTCACTTTACGAAGTTAACCCCTCACTTGTGGGTAAGCCTGGTGCTTCTAAGGTGTGGTTACCATTGTAATACTAGAAATATTAGAAGTTCAGGACTTGTATATAAAAAAGAAATTTAATTGAGCAGAGGTCTGAGAGCACATGACCAAATGCTGATCTATAATAGTCTGTGTTTCTGTGTTGGTTTGTGCTCAATCCAGTTTAATAAGTTTTGCTGATTTTGTGATACTATAACTCCAGTCTGGGATATGCTGGCAGAGTAAGTCACAGGTTTTCTTTAGGTTTGTAAAGAAAATAAAATGCTCAGCAAAGCAGTTATTGAAATTCTTGTAAATGACACTAGAGAAAAAGCAGAGCACTGAATGTATTAACTGGAACAATCAGGGGAGAAACATAACTGACATTTTTCTGTAATGTTGCCTTGGGTGTACACAATCTGAAACGTCAGCATTTTAATTGATTCTGTACTCGGTCTGTTCTTGTATCCCATAGGAAATCAAACCAGTCAAGCAGGATGCCTCAGTAATCAGGAGAAGAATATCTCCCTCATTTTTTTGTATTACACTATATTGGCAGTCTTCCATCTGTTACGATTTTGGTTGGCACCATGGTGGTTAGCAACAAAACTGGAATGTCCTCTTGAGAACACAAACTTGGGCAAAAATAATGGAGAACCTGAACTGCCTGAAAGTCGGGTCTCCCTCCCAGCCTCCCCAGTATTCCTTAGGGTGAACATGAGAAGTAAGCTAGCAAAGATGAGCAGAAAGCCTGCTGACTGAACTCATCACCACACTCCATACAGTTCATTGACCTGTTGGATGCACTAACCAAAGGAAGACCTCAAACTTATGGTTCCTGTTTATTGAGTGAACTTTGGTAGCATTTTTGTTTTTAATTTGCTTTAATTTCACACTTGAACCCCAGATTTAAAATATATTAGTTGAATTTTGTTCATATGCTTTTTTAAATGCCTTTGGACTCGTCACCAGTGATGAAACAGAAGGAATGGAAAGCATCATGCTTGACAGTGGTTGCAGAACGATATCATATTTAGACAGTAGTCTGTCCACCTTTTGGGTTACACTTCAGATTTTGTCCAGAGTTAGTTTTTTTTTAACCTTCTGCTGCCCCAAGGTATCCATCAGACACTGGATCTGTTCGACCATAACTGTTGAGAATTTGGTTTGAGTGCCAGGGTGTGTCCTAGTGCTGGTCAGTTTGACCTCCTCCAGGTTTTTTTTAAGTTTCAGGCTGGGGCTGAGAGTGAGCCAGATTTTATATGGCCTGCAGGAAGCATCGTTGAGGACATGCCACTGCAGAGGCTGTGTACTGACAGGAAAACACTTTTTCCGTTTCAACATCATTATCATCCAGTGATGTATACTGAAAATGAGAAGCAAGCTAATGAAGACATGCAGAAACCTTAGTGACTCTCTTCACCTACACATTACACGTTATATCATACACCTGTGACGCACATATCAACAGACCCTAAACAAGAATAATCACTGGACCCAAAATGTTAATTCTGCTCTCCATTGATGCTGCCAGACTTGCTGTGTTAGAATCATAGAATCCCTACGGTGTGGAAACAGGCACTTTGGCCCAACAAGTTCACACCGACCCACAGAGCATCCCACCTAACTTGCACATCGCTGAACACTATGGGCAATTTAGCATGGCTAATCCACCTAGCCTGCACATCTTTGGACTGTGGGAGGAAACCAGAGGAAGCCCACGCAGAGACGGGGAGAATGCGCAAACTCCACATGGACAGTCACCCAAGGGTAAAATCGAACCTGGGTCCCTGGCACTGTGAGGCAGCAGTGCTAACCACTGAGCCACCGTGCTGCTTATTTTCTGTTTTGTGGCATGTGGGCATTGCTGGTAGGGCAGCATTTGTTGCCTGTCCCTAGCTGCCCTTGAACTGAATGGCTTGTTAGATTCAACTACATTGTTATGCATCTGGAGTTACCTGTTGGCTAGACCAGGAGAGGATGGCAGGTTTCCTTCCATGAAGGTTATTAGTGAGCCAGATGGGCTTTTTGACAATTGGCAATGGTTTCACAGTCATCAGTAGATTCTTAATTCCAGACTTAGTTACTTTGTTACACCATCTGCTTTGGTGATACGCAAACCTAGGTCCCTAGAACATAAGCTGAATTTCTGGATTAAGAGTCTACCAACAATATCTGTAGGCCATTGCTTCCCTAATTTCTCCAGTAATTTGTTTTTGTTTGTCAACAGACCCTAAGATGAGTATACCATTGAGTTGTTGATCTTGCTAGTTCAGGTAATGTTTTTGCACTCCAATTTGCTTTAGTTTTACAGCTGAACTCCAGGGTTTCAATTTTATTTTCATCAGGCCTCTGGTTTCCTTTGGGATTCAGAGAGTTTTTAATGCCTTTTATTTTCTCTTGGATGTTTTTGATTCCTTGAGTTTTATTTCTAAGAAACCAAAGAGTACATGAACCATAAGAAGGAGGGAAAAACTGTTTCCTCCAACACCACCTGTTGGAATCTACATAAACATAAACTGAGTTTTTTCCAAAAACTTGCCACACACTTAGATCTTTGAAATACAGTTACACACTGTAACCTGTCAATCCTGTGTGCTATTATTTTGTTGGCTGGAAATGGATCTATAAAAGTGACGTAAGCACACAAATGTTTTAGTGTTTTGCACTGTTAGAGGTTTACAGGGGCAGAACGATTTTTGGAGATCTCCTGGAAGTGGTAGGCACAATGCTTCAGTCTTCAGATGTGGCAAGTCAGCCTGTTTAGTTTTCTAATGGAAGCAAAACTGTGTAACTCTAAATATACAAAATGTGAGAGCAATTCTGGGTCAGTGAGATTGATGTAACAGCCAGAAATGCAGTTTACGATTAAACTCCTTATGCTGTTCCAATATAGGAGCATCCCGTAAAAGACAAATACAAATTTCAGTAAAATAGTTTGTCTTGCATGCAATTCTGGCAGCAGGAAGAGAATGCCAGCTTTTAGCTGTACCAGAGAGGAGAGTAAAACCTACTATATCCCATCCTCAAGACCCAGCAACTGCTAACAAAGGTTTTTAAAACAAAAAGTCCTGGTTCTGTGGGAGCTTGCCTGACCCATTCAGGCTGCTTCTATTGTTCCAACATTCTTTAAAATAAAGGCCTCACAAGCTGTTACATTATTTGCTTTGGAACAGACTGCGTGGTACCTCAACCTTTCTTCACAAAAAAAAACAAAATACACCTCTTAAAGCCATAGTATTGTCATACCTTGTCCTGCCCAAAAAGAAGAACCATTATTTTTTTCTCTATTCATTTTGTGGGATGTGAGCATCGCTGGCTGGCCAGCATTTCTTGCCCATCCCTAAATATACAAAGATCACTTCATTTTCAAAAACTGTTAGCCTTATGCTATTAGTACAGTACAATACATATACATTACATTGACTCTAAGCATGCAAACATTCACCACGACAGTCCATTTCAGTCTGTAGTTTTTCTGCCACCAAAGACATCATTGTTCATCAAAGTCACAACAATGTGTCGGCAATTACATTCTCTCATCCTGCTGTGTATAATTTTCAAATTGAATGACTACAATTATAAGCTCCATCTTAAGTCTGGAATTTTATCCTTAAATTTTTCCAAAAACTTCAAGAGACTTAGGTCAGACACATTACTGGCAATATAAATGTTGCACTGTCGACACCAAGCTCAAGGTTTCCTTCTCAATCGTGGAATTTTCCTGTTGATGCTAATTAAATTTTCTGGAAGAGTACCCAATAGATCTTCGTATCTTATCATTGTCTTCTTGCAAGAGTACAGCACTGACACCCAGATTACTCCCATTGATAGCCACGATGAATAGCTTTGCATAATTAGGCCTGGCTAATACTGGGGCAGTAGTTAACACGGCTTTCAGGCTGTCAAATGCCTTCCGAGTTTTGTCTGTCCACTGAAAATTTTTGCACTTCAAGAAGTCAGTCAGTTGAGCAAACAAACTGCTAAAATTTGGTACGAACTTCTCAGTAAAGCCAGCTCAATCTCAGGAATCCTATTACTTCCCTCTTCGATTGTATGGGAAACTCCCCAATAAACATTGTTTTCACATCCCATGGGGTTGTCTGTCCATGTCCAATAACATGGCCCAGAGATGTGACTTTGGTATTTGCAAACTCACTGTTAGCCAGGTTTATCACCAATCCTGCCTCCCAAAGTCAGTCAGACAGTTCTGACAGTTTGCAAATGGGACTAGGTTAATTTGGGATATCTGGTTGGCATGGACTGAAGGGTCTGTT
Organism: Ginglymostoma cirratum; assembly: GCA_024137785.1. Taxonomy (NCBI): domain Eukaryota; kingdom Metazoa; phylum Chordata; class Chondrichthyes; order Orectolobiformes; family Ginglymostomatidae; genus Ginglymostoma; species Ginglymostoma cirratum. The sequence goes on along the minus strand of JAHRHZ010000017.1, from coordinate 42,828,514 downwards.
TCCATGCTGTACAGCTCTGATTCTATGCTAATGAGCAAGTTAGATAAAGGAGAGTCAGTGGATGTGTGCATTTGGATTTCCAGAAGGCCTTTGTCAAAGTGCCGAACAGGAAGCTGCTGAACAGGAGCCCATGGTGTTAGGGGCAAGGTGCTGGCATGGATAGAAGATTGTGTAGAAGACAGTGGGGATGAATGGGTCTTTTTCAGGATGGTAGCCAGTCACTAGTGGAGTTCTGCAGGAGTCCGTTTTGGGACCACAACTATTCACATCATATGTTAATGATCTGGATGAGGAACTGAGAGCATTGTTGCTGTGTTTGCAGATGACCACCTCAAACTCTAACAGATTTGTCAGGCATGACCTTCCCTTGACAAAGCCATGCTGACTCTGCCCAATTTTACCATGCACTTCCAAATACTCGCAATCTCAATCCTAGTAATGGACCCTAAAATCTTAGTAATGACCAAGGTCAAGCTAACTGGCCTAAGGTTTCCTGTCTTTTGCCTTCCTCCCTTCTTAAATAGGTGTTACAGTTCGCCATTTTACTTCGTCCTGTGTGACCCTTCCTGCCTCCATTGATTCTTGAAAGACAAATGCCTCTACAATCTCCTGAGCTATATCCTTTATAAAATTGCAGTATTAGTCTGTCTGATCCGGCTACCTAGCTTACCCTTGTACTTCATCTCTCTCCTCCCCTTCCACATTTTTTTAATAGTTTTTTAGTGTTTTAAAGGCTTCTTTGCATTGTATGCTTTTATCTTTTTCGCTTTTGTGGCATCCCTGACTTCCCTCATCAGTGGTTGCCTCTTTCTTCTCTTAGTGTGTTTCTTCTTTCTTGGGATGAAACTAATTACATTTTTTTCCCCCACTAGTATCTCCTGAGGGTACAGGAAAGTGTTTGAGGAGTACACGCGGGTTATTAGCCAGCGGTATCCTGACATCCGTATCGAAGGAGAAAATTACCTTCCACAACCTATCTACAGGTAACTTTTATGTTTTATTGATTTAAAATAATGTATACGTTTTGTGAAGTGAATTGTCTTTACAACAGCTGCAATCTTTCCTTAGTTGGTGATAGTGCATATTTAAACAACAGCAGCCTATCAGCAATTAATGCATTTGTCACCTGTTTTTGAAACATTAATGTAGAGATTTCTGTTGGAGTTTTGAACACAACTTTGCCAACCTTCACCATTGAATTTCTCAGTAAATTACCTTTCATTCTACCAAGTGGCAATTTTTCAAAAAAGTGGACTGTCAAGGGTGACAGGGTATGGTGAAAGATTGTGACTGACTGTGCCACTTGGTAAAGTCATTGAGGCATAAAGCACAGAAACGGGCCCTTTGGTCCAACTTGACCATGCCGACCACATTTCCTAAATTGCACTCGTCCCATTTGGCCCATATCCCTCTAAACCTTTCTTATCTATGTACCTGTCCAATTGTATTCACCTCTACCACTTCCTCTGGTAGCTCATTCCATATACACACCTATGCAAAAGTTGCCCCTTGGGTCCCTTTTAAATCTTTCCCCTCTCGCCTTAAATCTATGCCATCTAGTTTTGGACTTTGCTACCCTTGGGAAAAGATCTTGGCTATTCACCTTATCTATGCCCATCACAATTTTATAAACCTATATAATGTCATCCCTTGGCCCCCTCCGGTCCAAGGAAAAATTTCCCAGCTTTTCCAGTGTCTCCTTAAATTCAAACTGTGCAGTCTTGGAAATATCTTTGTAAATCTTGTTTGCATGCTTTCCAGTTTCATAACATCCTTCCTGTAGCAGGGCAACCAGAATTGTATGCGGTGTTCCAAATGTGGCCTTACTATTGTCACGTACGATTGCTGCTAGACCTGCTGAGTTTCTCCAGGCCTTTGTTTTTACTACAGTGGATTAGCTTGCTTAAGGACCGACTATTCCGAATGTATAATCTTCAGCACCAACAGAGCCCACAACTATTCCTGTCATCTACCCGCTCAGCGGTGGACTTCAAGCCAACGCTGAATATCTTGGTTCTACTTACTTCATTTCCTTTGCGTAATAAACTATTTTTGTTAATAATTTATCTGCAGTGTTGTGCTTGTGTTTCTGTGAAAGAAGACCTCATTAAATAAAACAACATAGTATGATCTGTAGAACAAAAACAAATTGCTGGCGAAACTCAGCAAGTTCTGGCAGCATCAATGAAGAGAAAAGAGTTAATAGTTGGAATTCACTGGACTCGAATTGTTAACTCTGCTTCTTCTCCACAGGTGCTGCCAGACCTGCTGAGTTTCTCCAGGTTGTTTTTATTTCAGATTTCCAGCATCGGCAGTCCTTTGTTTTATTTTGTGAACTATCGAGCTGGATTTCAATGTGGGATTTGACTTGTCCAGTAGTAGTATCAACTGGGATCATAACAATTTGGCGCATAGGGTAGAAAAAGCAGATATCAGCAATACCTAAACTGGACCTGAATGCTTACCTGACAGAATATGGCCTTATCACCACCTTGAGATATTAGAAAGCATTTCACAGCTGATTGCTTGATTCAGGGTTAATGTAAGTGACTAAGAGAGCTAAAGTTGTGCGGTCTTTAAGATAATAAATTAAATAATGGTGTTATTCATATGGAATAATATTCGCTCAGACACTGAACTGCATGCACTTCTTTGAACAATACCTTTGCATCTTCTATGTGTAACTAAAGAAAACATTTAGGATTTCTGTTCAACGTCTTGTCCAAAAGACAGCACTTTCAGAATAGCCTTTACTGTCACATGCAGTGAAAAGTTTGTAATGTCGTCGCTTTGGTGCCATCTTAGGTACTGGCTACCTAGGTAAAGATGTGTAGAGCTGGATGAACACAGTAGGCCAAGCAGCATCAGAGGAGCAGGAAGGCTGATGTTTCGGGCCTAGAGCCTTTTTCAAAAATGGCCTGCTGTGTTCATCCAGCTCTACACCTTATCTCAGATTCTCCAGCATCTGCAGTTCCTACTATCTCTAGGTAAAGATGTTTTGTGTTTGTTACAGAATTGAAAGGAGTTAAAATAAGTTTTAAAAAGCATTTGACTTACTGGAAGTCCAGAATAAGAATAAAAGTATCTTTTAAAAAGTACTCAAATTATACTCCTTTTTGCTGAGCCTGTGCCCACTGGCCTTCAGAGCACAAGACCTCGCTGCCTCCACTCGCTGACCTCCAGCCCAGACTCCCCTCCAGAACTCACTTCCAGGACTTGCCTCGCATGCAGCATGGTCTCTAACTCATCTCCCACACTGGGAGTTTTGATAACCTAGCACACAATCACCTTCAATGTACTTATTATGTCAGCTTGGATGATATGCCGAAAAGCCCACAACTTTGAGTCCAAGTTGAGGGTTGTATCACTGAGTTGATGTGGCTGTTGAGGAGTGATGAGCCAAATAGTCATTGTTTCTATTAACTTTTCTTCACTAATTTTATTAATCCACTAGTTTAATGAAATAACTGGTTGTGTTCCAGCACCCATTTACAGCCCGTTCATTTTGGTTCTGCTTAAGGGGTTTAGTAGTAATGTGCAAGAACAGTTAAAATGCAGGAACTAATTTGTATGTAATACGTGGCAAAGCATTTGACTTCAACATTTCTTTTGTGGTCTTGTTTTATAGGCACGTAGCATCCTTTCTATCAGTCTTCAAGCTGGTCTTAATAGGACTAATTATAGTTGGTAAAGACCCCTTTCCTAGTCTGGGCATGGAAACACCTAGCATTTGGCACTGGAGTCAGCAGAACAAGGTAACTAATTGCAGGAAAAAGGTTCTAAAGTAGAAAAGTTCTCCTCAGATGTAATATTTGAAAAAACAATTCTGGTAACAGTAAGCTATGCTTATTTAAAAAATGCTCCACTTGTGTGACATGATTTGTCTTGATTGCTTGAGGGTGCTTGCACATGATTTTTAAAACCCCAAATTATTATTTTCCCTTGAATTATTGTGCTGTGGACAAACAATGGCTGAAGAGACACACCTACTTCTAGAGCCATTGGATTGGAAGTGCTTCAGAGCTTCCCACAGAAGCACAATTTATATTGGCAACTCAACAATTGACAGAACACACCTATTTTTTACTTTATTGACGGAATATGGAAGTCAAAGGCTGCCCATTCCTATTGCCGTTTATCTGAGTCACTTGCTAGGCTATTTCAGAGGGCAGTTAAGTCTGTCACATTCTTGTGGACCTCAGTTATGTGTAGGCCAGATCAGGTAAGGATGGCCAATTGCTGATTCTTCCCAGCTCCCCCCCGACTCTTCGTGAAACAGTTGGGTTTTTATGATCAATAGCAGTTCAATGGCACAATTGCTGACAATATCTTTAAAATCCAGATTTATTCTTTAATTACTGAAGATTAATTTTGATAATTAATTATGATGCAGTATTCCTAGATTATTAGTATAGGCCTCTAGATTACTCATCCAGGGGCATTACTACTATGCCACTGCCTCCCCCAACATGTGGATTCAAATATGCAGAATGTTGCTGTAATTTTTAGAATTGAGAAGTAACTTGGTCAGTTTAGCAAATTGCCCCACAGCACTATTGTATTTGACTGTTAACAAGTCATTTATAATGCAAAAAATTGTTAAAAATGTTGATCTGCAAAAAATTATTGACTAAAATTTTGTTAAATTTCAACCTAAAGGCATTTAATATCGGATCAGGATTTATTGATATGTAACTGAAGTTGTAAGGATTTGTCTCACTGTGGTCACAGCATGTATCATACAGCAAGCTTTTTGTTGTGAAGTTTTTACCGCTGTTTAAACTCCACACTACATTGTTTTTGACACGCAATAGATGGCTGAAAATGGTGTTTTTTTACAACAATTGTTGCAACATTGAAGTAGAAACGTCACTGTACAGGAGGAGGCCATTTTGTCATCACAGAGCCAGCTAAAAAAGAGCTATCCAGTCTAATTCCGTTTTCTGCCTCTTGTTTAGAGGCTCTTGGTTTACACTACTGCATTCAGATATTTCTTTAAAAATGTGATGCAAGTTTCTGTCTCCACCACACTATCAGGTTGTGCAAGCAAAAGCTACACAAGATTTTTGCTGCCACAATTGGTGGCTAACAGTAGAGCCACCTGCGTGGGCATTCTTCTGAAAAAAAAAAACCCAGAGCATACTATATGGTTTGTGTTGTGAAAATGAAACAGCACTGATGTTTTTATAACTTTACTGCTGTTAGCTACCACTAGGTGGTGTCTGCTTTCCACACCTCAAAGAAATGACTTTAACTGAAGCCCCATTCAATTATGTGAATAATTATATTTTGTGGGATTTAGACAAACTTTCAAGGGAGAATTGATATTTTGTTCTGGGCCTCTGGATGGATAGATAGTCATACAGCACGGAAACAAGCCCTTCAGTCCAACTCGTTCATGCAAACTGGATTACCCAAACTAAACTAGCTGCGTTTGCCTGTATTTGACCAATATTCCCTGTAAACCTTTCCTATTCATGTATCTGTCCAAACTTCTCTTAAATGTTGTAACTGTATGTGTAGCTACCACATCCTCTGGCAGTTCATTCCACGTACGAACCATCCAAAAGTGGTTTGTGTAAACAAAGTTGCCCCTCAGGTCCCTTTTTAAATCTTTCTCCTCTTTCCTTAAAATTACGGCCCCTAGTTTTGAACTTCCCTGCCCTTTTTTAGATGCATTTGTCATCCATTTTATACCCGATATCGGTTAGTATAAACTATTGAACAAATGTGAAACCATGCAGACTAATCTTTATTGAGAAGTATTTCAGTTGGAACATCACATTCAAACCAACTGCATTTGTTTTATTTAGATCTATGCATGTATGATGGTGTTCTTCCTTAGCAACATGATTGAAAATCAGTGTATGTCTACAGGTGCATTTGAGATTACATTAAATGGTAAGTCATAAGATTAACAACTATACTGTTAAGCAACTGCATTTGTAGTCCCATCTAAATACGGTAGTCCAGTAAATTAAAAAAAAAATCAAAACTGAACTAATTTATGCATCAGTATATAACACTTGGTGAACATAAACAAGATTACAAGATTTTTATATTTGACAAGTGATGTGTAAATTAAATGTGAAGGCAGTTAATGTTGCATTTTGATGCCATTTTAAAAATTTCTAGTAATGTACGAAGAAACTGAAGAAAAAAATCACTTTTTCTGATGAAGGGTTTAGGCCCGAAACGTCGAGTTTTCCTGCTCCTATGATGCTGCTTGACCTGCTGTGTTCATCCAGCCCCATGCTTGTTACTTTGAATTATTCTGTTCTTTTTAATGTTTTCACTGTATTTAATTGGCTTTTTGTTTCCTCCCATGACACTCTAAATAGTAAAAGGATAATGTTCAACTGCAGATGGGACCAAGCTATAGAATCTTGAAATAAAACAAAGATATGATACAAAACATAGTTACCAGACTCAACTTAAACTCTGTTTTCTTCTCTCAGATGTTGCCAGACCTGAGTTTTTTGCCAGCAATTTCCGTATAGAACCATAAATACTTATTGTTAGCTTTTTCAATATCTGTCTTGTGTTTACTTCTGTTCCTTGATCCTATTTCTTCCTTTCTTCATCATAAATTTAGGTTATCTGGCTCTTCTGTGTAAAACTGCTTCTTCCAACTGTCTGTCTATTTCGTTAAGTTATGTACATTGTGTTCAATTATTTTATACCCTTTCTGGCTTCCTATCTTTACTACAGCAAATTTTATCATCAAGATTGATGTGCCAAAGTGCATTTTATCCATTAAGTAGTCCCAGACCAATGGAATGGACAGACTTATTTCAACCCTACTATAATATGAGCAACAAGGTTTGGGGCTGGATGAACACAGCAGGCCGAGCAGGAAAACTTGATGTTTCGGGCCTAGACCTAGATTTCTGATGAAGGGTTTAGGCCCGAAACGTCAAGCTTTCCTGCTCCTATGATGCTGCTTGGCCTGCTGTGGTCATGCAGCCCCACACCTTGTTATCTCGGACTCTCCAGCATCTGCAGTACCTTTTATCTATAATACGAGCAGCTCTCATTAAACCATTTCTTTTGCCTGTCAAAGCGTTTCAGGAAGGAAGAAACATTTGGTAGAAGGTTGGAGTTCTCTTCTTCAAATGATAATTGGTGCTAAGTCATTTGTTGATTTTTAAATCTGAGTGTGCTTAACAAAAATGACCAAAGGAAGCAATGTTAAAAAGGGCAAGTATATATTGGATTGCAGGTAATCTAATTGAATGTTTGACCAGCTTGGGAGCTAAATGACCTCCTTATCTTAAACCAGTTTTCTTTCCATACACTAGCCTTTCTTCTTCTACCTGTGCCTGCATTTCTTCTAATAAGACCATTAAGATACCATCAGCTTCTGAACGGCACTTCATTATGTTGCACTTGTGTTTATCCATCGTTAGTTATTTGTAGGGCTGGGGGCAGGGGAACCTTTTGTTTGACAAATTTAATAATTTAATCAAATTATCAGTCTGAATAGTGTGCATTTTAGCATGATATGAGTTCTGAAAGTTTTACCTGGTTGATATCTATATCTACACTTTCCCAGTCTCTGTTTTAACATAGATGTTAAATCATTTCCACTTCAGAAACAATTTATATATCTAAAGGATAATTGAAAGTTTATAAAACTTCTGCTTTTTCTGGGGGCAGCATGGTGGCTCGGTGGTTAGCATTGCTGCCTCAGTGCCAGGGCCCCAGGTTCGATTTCACCCTCGAGCGACTGTCTATGTAGTGTTTACACATTCTCCCTGTGTCTGCATGGATTTCGTCTGGATGCCCCAGTTTCATCTGTGTCCAGGGATATGCAGGCTAGGAGGTAATAGGTTAATCGTTTAAACAGTTGTGCAATCAAGACATTGACACATTTCCACCATGAAAGTAGATTTTTTTTTTCCTGCTTTCTGTAGACAGACTGTACCTGAGTTATTATCCACTGTTCCAAGTAGATAGCAGTGTTGTAGCAGTACTGGAACTGCTTAGCTAGGCATTCATCTAATTTTGGAGCACAAGTCTTTAATACTAAAAATTATAAGGGCCCATAGCCTTTGCAGATTGCAGGCCTTCATCTGTTTCTTAATGTCACTTGGAGTGAATCAAATTGGCTGTAAACTGCTATCTTAATGCTGGGACCCCAGAAGGATGCAAAGATGGATCATTCACTGGACATTTCTGGCCAATGTTATACCTCACTGAGGTAGCGCACTGGAAATCAGGCCCCATTATTGCTGGAGTCACCACGAAAGTTAGTTTGTTTTTATAGAAGTACATAAACTTTCCAGTTTTCCTGATTTTCAGACTCGAGTTGATAGAAGGCACAGATAAGTGTGGAGCAGGAGGAACACAGCAGGCCAGGCAGCATCAGAGTAGTCGTCTTTCGGGTCAGGACCCTTCTGTTTTCTGAATGGCTTCTCCCTGTCTTGTTCACAGCAATAAGCTGTTCAGTTATCTAGCAACTAATCATATAGGTGTTGGCAGGCAAAAGGCCTTTGTCATCGGTAGCTGGTCACTAGTCCATAAAGCAATCAGCTACTTGTTGCCATTTGGTTCTTTAGTTGTCCCCACCATTAGCTCTAGCTCATCTGGGTCATGTACTGCTTGAATTAGCAGCTGTGTAAACAGTGTTTGTGATGAGTGTCTGATTACTTTTTTCAAAAACATTCAGTAATCCTTCAGCAATCTTTGGCTTCTAAAACTATATTTTTCCCCATTTCTGCCCACAATTAAAATTCAGGAATTTAATGACATGGTTTTTATGTAAAAGTTGTATATTCTATTTATGTGGTTTGAACAAGTTGGCTTACCAAAATCTGAAGCTCTTTCTCATACAGTCATACCCAAAGTGCTGGTAACTAATATTTAACAAGCTTTTCATTCTACTGTTCTTTAGATGTTCCAGTATGGTCCAAACTCGAGTCTGGCCATCTTCCATCCATGCAACAGCTTGTGCAGATTCTGGACAATGAAATGAAGCTCAATGTACACATGGATTCAATCCCACTACATCGATCTTAGCTAAATCTTAAGGCATTGAACAGCCTTTTTTGTGAGTAACCCTTTCAGGTGTATAACTTTAGTAAGCATGTGAAACTACAATAAAAACAGTTTTCGTAGTTAACTTTAATTTATACTCAAAATTTGCAGACTTGTTTTTGTGGAATTCCTCTGTTATAGAAATACCTTTGTTTAGAAGGAAAATGAGGAAAAGTTAAGCCTTGAACAGAAGCGTTTGAAGGAGCTTAAATACTGAATGGAACAGGTTAAGCAGATGTGACTGTGAAGGGATATAGTTTTTGAAAGTCCATGAATAGAACATAGACCAGTACAGGCCCTTCGGCCCATAATGTTGTGCTGACCTATTATCCTATTAAGATCAAACTACCCTGCATACCCTACGTTATACTATCATCCATGTGCCTATCCAAGAGTCGCTTAAATGCCTCTAATGTATCAGATTCCACTACCACTGCCAGCAGCACATTCCACACACCCACTAATCTGTTTGAAGAACCTGCCTCTGACATCTCCCCTATACCTTCCTCCAATCACCTTAAAATTATGCCCCCTTGTAGTAGTCATTTCTGCCCTGGGAAAAAGTCTCTGGGTATCCACTCTACCTATGCCTCTCATCATCTTGTAAACCTCTATCAAGTCACCTCTCATCCTTCTTCGCTCCAATGAATAAAGCCCTAGCTCCCTCAACCTTTCCTCATAAGACCTGCCCTCCAGTCCAGGCAGCATCCTAGTAAATCTCCTCTGCATCCTGCCTAAAGCTTCCACATCTTTAATATAATGAGCCGACCAGAACTGAACACAATTTCCAAGGGTGGTCTAACCAGGGTTTTATAGAGCTCCAGCATAACCTTGCAGCTCTTAAACTTAATTCCCCTGCCAATGAAAGCCAACACACCATACACCACCTTTACAACCCTATCAACTTGGGTAACAACTTTGATGGATCCATGGAAGTGGACCCCAAGATCCCTCTGTTCCTCCACACTGCTGAGAATCCAGCCATTAACCCTGTATTCTGCATTCAAATTTGACCTTCCAAAATGAATCACTTCACACTTTGCTGGGTTGAATTCCATCTGCCACTTCTTTGCCCGGCTCTGCATCCTGTCAATGTCCTGTTGCAACCTACAACAGCCGTCACACAATCCACAACTCCTCCAGCCTTCGTGTCATCAGCAAACTTACTATCCCACCTTTCCACTTCCTCATCCAAGTCATTTATAAAGATCACAAAAAACAGAGGTCCCAGAACAGCGGAACGCCACTGGTCATGGACTCCAGGCTGAATACTTTCCATCTACTACCACTGTCTGTCTTCTATTGGACAGCCAATTTTGTATCCAAGCAGCCAATTGTCCCTGAACCCCCATGCCGCCTCACTTTCTGCATGAGCCAACCATGGGGAACCTTATCAAATGCCTTGCTAAAATTCACATACCCCATATCCACTGCTCTGCTTTCATCCATGTATTTTGTCACATCCTCAAAAATTCAGTAAGGCTTGTGAGGTATGACCTGCCCCCCTCAAAGCCATGCTGACTATTTCTAATCAGACTGTGCTTTTCCAAATAATCATAAATACTATCTTTCAGAATCTTCTCCAATAATTTTGCCCACCACAGGAAGACTGACTGGTCTGTAGTTCACAGGATTATCCCTATTCCCTTTCTAGAACGAGGGAATGACATTTGCCACCCTCCAATCTTGTGTTTCTCCTGGTTAGCCAGGAAAAGTTTTTCTTTTCTGAAAGATTGTAGTTAGTCATTTAGCATTCAGGTTTTAAATGTAGGCTGAGTAAAAACTGACCGTCAAACGCACCATTTCTGATTCTGATGGGCATGCAAGCAGTTGAACTAAGATGACAGTTTACCTGCTACCCACAGGCAATTGCATGAAATATAATATATTTAGTTAATTTAATTATTAACTACCGATTGACGTCTCATCAGGGTTTTAAATGCGTTAAAAACATTGTGGTATTTTGTGATGAATGGACGATGTGTGACTAGTTTTGCAACCGTAAATGTTGAAAGATGCCAGATAATGTTCTCATGCCTTATTCTGTTTTTTTTTTTTTTTGTCTTGCAGGTATTTTAGAAGATGTTTTCTGAGAATGGTAAGACTGATGACTATGAAGGACTGCACTTAAAGCAGCACTGACTGTTTGTGCAGACTGGATGCTCCCCATCAGTCATACTGGTCCTTTTGAAAACCTCCTCTGAAAAATAGAAAGGACTTCAATGCTCATACACTGATCATGTTCACCCTGTAGTGTACTGCACATATATCAAATTGTAATATGAACATAGTTTCTTTTTATATGTAATTTAATATGACTTTATGGCAACATTTAATGAAATAATACAGATGGCAAATAACAGTTCTGTTATTTTGTGTTTTAAATGAGTGGTATACTATGAATTTTATGTTTGATATTGTAATTTAGAATTTAACTATAATTTAAATGCAGGCACATGTTTAACCCGTAGCCCTGGTGTAAACCTATTCAAATGCACTCTAGTAGGCTAAGGTTTATCTTTTGTACCTAGTAAGAGTGTTAGTAATTTGAAATCACACACTGAAATATTTGCCAACAGGGAAAAAGATTTTATGCCCTATTCTAGAGCTTCCAAGTAGCCTGAATGTTATTTTTCACGTGATGGAGAACATGGCCATTTCACTTCATACAACATTTTTAAACAAAACTTGGGGCACAAAGTGTCTTGTTTCAGAAGGTATAACTAGCCTGGTAGCAAAAGATAATGCTAGTAGAATCCTGCCTAAAAGTCAGTTTAAATATGTCTTTGATTTGCATGGAATAATATAACCACAAGAGTGAACTCCGGGATTTCAATTGGAAAGCTAACCTATAAGAATGAAAATACTAAATTTTAACACACTGGTGTGAAAAATTGAAACTGGAATTTAAAAGGGTGATGCAGAGATCAGGTCTCTCAAACCTAATTGGATTGCATAATAAGTTCATAACAACTTTGGATCAACTGTAAGCTAGCCCATTGAGCTCATTTGTAAGGGGAACAAGACAAAAATCACACACGGCCAGCATTTTTGAAATTTAATTTGAAATAAAATGGAATGAACATTTTTTGGCCATGATTGAATTTGATAATGCCACTGCAGCGCTTTGGAATTTTATTTTTTTGTCTGCCTTTGATTATTTGTTTACTGGAAGGAAAATTTTAATTTGAATTTTTGCTGATGTCTCAGATATTTGGTTCTTTTTGAATCTCCTCATTTGCCTGCTATGTTTTGGTAAAAGGGTAAACACCCACAACATTCCCTAATAACCTTTGTGGGGTGCACTGTGCTAAAATTAGCAGTGATGCACATAGTTCCAATTAAATATTTTAAAATACTTATAATACCCTAGGCAACATTCTGTCTGTATCAATTTGCAATATCAAGTAACGCATAAAATATATCAATTCAGTGAATTATTGATTACCACTCTCTAAACTTTGAGGGATAGACAGAAAGAAAACACTGGCAGCCCTAGAAACCATTCCCATGATTTCTCAACAGATCTCTCTCCTCACCCTGTACTTTTTTTTTAGTGGATGGGAGTGATGGGTGAGTGCCAATGGTGAGGAACAAGGATAAACACCATAAAACAAATCAGCACAAATCATAAAGTTACTCCTGTTGCAGTAAAGTTTCCATTCTAATGTATCAGATTTTCAAATGAATTATTTTATACTTGGTCACAGCACTGAAAGATTTAAGATGAGATTGCCAGCATGTGACTTTTGCAGCTTAGGTTTCCTTGCTCTAAAATATTTTCTTCATCAATATAGATGATTTCAAACTGTATGTATCTTTGCATTCTGTACTATCTTAATCCATTAGAAAATGCACTTTATTTTTGAAGAGTATTTGATACCTTTCCTTTATTAAAAAAATCCCTTTAGCCATAGTTCCATATACAAATTAGAAAAAAAGTGTCATTATTTCTAATACTGCTTAAACATTTGAATTACTTTAAATCTTTGAATTCTCATGATGTAAGAATATCTTGTGTATTTTGAACAGTCATGTGTTGTGTTGCGCTCTTTGAATTTAATTGCAAAATTTTCCTCCTTGCTTTATCTGAAACATTTGTGACTTGCCTAAACCATCTGTTACCTTGTTGTTCTGCATTCTCATCTTTTGAGAACAAGTTACATGATATCATCCTTCGTAAATTTCTTCTCAAACCTTTCAATAAAGTCGTCTTTTGAGACACAAGGGCATTGCTTTCACCAAGGTGCTTGATTATGGTGCTTTCTCTAAAACAAGTAAGTGGGGGAAAAGAGATGGCATTTACCTTCGTCTCTTTTTTTTTTTTTGATCCTTCTCCATCAAAAAAGTTGATGCTTTGTACCCCTATACTGACTAACCTGGTATGAACACAAAGCTTGCTTACCCAGATATCATTTTAAGTCAATAGGGTAAATTAGTGTTTTATATTTAACTGTGCAGACGGAGTATTCATTCTTAATGCATTTAAATATTGCTCCCAAAGGCTGAGTCACATCTTGGTGTTCTGCTTTTGTGCAGACTAGGCAGTCAGTTTCTGACTAAAGTGTTCTAGCTGTAACAGCAGGTTGTATTGGGTGTATCAGTTAGGTGAGTTGAAACTGTAATGATGGTACTGAATTTTAAACTTTGTCATTCCCTTGCACCATGCCTAATTATATCTAGAACGTGAAACTCCTTATCTCTGCTACCTTGGGTATTCTGGAAAAATTATTTGCAGTATGAGTTTGTTCCATGTTTCCATTGCTGACCTTGAAACGTCGATCTTCTGAAGAAAGAGCTGCAAATTTTAAGGAACAAATTCTATTTGTATTTCATGAATGAAATGTTTCATATTAACCAGAGGCTATTCAAGAATGGCTTTTAAAGGTTAAAAGAAAATGTATTTCCCAATGATGCGTGGCTCCCCATTAAATGCTCGGGTTAAATTTATTCCATGTTGTTATAAAGTGCAGTAAACTGCCTTATATCATCCACATCTTAAAAGCAGTGCATCTGAAGAGTTTGCAGGTTGTTTTTTGTTTTCGCCTTCATGCGCCTGCCCAGTGCTTCCTGGGTCCTTGTGAATTTGTAGGAAAGGACTGAATGCATTCTTGAAATGAGCCTGAAGTAAGCTGCCTGTACTGATTTGTGCTGTTTTTAATGTTTATGACTTGTCCAAGGTTTTAAATTGCCATAACCAACTGTAGCAGAATGGAGATAAAAGGTACTGCAGATGCTGGAGAATCCGGGATGGATGGATGAACACAGCAGGCCAAGCAGCATCATAGGAGCAGGAAAGCTTGACGTTTCGGGCCTAGACTAGCAGAATGGAGTTGAATTTTTGTTTTTGCAATTAGCTATTTTGTTGATGTGCTTTCTTGCCACTACAAAAATTTCTGTTGTTGAATGCATCGTGCCCTTTTTTCCCCTGACACAACTACATTAGGTAAATAAGGACATTAATGGCTTTGTACAATTCGGCTCTTTCAGTTTTTTTTTATTGAATTCACAATTTGCCATCTGCCATGAACGGACTTGACATTAGCCTGGGGTTCTGGATTGCGAGTCTATTGACATTGTTACTATGCCATGGCCTCCCTTTCTTTGCTTTCAAATAATAAACATAATTCTAAAATTTGAGCTTTAAGACATATCAAAAATAGTAAAGTAACATAAGCACACAACCTGGATTGATTTTGAGCAGTCAGAATAAAGTTGATTTTACCATTTCCTTTGGTGGTATTGAGTGCTCACAGGCTGTCTGTGGCTATTCTGCAAATCTGACTGGCCATATTTCACTGTCTTGTCCCATCAATCATAAGCTAGCTAAGGTGGTGTGGGAAAAGGAAATAATTTACCATCAAATTTTGTAATGCAAATATTTAAAGTGAGTGTGTACCATGGTAGCATGATCTGCCAGAGTCATTTAAAGTCTGGGTTTCCTCCCACCATTTCTAATTAGCAAGTGGGACCTGTTTATTTGAACAGCCTATGAATCAGCATCTCATCTTGAGGGCCAAGTAACATTTCAAAGACATTGAGTAGGTGTGTAGCCAGTGGAGATGGAGACAGAGACAATACATAGTCAAACTGCAGCAGAGGAAGGATTTTGATTTCAGAGCACTTTGAAAACTGACAAGTCACTGGGTAGCAGATTACCTGCAGTAACATGATTATAGGTTATGTTTAAAGCAAACACCATTCCAATGCCACATGTCTCTCTGGTGCCTTTCACAAAGGCTGATGCAACATGCTTTACAACCAGTTAGGTACTCCTCCAAGCGTACCAAATTCATAAGCCAATTTGTGCACCCCATGATCCCACTAATAATACAGAGATAACTACCAGTTCTCCTCTTAACTGGGGGTTGAAGGGTGTATATTGCTAGGGCATGAAGAACAACTTCCTGGTCTGATCTTGAACTCACACCAAGCTCTGTTGCATGGACCAGACACACACACACAGAATGGTCACTGGACCCAATGTATTAACTCTACTTTGTCTCCGCAGACACTGCCAGACCTGTTGAGTTTTTCTGGTAGTTTCAGTTTTTGTTTGATTTCCAGTAGCCATAGTTCTTTGACGTTTTTGGGTATTGGGTTATTGGTTTAACACCACCCCGGACAATATCAACAGTGCACCACAGTCAGCCTCACAAAGGTCTAGCTTAAAGTAAATGAGATGTATCTTCAACCAGTTCCTTGATACCATTTGTGGGAGGAATGCTGGCTAAGGGGACAGAGAGAAAACCCAATTTTTTTTTTGTGTCATGCTATGAGTTTTTTTTTCACGTGACCATACAGAAGCATTCCACATTTGTGGATATATTATTTCAGTTAAGCCTTTTTAAATAAAGCTGAATTTCTGAATCTTCTATTCAAACCTAATATTGTTTGGAATGTGGTTATCTTTTCACCTTGTCTTGTATCTTCTGCCTGACGGAAGAAGTTGTTGGAGATCATTACCAGCGTGCGGTGGGTCTTTGTTGGCTGCCTTTCTGCGGTAGCGAACCATGTAAATGGAGTCCGTGGATGGAAGGTTGGCTTCTGTGATGGTTGGGACTGTGCACAGCACCTTCTGTAGTTTGTTATGGTCCTGGGCAGAGCAGTTGCCGAACTAGGCCATTATGGACCCGGACAGGGTACTTTCAATGGTGCATCTGTAGAAGTTGGTGAGGGACCTTATGGACATGTCAAATTTCCTGAGCCACCTGAGGAAGAAGAGGCCTTGTTGTTTTCTTGACTGTCGCATCTACAGGGGAAGTCCAGGACAGGTTGTCAGTTATCGTCACTCTGAGGAACTTGATGCTCCACACTCTCTCCACCTCCGTTGCATTGCATTGCTGTAGATGGGGGGTGTGTTCTTGTCCTTTCTTTCTGAAGTCGATGATCAGTTCCTTAATTTTGCCAATATTGAGAAACAGATTGTTTTCATTGCACCATGTTACCAAGCCCTCTGTCTCCCTTCTGTATTTTGGCTTGTCATTGCTGGATATCCATCCCACTAAGGTGGTGTCATCAGCGAACTTGTAGATGACATTCATTTGAAATTTGGCAACACAGTTGTGGATGTACGGGGAGTACAGTAGGGGGCTGAAGGACACATTCTTGGGGGAATCTCCAGTGTTCAGTGTTATTGTGGAGGAGGTGCAGTTACCTATCCTCACTGATTGCGGTGTGTGGGTCAGAAAGCTGAGGATCCAGTTGCAGACGGCAGAGCCAAGACCAAGTCATCGAATTTTGAGATCAGTCTGGAGGGGATAATGGTGTTCACTACATCTCTGCTTTCAATGAGCAGGAGTCTGATGTAGGTGTCTTTGTTGCCCAGATATTCCAGGGACGAGCGTATGGCTAGGCATATAGCATCTGCTGTGGATCTGTTATGTCGGTAGGCAAACTGTAGGGGATTGAGGTGGGCTGGGCGACTGCAGTTGATGTGGGCTGTGACCAGCTTCTCAAAGCACTTAGTGACTATTGAGGTCAGAGCCACTGGTTGATAGACATTAAGGCACACTGCATGTGCTTTCTTGGGTGCAAGGATGGTGGTGGTCTTTTCGGAGCAGTTGGGGACTTCAGCTTGTAAGAGGGGGAGGTTGAAGCTGTCGCTGAATACCTCCACCAGTTGGTCTGCATAGGATCTGAGTGCACGGCTGGGGACACTGTCTGGGACTATTGCTTTCCTTGGGTTTACTCCCAGGAAGACTGGTCTGATGTCTGGAGGGATCAGGTTTGTCGGGGCAGGTATGACTACGCCGCTGGTATCTTGCTCAAACCGAACATAGAAAGCATTGAGTGCATCAGGGAGGGATGTGTCTTTGTCCGCTATCTTGCTCTGCTTCATTTTGTATCCTGTAATGTTGTTCGGGGCTCGCCATAGGCAGCAGGAGTCTGGTAGGTTTGCGCCTCTAACTTGGTCCGGTACTGTCTCTTGGCTTCCCTGATGGCTTTGCAGAGGTCATTTCTGGATTTTCTGTATTGGTCTGGGTTACCCAACTTGAATGCTACACATCTGATCTTCAGTAGGGAGTGGATTTCCTAGTACATTCAGGAACACTCGGATTAACTTCTTTGGTACACAGTCCCCCACACATTTGCTAATGCAGTCTGTGATGGTGGTAGCGTACTCGTCTAGGTTTGCCACTGAGTACTTGAACACAGTCCAATCCGCTGAGATCAATCAATCCCAGAGATGGTCTTCCACAGCCTCGGACCAGCAACGTACGTACTTTTGTGAAGGATCCTCCTGTTTCAGCTTTTGCTTGTAAGCTGGGAGGAGGAACACAATCCCAAAATGTGGATGAGGGATGGAGCGGTAGGTGTCTTTGGTTGTGTAGCAGTGGCCCAGAATGTTTGGTCCTCTGGTGGGGCAGGAGATGTGTTGGAGCTTTCACAGCACCCTCTTGAGGTTGGCTTGGTTGAAGTCGCAGCCACAATGAATAGGGACCTCGGGGAATTTAGTCTCGAGTGTTTGTGGCTGTGTAGATCATGTCTATGGCATTCTTCACATCTGCATGGGGTGGTATGTAGACTGCTGAAAGGATAGTGGTGGTGTACTCTTGCAGTAGGTGGTAGGGACAGCATTTTACCGTAAGGTATTCTAGGTCCGGGGAGCAATGGCTTGCTGGAGTCACTACGTATGAGCACCAGGAGGTATTGATTAGGAAGCATATCCCACCGCCCTTCGCCTTACCTGAGGATGCCGTGCAGTCCATGTGATATATGGAGAACCCGTCGGCTCATCCCTGCCATTTCCAACTGTGCCCTAGAAGCTAAGTCTCTGTGGAGCAGAGCACGCAGCAATCTTGCAGGAAGGTAACTCTAGATCTGAGTTCATCCAATTTGTTTTCTATAGCCTGGACATTTGCTAGGCGTATGCTGGGGAGGGGTGTCTTGAAACTGATTGAGACTGCCCCATGCCAGTCTCAAAGTTGGTCTCAAACCAGTTGGTTTGACCTCCATTAGATTGCTAATAACATCCACTGTCTGGACTAAACTTTCATGAAAATGTAACTATATGATGATACCCTAGCTGTGTCAATGAGCTTGGAAGGAGGGAGTAACTGCTGAGTTGGAATCTGAGAGTAATTTTTAGCTGTAAGTGCAACATCAAGACACTGACAAAGGAATCAGATGGTATTTGCAACAGAAAATGAAAGGTAATGTCCCATATTTCAACTGGCTGCTCTCTCATTAGAGGGTGATGACTAGTGATTTAACCTGAGGGTGACCATATGTCAGGCAATGAGAGAGATTCAAAAGGAAGGTCGCTCATGGTAACCTCAGTATGGGAATTGTACCCATGCTTTTGGTATCACTGCGTCACAAACCAGTGATCCAGTAACTGTGCTTACTGGAAAATTATAGAGTCAGAGTACTTACCCTTCAGCCCAAACTGGTCCATGCCGACCAGAATGTCCATCCACATTAATCCCATTTCCCCGCACTTGGTCCATATCCTTCTAAACCTTTCTTAATCATGTATTCATCCAAATGCCTTTTAATGAACCTGCCTGAACCACTTCTGCTGGCAGCTCATTTCATATGCATACCACCCTCTGTGTAAAATAAAAAGTTGCCCCTCAGATTCCCATTTATTCTTTTCCTGCTTACCTTAAACTGATACCCTCTAGTCCTCAATTCCCCCAACCCTGGGAAAAAGATTGAGTGAGTACATTCACCCTGTCCATGCCTTTCATGATTTTATACACTTCTGTAAGATCGCTGCCACCGTGCCCCCCCCCCCCACCAACTCCTCAGTCTCCTATGCTCTAAAGAGAAAAGTCCTAGCTTGTCCAACCTCTCCCTATAACTCAAACCCTTGAGTCCTGGCCATGTTCTTGTAAATTTCTTCTGCACTCTTTCCAAATTAATAGCATCATTCCTCTAGCAAGGTGGCCAAAACTGAACACACTACTCCACGTGTGACCTCACCAACCTCCTGTACAACTGCAACATAACTTCTATACTAAACACCCTGACTGATGAAGGCCACGGTGCCAAAAGTCGTCTTCACTGCACTAGCTACCTGTGTCTCCACTTTCAGAGAACCCATGCACCTGAACTCCAAGGGCCCTCTGTGCCACCACACTCCTTCAGGCCCTACCATTCGCCGTGAAACTCCTACCTTGATTTGAATTTCCAAAATGCAACACCTCACGCTTATCTATATTAAACTCCATTTGCCATTTCTTGGCCCAGTTTCCCAGCTGATCAAGATCCTGCTGCAATTTCTGATAACCTTCACTGTCCACAATACCACCTATCTTAGTGTCATCCACAAACTTCCTAATCATGCCTTGCACATTCTCATCCAAATCATCGATTATAGATAACAAGCGGCAATGGGTCCAGCACTGACCCCTGAGGCACACCACAGGCCTCCAGTCCAACAAGCATCCTTCTGCTATTGCCTTCTGCTTCCTACTATCAAGCCAATTGTGTTTTCAATTTGCCAGCTCTCCCTGGATTCCATGCGATCTAACCTTCCAGAGCAGCCTACCACGTGGAACCTAATCAAAGACCTTACGGAAATCCATATAGACTACACCTACCACCCAGCCCTCATCAACCTTCCAGGTCACTTCAAAGAACTCTAATGGATTTGTGAGGCATGATCTCTCACACACGAAGTCATGGTGACTACAAATCAAACCGTGTCTTTACAAATGTATGTATCTCTTATCCCTCAGAATCTTCTCAAGTAACTTAGCTACCACAGATGTTAAGCTTACTGGTCTATAATTCTCAGGATTTTCTTTGCAGGCCTTCTTGAATAAGGGCAAAATGTTCGCTACAAGGGAATAGTGTAGGTTAGATGGGCTTCAGATTGGTTTCACAGGTCAGCACAACATTGAGGGCCGAAGGGCCTGTACTGCGCTGTAATGTTCTATGTTCTATGTCTTCTGGGACCTCACTCATGGCTAATGATGTTGCAAATATATCAGCCAGGGCCCCACAATTTCTTTTCCAGCCTCTTGCAGAGCTCTTGAATATATCTGGTCAGGACCAGGAGATTTATCCACCTTTATACATTCTAATACTTCCAACACCATCTCCACTGTGATGTGGACTGTCCCCAAGATATCACCACTAAATTCCCAAGTCTTCATGTCTTTCTCCACGGTAAACACAGGAGAAATATTCATTGAAGACCTTGCCCATTTCCCACGGTTCCACACATATACATGTCAACTTTGGTCCTTGAGGGGTCCTATTACCTCTCTAGCTATTCTTTTTCCTTTAATACATTTAAAGAATCTCTTTGGATTCACCCTAATCTTCTCAGCCAAAACTATATCTTATGCCCCCTTTTCACCCTCCTGATTTCCTTCATCAGTAAATTTATGTATCCCCTATATACCTCCAGGGATTCCCTTGATTCCAGCTGCCTGTACCTGAACCATGCCTCCTTTTTTCTGGTCAAAGTTCCAATATTTCTTGTCACTCAGGGTTCCCTACTCCTGTGAACCTTGCCCTTCACCCTCACAGGAACATACAGACCTTGAACTCTAGCTATCACACTCTTAAAGGTCTCCCACTTGCTGGAGGTCTCTTTGCCTGCAAACAAACCGCTCCAACCAACCCCTGCAAACGCCTGTCTAATTCTATCAGAATTTGCCTTGTCTCAATTTAGAACTTGAACTTGTGGACCAGTTTTGACCCTCTCCATAACTGTTTTAAAATTAAAAGAACTATGGTCACTGGTCCCAAAGTGCTCACCCCCTGTCACCTCAGTCATCCATCCTGCCCTGAGTAAGTCAAGTTTTGCTGCTTCCCGAGTAGGATCCTCTATATACTGCTTAAGGAAACTTTCCTGAATGCATTTAACAAATTCCACCCCATCTAAGCCCTTAACAGACTGGGACTGCCATTGTGTTAGGAAAATTAAAATCCCCACTATGACAACCCTATTGCTCCTGCAAGTCTCCCTGCATATTTGTTCCTCTAATTCCTGTTGACTATTTGGGTGGGTGGGGGCTATAGTACAATCCCAATAATGTCACCATCCCCTTCTTCTTTCTTAGCCCTACCCACAAAGCCTCACTGGATGATCCCTCAGTTATTTCATCTCTGACTACTGCTGTGATACTGCCCTTAATCAAAAATGCAACTCCACCTCCCTTCT
This sequence comes from Ginglymostoma cirratum, assembly GCA_024137785.1. Taxonomy (NCBI): domain Eukaryota; kingdom Metazoa; phylum Chordata; class Chondrichthyes; order Orectolobiformes; family Ginglymostomatidae; genus Ginglymostoma; species Ginglymostoma cirratum. Next base: position 42,806,850 of record JAHRHZ010000017.1, on the reverse strand, counting down.
TTCCTCCACCTCTGTCCCACCTAGAGCACGTGTACTCTGCCACATTAAGCTGCCAGTCCTGTCCGTCCCTTAGCCATGTTTCTGTAATGGCTATAATATCCCAGCCCCACATATATATCCACACCCTGAGTTCATTGGCCTTACCTGTCAGCCCTCTTGCATTGAAATAGATGTAATTTAATTCAACAGGCATTCCTCGCTCCCTGTTCTATTCCTACCTGACTGGTCTTTTCAACTTGCTATTTCTGATTACTGTATCTCCTTCTAGCCTCTCACTTACCTCCCTGTCCTCCATCCACCCTGCCAATCTAGCTTAAACCCTCCCTTGTAGCACTAGCAAATCTGCCTGCCAGGATATTGGTCCCCCTCCAGGTCAGGTCCAACCAATGCCTTTTAAACAGATCACCTCTGCCTCAGAAAAGATCCCAATGATCCAGGAATCTGAATCCCTGTGCCGCCACCCCCCCCCCCCCCCCCCGCCACCCCCAAAACCACAATTCTTTAGCCATTCATTCATCTGCCATATCCTCCCGTTCTTAACCTCGCTAGCACTGGAAGTAATTTGGAGATTACCGGATTAACTATAAGCAATTAAAACACCTAACTTGCTGAAATTGAAATAAGTAACGGCATAGTCTTGGCACTTTAAACACTCCAAATTCCGCCCTCTGTTGTCGTCTTCATTGTTTGATCAGAAATGTTTATTGCCTCACTGTTTATTGATCCGCTTCTATGCACCTACTGGTGTTAGCATTATTCTCGCCTTTCTTCCTACCAGTACCTTTCTCTGGTGAAACTTAAGACTCAAAGCGGAACATTATAAACAGGGCATTTTGTAAAATAATCAGCTTTAGAAAGATTAAGTTTTATTAAGTTTTGTTTGCAACTGAAGAAACAGCACTATGTTAACATACCCAAAAATAGTCTGAAAAATAAATTTGTGATCCTGACAATAAACCTAATAGACTCTAAGAATAACAGTATGTAAGATTTAAGACAACACCTCCATTCTGGTACAATCAAAAACTTGTGGGTCTGACTTAGAAAGGCAGGCCAGGACCTTCAACCTAAAACCAGACTCCTTATTTTGACCAATGTTACTCCCAGATGCAATACTGTGAGAATTGCTGGAGATTTTTGTTTCATTTTGATAATTCTTCAGTCCAAATTGAAATTCAACTACTTGTATATACCACACAGTCACTCCACGCCTAGCCCTGACTCCATACAGAAATTGTTCTATATCCTATTGAGTGTCTTCATCTCTATTCCAGAGGTGACTTTTTTACATCTTTAAACTTTCTTCCATCCTCATAGTTTCCTGGAGTTGGGAGAGCCTTTGTTGTTGAGAAGTAAGGAAAGTTGGAAGTGCAATTTTTTCTGGATCGTTACTTGGAAAGTTCAGAGCAATGTACATTTTGTTGATTGCTGTTCGAACCTTCAGCTGGCTGGCCTGAAGGAGAAGCTCATCCTCCGTTATCAAACTGTTCGTAAGGGTTGGCTTTGATGTTCTTCTGAACTGAATGAAAGAAAGCAAACGGGAAGATACAGTTTCAGAGATAGCAGGAACTGCAGATGCTGGAGAATCTCAGATAACAAGGAGTAGAGCTGGATGAACACAGCAGGCCAAGCAGCGTCAGAGGGGCAGGAAGGCTGAAGAAGGATCCAGGCCCGAAACGTCAGCTTTCCTGCTCCTCTGACGCTGCTTGGCCTGCTGTGTTCGTCCAGCTCTATTCCTTGTTATCTAGGAAGATACAGTTAATGGGACAGTTAGACTCCAATGATTGTAGAAGTTGAGAATATTGCATTTTGCTCATTCTTCTTGCCTGGCTGTATAATTGAATGTAAAGGGTCCATCTGTTATTTAATATGCTGTATTTCTATCCCAAGCATTCATTTATAGCTCTTCTGAAGGAAGAACATCTATCGGGGTAGGATATTTTTCAGCAGCAGCCTGCCATGTGAGTCAGAGTGAACATATTCTTGCTGCTATTGGATATCCTGTAGCCATTTAATAAACAGCAAACCTGAAATATGCAACTTTTCCTTACGTTCACATTAACACACACTTCTAAAATATCTATTCCCAGTTTCAATGCTTTTGTGTGTAAAACAAATAGAATAACAACTGTACAACACTAAATTTCAATTCCAGAATGTTTTATGAATTGAATTTTAATTCTGTCAATCCCAAGTGGGACTTGAACCTGCTGTGTTCATCCAGCTCCACACCTTGTTATCTTGGATTCTCCAGCATCTGCAGTACCTATTATCTCTGGGTCTTGAACTCCTGTCCCTTTACAGGATCAGTCTGGGTCTGTGGATTCTTTGTATGGTAACATTGCCACTATGGCCATTTCCCGACATATGACTAAGGAATAAGATTAGGTCATTCTGCCCTGGATTGCCATTCAATAAGATCAAGGTTGATCTGATTTTAACTTCCGCTGTACAGTCACCGTAGTCAATTAATGTGGTGGCCAGATCTCAGATAGCTAAACAAATTGTAAATTTCTTCAATTCTAATCTTGTATTATTGGTTCACAGAACTACTGCTGCGGCTATCAAACTATTGGAATGAAGTAAGGATTTGGAATGACGGTGTAGGAGAAATGAACGCGGTAGAAAATAAAGCAAATAGTTTACACAAACTGACTGTTTTACCTTCAGTTTCGTTCCCACTTTGAACTTTGCTTGCTTCCCCATTGCCAGAAAATTAATGAAAATCCGTTCTTGCTCTATAATCCTGACACCAATGTTTTCATTTAATGATATGAAAATTGGTTTAAAAGGTATGAAGGCAAGAGACAAACGGTCTCTCCAGTACCAACGCCTCACTCTGCTGCCTTGATTATCCAAATAGTGGCCACCCAATGCGTTTATATTTATCCTGTGTATAAAAGACACACGCATCCATCATGCATACATGAGACTTCAACAAGAACTATTTATATTTGTGTTTTGCCCATAACATAATGAAATATTCTGCATCTTTCTCAAACAAAATATGACATTCAGCCCAAATAAAAAAGTCTCAGCTCAGACAATAATAGCTTGATTGAAGGCGTAACTTTTAAGAAATGTCTCGAAGGAGGGAAGTGAGGTAGAGAAATGGAGAGTTGTAGGGAGAGAATTCCAGAGTTTGACACCAATGGTACAGCAGATATAACTGGGAATGTAGAAGTGATCGGAATCAGAGGAATATAGATATCTTGAGGTTTGTAGGGGGCTGGATGAGGCTACAGATGTAGTTAGAGACAACAGAGGGATTTGAAAGCAAGTATAAGCATTTTAAAGTTTAGACATTTTTTGAGCAGGAACCTACACAAGTCAGTATTTATTATATTAAGAATTAATAACTCATTATCCTAGGAGATAAACATAGAAACTAGGAGCAGGAGTAGGCTACTTGACCCTCACAGCCTGCTTTGCTATTCAATATGAGCGTGGTTGACCGTCCAACTGAGTACCATGTTCCCAATTCCTCCCTATATCCTTTGATCTCTTTCGTTTTAAGAACTATATTTAATTCCTCCTTAATTCTTTCAATGTTCTGGTCTCAACTGATTTCTGTAGCAGAAAATTCCACAGGTTCACCACTCTCTAGGTGAAGGAGTTCCTCCTCATCTCGGTCCTAATTGGCCCAGCCCATTTTCTTAGACCGTGACCCCAGTTCTGAACTCCCCAGTCATTGGGAACATTCTTTCTGCATTTATCCCTTCTAGCCCTGTTAGAATTTCACAGGTTTCTATGAGACACACCTCATTCTTCTAAACTTTATAGGACATAGTCCTAAGCAACGCGGTGTGTTTTGCTATGTCAGTCTTGCAATTCCAGGAATGAATCTTGTAAATCTTGCTGCACACACTCCGCAGCCTGAACATCCTTTCTCAGATAAGGAGACCAAAACAGAATGCCACCAGGTGTGGTCTCACTAAGGTACTGTAGAATAACCTTTTGTAGTATTTTTCACAATCTAAGGACACCATTAAACTAATTTAGTGACAGCCAATTTGTGTACAGCAAGATCTCACAAACAGCAATGCAATCATGACTTGACAACCTACTTTCTCAGTTGCACATCCAACTGAAACACCAGCCGTGTAAGAAATTGTTGTGCAATAATGTTATAAAACCTTAAGAAGTTTGACTATTATGAAGAATGCTTTCTGGCTGAAAATGCATGATGGGCCAATTGGAGACATTGAGATATAACAGACATTCCTGATAAGATGGGATCTCATGAGTTGAAGATAAACAAACCAATAGAATAAATCAGAAACAGGCTCTTGAGAGGGAAGAAAAGCAGACTGGCAAGAGTTTCTCAAAGTAATCCATTCTGATTGCAGCCTTTCACAGATAGAAGAAGATGGGAAAAGAATTTCTTCATACTTTGGTAAGAAGCAGGAGTGGCCACAATCACTAGCCGTGAATTATGGAGATCAACACTCAGCTTGTATTACTGGTCTATCCGTCCAGATCTTAGATCCTTGCAGAACAGCAAACCAACTCTTGCCTGTTACAGGTTGTACACTTGTTCATGCACTTCATGCATTACAATCATTGTTTCTTAATAAACTACTTTAAAATTACTGATGAGTTCAATCCCCTTTTCTTGTGTAACCTGTGTCTTCCAAACTCAAACTTTTTACCAAAACCTTTGTTCTGGAAATCTTAGCAGTTCTGCTAAGGTGACCTCATTGTTTTACAAAGTTTATGGGAAGACGCCTAATGGGACCTCTGGTCTGATAAATGTGTATAATATATATTACCATTTTAAAATTTGAATTTTTTAAACTAGATGCATAGGGGTTTTGGTTTCAGCTCTGAGAAGGTGACTTTAACAGATCGGAAAATCATTTGGAAATGTGACTTAAATATATAATTTCCAATAAATCATATGATTTAGTAAGTGCCTAGCCAGATATCTGTGGTGTTAATCAGTTAAGTGTTTACACTGCTGAGTTTATGACATATAGAAGAAAATCACTGGGGCCACCAGTAATTTAGTTTGTGTTCAGTTCAGAAGAAACATTTTCATTCAATTTTGAGCAGGGCAGTTTTTAGGTTGGTAGAATCTTCGGGTTGTGAATGTTTGTAGAAATCTCTTGATTGTCAAAACTAAAAAGGAATCCGGGCCATCCAAACTAGAAAAAAGTCTTTAAAACATTTCAGCAGTCCAAAAAGAAGACCATAAGACATAGGAGCAGAAATTAGGCCATTCAATCATGGCTGATAAGTTTCTCAACCCTATTTTCCCCACTTTCTCCTCATAATCCTTGATCCCCTTGACAGTCAAGAACCTATCTATCTCCGTCTTAAATATACTCAAAGACCTGGCCTCCCAAGCCTTCTGTGGCAGTGAATGCCATAGATTCACCACTCTCTGGCTGAAGAGGTTTCTCCTTCTGTCTGATCTAAAAGTTCTTCCCTTTACTCTAAAGCTGTGCGCTTGGGTCCTAGTCTCTCCTACCAATGGAAACATCTTTCCAACATCCACTCTGTCCAGGACATTCAGTATTCTGTAAGTTTCAATTAAATACCCCCTCATTCTTCTAAACTCTATTGAGTATACACCCAGAGTCCTCACATGTTCCTCATATTAAGCTTTTCATTCCTGGGACCATTCTCGTGAACCTCCTCTGAACCTGCTCCAGAAAATCTGCAAAGAGTCAGTTCAGTAAGAATTTTAAAAGTTATGTTAGAAGTGCTAGTTCACTGGGATTGATTATCTGAAAAGGATGCTGCTGGGGTAAAGTAGGCTGGAACTTTGCTGTTTATGTTAAGGTAAGGTGTCATACATAAAGCATTTCTTTGAATGTAATGGACCTGTGTTTGTTCTTTAAGGAACATTGGTAGCCACGTGTGAATAGTTCAGTGATTAACTGCCATGTTAATCAAATGACAAAAATTAAGCTTATGATCTGTCAAATCAAGTTTTACTCTGGGATCTGTTTACTATTACCATCAGCAATGATGGGCACATCTTCTCTCTCCTGCCCCCTGCTGCCCAAACTCACTCTCTCGACCCACCTGTCTCATTTAATATGTCATAAGGGAGTCATAGAGGTGTACAGCATGGAACCAGACCCTTCGGTCTAACTCGTCCATACTGACCACGTATCCTAAATTAACCTAGTCCCATTTGCCAGTATTTGGCCCATATCCTACCTTTTCATATACCCATCCAAATTCCTTTTAAAAATTATAATTATACCAGCCTCCACCATTTCCTCTGACAGCTCATTCCATATATGCACCAACCTCTGCGTGAAAAAGTTGCCCCTTAGGTCCCTTTTAAATCTTTCCCGTCTCACCTTAAACCTATGCCCTCTCGTTTTGGACTCCTGAAGCCTGGGATAAAGATGTGGAGGTGCCAATGTTGGACTGGGGTGGGCAAAGTCATAAATCACACAACACCAGGTTATAGTCCAACGGGTTTATTTGAAGACACGAGCTTTCAGACCCTCACTCCTCCTAACATCTGAAGGAGTGAGGCTCTGAAAGCTTGTGTTTTCAAATAAGCCTGTTGGACTATAACTTGGTGCCATGTGATTTCTGACCTGGGAGAAACCACTTGGCTACTCACCCTATCCATGCCCCTTATGATTTTATAAACTTCTATAAGGTCACCCCTCGGTCTCCAACACTCCAGGGAAAATAGTCCCAGTCCTGCCAATCACACTCAAGTACCCATGGTGCCCCTGTTTTGGCACTTTATGTAAGGATCTGAATCCAAATTTGAATTTTAATAAACAATGCCATGTCACTTCCCTGATGTGAACCCTCCCACTTTCACCTTTCTGGACGATAACCCACTTCATCGTTTTCAGCTACTACACTGACCATGTTTCCAAAGTAACTGACAGTCTTTTGGATAAGTTTGCTCCTCTTTGAAGTTGATGGATGATTAAAACATCATTCTAACTACCTTCTCACTGTGCCACCCATCCCTGAACGGAAAGTTTGTTGATGAACACCAAACAGGTGTGTGGAATGATGGAAGGATAGTTAAGATGGTGTTTCAATCTTATTCACTAAAATACGTAGAGGTCCACATGGCAATCAATTATTTTGGAAGGAGAAGTCATTTTTTAGAAATGAGACAAATTGAATTGTAAATTTTTTTTCTGTAAATTCATTTACGAAATGTGAGTGTCACTGGCTAAGCCAGCATTTAATGCCCATCCCTAGTTGCCCAGAGGGCAGTTAAGTGTCAACCGCATTGCTGTGGGTCTGGAATCACACGGAGGACAGACCAGGTAAGGATGGCAGATTTCTTTCCCAAAATGACATTTGTGAACCAGATGGGTCTGTCCCAACAATTGCCAATGGTTTCATGCCAATCATTAGAGTCTTAATTCCAGATTATTTTAAAAATTGAATTCAAATTCCACCATCACAGGGTTCAAACCTGTGGCTCCAGAACATTACCTGGGTCTCTCAATTAATAGTCTAGCAATAAAACCACAAGGCCATTGCTGCCTTGTCTTTGCAACAATCAATTAACAACAACGAAATCAACTAACTGCTCCAGCAGAGCAGTCCAGCAGTATGCCCGCTCATGGGCGGGATGTGATGGCCTAGTGGTATTACGTCTGGACTGTTAATCCAGAGATCTAGGTAATGTTCTGGGGAATCCTGCCATGGCAAATGGTGGAATTTGAATTCACTTTTTAAATATCTGGAATTAAGGGTCTGATGATGACCATGAATCCATTGTCAATTGTCAGAAAAACCCATCTAGTTCACTAATGTCCTTTAGGGAAGGGGACTGCCATCCTTACCTGGTCTGGCTGACATGTGACTCCAGACCCACAGCAATGCAGTTGACTCTTAACTGCCCTCTGGGCATTAGGGATGGGCAATAAAAGCTACTTGGCCAATACCACCCTCATCCCGTGAACGAATAATGAAAGAAGATGAATGGATACTGAAAGGATAAGATTTTGAATGTGGTTGAATTATAGGGAGAATGTGACCTACCAGACCACCCCATTCGGATGATAGCAGGTACACCTCCCATAGGAGGAAAATACCGCCTGAATTGCTGGATCGTTGGCCTTGTCCTCCTGCACAATGCAGTTAATCTTCTTCTGTTTGCCAGTAAAAATCTGAACTGCCAGATTTCCAGAGGGGTAGCTGTTTGTTGTTATGGAAATGAGGCAAATCAAACCTTCACATTATTGTTCTGATATGAAGGATTGAAATTCCTGGGGAGGTAGACGTATTGCCTGATGCGGGTTTGAACATCAGTTTGGAGAATGTTAACCCCTCTCAGCCAAGACTGAAGTAGCAGTACTACAAACAGCAAAGGATCATATCTTTGATCCACAACCCATCGTCAGTCCTGAAATCCTGAAATGTACAATTTTGTTAATAAGACCATAAGCTGTATGAGCAGAATTAGGCCATTCAGCCCTTCGCCTGTGCTCCGCCATTCAATAAAACCATGGCTGATCTGATAATCCTCAACTCATCTCTGCAAATGTTGAGTATTTTCCAGCATTTCCTGCTTTTATTTCAGTTTTCTAGCAGCTGCAGCTCTCTAAGCCTATCGTATCTTGCTCCTGGCTAGTGAATGATGTGAGGAAGAATGAGTCCAGGAGGCTGGTTCACGAAAGGGTTATCCTGCAATACCTAAGCACCCCACTGGCTGTGTCCACCCAGATTCCCCCTCCCGACTTGGTGGGAAACAGCATTTGAGCAGATCCTTGTGAAAGCAACCAGCATGGGTCATGGGGGCTGAAATCAGTCATTGGCACTGGTACACAGCAGGCTGGCAATCCACCGCCTACATTTCCTTGCCACTGGAAGCCGGTGGATAAGAAAATGGGATAGTGGGCTGGATGTTCCGTGGTTCCGCTGGGTATATTTCCATGGAAGGTGCATTTGTCACAAACAAGTGAACTGTCAGCTGATAAAACCTCGCAGTAATACTTGACAACAGGCAGAAAGAGTGGGGAGTCTTTGGGTCAGCCATCCTGTTGAAGGGATGCACAAACCATTTAAATACTTCACTCATAAGTGGACCAACCTCATGGCAGTTCATGGCACAATCTTTGGAAACAAGGAATGGGAGAAAAGACAGGTAAACTGAGTGCACTTAATAATTTGTATTAAAGCTTTCACCACATCACTTGGAGGGAAATACCGCATGTTTGTTGTCCCAATAAAATGCACCCTGCATCTAAAACAATTCAATTTCCACAAAGGATACAATACTTGAGCCATTCCATCTGGGAAAGCAGTAAGAAACTTATTCCCATTCCTGTAGTATTTCACCATGAAAGACAGCTGTAGATCCTTTGTACAAAAGTAAACATGAAACAAAGGTGAAGGTTGCAGTCTGTACATTTGCCTTGAACTTTCACAGTGAGAGTGAACATGCATTCAGTTTGTTTGAGACACTATTTTGCTGAAGGTGTTGATGTTTTTGTTTTAAGGAGTTTAAGGAGTTTTTGGGAGGGATTTCAGATAAACTGATTCAGCATTTGGACAATACCCATAGTCACATCATAATAAATGTCAGGCAGAAGATCATGCTGCCAATCAAACATTCCTTCGTCATTACTGTGTGATATCATAGAATCCCTACTGTGTGGAAGCAGGCTATTCAGCCCACACTGACCCTTCAAACAACATCGCATCCAGACCCATCCCCCTACCCTATCCCTACATTTCCCATGGCTAATCCACCTAGCCTGTACACCCGTGGACACTGTGGGTAATTTAGCATGGCCAATCCACCGAACCTGCACATCTTTGGACCACGGGAGGAAACCCACACAGACCTGGAGAGAATGTACAAACTTCACACAGACAGTCACCTGAGGCTGAAATCGAGCCCAGATCCCTGGTGCTGTGAGGCAGCTGTGCTAAATCATTGAGCCACCATGTATCAGCCATAATATTTAGAGCCATAGAGCATGGAAACAGACCCTTCAGTCCAACTTGTCCATGCCGACCAGATATCCTAAATAAACCTAGTCCTATTTGCCAGCATTTGGCCCATATCCATCTAAACTCTTCCTATTCGTTTACCCATCCAGATGCCTTTTAAATGTTGTAATTGTACGAGCCTCCACCACTTCCTCTGGCAGCTCGTTCCAGACATGCTCCACCCTCTGCGTGAAAAAGTTGCCCTTAGGTCCTTTTTAAATCTTTCCCCTCTCTCCTTAAACGTATGTCCTCTAGTTTTGCACTCCCTACCATGCCCATCATGATTTTATAAACCTCTATTAGGTCACCCCTCAACCTTTGACGCTCCAGGGAAAATAGCCACAGCCTATTCAGCCTTTCCCTAAAGTAGCAGTAACAGCGTAGTGTAATAGTAGCTGAACACTGAAACCTCGAACTCCTCCCTAGCTATTTTCTCTACTTGGTACCAATCACCCTCAACTGATTCTGAATGATCCGTCCACTGAGTTTGGTCTTCACCTTGTCTTTGACCTATGCTTTCTGGCTTTGGAATTGCATGAATAACAGACAGATTCATCAACATGAAACCGTCTATTTTTTCCAATTCTTTCACAGCATGGGTGTCACTGGCACGGCCAGCATTGTTGCCAGATCTGAATTGGCAGTGAATTGGATGTCATACTTGGCCATTTCAGGGTTGATCACATTATCATGTGTCTGGAATCTATGAAGTTAAACATAAAAGTGTTGCAAAAACAGGAGTTGCTGGAAAAGCTCAGCAGGGCTGGCAGCATCTGTGAAAAAAATTCAGAGTTAACATTTCGGGTTCAGTGACCCTTCTTTAGAACTGGTGGTGGCTGGGAAACATCAGTTTATATGCAGAAAATAGGGAGGGAGAGGGGGTAAGGAGTAAACGATAGGATAGAGCCCAAAGAGAGAGAAGAACAGTTGGACAGACAAAGGAGTTGCTAACGATCAGGCTGGGAGGGTGAATAGTTGTTAATGGGGGCTATTGGTGACTAACAACAGGGGGTATGTAATCATAGGCTATGTGGTAACAAGGTCTGGTGTGTGGGGTAGGGGGCTGGGACATGGGGGGGAGTTTAGGCCCTAAAATTATTGAACTTGATATTGAGTCCAGAGGGCTGCACAGTCCCCAGTGGAAAATGAGGTGTTGTTCCTCCAACTTGCGCTGAGCTTTGGTGCAGCACTGCAGCAAACCTGAGGCAGAGATGTTGGCCAGGGAACAGGGTGATGTGTTAAAGTGCAGGCAACTGGACGCTCAGGGTCTTTTCTGTGAGCAGAATGTAGATGTTCTGCAAAGTGGTCACCTAGTCTACGCTTTGTTTCCCCAGGGTAGAGGAGACCACATTGTCAGCAGCGAATGCAGTAAACTAGATTGTGGGAAGTGCAGGTGAAGTGTTGTTTTGTTTGGTATGTTTGACCCTTGGATCCCCCGTGGGGTCTATCCCCACCTTTCGTTTACTCCTTATCCCCTTCCCCTCCCTATCTTCTGCATATAAACTGACATTTTCCTAGTTACCAACAGTTCTGAGGAAGGGTCTCCAGGCCTGAGATGTTAACTCTAATTCTTTCCACACAGATGTTGCCAGACTTGCTGAGCTTTTTCAGCAACTTCTGTTTTTGTTCCTGATTTACAGCATCCACTGTTCTTTCAGTTTCTATAAAAGTGTTGCATATGTGTACACTATGTTCCTAATGCATACATTCAACACAGTCTGGTTTAGAACGTTATCCAAACAGGGATAGATGCAGAATAATGGTGAGAAGGCTCACCTGGAATGTAAACACTGGCCCGGGCCAGTTGAATTAAAGGGTCTAATAAGTTTGTCTTGTATATTCTATGTAGTTCTATGCAATAGGCTCAATAAACAGTAAGATCATAAAACTGGCAAAACAAAGTTTGACAACACATACCTTGTGCCAACTGAATAAATCATCCCTTGACTCTGTGAAAATGTTTTCCCAATTTTCACTTTCACCTTTTACTTCCTTTAACGTTACGAAGTCCAGTGACGTGGATAACTGAAAAGTAATTGTACTCAGTTTTTTTGGTCCTGGATTGAAGGTGGTGGAGGGTGAGGTGAGAAACAGACAGGGAGAGAAAAGCAATGAGACAGATATCAAAAACTGTCAGCATTTTCAAACATGCAACATGTAGACAGGCGAGGGCAGCAGATACATGGGAACACCACCTTCAATTTCCCCTCCAAGCCATTCACTATCCTGACTTGGAAATATATCACTGTTCCTTTACCATCGCTGGGTAAAATCCTGGAATTCCCACATTAATGGCATTTTGGATGTATCTACAACACACAGACTGCAGCGGTTCATGAAGGCAGCTCACCACTGCCTTATCAAGGGCAACAGAGATGGGCAATAAATGCTGGGCCGGCCAGTGACACCGATGTCCCATGAGTGAATCT
>JAHRHZ010000017.1:42693076-42789479 GCA_024137785.1 Ginglymostoma cirratum | reverse complement strand
AAAAAACATTTTTTTCTGATGAAGGGTTTAGGCCCGAAACGTCAAGTTTTCCTGCTCCTATGATGCTGCTTGACCTGCTGTGTTCATCCAGCCCCATGCTTGTTATCTCGGATTCTTCAGCATCTGCAGTACCTTTTATCTCTGCCAATTCTGAGGCTTAATTGATTAAGCAGCTAACCGAGGCAGAGTGACAGATTTTTAAAAATTTTGTTGTCACATGTATTTTACAGAAAGAATACATTGGAATGCAGTGAAAAGCTTTCGTTTGTCTCCACTTTGAATAATTTAAGAATAGGGAAAAATAAAAATATAGCTTGAAGACAGGCAGAGGTGGGGAGCAATGAGATTGGATGATGGCCTTAAAGCTTTGTCAAATTCAAACAAAATTGAAAAGTAAGGATGACGGTGGAGGGAATTTTGAAGAATGGGAAGTCGAGGAAAAGTGGGAACAGTGACACACAAGAGATCTAGGAGAGTTTTGTAGGGTGTTATTACCACTATAGAGATAGGGAAAGGATATTGAAATGCTAAGGCAAGAACTTTTAAATATTTGGCACCGAGAGTCCAGGAAGCAATTTAAGATGGCAAGGATTATGCTGAAGGTGCAGTGTTGAATAACAGAACATGAGTAATAACAGGAGTAGAAGTGGGTCATTTGAAACCTATAGCCCATTGAATAAAATCATGGCTAATGTTCTACCCCAATTCCATGTTCATGTGCTATCGTCATATCCCTTAATTTCCTTCATAGCCAAAAAGCTACTCAGCTCTGCCTGTTTATATTCAACAAATGAACATCCACATCTGAGGGAGAGCTTCGAGTGAACCTTTTTCCCTTCTTGGTCTCAAAAGGCCGACTCCTTATCTTGAGACAGCAACTCCTGGTTTCTAGACTCACCACCCACAGGAAACATTACCTTAGAATCTATCCTGTCAAGCCCTTTCAGAATTTTATACACTTCAACAAGATCACCTCAGTGCTGTTTTGATTCCAGCGGCAAATGGGCTTGATCAGAATTTGGGATGAACTGGAATTTATGGAAGAGGAAAAGGGAAGGCGTTTGGTTTGGCAGTGAAGTGGCCTCTTCTTCACTGACCCACATTGACAGCAACTAGCCAAGACTCCTTCGAACACACCTTCCAAAGACGTTGGAACAGCATGACCTGCAAGTTCCCCTCTAAACCAGGCACCACCCCGATTTGGAGTAATAACGCTGTTCATTCGCTGTTGCTGGTTCAAAATCCAGAATTCCTTCCTAATTGGCGCTGAGGGTGCAACCTACACCAACCAGGTGGACAGCAATGGTTCAAGAAGGTGGCTCACCATCGACTCCTGAAGTGCAATTCAGAATGTGCTATAAAATCTGATCTCGCCAGTGGCATCCAGAGGCCATGAATTAATTAAAAAGGCAAAGTTCAGAGTTGCAACTTTTGGAGATGACAAAGACTAGCACCAGGATCAGATACATTGACGACACTCAATGTAAAACTTCACGCACAAAGAATGGTTACATGGGTCCAGTGATGGAGGGTCAGCAAGAAACACTGAACTTGAATTATCACATTTGATAGATCACAAAAAAAAAGGTCTCGTGGAAATAGAAGAAAAGTGGGGAAAGCATAAGACTAAATGTACTTACTGTTTCAATTGGTTCTGCTCCCAGTTGTTTGAGAGTAGGTATGGGCTTTAAGTTTTTGCCACAAAATTGGCACAAATCAAATCCGACTGATACCTAGAGAAGAAATCACAGTGGTCAGTTCTAAATTTTACACAGCACACTGAAGTCTGTAACTGAAGCAGCTACAGCTGTGTGAGGATAATGGGAAAGGAACTCTGCTGCTGTGTACGACAGAGCGCCTGGACTTGGTCTGAGATTGATGGAGCAAGAGGAAGAACTCATCTGGCCTCTCATTCCCATGGCAGGTCTCTGAAAGAATTTTCCAGTCTGCCCGACTCCCTGCTCTTTCCCTGTTGCCCCTGCACATGTTTAAATATTCATCTAACTCTCTTTTAGAGTTTTCTGTTAAAATCTGCTTCCCTTCAGGAAATGCATTCCAGATCATCGTAACTTGTTGCATAAAACAAAAAAATCCCCTAATTTCTCCTTTAGTTCTTTTGCAAAGCATTTTAAATCCATTTTATCATGTCACCAACTATCAGTTTCTCCTTATTTACTCTAAATAAATCAGAATGCGATGTAGCAATTGGAGCAAAATCTCTGTTTTCCTCAGAAACTTATACTGGTTGCGTATCAGCCTGCAGATGGAGGACGGAGACTGGGACAATTGGAGGATATCGACTGCCATGTCCATGTGACTGGCTCCAAAACCAGCACTGCCTGCGAATGTGATACCTACACATTACCAATCTTCTCTGCAGCATGAAGATATAAAGTAAAAACAAAGCCGTGTCTTATTAAAGGAATTATAGAATCTGATGGCACCAAACTGTTGTACTTGAGCTGCCTTTTTGAAACAGCCTTTGCACATTGTGCTAATTACCACACTCTTTGTCTGAGACCCTGCAGGTTCCTCATCCTCACATACTTAGTGTAAGTTATTTAGAATGTCAGTTTCTGATGTGGTTCCTTGGTTAAGTACCATTCCCTCAATGATAACAGTCTGAACATTCCCTATATGTTAGTCCTTATAAAATATGCCAGGAATGCTAGTTCTTGTTGAGACAGACATCTTGAAGTTTATTAACAACATGCTTACTGTTGTTACAGCTACACTCTGTGACTGCAACATTATGCACAGCTGGCTGGTTGACTGACTACACACTTCCATGTGACTGCTGAAGGCAAGGGACAGACCTCTATACTGGAACCTCACATATCATGATATCATCTAATTTTCTTAAAGGGACATCTTAACATCTTAAAGGAGTCTACGCAATAATACAACAGCTACCATTGGTTTTTCAATTGGACCATTCCAAATTTATAGTTAAACACCCACTCAGCAAAGGGATGTTTTGTTTCCAATTTGCTTTGAAACTTCTCATGGTCTTTAAAACCTTTGTTCTTACCCATCTCTATTCAGTGGAGACCAATCCAAACCTTTCCAAGGTGTTCTTACAACTGAAGTTCTTCACCCTGGTAAAAATCCCAGGTAACCTCCTCCCTCTGAATCTTTTCCAAAGGTTTGACATCTTTTCTGGAGTGTAGGACTCAGAATCATCTGCAGTGTTCCTGCTGAGGCCAAAGCAGTGATTTATAAAGTTCGAGAATAATCTCTTTCTTCTTCTTGCTTTCTCTGCCTTAAGGTTAGTCTGATCCATGTCACGATAACCTCCCCCAAGGGAAGGGCCATGAGGCAAGCCCCTAACCCCCCCTATCAGGGGCAGGGACTAAAGCCCATGCTATTAGTATTGATCAGATCCATACTGAAAGTCCAACCAACTAGCATCCCAAGGAGTCTGAGTTGTTGTGGCAAAACACACCTTTATTGTGGTACAGACAGTAAGAACTGCTGATGCTGGAGTCAGAGATAACAGTGCGGAGCTAGAGGAACACAGTAGGCCAGGCAGCCTCAGAGGAGCAGGAAAGATGACGTTTATCCTTTACTGTGGTAGTCTTGTATCTGTGGGTAGTGATGGTAGAAGCTCCAACTTCTCTCCCTCTCTCACAGCCTGCCATTGGTGTTTGTTGGAAGGACTGACAATACTTGTCCTCCATGACTGCATTATGAACACACCTTCCTTCGATTACTAAATCCTAGCATCGGTCTTGAACCTGCAGCCTGTGGCTCAGGTACAGAACTATTAGCCACTGTGCGAGAAGACCTCTTCCTCTCTTAATAAACCCTAATGCTTCAGCGATTTGCCTCATCGCCTTCGCTTTGTGTATACAGAAACAAACATCTACATGTTTCAAAATAATAGCATTTATAAGACGCTGCCTTTCCATGGTTTTCCTCCCAAAGTCACTTCACACATCTTTGGGTTGAAATCTATCTGCTGTGCGTCTGCCAACTGTGTCATTCTGAATCCAATAACTATCCTCTTTCAACATTTCATCAATTGTTTCTTCCTCCACAGATGCTGCCAGACCCGTTAAATAATTGAAACATTTTCCGTTTTTATTTGAGATTTCCAGCATTAACAGTCATTTGCTTTTCCATGAGCAGATACCTTGGTGGGAAGTTAATTGATGTCTCAGGATTAACACCAGTGTTTTCCTTTGCAATGAAGAGATATTATTTGAATCTGGTTCTCCCTGTTTTGAAATCATTTGAAACATTCTCGCCACACAAATGCCAGGCAATCACCATCGCCAATAAAGTACAACCTAACCAGCATCCCTTGACATTCATTGGTGTTACCATCACTGAATTCCCCCCCTATCAACATTGTGAGGGTTAACATCGAC
The DNA here is from genome assembly GCA_024137785.1 of Ginglymostoma cirratum. Lineage (NCBI taxonomy): Eukaryota > Metazoa > Chordata > Chondrichthyes > Orectolobiformes > Ginglymostomatidae > Ginglymostoma > Ginglymostoma cirratum. The sequence goes on along the minus strand of JAHRHZ010000017.1, from coordinate 42,785,106 downwards.
CAGAATCTCACCTGCACTCACCACATTAACACAGTGGCTACAAGAACAAGTCAGAGGCGAGGAACACTGTGATGAGTAACTCACCTCCTGACTCACCACAGCCTGTCCAACATCCATGAGGCACAAGTCAGGAGTGTGATGGAATACTCTCCACTTGCCTGGATGGGTGCAACTCCAACAGCACTCAAGGATGAAGCTTGATAACCTCCAGGACAAAGCAGCCCACTTGATTGGCACCACATCCACAAGCATCCACTCTGTCCACCACCAATGCTCAGTAGCAGCAGTGTGTACTATCTACAGGAAACACTGCAGAAATTCACCACATATACTCAGACAGCACCTTTCAAACCCATGACCACTTCCATCTAGAAGGATAAGGGCAGCAGATACATGGGAACACCACCTTCTTCAACTTCCCCTCCAAGCCACTCACCACCCTGCCTTGGAAATATATCACCATACCTTCGCTGTCGCTGGGTCAAAATCCTGGAACTCCATCCCTAACGGCATTCTGGGTCTACCTACAGCATGTGGACTGCAGCAGTTCAAGAAGGCAGCTCACCACCACCTTCTGAAGGGCAACTAGGGTTGCCCAATAAATGCTGGCCCAGCCAATGACACACACATCCCACAAGTGAATAAAAAAACCTAAATTTACACAATGAGTTATTTCATTAATCAGTCCTGTTCTTGCTGCATGGGAGACACTGCATTGCATTTCCAATTAAGAACCCTGTACCTACCACAGATTTTCTGAACTGGTTCCACCCTAGGTATCTGGGAGATTTTGAAAGATGCGAATCTTCAACCTAAGGGAAGAAAGATGTTTACATCAATAATGATAGAGATGTACTATAACAAAAGCACCCAATATTCCTGTTATCTACTGTGCCAAGAAAGAATCGGGAAGGTTTTCCCAGCATAAAGGATCCAGTGGAAAATTAAAACTCTTGCTCCCAACAGGTACAGACACAGGGGTTTTTGTTAAGGAAGGGTGTCAAGGGATAGGGAGCAAAGAAAGGGATAAAATAGAGTTGAAGTAGAATTCTAATTGCTGCTTTGAGAAATTCCTGTTTCAAACCAAAACTGAGGTGGAAATCATTTGGGTTGGAGAAAAAGAGAAAGAACCAGAGAAACTAGGGATGCAAGTTAGAAGATAAAGCAAGCAAAGAAGGAGTAGGAGAAGTGATGGAGAAAGAGTGCAGAAAGCTGCAGCACTGAGGGATTTGGGATCCTTGTGCATAAATGAGCGACAACTAGCGTCCAAGTTGAACAGAAGGCAAGTACACTGTTGGCCTTTATTTCAAAGGGAATGGAGTATAAAAATGGGTAAGTCTTACTAAAAATATAAAAGGCAATAATCAGATCACAGCTGGAGTACTGTGACCCTTGGTTCCCTTATCTAAGATAAGATATACTGACATTGGGGGCAGCCCAGAGAAGGTTCACTAGGCTCATCTCGGGTATGGAGGGACTTCTTAAGGAGGAGAAGTAGAGTAGGTTGGGCCTCTACTTTATTAGAGTTTTGAAGAATGAGAGGTGATCTTATTGAGACACAAGATACTTAGGGGATTTGTCAGGTGAGATGTGGAAAGGTTGTTTCCCCTTGAGGGGAGAGTTTTGGACCAAAGGTCATAATCGCAGAATAAGGAGTACTCAGTTGGGTGAGAGGTAGGAGGAATTTCTATTCTCAGAGGGCAGCGAATCTGTGAAATGTTTTGTCGCAGAGGCCATTAAAGCTGAGATAGATACATTTTTAGTCAATCAGAGTGAAGGGTGGGAATTGTCACATCAGTCATGATCTCATTGAATGGTGAAGCAGACTCAACGCTCTGAATGGCCTACATCTTTCTAGACTCCAGAGTTTAACGGTCTTATGGGATGGCCACAAAATATTGAAATGATCAGTCAGGGTAAAAAAAAACTTGCTACATATCAAACCCATGAAAGGAGGGAAGGGTGAAATAAAATCAGCAAGGATACTTTAACTCAGTGTTTACAAAATGAAGGAGAAGAGATTTGAGGAATAGGTAATCCAGGATTTACCAAAGGTAAGATAGAAAAGGAAATGAGATTATTTAATTAAGCTGAAGGAGAACAAAGGTCTGCCAGAATACTTCCAATGATACGTTCTCAGGATAAAGGGTAGGCCTTTAGACTAATATGAGGAGAAATTCCATCACTCAGAGTGTGGTGGGTCTGTGGAATTCTCTGCCACAGAAAGCAGTTGGGGCCAAAACATTGAATGTTTTCAGGAAAGAGATAGATATAGTTCTATGAGCTAAAAGGATCAAAGGGTATGGGGGTACAGGGTACTGAGTTGGATGATCAGCCATGATCATATTGAATGGCGAAGAAAATTTGAAGGGCCAAATGGCCTGCCTTTTCCTATGATCTATGTTCCTGGATTCTTTGGGAAGGAAGGAAATCATGGGAGCTGTAAGAATTTCATTTCAATATTCTACATGGGAAGATTGACCAATATAATTTCAAACATTAACAGTGCTTACTGCGTTATGACATTATTTCTATCCCTCATTATTTCCCTTGGTATTATTGTATATAGTTTAAATATTTTAATTCCAGTTTCAGTTTAATCTCTCCTGTCCTGATCTGAAACAGTTAGGCTTTTAATAAGAAGCCTTGATGACGACTGTGTGTTCGCTGGGTTTATTTTGAGCCTTGTGGTTCCTTCACTGGGCCCAGTGCTCACCGTTAGCCAGTTACTCCTCCTGAACTGTTCCTCACTGAAGGCATGTTCTTCCTGCATCTGTTTATAAGACAAGAAGCAGCTTCTATTAGTGTCATCAGAGTGATGTTTTTGCATTTGCATGTAACGCCTAAGAGTCCTCTCCTGTGCTTTGACCCAGAATGAGGAGGCAAGTGGACTTGGAACTCACCATCATGTACTCACTCGGAGGTGTATTTGAGCAAGTTGTAATTCAAATAGTCTAACTCTTACTCTGTAGAGTAACATCTCAGCTGCTGACCCCATTAAGCTGACAGTCTGGCTGAGAGTGGGGACAAATGTTGTAGAGGGAATAATGCGTCTCAATTGAATCCAAGCACTCTGCAATGTGACCCTGCAGTCTGGAATAATGCACAATGACATTCAAACAACCTTTGTTATCTCCAACTCCTGGGTGGCAGTGTTCAGGACTAGGGGTAAGGGCAGGGGGTGTGGGACTTGGTGGGTGAGTTGGTCAAGGCTTATTGCTGAGCGGTGCTGGAAAGTGGGACTCTTTTCCATATTCTACATCCTGCATCCACAACAAAACCTCCAACCCCACTCTCAGTGGTGATTCCCCATCAACACGACAATGTATTGTCTCTGATTTCCAAACCAGATGTCCTGGTGGAATCTCCGTGTGAGTTTGAAAACGGATGTGAAGGTCTAACTGGGTGCCCCACCACCCTAACCAAGCACTCAGTCTCATCCTCAAAGATGTATAACGAGGGCCTTGATAAATTCAGAAACAAAACAGACAGCCTGACTTTTTACTTCAATCTAAGTCCCTACAGTCCCTTTCCAATGTTCTTTAGGAAGGAAACTGTCATCCTAACTTGGTCTGGCCTACGTGAGAATCCAGACCCACAGCAATGTGGTTGATCCTTAACTTCCGTCTGGATAATTAGGGATGGGCAAGAAAGGCTGGTCGAGCCAGCGATGCCCTTAGCCCGTGAATGAATTAAACAAAACTTTACCAAAAATTTGCTGTTTTCTAGTTTCGTCATTCACTTCCTGCCTCCTATCAGTATTCTCTCTCTCACCCTGAGTCTAATCGAGTTGTGGGGAATGGTCTAATGCATGCCCTCTGCCATTTCTGTAAGCAGTGATAGAGGGCAGGTTTTCAGTATTGGCCGTGAGTTTCCAGGAATCGAATATCAAGCTCTGTGCAGCTGAGAAAAATTGTCGACAAAATGACAAAGACTGATTTCTTCAGCATTGCCTCGAATGCTTCTCTCTATCTGTCAGGACAAAAAGGAACAAAAAACGGGTCTAGGAGGAGGAGGCTGCTTGGCTGGCAGCCAAGCATCATCAATTGGGTAATGAGTCTCTTGCTTTCCAATTGGCTCAGAAGGCAGTGTGCCACAAGGATGGATGGGTTGGCCAACTATTAGCTAAGCCAATGGGAAGTCATGTGATGAAATCTCTAGGAATACATTAAATCCCAGTTGGCAATCCTGAATAGAGGGCACATGAGATCAGAAATCTTTGGGGCAATTTTAAACCCAGCCTCTCCATCAGGCTGGGGTGGAGTAGTGTTTTAACACCCTCCCCATCAGTCTTCTGATGAGCGGGTGAGGTTAGAGTCACCTCCCCAGTTGCCCCTGCTTATACTTCTCCTTGACCAAGCTGTGGATCTTGGACAGAAGTGATGAGCACGACCCAACTGCACAATTTGTCAAAAATAATGCTCTTGCCAGCTCAGTGCCATTTTAATTTAATTAATTAGTCTCAGGGGAGTGTTAGAGTAGCTTTTGCAAACCATTCTTTACAATACACCCATTGGGCATTCTATGCCCCACACTAACGCCCCTACATCCTGCTCCCAGTTCGACTAAACATTCCGTTATGAAATGGAAGCACTGCCAGCATTTTCAAATAGCTTGGCAAGTGCACAGATTTAAAACATCAATATGGGAATACTTAAGGATAAATGGCATACAGGCATTATCCACAAAAAGGCAGGAAAGTTTAACATTATTAGGTCAATCATGGTCTCATTAAATGATGGAGCAGATTAGAATGGCCAAATAACAAGCATGGGGCTGGATGAACACAGCAGGTCAAGCAGCATCATAGGAGCAGGAAAACTTGACGTTTCGGGCCTAAACCCTTCATCAGAAATGGGGGAGGGGAAGAGGGTTCTGAAATAAATAGGGAGAGAGGGGGAGGCGGATAGAGGATGGATAGAGGAGAGGATAGGTGGAGAGGAGGCAGACAAGTCGAAGAGGCGGGGATGGAGCCAGTAAAGGTGAGTGTAGGTAGGGGGGTAGGGAGGAGATAGGTCAGTCCAGGGAGGACGGACAGGTCAAGGGGGCGGGATGATGTTAGTAGATAGGAGATGGGGGTGTGGCTTGAGGTGAGAGGAAAAACAGGTTAGGGAGGTGGAGATGAGCTGGGCTGGTTTTGGGATGCAGTTGGGGGAGGGGAGATTTTGAAGCTTGTGAAATCCACATTGATGCCATTGGGCTGCAGGGTTCCCAGGCTGAATATGATTTGCTGTTCCTGCAGCCTTCGGGTGGCATCACTGTGGCATTGTAGGAGGCCAAGGATGGACATGTCATCTGAGGAATGGGAGGGGGAGTTGAAATGGTTCGCGACTGGGAGGTGCAGTTGTTTGTTGCGAACTGAGCGCAGGTGTTCTGCAAAGCGGTCCCCAAGCCTCTGCTTGGTTTCCCCGATGTAGAGGAAGCCACAACGGGTACAGCGGATGCAGTATACCACATTGGCAGATGTGCAGGTGAACCTCTGCCTGATGTGGAATGTCTTCTTGGGGCCTGGGATTGGGGTGAGGGAGGAGGTGTGGGGGCAGGTGTAGCACTTCCTGCGGTTACAAGGAAAAGTGCCGGGTGTGGTGGGGCTGGAGGGGAGTGTGGAGCGGACAAGGGAGTCGCGGAGGGAGTGGTCCCTCCGGAAGGCAGATAAGGGTGGGGAGGGAAAGATGTCTTTGGTGGTGGGGTCTGACTGCAGATGGCGGAAGTGTCGGAGGATGATGCGTTGGATCCGGAGGTTGGTGGGGTGGTAGGTGAGGACGAGGGGGATTCTTTTTTGATTATTGTTGCGGGGACGGGGCGTGAGGGATGTGTTCCGGGAAATGCGGGAGACACGGTCGAGGGCGTTCTCGACCACTGTGGGGGGGAAGTTGCGGTCCTTGAAGAATGAGGACATTTGAGATGTGCGGGATTGGAATGTCTCATCCTGGGAACAGATGCGGCGGAGGCGAAGGAATTGGGAATAGGGGATGGCATTTTTGCAGGAGGGTGGGTGGGAGGAGGTGTATTCCAGGTAGCTGTGGGAGTCAGTGGGCTTGAAATGGACATCTGTCTCTAGGTGGTTGCCCGAGATGGAGACAGAGAGGTCCAGGAAGGAGAGAGAAGTGTTAGAGATGGTCCAGGTGAACTTCAGGTTGGGGTGGAAAGTGTTGGTGAATTGGATGAACTGTTCGAGCTCCTCGTGGGAGCACGAGGCGGCGCCGATGCAGTCATCAATGTAACGGAGGAAGAGGTGGGGTTTAGGGCCAGTGTAGGTACGGAAGAGGGATTGTTCCACATAACCTACAAAGAGGCAGGCATAGCTTGGACCCATGCGGGTACCCATGGCCACACCCTTTGTTTGTAGGAAGTGGGAGGAATTGAAAGAAAAGTTGTTGAGGGTGAGGACGAGTTCGGCTAGGCGGATGAGGGTGTCGGTGGAGGGGGATTGGTCCGTTCTGCGGGACAGGAAGAAGCGGAGGGCCTTTAGGCCATCGGCATGGGGAATACAGGTATATAGGGACTGGACGTCCATAGTAAAAATGAGGTGTTGGGGACCTGGGAATTGGAAGTTCTGGAGGAGGTGGAGGGCGTGGGTGGTGTCACGGACGTAGGTAGGGAGTTCCTGGACCAAGGGGGTGAAAATGGAGTCTAGGTAGGTGGAGATGAGTTCGGTGGGGCAGGAGCAGGCGGAGACAATGGGTCGACCAGGGCATTCAGGTTTGTGGATTTTGGGGAGGAGATAGAAGCGGGCGGTGCGGGGTTGGGGAACGATGAGGTTGGAGGCGGTGGGTGGGAGGTCACCTGAGGTGATGAGGTTGTGGATGGTTTGGGAGATGATGGTTTGGTGCTCGGGGGTGGGGTCATGATCCAGGGGGCGGTAGGAGGAGGTGTCAGAGAGTTGGCGCCTGGCCTCAGCAATGTCGAGGTCAGTGCGCCATACTACGACTGCTCCTCCCTTGTCCGCGGGTTTTATGGTGAGGTTGGGATTGGAGCGGAGGGAGTGGAGGGCTGCACGTTCTGCGGGGGAGAGGTTGGAGTGTTTGAGAGGGGTAGAGAGGTTGAGACGATTGATGTCTCGACGGCAGTTGGAGATGAAGAGGTCGAGGGAGGGTAGGAGGCCTTGGGGTGGTGTCCAGGAGGAGGGCTTGTGTTGGAGGCGGGAGAAGGGGTCAGTAGAGGGAGGGTTAGATTCGCGGTTGGAGAAGTAAGCGTGGAGGCGGAGGCGGCGGAAAAACTGCTCAATATCCAGGCGTGAGCGGTATTCGTTGATATGTGGGTGGAGGGGGACAAAGGTGAGCCCTTTACTGAGGACTGACCGTTCGTCCTCTCTCCCACGTCTAATGGTCTTAGGTGGATACACTGGTTCTGGTATATATATGACATACGGCTGGGATATAATGTGATGAATCATTACTGAAGTTGACCTATAGAGTCTCTGCTTTGCTGATAAGAGCTGAGTCAATAGCGAAACAGTTACGTTCAGTGTTAACATCAAAAAACACCATACTTACTAATTTTTTCTGGCTCCACTGCCAATATTCCTTAATCTCACTGATTTCCTTCACATCTTTTAACCAAGTGCTCCTTATCTAAATTGAAAACAGCAACATGATGTTTTACAAAATATACATGATATTAAGCTTCTTTTGTCAAATTTCTATTTTTCTACATATTACGAATGAGATCAAGAGATAGAGTGGACAGTGGGGAAGAATGGTACAGAGGTAGATGGTCAGCAATGGTCTGTTTAACTGATGGAACAGGCTCAAGGAACATTGTGGACGACTCCTGTTACCATGTCCTACGTTCCAATTCTCTCTTACTTTTAGGGCAGGACAGTATTCCTAGGTTGAATAACTATCACTTCCCAGTCCTCTCTCCTTAGCTGTTAGGAAGTAAAGAATCAGGACTCAACATGCAGAACTCTGGAGAAACTCAGCAGGTCTGGCAGCATCTGTGGAGAGAGAAACAGTTAACACTCAATTCTGTTCTCAGTTCTGAAGAGGAGTCATACTAGACACAAAGCATTAGCTCTGTTTCTCTCTCCACAGATGCTGCCAGACCTGCTGAGTTTCTCCAGTGCTCTCTGAGAGATTTTTTTCCCTCCCAGATCACATCCTTCCAATTGATTGGTCCGTCATTTGAGAATGAAGCCATGTGTGGGGGTAACACTCAAGCAGCGATGATCTAGTGTTCAACCACTGCACAGATGTGGTTCAAGAATCCTGGAAAGGAGTCATCTTAGAATCATAGAGTCCCTACAATGTGGAAGCAGGCCATTCAGCCCATCTAATCCACCTCCAATGAGCATCCCACCCATATCCATCCCCCTACCCTATCCCTGTAACCCTGCATTTCCCATGGCTAACCTAACTAGCCAACATATCCCTGGACACTATGGATAATTTAGCATGGCCAATCCACCTAACCCGCACATCTTTGGATTGTGGGAGGAAACCGGAGCACCCAGAGGGAGCTCAAGCAGACACGGGGAGAATGTGCAAACTCCACACAGACAGTTGCCCACAAGTGGAACTGAACCCAGGTCCCTGGCGCTGTGAGGGAGCAGTGCTAACCACTGAGCCACTTTGCCATGACCAGGGAGCACAGGTGAGAAAATTGGAAAGAGAACATTGCATGCTGTAGTTTCAGCCCCACATTCCATGTCCAGTAGCCTGCTTGATTGTTGGGTCATGGAATTGCCCTGGATATTCACCATGGTATGGGGGTCATTTAGGTGACCAGACTGCTTGAGAGTGATGTAGAATCCACCAGTGAGAGGCTCAGTCCCTGCAAGTACTTCACGCCAGTGTTTACAGAATGAAGAAGGCAATGGGGAGGTAATGGCATGGTGGTATTATTGCTGGACTGTTAATCCAGAGACCCAGATAATGTCCTGGGGGCCGGGGTTCGAATCCCACCATGACAGATGGTGGACTTTGAATTCAATAAAAAAAAACCTGGAATTAAGAATCTAATGATGACCGTGAATCCATTGTCGATTGTCTGGAAAAAAACCATCTGGTTCACTAATGTCCTTCAGGGAAGGAAACTGCCATCCTTACCTGGTCTGGCCTACATGTGACTCCAGACCCACAGCAATGTGGTTGACGCTGAACAATTAGGGATGGGCACTAAATGCTGCCTAGTCAGTGACGCTCTGATCCCATTAATGAATAAAAAAAAATTCAGGAAAAGGGTGTCCTGGATTTGGCACAAGTGAGATGAAAAATATGAGAAGTAAAGGGAAATTAAGATGATTTAGTTAAACTGAAGGAAAACAAGCGTCTGCCTAAGCATATCCAAGGATTCTCCCCATGTCTGCGTGGGTGCTCCTGTTTCCTCCCACAGTCCAAAGATGTGCAGGTTAGGTGGATTGGCCATGCTAAATTGCCCGTAGTGTCCAGGGATGTGCAGATTCAGGGGGATGGGTCTGGGTGGGGGCTCTGAGGGTGAGTGTGGACTTGTTGGGCCAAAGGGCCTGTTTCCACACTGTAGGGATTTTATGATTCTATGGTGATTCAGTGGGAAATGAGGAAAGAAATCCTGAACTACAATCCCATCTTGTTCGTTCGCTTTACACTTGGGACATGAGTGTCCTTCAAGTTATTGATGACCAGTTGTCTCTATCTAAAGGACAGAGATGCCGTTGGTCTTTTGTACACCCTAGCTATATCTTTTATTCAGTATGGCACACATGAAGCACTGCACTTTAAACAAAATTCACTGGAATTTCCTGTGGGAGTTCTAACCACACAAAGGATTGCCAGTATGACTGGTGGACTGGAATATCGCACGTCTTCTGTCAAAGGTCCAGGGAGCCTGGCTTGAAAAAAACCCTAGGTCCGTGTAAGGTAAGACGTCACTGTCCAGAGCTCAAAGTATGTAAAAGTACATGATCCAACAGCAACTCAGACTCTGAGTGAGCTGTAACATACCACCAACTGTTGAGAAAGTGGTTAAAATTAATTTTGTTTGGAGAAGGGGAGACATTAGCTAAAATAGGCACATTTAAAAGCTTCTGAAAATAATTGCTTTTAAAATTTACCAAAAAAACCATAAACTAACATTGTGAGCAAATTGTCCTGTATACTTTAGAAAGTCAGTTTTAGTTATTTAAAATCAGCGCTTAAAATGTAGCACTTGCACCTCTGAGTAATCAGGTTGTGGCAGGTTCTCCACTATCGCTACACAGAAACATTAGCACAGCATCCAGGCTGATGCCCCAGTACTAAGGGAGTGCTCTCAGGTGTATGTGAACATAACACATATTGCACTATTTCAAAAAGAAGACCTGCATTTACATAGCATCTGTGATGATCTCAAGATAATACAAAATGCTTAACAGCCAATGATGTACAATCAACCTCTTGTAAGTTTGGAACTGTCATAGCCAAACTCCCATAAACAATGATACAGTAGCAATCAGGTCGTCTGTTTTATTTGTGATGTTGAGTCATCTTGTGTCACTACCTAAAAGAACAGACAGAGCTTTTATTTAACATCTTATCTAGAAGACAGTCCAACAGTGCAGCATTGGGGAGGTGTTAGCCTAGTGGCATTATCGCTAGAATATTAATCCAGAAATTCAGCTAAGGTTCTGGGGACCTGGGTTTGAATCCCACCATGGCAGATGGTAGAATCTGAATTCAAAAAAAAAATCTGGATTTTAAGAGGCTAATGATGATGTGGAGGTGCCAGTGTTGGACTGGGGGTGGACAAAGTCAGAAGTCACACAGTATCAGGTTATAGTGCAACAGGTTTATTTGAAATCACAAGCTTTCCGAGCGCTGCCCCTTCGTCGGGTGAAGTGGAGGGAAGGGCACAGGTACAGAATATATACACATCGAGATAACGGCAAGATAAGGGGGAGAGGAACCAGCAGGAGGTCATTGTACACATTGGAACTAATGACATAGTAAGAAAATAGGATGAGATTCTGACGCGAGAATATAGCAAGTCAGGCAGGAATTTAAAAAGGAGGTCCTTGAGGGTAGTAATATCTAGATTACTCCCGGTGCCACAAGCTAGTGAGGGTAGGAATAGGAGGATAGAGCAGATGAATGCGTGGCTGAGGAGCTGGTGCAGGGGAGAAGGATTCACATTTTTGGGTCATTGGAATTTCTTCTGGGGTAGAAGTTACCTTTATAAGAAGGACGATTGCACTTGAATTGGACGGGGACAAATCCACTGGTGGGGAGATTTGCTAGAGATGCTCAGGAGGATTTAATCAAGTTGCAGAGTGGGGCAGGGAGGTGCAGATGAGACCCAGAGAGAGACTGAGGAAAGAGATCAGTCTGAGACCAGTACAGTTGGGAAAAGGAGCAAGTGAAACAGTCAGGGCAGGCAGGAACAAAGCAGAGAATGAGCTGGGACTGATAAATTAAACTACATTTATTTCAAAGCAAGAGGCTTAACCGGTAAGGCAGATAAACTCAGGGCATGGTTGGAAACATGGGACTGGGATAACATAGCAATTACAGAGAAGTGGCTCAGAGATGGTCAGGACTGGCAGCTTGATGTTCCAAGGTATAGATGCTATAGGAAGGATAAGGAGAGGGGGCAAGAGAGGAAGGGGAGTGGAGTTTTTGATTAGGGATAACATTACGGCTGTACTTAGGGAGGATATTTCTGGTAATACATCCAGGGAAATTACTTGGGTGGAACTGAGAAATAAGAAAGGGATGATCACCTTATTGGAATTGTACTATAGACCCCCATTGACAGCAGGAAATTGAGAAATAAATTTATAAGTTTTCAGTTGACTGTAAGAATAATAGGGTGGTTACAGTAGGGGATTTTAACTTTCCAAACATAGTCTGCGACTGCCATAGTGTTAAAACTTTGGATGGAAAGGAATATGTTAAGCGTGAACAAGAAACTTTTCTGATTCAGTATGTGGATACACCTCCTAGAGAAGGTGCAAAACTTGACCTACTCTTGGGAAATAAGGCAGGGCAGGTGACTGAGATGTCATTGAGAGAGCACTTTGGGGCAAATGACCATAATTCTATAAGTTTTAAAATAGTGACGGAAAAGGATAGACCAGATCTAAAAGTTAAAGTTCTAAATTGGAGGAAACCCAATTTTGATGGTATTAGGCAAGAACTTTCAAAAGTTGATAGGGGGCAGACGTCTGTAGGTAAAGGGATGGCTGGAAAATGGGAAGCCTTCAAAAATGAGATAATGAGAGTCCAGAGACAGTACATTCCCTGTTAGGGTGAAGAGCAAGGCTGGTAGGTATAGGGAATGCTGGATGACTACAGAAATTGACATTTCGGTCAAGAATAAGGAGGAAGCAAATGTCAGGTATAGGAAAATAGGTTTCAGGAGAATCCAAAGGGATTCTACAAATACATTAAAGACAAAGGGTACCTAGGGAGAGAACGGGCCCCTTAAAGATCAGCATGGCCACCTAGGTGTGGAACTGCTGGAGATGGGGGAGATACTAAACGAGTATTTTGCATCAATGTTTAATGTGGAGAAAGAAGTGGAAGTTATAAAACGTGGGGAAATAAATAGCAACATCTTGAAAAATGTCCCTACTACAGAGGAGGAGGTCTTGGATGTCTTAAAACAGATAAAGGTGGATAAATACCCGGGCCCCGATCAGGTATACCCTAGAGCTCTGTGGGAAGCTAGGGAATTGATTGCTGAGCACATTGCTGAGATATTTGTATCATCGATATCACAGGCAAGGTGCCGGAAGACTGGAGGTTGGCTAACATGGTGCTACTATTTTAAAAAGGTGGCAAGGAAAAGCCAGGGAACTTATTGACAAGTTAGCCTGACATCAGTGCTGGGTAAGTTTTGGAGGGAATCCTGGTGGATAGGATTTACATATATTTGGAAAGGCAAGGAGTGATGAACAATAGTCAACATGGCTTTGTGCGTGGGAAATCATGTCTCACTAACTTGACTGAGTTTTTTGAAGAAGTAACGAAGAGGATTGATGAGCGCAGGGCAGTCAACTTGATCTACATGGACTTCAGTAAGCCGTTTGACAAGGTTCCTCACTGTAGACTGGTTAGCAAGGATAGATCACATGGAATACAGGGAGAACTAGCTATTTGGATACAGAACTGGCTCGAAGGTAGAAGACAGAGGGTGATGGTGGAGGTTTGCTTTTCAGGCTGGAGGCCTGTGAGCAGCAGTATGCCACAAGGATCAGTGCTGGGTCCACTGCTTTTCGTCTGTTATATAAATGATTTGGATGTGCACACAGGAGGTATGGTTAGTAAGTTTGCAGATGACACCAAAATTGGAGGTGTAGTGGACAGCGAAGAAGGTTACCTCAGAGTACAACAGGATCTTGATCAGATAGGCCAATGGGCCAAGGAGTGGCAGATATAGTTTAATTTAGACAAATATGAGGTGCTGCATTTTGGAAAGGAAAATCAGGGTAGGACTTATACACTTAATGGTAAGGTCCTGGGGAGTGTTGCTGAACATGGAGACCTTTGAGTGCAGGCTCATAGTTCCTTGAAGGTGGAGTCACAGATAGATAGGATACTGAAGAAGGTGTTTGGTACGTTTGTTTTTATTGGGCAGTGCATTGAGTATAGGAGATGGGAGGTCATGTTGTGGCTGTACAGGACATTGGTTAGGCCACTTTTGGAGTATTGCATGCAGTTCTGGTCTCCCTGCTATAGGGAGGATGTTGTAAAACTTGAAAGGGTTCAGAAAAAATTTACAAGGATGTTGCCAGAGCTGGAGATTTGAGCTATGGGGAGAGGCTGAGTAGGCTGGGGCTATTTTCCTTGGAGCATCAGAGGCTGAGGAGTGACCTAAAAGAGGTTTATAAAATCATGAGTGGCATGGATAGGTTAAATAGACAAGGTCTCGGAGTGGAGGACTCCAAAGCAAGAAAGCATAGGTTTAAACAGAGAGGGGAAAGATTTAAAAAGGACCTGAAGGGCAACTTTTTCACATAGAGGGTGGTGCAGTTATGAAACGAGCTGCCAGAGGAAGTGGTGGAGGTTGGTACAATTACAACATTTAAAAGGCATCTGGATGGGTATGTGAATAGGAAGAGTTTAGAAGGATATGGGTCAAATGCTGGCAAATGGGAGTAGATTAATTTATGATATCTGGTCAGCATGGACATGTTGGACCGAAGGGTCTGTTCCTACGCTGTACAGCTCTATGACTTTAATTCTGGGTAATTAAGAGTGAGATTTCCTGGTGTACTGCGTCATTGGTTATCCCTCAACACTTGCAGTAGAAAGGGCAGACAGTCTGTTTGCAGTATAAGGGAATGTGATGCCTGCACATTGGCTGCTGTGTTTCCTATAACAGTGACTACACATCAATCAAATTGGATGTAAAGTGCCTCAGGACATGCTTGATGCATGAAAGGCAAGCTATGAAATGCATCCCTTCCTTTTACCTATAAGAAGATATTTTCTTACGTTTCATTCATCTGATGGAGCCTTGACTGCCAGAGAAATTCACAATCCTGAAGTATAAAACTTACTGCAGGGCTGAATAATAGAAATAGTTACCTTCGGTCTTATAGCATTATAATCAATCAGTTGCTCTTTGGATTCATGTTTATAAGCTAGAATAGTTGGTGGTCCCACACTGGGCAGTGAGTAAATGGCAGATTCAACCAGTCTTCTGGATATCCTGTCATCAATAAACTTCAAAGAGACAACAGTTACCATTAAGAAAAAGCATAAAGACTGTGGAATAAACTACCAGTAGTGGTTAATATTTTAGTGATTTATAGGCAAGATTTTATGTCAGTACAACTTGAGTGACTTCTCATATTGGTTATTGTGGATTGATAGTCATCTTTCCCCTACAACACAGTCTGCTATATTTTGGTCAAGAAGCAAGATATTGTCCTTGGGTCAATCATCTCAGACAATCCCAACAATCGTACATAAATATCTCATCATCTTTCCCTGTAAAAGGTCATGATAATGACATCCTGATTAAACAAAAATATGTTCCTATTGTACATCAACTTACAATAATATACCACAAACCAAAGCATGATTCTCATTATCTTCAAATAGTAAACTGAATATACTTCTTACCAGAACGTACCTCAGGCTAAAAATGAACAAACACATTACTCAATGTTCAACAGGAAAAATGGACACAACTTCATTGTGAAGCAGTATTGTCTTCTGGCAGACTTTGCAGTCGTCCTCAATGTACATTCTTCTTCCAAAAATATGCTTTAGTTATAAAATTTGGAAAGTATATTACTTGACTGGTCAAAGTGCAAAACAAAACCAATCACAATAGTGGAATGGCCTCCTTCTGAGCTGTAACACTTTGGTGATTCTGTGAAATCTGTTTCTTCCTATACTGCATGGTACTCACTACATTTAGTGTTGGTATCTGCTATTGAAGAGTCATTCTGCTGGTGTGCTACTTGTCTATGAGGTGAAATATTAAGCAAAAGCTGTTAGGAAATTGACAAACCACATAATATGTTTCTCATTGATCTGTTGTCAATGTTATATATGATCTGGTGATATTTTTCCACGCAGTAGGGAAGTATGCTGACCTATTCTGTTTTTGATTTGGACACAAGAACATAAGAACAAGGAGCAGGAGTAACCAATTCAGCCCCTGCTTTGCCAATTTGATAATCTATCAAATGGATTTGATACAATACAGTGTGGAGCTGGAGGAACACAGCAGGCCAGGCAGCATCACAGGAGCAAGGAAGTTGACGTTTCGGGTCGGGATCCTTCCTGCTCTTCTGATGCTGTCTGGCCTGCTGTGTTCGTCCAGCCCCACACTATTGCCTCTGTCTCCAGCAACTACAGTTCTTGCCATCTCCAAATGGATTTAGTAGTTTGATTTCCTCCCACCTTAGTGGAAAAATCAGTCCGGGTGAATTGTTGGCTGACTGTTGATAGACAGTTGTTGATGATTTCCTTGAGCTGGATGATCATTGTTAGCATTTTGAGCTCCTCGTACTACACCGATTTTGTGGTCTCGTTCTGTCCTTAGTTGATTAAAGTTGTTATTGAATCCTTGTTGTTGCTCATAGCCAGAAAAGCCACAGAACTAAAAAGCTACTGTAAGAACAAAACTCCAAACAGAAAGTTCCTCCAGAGAATCTACCAAAAAAAAAGTAAGTCTGAATAAACACTTCCATAGTCAGAAACAGGGGAAATGAGAACTATCAAAATAGAAAACATAGCAGTAAGAAGAGTAAAAGCCCACTAGCAGCCAAGGGGATATATCGAGACCAAGTATCTATGAAAGGAGACCAATTACTGGATACCCAGAGCAGATTCAATCCATTAGAGAAAAATAAATTTTATTGCTACAAAACAACCCAGGCTGGGTAACAATTACAGCTTCCAACAGAGATTTCACAATTTCTAACCTTTACAAAAAACGTTAACAAACAACTTAAGAAACTTCTTCATAAGCAAAGATTTAAAATTCTTATCTTCATGTTCAAATATCTCCCAGGGTCTCATCCTTCTCACCCACAAGGCACAAGTCAGGAGTGTGATAGAATACTCTCCGCTTGCCTGGATGGGTGCAGGTCCAAAAACACTCAAGAAGCTTGTCACCATCCAGGACAAAAATAACCTGCTTGATTGGCACTACATCCACAAACATCCAGGCACTGCACTACTGACGCATTGTAGAAATGTGTACTATCTATAAGGTGAAATGCAGAAATTCACTAAAGCTCTTCAGCTAGCACTTTACAAACCCACAAGCTCTAATAGAAGGACAAGGGGAGCAGATACATGGCAACTCGGGCATGTGCTAATTTCCCTCTGACCCACTCACCACCCTGACTTGGAAGTGTACAACCATTCCATCATTGTTGCTAGGACAAAATCCTGGAACATTCTGCTCACCAGCATTGTGAGTGCACTGCAGCAATCAGGAAGGTAACCCACCATGACCTTCTCCAGGCCAACCAGGCGTGGGAAATAAACATTAGCTTAGATGGTGATGCTCACATCCTGTGAAAAAACAATGAGAAAAACGTTTTGATCGAGGGGTGGATGGGACAAGGACAAAAGCAAAGTGCATAATCAGGTCGAAGAGAGAAGATATTGCATGATAGAGCAGTGAGGCTTCCAGGGCCACACCAAACGGACTGCAGTGGTTCAAGAAGGCAGCTCACCACCAGCTTCTCAAGGGCAACTAGGGATGGGCAAAAAATGCTGGTCCAACCAGTGATGCCCGCATCTCATAAATGAATAAAGGAAAAAATAAGAGAAACGGATAAGATGTAGGCCTAATGCTGTCTGGAAGCAGATATAAGAGAAATACCAAAACAGGCACAGAACAGGAAACAAAATTGAGGGAATAGTTTGAGATTGTGGACCTCAGTATTGAGTCTGAATGGCTGTGAAATGCCGAATTAAAAGATGAAGCTTATTGTGTTTCTCTGGAATAGTGCAGCAGATCAGGAACAGAGATATCAGCCTGACAGCATGGTGGAAAATTCTGGCAGGTCACTAGCAGCTCAAGGTCCTAACTTGCAGACTTACTCAAGACACTGTGCAAAAAGGTCACTCAATCTGCACTGAGTTTCTCCATTGAAGAGGACAGCACATTGTGAGCAGTGAACACGATAAACTCGATTAAAGGAAATACATGTAAATCATTGCTTCACCTTGAAGGAATGTTTGGAACTTTGGACAGTGAGGACAGGCAGTAAAAGGGCAGTGGTACATCAGTGTTTGTGTGAAAAGGTGCTGAGGGAAGGGTGAAGCAGATTATCGAGGAGGGAATAGTCCCT
The DNA here is from genome assembly GCA_024137785.1 of Ginglymostoma cirratum. Taxonomy (NCBI): domain Eukaryota; kingdom Metazoa; phylum Chordata; class Chondrichthyes; order Orectolobiformes; family Ginglymostomatidae; genus Ginglymostoma; species Ginglymostoma cirratum. The sequence goes on along the minus strand of JAHRHZ010000017.1, from coordinate 42,767,381 downwards.
TCGGAATGCTGAGAGGAGGGGAGTTGGGAAGACAATGGTGGCATCACACGAGGTACTTGAAAAGGGAGAAATATAATGTGGAACACTGGTGGAGTGAACAGATACGGACAAGGGGAACTCTATTGTGACTCTGCAGGAGCAAGTGGAATGGTTGAGATCAGTTGTGTAGGGAAAAAGGCAGACATGGTCAAAGCCCTTGTCAACCACTGTTGGGGAAGTCCCCATTTCAAAAAAAAAAGTCATTCCAGAAAGTTGCTCCATTGGAAAAGAAACCGGGAAGGTGAAAGAATGGGAAGAATGGAATTCTTCCAGGTTCCAGGAAGTGAGAAGGTGTAGTTGAGAAAACTACAGGAGCGATTGGAATACCAATTGAAAGCCAACTGTGAGAAATCTAATCCAACCAAAAACTCATTTTGTTGCTCATACATCTACAAATCTACCAGTCACTTTCTGGTATGTTTTACTAGCATCCATTATTCAATCTGTGAGTTTTCACAGTGAGATTTGTTCATAAGGATATCGTAGACACATTCAATCTTGTCCTCACTGATGCCTACTTCCAGCAGATAAAGGGGAAGGTTAGGACCATAAGCCCGTGAAACCGCGAAACGCTAGACTTGACTATTTCAACAGGCTCCTGTCTGATTTCCCACATTCTACTCTCCATAAATTTGAGGTCTTCCAAATCTACTGCCTTAGATCTGATTGATTGATTTATTGGTGTCACATTGAAATAACTGCACAGATGCCAGCATCCCCTCACCAAGTCCCGTGCACCGGCTGTGGTCAGCCAGCTCCATGTCAGTCGCTTGCACTGAGGAGATTCTAACCTCCAGGTTATATTGGTCAGCCAGGGCTTTCCTGATTGGCCCAGGTTAACAACCCCAATCAATGACTTTGTAGTCAACAAGATCAACCTGGTTCCAATCATTACACACATGTACTGAAATACAGTGAAAACTGTTGTTTTGTGGGCTACACAGGCAGATTGTACCATACAAAGTGCATCAGGGTGGCAGAAGAGAGTGCAGGACACAGTGTTACAGCCTCAGAGAAGGTACAGAGAGGGAGATCAGAATTAACATTTGAGAGGTCCATTCAAAAGTTTGATAACAGCTTTGTTCTTACACACACCAAATTCCATTCACCCATAATCCCCGTGCCTGCTGAGCGATATTGGTTCCAAGTCGATCAACACATTGATTTTAAAATTCTCATTCTTGTTTTCAAATACAAATTGAAGTCCAGTGCCTGGTGTGGGACCCATCAGCTTTGGTGGCGGCTGCATTCCTGAGATTGGCCCAGTGCAGACTCATGGCGGAGGTGTTATCGGTAGGGGCAAGATAGCACTGAAGAATGGCGATATGGTTCTGTTGTGGCGGCGCAGCGAAGGGACTCAAGGCTGGCTGACTGCTTTTTGTTGATGATGGTCTCAGTACTGGGGTGGAAGAGCCCTGATCCAGGCCCATGGCTCAGCACTTAAGAAGGACTGTAATGTTGAACGTTTAACTGTGTTTCTTTACCTTTGTACTTTATACCTAAGATATTGTGCCTAGGTACCTTTATACCTAAGACGGCGCTGGAAAATGGCGACTTTGTACACTTTTAACTGTACTCCTGGATCCCTGTGCTTGAGTACATGTGACAATAAAACTCAATCCTACTTCCAATTCTAAACAAAATTCCTCCAGAGCCTGGTGTCTCTTCTATGCCTGCAGCCTTTTGTATTATCTGCATTGATCTAATTCTAGTCTCTTGCATATGCTCAATTTTAATCTCTTCTCCTTTGATGGCTGCATCTTCAGCTGCCTATCAGTAAACTCTGGAATTCCTACCCTAAACATCTCCATTACTCTACGTTATTTTCCTTCTTTAAGATGCTCATTAAAACTTGCCTTTTTGACCAAACTTTGATCATCTGCAATAAAATCTCCTGATGTGGCTCAAGCATGCAATTTTGGTGTCATATGCTCCTGTGGTTTACTTTACTGTGTCAAAGGCACAATATAATTAAGCTAGAGACAACAAGAACTGCAGATGCTGGAGTCAAGAGATGACACAGGGTGCAGCTGGAGGAACACAGGAGGCCAGGCAGCATCAGAGGAGCAGGAAAGTCGATGTTTTGGGTCGGGACCTGATGCTGTCTGGCCTGCTGTGTTCCTCCAGCTCCACACTGTGTTATCTCTATATAATTAAGCTACGTTGCTGCTATTTTGTTTATGTTAGTCAGAGGACACTGAGGATGGATACAGTACTTCTTCCATTGATTGAAATGAGAAACATTCCCTCAACATAGACCAAAGACTAAACCCTCCTGGTCTGTATGGCTAAGCCACTGGGATCATATAAATTTAACCAGTTCACCTTCGATAATAACTTGACGTCAAATATCAACTCGTAAAAGATAGTAATGTTGGTCTGATGAGCGAAGTGGAGAGGTTGAAGAAAATCTCATAACAATTAGAGCATTCAGCAGTTGTACTGTTTATCATTTTTATTTTAATTTAGTTGAGGAGCACTCTTAAACACAAAATGATGAAGGGCCCCTTCAACACTGTCAAGCAAGGGTTGTGTGGGTTGATTTGGAGGGATGTACACTTCAGCATGTTCTCTGCTGAAAATTGAGGACGCTGTGTTATCCTAATGAAAGCTGCAGCCTTTTGAGGTTCAGCACATCTGATCAGTTTACCATGTAAAAAGGAATAGACCATTTAGCCCATCAAGTCTACTGCGCCATTTAACGAGCTTACGTCTGATCTGACAATCCACAACTCCACTTTCCTGCCTTTTGCCCATAACCCCTGATTCCCTTCCTGATTAAAAATCTGCCTTGAATATGCTTAATGACCCACCCTCTACAGCCCTCTGAGATAAAGAATTCCACAGATTCACCTTCTGAGAGAAGAGATTTCTCCTTTTCTCTGTCCCAAATGTGTCACCCCCTATCCTCAAATTATGTCCTCTGGTCCTAGACTCTCCCACAAGGGGAAACAATCTTTCTGCAGCTTCTCTGTCAAGTTCTCTAAGATTCTTGTTTGTTTCAAAAAGGCCGCCTCTCCTTTTTCTATATTCCAGTGAGTACAGGCCCAATCTACAAAATCTAATCACTCCCTCCATACCTGGTATTCTCGTTGAAACTTACAGAATCCTGAGAGGCTGGATAGAGTGGACATGGCAAAGATGTTTCCACTAATAGGAGAGACTAGCACCTGTCAGCACAGGTTCAGAGTGAAGGGATGACCCTTTAGTTCTGAGAGGAGGATGAATTTCTTCACCCAGACGGTGGTTAATCCGTGAAACTCATTGCCACAGAGGGCTGTGGAGGCCATGTCATTCAGCATGTTTCAGACAGAGATAGATGGGTTCTTGATTAGTAAGGGTGTCAAGGGTTACTTGGAGAAGGTAGAAGATAGGGCTTGAGAAACTTATCAGTTGTGATTGAATGGTGGAGCAGAGTTGATGGGCTGATCAGCCTAATTCTGTTCCTATTTCTCATGGTCTTTTGGTATCAGATTGGTGAAACTTCTCTGGACAGCCTCCAAAACCAGTATATGTTTCCTTACATAGGGGCCCAAAACTGTTCACAGTATTCCAACTATGGTGTTTTTAGTGCCTTGCACAGTTTTGGAAAAAGCTCCCTACATTTATATTCCATTCCTTTCGAAATAAAAGCCAACATTCCATTTGCCTTCGTAATTACCCACTGAACTTGGAGGTTAGTTTTTTGTGATTCATGGATGAGGACTCTCAGGTCCTTCTGTTCAGTAGCTTTCAACAGTCTCTTACTGTATTTCAAGATAAGTCAGTCTGAGGGGGTCACAGTTTTGTAATCAGTCAAGGAATTGAGGCAATGATCTGAAGGGGCTCAAAGCATGTGAGATCTACGCTGTACTTATGATACATGGGTCCATTTGAAGGCCGTAATGTGTGCAGCCTGCTCTATATTGAGGCTTGGACATAAAGCACAGCTGATCAGACATGCAATATACTAAGGACTGGTGCATTGGCCTGAAGGCATAGACAGGAGGATATGTGTTTTGTTGATGTTAGATTTGACAATGTGGAGCTATGTATAATAAGTGCAGTCTATCTATTTTCTAAATAACCTGTTCAGGGATGTTAGTACACACCTCTGGAAAAGGCAGAACATGACATCTAACAGGACTTGATGGGGCAAATCCTGGATGTTCCCGATGACCAGGGAGTCTAGAATTAGGGGTCACAGTCTAATGGTATGGGACAGGCCATTTACGACTAAGATGAGGAGAAATTTCTCTGCCCAGAGAGTAGTCAGTCTGTGAGATTCACCGAAAATGGTTTGAGGCCAAGTCATTGGATGCTATCAAGGAGCTTGATATAGTTCTTAGGGCTAAAGGGATCAAAGGACATGGAGGAGAAAGTGGGAACAGGGTGCTGAGTTGGATGATCAGCCATGACCGTCGTGAAAGGTGGAGAAGGCTTGAAGGCTGAATGGCCTACTCCTGTGCCTATTTTCTATGAACCTGGGCCTCCTAGACCAGAGGTAGAGACACTACCTCTGCAGCACAAGAGCCCTTATTTGTCTACAGTCTACACTACGTAGGGAATAGAGGGAGCTACAATTCCTTTAGCCTGCAAATGTTTAATGTGAATCGTCTGGAGCTCTGAGCACTTGTCAATCACAATGCCTACCTCAGAACGAACAATGATGTCATCAAGACTCCCTTTTGAGGTTGCATCACTGACATCATCTTCCAGGACTGACTCATGATCTTTATCTGAAACCAATACAGAACAACAAATGATCCAATATTTGCTCCCTGAGGAAGATTTCTTCACCAAAGTGGATGACACTTTGCCAAGTAGAAACAAAATATTGCAGATGGTGGAAATCTGAAATAAAAAGCGACGATGTTGGGGAGTCTCATCAGGTCTAGCAGCATCTGTGCCGAGAGAAACAACATCTGTGTTTCCAAGTTAATGGAACCAGTTCCAAAGAAGAGTCTTTGGACTTGAAACATTAACTCCGTTTTTGTCTTGCCAGACCTGCTGAGTTTCTCCAACACTCCCTGTTTTTATTTTGGTGTGTAGTCAGCATTCAAAATCTCGAGAAGCTTAATATGATAAGGCTTCCAGCCAAACTTCATTCATCAATTTATAGACCTAGAGTGCTTTAAACTCTAGTTGTGACTGCAGAAATCCTCATGCAAGCAAATAGGAAACACTGTCACTCTTTACATAACCAGTGAATATTTACTTAATCTAGAGGAGAAGGTGGCTTAGTGGTAATGTCACTGGACTAGTTTTGTTCTTATTCGTCCTTGGGACATAGGCATCGCTGGTTAGGCCAGCATTACTGGTGAATTACATAGTGACACTAGGTAAGATTTCCTTCCCTCAAGACTATTAGGGAATCAGACGGGTCCTTACAAGAGTTGACTGTGGTTATATGGTTACCATTAGGCTAGCTTTTTATTGAATTGTTTTATTCAGACACAGGGTGAGGGTGTCTCTGGCTTGACCAGCATTTATTGCCCATCCCTAGTTGCCCCAGAGGGCAGTTGAGAGTCAGCCACATTGGCTGTGGGTCTGCAGTCACATCTCGACCAGGCAAGGTGGGGAAGGTGGTTTCCTTCCCTAAAGGATTAGTGAACGAGTTGGGTTTGCCCAATAATCGGCAATTTTTATTTAATTAAAGTTGCACCTTATGCTATGGTGAGCTTCCAAACTCAAACATTAGCCTAGATTACTAGTTCAGTGTCTTGATCACTACACCAATACCTCACCTCACCCAAATCCGAAGGCTTTGGGATTATGGGGTCAAATTGCACCACTGCCACTGGTGAAATTTAAATTCAATTAATAAACCTGGAATTGAAAGCTAACCCAAAGTGACAATGATAACCATCATTGTAAAAATGCATCTGGGTTTCTTTAGGGAAGAAAATCTACTATCTGAACCTGGTCTGGCCTACATTCCAGATTCACAGAAATTTGGTTGAGTCTGAACTGCCCTCTGGAATGGCCTAGCAATTCACTCAGTTCAAGGGAACTTAGGGATGGGTAACATCTCATGAAAGAATAAAATGTGTGCATGGAGCTGGAAGACAAAGCTGAGGTTTTAAATGAATACTTCCATAGATCCTTAAAAGCAGCAGGACAGGTAGATAAGGTGGTTAAGAAGGCACAGGGATGCTTACCTTTATTAGTCACAGTATTGAATTCAAGAGCAAGGAGGTTACAACGGAGCTGTAGGTAACTTTAGTGGACCACAGTTGGAGTATTGTGCGGTTCTGGTCACGACACTATAAGAAGGACTGATTGCATTAAATAGGGTGCAGAAGAGTTTTGCCAGGATGTTGCCTGAGCTGAAGTAGTTCAGCTACAAAGAGAGATATGATAGGTTAGGTGCAGAGCTGGATGAACACAACAGGCCAATCAGCTGCTTGGCCTGCTGTGTTCATCCAACTGTGCACTTTGTTATCTCATATTCTCCAGCATCTGCAGTTCCTGCTATCTCTTAGATAGGTTACAGTTGTTTTCCTTCGAGTAGAGAAGGCTGTGGGGAGATCTGATTGAGATATATAAAGTTATGAGAGTCACAGACATGGTAGATAGGGACAAACTTTTCCCCTTAAAAAACCAGCAGCACAGTTTAAGATAAGGAGCAGGAGGTTTAAAGGGAATTTGAGGAAAAAAATCTTTCACTCAGTAGGCTGTGGGTATGTGGGGCCCTCTGCCTGAAAGGGTGGGAGAGGTAGGAACACTCAAGAAATTTAAGGACCAGTTGGATGAGCAATTCAAATATCATACCACACAAAGCTACAAGCCAAGTGCTGGAAAATGGGATTAGAATATATGTTTGATGACTGGCATGGACATGATGGGCCGAAGGGCCTTTTTCCATGCTGTAAAAAATAGACCCTGAAATCAGAAAACACATCAAGTGTGCGAGTGTCAATGTAATGTTGTCATATGAACTGTTAGTATAAATTTAACACTATTCTGTCACTAGAAAATTTGTCTGTACTTTTGTTAAATGTTCATCATCGAGGAAAAAACCTGCTGCAGTAACAGTGGCACTAACAATTTGGGCAAAGTGGGTATAATTGTGGAAATTCAAGACAAAAAGCAAATATGCCTCAAGGGGCATTACCAATGCTAGTGAGTGAGAGAAACTCTAAGTGCTTTTGGAACTGCACAGCTGCAGGTGTGACAGTCTGTGCAAATAACAAGTGTGCAAAGTACATTATAAATCTCAAAGCAGTTTTGGTCACAGAAAAAAAATAATAAAACGGTATTGGAGAGGTGCAAAAATGATTTACAAGGATCAGACCAACTGAGGATTTAGACCTGCCCGAAACGTTAAGCTGGCTGAAGTTGTTCTCTCAGGGAAAATAGAAGGTTGAAGGGCAACCAAATAAAGATTGTTAAATTCATCAAAGGCTCTGGCAGGATAAATATAATATTTCCACGTGTGGGAAGAATCCAAATCTAGGGGTTATAAATTTTCAGGAGGAATGATTAGAATGTAGAACTTTCTGCCACATTGAGTGCTTGAGACGATAAATACTTTTAAGTGGTGGTTAGATAAAAGACAAAGTAGGTTCGAAGAGATGGATGCAGAGAACAAACACTGCAACACTGGGTCAAACTGTAAATTCAATGTAATATCAGTCAGACTATTACTACATTAAAACTGCAAACAATTTTTAGAAAGCAAATGAACAGCTGGATGTTATATCACAGAGACCAGAAATGCTGCAGATTTGCTTCTGGGTGATAGCCTATCTTAGCTGAGTAGTTATTTTTTATATATATTCATTCACAGGATGAGGGCGTTACTGGCTTGGCCAGCATTTATTGCCTGTTCCTAATAGTCCAGGCTGCCTGGCCTGTTGTGTTCCTCCAGATCCATACTGTGTTATTTCTGAACCAGCATCTGCAGTTCTTGCTATCTCTAGATTAGGATGGCAGTTTTCTTCCTTGAAGGACATTAATGAACCAGATGGGTTTTTCTGAAAATCAACAAAGGATTCATGGTCATCATTAGACCCTTAATTCCAGATACCGAATTCAAATTCCACCATCTGCCATGGCAAGTTTTGAACCCAGGTCCCCAGAACATTACCTGGGTCTCTGGATTAACAGCCCAGTGATAGTACCACTAGGCCTTTGCCTCCCCAGTTAAGGGTTTTGCAGTGCCTTGTGTTAGTGAGGCCAAAAGAGCTGAGACTCCTGACAATTTGCATAAATGTTACCTCAAGTCCTATTTTTCAGGACTGGGGAACCAGTTCTTTCCGACCAGAAATGATTTTGAGATTAAAATGCAATTCAGATATCAGCTTTGATCTGGCACATTGCACCTTCTGCTCAAAGCCTCTTGGTTGTGGGCACAAGGCCCACTCCAAACACTATAATATCTCAGGCCCTTGGTAAACATGTCTCCTTGTTGAGTTTTTTAAATTCATTCATAGGCTAGGACAGCATTTACTGCCCATCCCTAATTGCCCAGAGGACAGTTAAGAGTCAACCACATTGCTGTAGGTCTGGAATCACATGTAGGCCAGACCAGGTAAGGATGGCAGTTTCCTTCCCTAAAGGACATTAGTGAACCAAGTGGGATTTTCCAACAATCAAATTGATTGCATGGTCATCGTGAGACTCGTAATCCCACATTTTTATCAAGTTCAAATTCCACCATCTGCCATTGTGGGATTTGAACTTGGGTCCCAAATCATTACTTGGGTCTCAAGATTAACAATCCAGCAATAAAACCACTAGACCATTGCCTCCCCCTTGCTGTACTAGGGTTAGTTTGATTCTAGGTGCAGAGGGTGTGGAGCATTATTTTGCTTTGTTTACTCCCATTGACAGGTGTCCCACTTTGGCAGGATAAACTTGGTTGAGGAAGGATTTTGAATAATGTCACATCAAGTGAGGAGTGGGGAGGGGTAAGGGTGGTTGGGTGTGGAAGGGTAAATGAAAGCCCCTTAAAATTGGTTCAAAACATTAACTTATATCAATAGAAATACCTGTGGATGATGGGCTAAAAAACGCTGAGAGCTGGCTAAACAAATCTGACTCTCCTCTCTCTAAAATGTTGAGTTTCTCTTGAAGCATGATCATGAAACATGGATAAGATTCAAGTGAACAATACGTTAGAAGTCAGATTCTGCAGAAAGTCATTACAGCATTCTATTCACATCAAACTCCCCCTGTAGCTCAAGCTCTGTTTCCATTCAGCTGATGTGTTTCTTCTCTGGAAACAGAACACAAGTTAAAGAGGTAATGCCAGAACACAATTTGTTGTTAATTAAAGGACCCAGCCCCTATGAATAACATACAGATATATATAGCTTAGATTTTAAATAGACTATCACTGGACATGAATCATTTATGAAGAGATACCCTGGTTTGAAATGATATTCCAGAAATTGTCCAATGTTTGTGTATTTTGCAAACATGAAACCGAAATATTTGTGAATTATTGAATCCAGTGCATTTACCAAGATCCACCCCCCAGTGAGCACCAGTGACCATTAGATGAAGGAGCAGAGTAGGACATTCAGCCCATCAAGTGTGCTCTGCCATTCAGTGAGATCATAGCTGATCTGATAATCCTCAACTCCACTTTCCTGCCTTTTTCCCCTAATCCTCAATTCCTTTAATGACTAAAATGCTGTCTCTCCCAGCATTGAATATCCTCAACGAGCCAGCCTCTACAGCCCTCTGTAATAGAGAATTCCACAGATTTACCACTTTACAAGAGAAAAAAATTCCTGCTTAGTTCTCTCATAAATGAGATTATACCCTCTTGTCCTTGACTCTCCCACAAGGGGAAACAACCTTTCCGCATCTACTCTGTCAAAACCCCTAAGATCTCATATGTTTTAATAAAGTAACCTCTCATTCTTCTGAACTCCAGTGATTACAGACCCAGTTCAACTTCTGCTCATCAGAAAATCCCTCAATACCTGGGATCAGCCTAACGGACCTTCTCTGGATTGCCTCCAATACTAATGTATCTTCCCTTTGATAAGGGACCATAACTGTTCACGGTATTCCAGAAGTGGTCTGACTAGTGCCTTTCATAGGTTTATCAAAAAAAAACTCGAAAAACAAAGACCAGTACAGCACAAGAACAGGCCATTCAATCTACTAGACTGCGCCGACATATGATGCCTTACTAAACTAAAAATGTTTGGCCTCTACATGGTCTGTATTGTCGTATTCCCTGCCAATTCATATATCTGTCAAGGTGCGTCTTAAATGTTCCTATTGTATCTGCCTCCACCACCTCTTCTGCAGTGCATTTCAGGCACTTACCATCCTCTGTGTAAAAAAAAACTTGCCTCTCATATCTCCTTTAAACTTACCCCTTTTACCTGTATTGCCAAGTAATTTACTTTTCTACCCTGGAAAAAAGAGACTCTAACAACCTATTCCATCCATGCCTCTCATAATTTTGTAAAGATCCATCAGGATTTTTATGCTCCATTCCTGTTGGAATAAAGGCCAACATTCCACTCGTCTTCCCTATTACCTGCTGGACATGGATGTGATTTTATGCACAACGGTCCCCCAAATTCCTCTGTGTTGCAGCTTTTTACAGTCTTTCTCCATTTAAATAATCTTCAGCTCCTCTATTCTTTCTGCCAGAGAGCTGAATCTCACACTTCCCTCATTGTATTCCATCTGCCAAGATTTCTCCCATTTGCTTGACCTGTTTACATCCCTCTGTAAACTCTTTGTGTCATCCTCATTACTTCCCTGCCCACCTACTTTTGAGTCATTTGCAAATATGACAACAGTATTTCCCCAGTCTCATTCTCTACAGGGGTTTATGGTCACTCTGGCCTCTCTCTTCCTTCTTATAAATACTTAAACAGATTGACACTGTCAAAGTGAGTGGGGGCACAAGGAGATCACCCAACTGAAAATGCCAGGCAATAGTACGCCGAGATTTGGGAAAACGTTCATTTGCAAGGGGACAAATCAATGACCCCATTTGTTCCTCCCAGATCTCTGAAGGCTTTTCACCTTCGGCTGTCCCTCATTATGTCAACTCAGGCTTGTCTGCCTGAGTTGGATCTTCATGTGAAACAACAGAATCTTGACCCGCAAATCTTTGGAGGCATGGAGCAGGATGTCCCATAAGGAAGGGGGAGCTGAAGAGTGACATCTGATTTCTTTTCTTCCCTTCTCTGCTGATGCCCTGCCTCATTGTTAATATGTTGCGACTCAAAACATGAAACAACTTGATGGATAAATTGTCACCATTTCGACCCATTGGTAGCAAGCTCCTCCCAGTCATTAATGTCGATGCTGCAGCATTTCAAGGATAGCTTCAGAGTGTCACTAAAGTGTTTTCTTTATCCCACCCTGGAACACTGGCCATTTGGCAGAGGAGGAAAAAGACCTATCGGGGTAATCTCCTTTTGGCCATACAGACAGAATGTCCTGTCCAACAAAACTGATTTTACAGGGATTTTGCCTGAATGCTTCTGTCACTGGCTTCAAGGAAGGGACCAGAGATAGTCCTCCCACTGAATTTGAGAAGAAACAATGCTGATGGAATTTCTATAGTGCTCTTATATGTCAACAGTACACAGTCCACTGCAGCAAAGGTGTGAATGACCACTCTAAACACTTGCAATTTTGTTGACCCCTGGAGGCCTTTGCTATAAAACACTCTAGGTTTCAGACCCTAGTGATCTTGGCTCTTCATAACTTCCCTTGCCCTGCAGGATCTCCGCACATCTCCAAACTAGTCACTCATATAACACACCCACACACCCACCACTTCCACCACTGATTTCCTTTGCTCTGTCAATGTTGAACATGTCTTCAGATGCCTAAACTTCTCCTCTACTCTGTCTCTTTCTCCTCCTTCAAGTTGTTGTTTTAAAAACTATTTTTTTGAACACCTATCCTATTATTCCTTGTGTGGTTCGGTGTTCCACTTTATCTGAGAGTGCTCCTGCGAAACATCTTGGGCTGTTTTACTAAATTAAAGACACTATATCAAATTCAGATGAACAGTCACTTTTCTCTGTCCTCTTTTCAGTATTTGCTTTCAGAGGCAATGCAGTTCCTTACCAAATTTCCTATGGCTGTGACTGAGCAGCCAGCTGGAATCAGTCTGTGTGAGAACTGATGTTACTGGAAATTTGTCGGGATCCAGAATTGCAACAGGAGAGTCCACAATGTCCGAAGTGATTTCACTGGAACTGTTCCATGGAAATAGAAGTTAATACAAACAGACTCAAACAAACCCGAAATTAAAAGTGCAAATACTCTGTTGTTTTCAATTCACAAATTTATACCTTTCTATTACAATTACTTTTAATAGGTATCTGTTTGGAGAGATCCATGAAATGTAGATGAGAGTAGTGAGATTTGGAAATCTCTGAAAAGATGGCAGAGACTTCTATAGTACTTAAAAAGTATCTGGATTGGTACTTGAAGTGCACTAAACCTACAATACTACAGAGCTAGAAAACAGGATTAAGCTTTAAGTGGTACCAATGGCTAATATAAGTAAAGAGAAACAGTCAGGAAAAGTTTCACTTATGTCAGTATGGTTTTAATTATCAATTTAAACTTCATGTAAATGACAGACAGAGTTCAAAGTTTAGTCAGAAAATTGAGATGTTAATTTTCATGCTACATATAGTTAGTTTAAGGGTGAAAATGAAAGCCACTTGTTGGCTGTTCTAGACACAAAGGGCTGAATGGCCTTCTTGCACGCTGTAATATTCCATTTTCTAATCAATTGTTAATTGTTAATAATAGTTGACCTCAGTGCAAGGAGTTTCTAAGATGATTAGACCCTAAAGGCCTGGAATTTCCTTGCTAATCCGCTCCTTTTAGACTATCATTAAAACCTGTCTGTTTCATTGAGTCATATTGTACAGAAACCAACCCTTCGGTCCAATCAGCCCACGCTGACCATGTTCTCAAACTAAACTAGTCCTACTTGCCTGCGTTTGACCCATATTCCTCCAAACCTTTCCTACTTACGTACTTATCTAAACGTCTTCTAAATGTTGTAACTGTATCTGCATCTACCACTTCCTCTGGAAGTTCATTCTATATATGAACCACCCTCTGCGTGAAAAAGTTGCTCTTCGTGTCCTTTTAAATCTTTCGCCTTTCACCTTAAAAAAAATGACCTCTAGTTTTGAACTCCCCCACCCTAGAGAAAAGACCTTTGCAATTCACCTTACCTATGTCCCCCATGATGATAGAAACCTCTATAAGGTTACCCATCAACCTCCTATGCTCTAGTGAAAGTAGTCCCAGCCTATCCAGCCTGTTTCTTTCACTCAAACCGTCCATTCCCATAAACATCCTGGTAAATCTTTTCTGAACCCTCTCTAATTAAACATACAACAGGGCGATCAGAACTGCACACAGTGCTCCAAAAGAGGCCTCACCAATGTCCTGTACATTTTCAACATGATGTCCCAACTCCTACACTCAAAGGTCTGAGCAATAAAGGCAAGGGTGCTAAACATCTTCCTAACCACCCTGTGGAGTTTTACAGCAACACTTTAGGTTATATTTAATTTATTTTAATGAGGACAACCTGGTCATTTGAATATCAGTAGCTTACTTGTATGCAAACTTATTCCTACTCTTATTGTCTAGAATAAGTATGATTTTGACCTGTGTGATGTATGGCGCACAATGTGTATATATTTTAATGTAATTTATTTTTGAGTTTGGGTTTTTGAATTTGAACTAGTGGCTTATGGGTTTTCCACAAAGTAAACAGTAAACAGTGTGGGGCATTAAGTTTTCAGATGAAGTATTCTGGATTTTTTGGGGTTCTTACTGGAAGCAGCATAGCTTGAAAAACAGTGTTTTAATTTAAATTTAGGGCAGTCCTACAGGGTTGTTAGCTGAAGATGTATATGGTCGGCGTGGACTGGTTGGACCAAAGGGTCTGTTTCCATGCTGTATGACCCTATGTAAAGTAGATGTTTCTGAGAAAGGGAGAAGTTAATTTAGAATTGTTAATAATAGTTGACCTCAGTGCAAGGAGTTTCATTCAAAAGTTCCAAAACCAGAAAGATTTGGTTAAAACACTGAAGGTGTTAAGTTAAACTGAAACAGCCTCATCTCAGTTGTACGATTAATGAAGGAAGAGGCTATCAGATTCTGGATATCAGATATTGAACCTACAGGTAAGTCAGACCTTGTGTGGGATAGAGAAAGGAATTCTCTCTGGTATTTGAGTACTGTAATGGAATGCTGTTGGGATTAATAGGATTTTTGTTTATTGTATGGTTTGTAATCTTTAAACATGCATTAGATATAATTAACTTGGCTCATTCTATTTTGTCTTCATTTGTTTTGCATAATAAACTTCTATTTTATTGTTAAAACCAAATCTGCAGCATTGTGTGCTTATTCCTTACTCCTCAGAAAAACCAAAAGCAAAATATAGTCCATTAGGACAGGTTTCAGTCTGAGATCTGACCTGACCAGTAACATCAGCTGCAATCATAACACCTGCAATAAAGAAAATATAGCTCTTGCATTTATGATAGATAGAATCCCTACAGTGTGGAAACAGGCCCTTTGGCCCAACAAGTCCACGCTGAACCTCAGAGCATCCCACACAGACTCATCCCCCTACAACCCACTTAATCTACACATCCCTGGACACTACAGGCAATTGAGCATGGCCAATCCACCTAACCTGCACATCTTTGGACTGTGGGAGGAAACCAGAGCACCTCAAGGAAGCCCACGCAGACATGGGGAGAATGTGCAAACTCCACACAGACAGTTACCTGAGGGTGGAATCGAACCTGGGTCCCTGGTGCTGTGAGGCAGCAGTGCTAACTGCTGTGCCACCGTGCTGCCCCCAATGTATGTAGCACCATAATACAATTCAAGATCCTGCATGATCTATAACAACATAGTTATTGTTGAAGCTCAGTGGCAATTGCTGCAGCTTCATGAAGCTTGTTGTTACCGCTACTAGAATCTCCATGGCTTGGTGCCTAATCTTATCTGATTACTTTTCCAGATAGAAGGTGCTATATAAGTGAAAGTTGCTTTTATTGTTATCACTGTTGTTGCTTTTGCTCGCACATTCTCCAAACCATTCTGCAGAGCTGATTTTTCTTGGCATCGACACTGACAAGCTTCAAGTATGTTCAGTTTTTCAATTGTTTGCATTGTTGTATTTAATTACAAATGCAATGCTAACTTACAGAGATAAAGTTGAAAGAAAAAATAATGCTGGAAGTCTGATATTAATACCGGGAATGCCTCATGTGAGACAATGGCCTTGTGGTATTATTGCTAGATTATTAATCCAGAAACCCAAGTAATACCCTGGGAAAGAAACTGGAAAAACTACAGATTCTGGAAATCAGAAACAGTTCTGAAGAAGGATCTCTGGACCCAAAACATTAACTCTGATTTCTTTGCACAGAAGCTGCAAGCCCTGTTGAGTTCTTCCAGCAATTTCTGTTTTTGTTTCTAATATCCTGGGGACCTACATTTGAATCCTGCCATAAATTCAATTCATAAAATCTGGAATTAAGAGCCTAATGATGGCATTGAAATTATTGTTGAGTGTCAGAAAAACCCATCTGGTTCACTAATGTCTTTTAGGGAAGGAAATCTGCCATCTTTTCCTGGTCTGGCCAACATGTGACTCAAGATCTAGAGCTTGTGGTTGATGTTTAACTGCCGTTTGGGCAATTAGGAATGGGCAATAAATGCTGGTCTCACCAGTGATGTCCTAGTCCTGAGAATGAATGAGTAAAGAAGAACAAAAGCTGTTCAGACAGCATTTGAACTGGTTAAAGAAGTTAATTCTTCTAAAGGTGATTAATAAAAAAAAATTCCCCTCACCGTTTCAGATTCTGTAGTGAATTCCGATGAATATTTAAAATGTGAATTTTTTATGCTGGTTACTTGTGTATTCTTACCCATCATAAAATGTGTCAGTTCTCAATTCTGTTTGTGTCAAGCTTTCTGCTATACTTGAGGGACTTGAAGAAACTGTAGAAGAGAGAGAAAAAAGTGGTAATGATGGCTAATATTTAGAAAAAGGAATAGTCAGAAGATCATTGGAATGCTAAGAATTACTTAATTAGTATAATCATCAATTTAAACTTCATGCGAATGACAGAGAGAAACAGACTCAAAGTTTAAAACAGGAAATTAAGGACTTAGTTTTTAAGCAACATTTAACATTATTAATAAAGGGTGAAAACTAAAATATAGGAGGCACAGTGGCTAGCACTGCTGTCTCACAGCGCCGGGGACCTGGGTTCGATATCAGCCTCGGGCGACTGTCTGTGCTGAGATTGCCCATTCTCCCCATGTCTGTGTAGGTTTCCTCCGGGTGGTCTGGTTTCCTTCCATAGTCCAAAGATGTGCAGGTTAGGTGGACTGGCCATAGGAAATGTAGGGTTACAGGAATAGGATTGGGAGATGGGTAGTATGAGATGCTGATTGGAGGGTTGGTATGAACTTGATGGGCCTAATGGCCTGTTCTCACACTATAAGGATTCTAAAAAAAAATCAGCCTGCAGGTCAATCAAAGTTGATTAAGCCACAAAAACAAAGTTGCTGGAACAGCTCAGCAGGTCTGACAGCATCTGTGAAGGAGAAAAGAGAGTTAAAGTTTCGGGTCCAGTGACCCTTCTTCAGAACTGATCAGTTGATTGAGCGCCTTATCCACCATCATCTATATGCATTCCTGCATTTTCGTAGTATCCCTACACTGTGAAAGAAGGCTACTCAGCCTATCGATTCGACACCAACCCTCTGAAGAGCATGCCATCCACACCCACCACCCCTACTCTATCCCTAGATTTCTCATGGCTAATCCACCTAGCCTGCACATCTTTGGACTGTGGGAGGAAACCAGAACACCCGGAAGAAACCCACACAGACACAGGGAGAATGTGCAAACTCCACATAGACAGTCACCCAAGGGTGGAATCGAATACAGGTTCCTGGTGCTGGGAGCCACTGTACCACCCATGTTAAGTCATCATTATACATTCAGTAGAATGAACGTTATCCAGCATATAGCAGAACCTTATGCTGCTAGTAGAGAAACAATGCCTGTTAACTCATTGTAGCTCATGGAAATAGCAGGAATTGAATCAAAGCTTGCTTTGACAAACTGCAACCTACAGAAACCTACAGAAATTAATGAATAATTAATTAAAAAAACTGCCCTTCACCATTTCAGATTCTGTAGTGAATTCCTCTCTGCTTTTGACTCTATACTGTAGGCAATGAAGAAAAAATACTGTAACCAGGGGAGTTGGAGGCCGAGGCAAAAGGTCTGGGAACCACAGCAGCTGGTGGAATTTAAATTCAATTAATAAAATCTGGAATTGAAACTTAGTCTTAGTAATGGTTACCGTGAAATTACCATCAATTGTGTAAAAACCTGTCTGCTTCACATATGTTCTTGAGGAAAAAGAATCTGCCATCCCTACCTGGGCTCACCTATATGTGACACCAAACGCACAGCAATGGGGTTGAGTCTTAACTAGCCTCTGAAATGGTCTAACAGGTGACTCAGTTCAGGGGTAACTAGGGATGGACACCAAATGCTTGTCTTGCCAGTCATGCCCACATCCCATAAAAGAATAAAAAAAACTTACAATCAATTCAGACAGACAACATCAGTATTCTAAATAATAACAGCAATCACCTGACAGGGATATCAGAGATTTTGGATAAGGTGCATTCTACTGTATGCTGTAATATTCAACATTGTGCAAACCTCTTGCATTATATTTGATTTTATATTAAGGCTCGTCTCTCACCATGGTTTACATTTTGATCACTTGTTTTATCTGTATCATTATCACAACTAGGTAACCAGAGCCATGATGGCCTCTCAACCTCTTTTTCTCACTCTATGTTTCTCTCTCCATCCATACTATCGACCATGCTTCCAATAATCAAATGATATAATCATTTTCTTCTAACCTACAGTCAGACAGTTCAATATGTCGGCCAAAACATCCTGCAGTTCCAAGAAACCAAAAATCTCCAGAAGGATAAAAAGCAAATTGTTAATCTTCAATCCAGTTTGAAGCTGCCAACTCTAATGTTCTGTCGTAAAAATGACGCCAGGTTGCCTGCAGTTTTGACACATTACCACGTTCCCTGGCTAACTCCTCTCTCTTGGGCCTGCTGCATTGCTCCAGTGAGACTCAGCACAAACTGGGAGAACAGTATCTCATCTTCTTCTGCTTGGGGGCCCTGCAGCCTTCTGGACTCAATATCGAGTTCAATAATTCTAGAATCTGAACACGCACTTCCAAGTCCTTTACCCATCTCCACACCCTAGGTCCTATCATTACATGGGCTGTTTTCATACAGTCACAGAGATATACAGCACAGAAATAGACTCTTCGGTCCAACTCGTCCATGCCGATCAGATATCCTAAATTAATTTGATCTCATTTGCCAGCATTTGGCACATATTCCTCTAAACCCTTCCTATTCATGTACCCATCCAGATGCCTTTTAAATGTTATGATCGTACCAGTTTCCACCACTTCCCCTGGCAGCTCATTCAATACATGCACCACCCTCTGGGTCAAAAGGTTGTCCCTTAGGTCCCTTTTATATCCTTCCCCTCTCACCTCAAAACTACACCTTCTAGTTGTGTATTCCCCCACTCCAGGTAAAAGACCTTGCCTATTTACCCTATCCATGCCACTCATGATTTTATGAACCTCTAAAAAGTCACCCCTCAGCTTCTGATGCTCCAAAGAAAATAGACCCAGCCTATTCAGCCTCTCCCTATAGCTGAAACCCTCAAACACTGGCAACATTCTTGTATATCTTTTCTGTGAAACTTTCAAGTTTCACAACATCCTTCCTATATCAGGGAGACCGGAACTGCACACAATACTCCAAAAGTAACCTAACCAATGTCCTATACTGCTGTAACATGACCTCCTCTACTCAATGCACTGACCAATAAAAACAAACATACCAAATGCCTTCTTCACTATCTTATCTACCTGCGATTCCACTTTCAAAGAACATTGAACCTGCACTTCAAGGTCTCTTTGTTCAGGAACACTCCCCAGGACGTTACCACTAAGTGTGTAAGTCCTGCCCTGATTTGCCTTTCCAAAATGTAGCAACTCACACTGATCTAAATTAAACTCTATCTGTATTGATCTAAATTAAACTCTATCTGCCATTCCTTGGCCCATTGGTCTAACTGATCAAATTCCCGTTGTACTCTGAGGTAACCTTCTTTGCTGTCCACTACACCTCCAATTTTGGTGTCATCTGCAAACTTACTAACAATACCTCCTATGTTCACATCCAAATCATTTATGTAAATGATGAAAAGCAGTGGATCCAGCACGGATCCTTGTGACACATCGCTGGTCACAGGTCTCCAGTCTAAAAAGCAACCTCCACCACGACCATCTGTCTTCTACCTTTGAGCTGAGCCAGTTCTGTATCCAAATGGCTAGTTCTCCCTGTATTCCATGTGATCTAACCTTGCTAACCAGTCTACTATGAGGAACCTTGTCAAACGCCTTACTGAGGTCCATATGGGTCATGTCCACCACTCTGCGCTTATAAATCCTCTTTGTTACTTCAAAAAACTCAATCAAATTATTGAGATAACAAGCATGGGGCTGGATGAACACAGCAGGTCAAGCAGCATCATAGGAGCAGGAAAACTTGACGTTTCGGGCCTAAACCCTTCATCAGAAATGGGGGAGGGGAAGAGGGTTCTGAAATAAATAGGGAGAGAGGGGGAGGCGGATAGAGGATGGATAGAGGAGAGGATAGGTGGAGAGGAGGCAGACAAGTCGAAGAGGCGGGGATGGAGCCAGTAAAGGTGAGTGTAGGTAGGGGGGTAGGGAGGAGATAGGTCAGTCCAGGGAGGATGGACAGGTCAAGGGGGCGGGATGATGTTAGTAGATAGGAGATGGGGGTGTGGCTTGGGGTGAGAGGAAAAACAGGTTAGGGAGGTGGAGATGAGCTGGGCTGGTTTTGGGATACGGTTGGGGGAGGGGAGATTTTGAAGCTTGTGAAATCCACATTGATGCCATTGGGCTGCAGGGTTCCCAGGCTGAATATGATTTGCTGTTCCTGCAGCCTTCGGGTGGCATCACTGTGGCATTGCAGGAGGCCAAGGATGGACATGTCATCTGAGGAATGGGAGGGGGAGTTGAAATGGTTCGCGACTGGGAGGTGCAGTTGTTTGCTGCGAACTGAGCGCAGGTGTTCTGCAAAGCGGTCCCCAAGCCTCCGCTTGGTTTCCCCGATGTACAGGAAGCCACAACGGGTACAGCGGATGCAGTATACCACATTGGCAGATGGGCAGGTGAACCTCTGCCTGATGTGGAAAGTCTTCTTGGGGCCTGGGATTGGGGTGAGGGAGGAGTTGTGGGGGCAGGTGTAGCACTTCCTGCGGTTACAAGGAAAAGTGCCGGGTGTGGTGGGGCTGGAGGGGAGTGTGGAGCGGACAAGGGAGTCGCGGAGGGAGTGGTCCCTCCGGAAGGCAGATAAGGGTGGGGAGGGAAAAATGTCTTTGGTGGTGGGGTCTCATTGCAGATGGTGGAAGTGTCGGAGGATGATGTGTTGGATCCGGAGGTTGGTGGGGTGATATGTGAGGACGAGGGGGATTCTTTTTTGGTTATTGTTGCGGGGACGGGGCGTGAGGGATGTGTTCCGGGAAATGCGGGAGACACGGTCGAGGGCGTTCTCGACCACTGTGGGGGGGAAGTTGCGGTCCTTGAAGAGTGAGGACATTTGAGATGTGCGGGATTGGAATGTCTCATCCTGGGAGCAGATGCGGCGGAGGCGAAGGAATTGGGAATAGGGGATGACATTTTTGCAGGAGGGTGGGTGGGAGGAGGTGTATTCCAGGTAGCTGTGGGAGTCAGTGGACTTGAAATGGACATCTGTCTCGAGGTGGTTGCCCGAGATGGAGACAGAGAGGTCCAGGAAGGAGAGAGAAGTGTTGGAGATGGTCCAGGTGAACTTCAGGTTGGGGTGGAAGGTGCTGGTGAATTGGATGAACTGTTCGAGCTCCTCGTGGGACACCATTTCTCAAGCACAAAGCCATGATGACTATCCCTATTCAGTCCTTGTCTTCCCAAAATTATGTAACTCCTGTCCCTCAAGATACCCTCCGACAATTGCCCACCACCGATGTCAGACTCACCAGTCTAAAGTTCCCTGATTTTTCCTCACCACCTTTCTCAAATAGTGGCACAACATTAGCCAACCTCCAGTCTTCTGGCACCTCACCTGTGGCTTTCGATGGTACAAATATCTTAGTAAGGGGCCCAGCAATCACTTCCCTAGCTTCCCACAGCGTTCGAGGATATACCTGATTTGGTTGTAGGAATTTATCCATCTTCATGTGTTTTAAGGCATCCAGCAACACCTCCTCTGTAATATGGACATTTTTCAATATGTTGCTATGTATTTCCCCACATTTTATAACTTCCAAATCCTTCTCCACATTAAACACTGATACAAAATACTTGTTTGGTATCTCCCCCATCTCCTGTGGTTCCACATGTTGGTGGCCTTGCTGATCTTTCTCTCTCCCAAGTTACACATTTGTCCTTAATGTATTTGTAGAATCCCTTTGGATTCTCCTTAACCCTATTTGCCAAAGCTATTTCCTGTCCCTTTTTTGCCCTCCTGATTTCCCTCTTAAGTACAGTCCTTCAGTACAGCCATCCCATTTTCAACTACTTTTTATCCCCATTATCAGCTTTTCTCCTTCTGTCCCTTACCATCATCCGTCCATTTTTCGACCTGTCTCTCTCCTTCCAGGTTCTGTGTTTACCTATCTACCGATTCCTATCATCAGCATAGAACCTGTAAATGTTTTCCTAGCAACAATCAGTTCTGAAGAAGGGTCACTGGACTCAAAACATTAACTTTGCTTTCTCTCAGCAAAAGAAAATAAAGATTAATTTTTCCCCAGATTATGCCACAACAGTGTTCATAACATCAATGTGTCATTCTGAAAGACTCCGGGCCAATACTGAATGGTTGGCAACCCTAATGTTGGCATTAGACTGAACCCAGGCTCCAGTTAACAATCACATCCGTGTTAATCAAAAGTGCCTTGACAGGCACAATGCTCTGAGGGAAGAGTACTACCAACTGAGCCAAGCTTCTCCACATAGCTAGATAAAGTAAGATGAGAGGAGGATGTTCTGAGGAAGGGTCACTGGACCTTAAATGCTAACTCTGATTTTTTCTTCACAGATGCTGCCAGATCTGCTGAGCTTTTCCAGCAACTTCTGCTTTTGGTTCCTTGCTTAAGATGAGAGGAGGCAGATTAAGACTATTAGCCACACTGAGCTGTGAGACTGGTCTCTGCTTGGGTATCCCAAGCTAGGCCAGCATTGATTGCCCATTTCTACAGCAGAGTGGCTTGCTCAGCCATTTCAGAGAGCAGTCAAGCACTGCTGTGGGTTTGGAGTCACATGTAGGTTAGACTAGGGATGCATGGCAGATTTCCTTCCCTGAAGGACACTATTGAAAACCAGGCCAGTCTTTATGACAAACCATCATATCTCATGGCACTTTTGCTGAGACTAAATATCTTCAAGATTTTATTGATTGAATTTCCACAAACGTGCCATTGCGTTGCCCAGAGCCTCTGGACTACCCGTCCGGGGGCCTCACCACTCTGTACCTTTTCTGTCAGATGCCCCAGAAGGGCGGTGCAGGCTCGGAGGGGCTGAATGGCCTCTTGCTGGTCCTGTCTGGCCGGGCAAAGGGTGGGGGAAGCTCGTTGGCTGAATAGAGTCGCAGTGGTTACCTGATTTGTCCGCATCTTCGGCAGAATTCTCCAGCTCCTGGCTGTCGCTGTCATCCGCCTTGCTCTTGCTGGACTCGCTCATCGTGGGTCTCTTTCTCTCCGGGGAGGTGGTGGTGGTTGGGGGGGGGCGGAGTGTACCCAGCTGAGAGGCTTATTGCGGTGCAGCCCCCTTCGCAGGCCGCACGGGGAAGCTTCTATAAATAATCATTCACAAATCAATGTACAAATCATTCGTCCTGCACATACCACCCCCCCCCCCCCCACCGTGTGGGTTTGGATGTTGTTTTTTAACAGACCCCGACCCAGAGCATCGCCAGAGAAGGGTCGCTCCCTCGCTGTTGTGGTGCGTTGCCATAGTAACCTGGCGCACGCCCATTGGTCCCCCTCACTCGTTACACGCTCCCGGTGTTGCCGATCCAGTCACGTGAGCAGGAGGGTGGTGCGGCCGCCATCGGCCCCGCTTCCCGGCTCTCCTCATCACTGAGCGTTGAGTGGTTACTGCAGTGGAGGTGGCGATTCGGCCCATCGTCTCTGTGCACAAGCCACCTAGCAAGTCCTCCGGTTCCCAAGCCTACACTCGCTCTTTCCGTGCAATCCTGCAGATGTTTTCCCTCCTTATCCCATTCCCTTTGGAAGAGGGGCAGTTAAATTCTCCGGATCCACCTCATCGTCCGGCAGCACATTCCAGATCTTAACCACTCGCCACGTAAATAGGAACAGTAAATAGTAGGCCATTCAGCCCCTCAGGCCTGTTCTGCTTATCAATGAGAACATGGCTGATCTATGACCTAACTCCATAATATCTGCGATAACAAGGTGTGGAACTGGATGAACACAGCAGGCCAAGGAGCAGACTCTTCATCAGAAAAGGGTCTAGGCCCGAAACGTCAAGCTTTCCTGCTCCTATGATGCTGCTTGGCCTGCTGTGTTCATCCAGCTCCACACCTTGTTATCTCGGATTCCACAGCATCTGCAGTACCTATTATCTCTCCATAATATCTGCCTTTGGCCCTTACCCCTCAATGCCACGGAAAGGTTTCATTCAACAGTAGACCTCATCTACCTGGAGGGTTTTGAATAAAAACAAAGTTGCTGGAAAAGCTCAGCAGATCTGGCAGCACCTGTGAAGAAAAAATCAGAGTTAACATTTTGGGTTCGGTGACCCTTCCTCAGAACTGGATGATATCATCCGTGTATCGGAGAAAGAGTTGTGGGTGGGGGCCAGAATGCGACTGGAACAAGGAACGTTCTACTTACCCCATGAAGAGACAAGCATACCTAGGGCGCACGCAGGTACCCATGGCCACCCCTTTTACCTGAAGAAAATGAAAGGAGTTCAAAGAGAAGTTGTTGAAGGTGAGGATGAGGTTGGCCAAGCGGAGGAGGGATGTGGTGGGTGGGGATGGTTCAGGTCTGAGGAAGGATCACGGGACCTGAAACATTAACTCCGTTGTTTTCTTCACAGATGCTGCAAGACCTGCTGAGCTTTACCAGCAACTTTGTTTTTGTTCCTGATTTACAGCATCTGCAGTTCTTTCAGTTTTTATGGAGGATTTTGAATGGCCTGAATATCATATTTAAAAAATGGGTAAGACGGGTAAGTAAGATGATCAGTAAGACAATAATGGACATGTTCCCATAGTGGTTCAAGGATGAGAATACGAGAGCAGAGAGGTTATTGCTACAACAGTGGAGGTGGCTATTACGAGGGGGCATAGTTTTAAAATGAGTGGAGGTAGATATGGGGGAGACATCAGAGGTAGGTTTTTTACTCAGAGTGTGCCAGAGAGGGTAGTGGAGTCGGCCTCATTAGGGGAATTTAAGCGGCTATTTGATAGGCAAATGGATGATAGTATAAGGTAGGGGTGGAGGTTAGATAGACCTTAGGTTTAGTCTAAAAGTTCGGCACAACATTGTGGGCTGAAGGGCCTGTACTGATCTATGTTCCATTTTCAAACACTAGTCAAGTCTCAGTTAGTGCTGTGTGGAAGTTCCAGTCACCACATGGAAGGAAGGATATTACATAGAACATAGAACAGTACAGCACAGTACAGGCCCTTCGGCCCACAATGTTGTGCCAAACTTTTACCCGAAACCTAAGATGTATCTAACCTCCACCGCTACCTTATACTATCATCCATTTGCCTATCAAATAGCCGCTTAAATGCCCCTAATGAGGCCAACTCCACTACCCTCTCCGGGAATGCATTCCACGCCCCTACCACTCTCTGAGTAAAGAACCTATCTCTGACGTCTCCCCGATGTCTACCTCCTTTCACTTTAAAACTATGTCCCCTCGTAAAAGCTACCTCCACCCTAGGAACAAGTCTCTGGCTGTCTACTCTATCTATATTTCTGATCATTCTGTACACCTCTATCAAGTCACCTCTCATCCTTCGTCATTCTAAAGAAAAAAGCCCTAGCTCTCTCAACCTTTCCTTGTAAGACCTTCCCTCCATTCCAGGCAACATCCTGGTTAATCTCCTCTGCACCTTCTCCAACACTTCCACATCTTTCCTGTAATGAGGTGCCCAGAACTGGACACAATACTCCAGATGTGGCTGAACCAGGCTTTTGTATAGCTGGAGCATAACTTCATGGCTCGTGAACTCAGTCCCTCTATTAATGAAAACTAACACACCATAAGCCTTCTTAACAACTCTATCCACCTGCATGGCAGCTTTCAGGGAACTGTGAACATGAACCCCAAGATCCCTCTGCTCCTCCACACTGCCAAGAATCATGTCTGGAGCTCAGAAACAGACCATTCAGCCCAAAAAGTCTATTTTGGGGTCTTTGCTCCACACAAACCTCCTCTCACCCATTTTCCTATCACTCCTTGCAGAGCCGATTCAGTCAGGCAGAACAACTAAACTCAGAAATCATGCCTACCCTCTGCCTAGAGCTGTAATTTGACAAGACCCACGAGCAGACTCCCAGGTATCTAAAACTAAAACAGAAATTGGTGGAAAAACTCAGCAACAGGTCTGGCAGTATCCGTGGAGAGAAATCTGTTTTGGATCCAATGACCCTTCTTCAGAAGTAGATACGCTGCCTCATCTACTTCCTGTCATCGCTCATCCTTTTCTACTAATGCCTAAACCTATTTTCCTGCCACCTGTCTTTCGCATCTCCTTCTTAAAGTTGCCAACTCACACTGAGTTAAATGTATCATAGTCAGGGAGTTGGTAGCCCTCGCTTGATCAGAAGGTTCAGGACTCAGCTCCAACTGAGGTGGCATGGTGGCTCAGTGGTTAGCACTGCTGCCTGACAGCACTAGGGACCCAGGGTTCAATTCCAGCCTGGGGTGACTGACTGTGTGGGTTTCAGCTGGGTGCTCTGGTTTCCTCCTACAGTCCAAATATGTGTAGGTTAGCTGGATTAGCCATGGGAATAGGATAGGGGGGTGAGTCCAGGTGGGATGTTCTTTGGAGAGTTAGTATGGACTCATTGGGCTGAATGGACTGTTTCCACACTGGAGGGATTCTACAGACTTGATTACAAGACTTCAGCTGACAATCCAACAGTTCCAAGCAAGTGCTGTATTGCAGAGGTGGCAGCATCTTCCATTGGTAATGTTATTAAATCCAAGGCCCCCTCATGTAAGCAGGAAAACTTCCTGCAATTCTTTTTGAAAGGAAAGTAGGTGAGAACTTGGGGTCCTGGCCTAAATTTACTTATATATCATCAAGAATAAAGAATCTTGTCATTCGCATTTTTTTAATTCATTCATGGGATGAGGGTGTCACTGGCTAGGCAGCATTTATTGCCCATCCCTAATTGCCCAGAGGGCAGTTAAGAGGCAACCACATTGCTGTGGGTCTGGAGTCACATGTAGGCCAGACAAGGGAAGGATGGCAGTTTCCTTCCCCAAAGGGTATTAGTGAACCAGATAGGTTTTTCCCGACAATTGACAATGGATTCATGGCCGTCATTAAATTCTTAATTCCAGATAATTTTTTTACTGGATTCAAATTCCATCATCTGCCATGGTAGGATTCAAACCCAGGATGTTATCTGGGTCTCTGGATTAACAGTCCAGCGATAATACCACTAGGCCATTGCCTCCCCTTAAATTGACTGCATAGAGACAAAAGGTTTTAGTTTAGCAAAGCATCATGTGTCGGCATAATCTTAGTAGGCCAAAGGGGCTGTTCCTGTACTGTATTGATCTTTGTTCAGCTAGTGGCTAATTCAGCTAACTGAAATTGAGAAATATACGAGAGGTGGTCTTATTGAAACAAACAAGACCCTGAGTGGATTCAATAGGTGGTCTGTGGGAGGCTGTTTTCTCTCTGCAACCAAGATCAGTCCCAGAGCCTCAATAATATATTATCTATGTCAATGACATGGACAATAAGATTACTGGACTCAAACGTTAACTCTGCTTTCTTCCCACTATTGCTGCCAGACCTGCTGAATTTCTTCAGCAGTTTTTCAGATCTCCAGGGTCTGCAGTTTTTTTTATTTTATCTGAGGATGAACTAGGCTGTTGGCAAACCCAGTTTCATATTTGACCTAAAGGTAGCCTTCTGATCCCAGATATACACCTTCAGCAAGACTGTTTATTTGCTCCTTCATTATATCCCACTTGCCTTGGCTTATCTGCTGCTGAACCCCTCATCCATGTCTTTGTTACCTCCAAATTTGACCATTCCAAAGTATGCCTTTGAAAACTCAACTGCTCATGCCCTAAGTCATAACCGTGCTCTGTTCACTGATCACTTTGTGCTCACTGACCAACACTCACTGCCGTTTAAGTAATATCATTGCTTTAATATTCTCATTTTGTTTCTTATTTCACTCACTGGTCTCCCTCACCCATGTTTACACCTGTTATCTCCTCCAAGACCTCAACCCTCTGAGATATCTGTACTCCTCAAATTTGGAGGCTTTTTTTTGGAACCAGGCCACATTGAGGAGGAGAATCTCAGAGGAAAAGGGATGGAAGAGCTGTCACTTCACTGAGTCTAGCACATTGCAATAGAATTCCCCAGGATATAGGGCAGGCTAGAAAGAAGGCAGGAGCATCAATGATTCTGCGCATGTCCTAAAGGGCTAATGGTTGATTTGGTTCAGAGAAACAGCAGTCATTGGCTGATTAGCCTGCTGATGGGGAGGGTCTGCACCAGACTGGCAACTTTGGATACTGATCATCTTGATTGAGTATCCCCAATTACAATTGTTCCAACATTGGTGGGCACTCCTTCAGTTCAGGAACTCAGTTCTAGAGTTTGCGCTCCCTCTGACTCCTAGACTCTTTCTTTCTTTCTTTAAGACGCTCCCTAAAACCCACCTCTTTCACCTAATATCGTCTGGTCTTTTAGTTCACTCACCTCTTCTCAATGTCAATCTTTTGTATTCCATCATAACAGCATGGCACGTTCAATATAATAAAATTCCCCAATGTACTTCTGAGGGCTTTAGAAAGAAAAATATTGAGAAGAAATGTGTGAATTGATGCTATTGTAAACTAGAGTGTGAGATGTAGAACAGACCCCAAAAAGATCTGAAATGCTACATGCTAATGTTAACTGGAGATGTTCAGCTTTGTAATGTCAACATGACAAACATATCAGCAAGTTTGATCTGATTTAACAATGAGATGCAGAACAGGGATCAGTGGGATTTACTCCCAGTTTCTCTGGTGGGGATTACGTATGAAATAGGAACAGAGTTAGACTATTCGGCCCCTCTAGCCTGCTCCACCAGTCAACAAAATGAGCAAAAATTTTTATCACCATCTTTTGGCAGGATAAATCCATCACCACTACATTCTCAGTTACGTAACTCTAGTTTGGGTCGTAACTGACCTCCTTTTGATTTGTTGACAGCTTTGGGGGTTGTCTTGAAATTATTTGCTTGACAGGAAGTGTGACTTAGGAAAAATAGCAATCACTTTGCACAATAGGGGACACGATAAGTTAGTGGTATTATCACTGGACTGTTAATCCAGAGATCAGACAACATTCTGGGGACCTGATTCGAATCCTGCCACAGCAGATGGTGGAATTTGAATTTGGAACATCCTAGTAAACTGTTTCTGTACCCTCTTAATAAGACAAACCCATTATCCTGGGAGAAGTGATGGCCTAATAGAATTATCACTGGGCTGTTAAACCAGATTGCCTAGGCAATGTTCTGGGGACCTGAGTTTGAATCCTGGCAGACGGTGAAATTTGAATTTCATAAAAATTCTGGAATTAAGAGTCTAGCGACGACAATGAAAACTAGTGCCAATTGTTGGGGGGAAAGAAATCCATTTGGTTCACTAATGTCCTTCAGGGAAGGAAGCTGTGGGCCTTCTCAGTCTGGTCTACATGTAACTCCACACTCTCAGCAATGTGGCTGACTCTTAACTCAATTAAGGATGGGCAACACATCGTGAAAATTAATAAAAGAAAATTCCACTAGATACATCAGTTTGACCCAAAAAAACCCATTAATACTGACCACTGATTCAATGGGCCGAATGGCCTGCTTCCACACTGTGGAGATTCTATGACTTTCTATCTTCTATTGTGTGAACCAATCCTCAATCCATACATTACTCCCAATACAATAACTTTTTATGTGGCATCTTATTGAATGGCTTCTGGAAAGCCAAATACACGGCATCTACTGGTTCCCCTTTATCAACTCTACTTCTCGTATCCTCAAAGAAGTCTAACAAAATTGTTCAAACATGATCCCCCTTTCACAAAACCACTTTGGGTCTGTTTGATTAACCACTGCCCAGATTGAGACCATCACTTTCTGCATACCACTATTTCACTTTATTCTGCCATTCATCATCTCAAAATTGCTACAGTACAGCAAGAGGCCATTCGGCCCACGGAGTCTGCACTAACCCTCTGAAGACCATCCCACTCAGACCCCACCCCTACTCTGCATTTACCAATGGCTAATCCACCTAGCCTGCACATCTTTGGACGGTGGGAGAAAACTGCAGCACCAGCAGAAACCCACACAGAGAGAACATGCAAACTGCACAGAGACAATCACACAAGACTGGAATAGAACCCAAGTCCCTGGTGCTGTGAGTCAGCAGTGCTAACCACTAAACCACCAAACCACCATGTTGCCCAAAACTCTCACTTCTCCTTCCTATTCATGCTTTGATGTTTCTTCTACTCACTTGCTTAGCTCAGTGTTACTTTACTCGCTGTATGCATCATCTTTTTCCCCCTCGTTATTTATTTTCTGTTCAGGGGTAATGTCATCCTCCCATCCTCCCACTGCCAGCAGTTACACTGGCACTTATCCAGCAACCTTCATGAAGGTCAGGAACATTGTGTGGCTGAGTTTCACTCCCCTAGAACAAAAAGGTGAAAGCAGAATGGAGACCGACAACAGACAACTTGGATCTACAAGTATAAACTGTACGTAGTTGCTTAAATGTTTGTTCCACTCAAGACAGAGGAGAGAAACAGAGGGGGAGAAAAAAAAAGGGATGGAGAGAGGGAGAAAGAGACAAATGAAAGCAGCCTAGCTGTGAGGGAAAAGGAGACGGTAGAAAAAAGATAGGAATATGTAGAACAGAAAAGAATAGAAACAGATGACGTGGAAAGCAAATACAATATTTTATTTAAAGTTGTTTAGATGCAGGAATATAGGGTTAGTCAGAAGTTAAAAAAAAAGCCATTACTTTACTGTTTTAATTGCTTAGCATTCTAACGAGGTAAAAGAAGTGAAATGCTGGTTAACAGAAACAAATGAGTTTATCCCAGCTGGCCTGAAATTGGAGGGTTTAATTTTTAGAAGAAGTGTAAGTCCCGATCATATTGAAACCCAGAAATGCATTTGCTAACTGTAAGACTTGTGCCTTTATATTCATTTTAGATCTTCAAATGTAGAAAATGTGAAGTAATCAAACATTAAGATTTTTAACCGGCCTAGAGGACACACACGTGTATATATACATACACACGCATGTGTTTCTGTGTAGGCATGTATTCATGTGTGCATATAAGGTGTAGTGCACGCACATGTGCATGTATGTGTGTACATACATGCATGAGACAGAGACCAGTCACAACCTCCTTTTTGCAGGTAGTATATAGTTCCACCACATTACAACTCATGTTCCTGTACAAACTCTGACAAATGACAACAGAGGGCATTGCAAATGAGCTTGACCTTGCTGAATAAACATGCAAGCACACTTTCTACTTGTTTATAAAGAAAAGCTAAAACAGATTAGACAACCCCTACTGGGCATTGTTCCAATAACTATATGTAAACCATCAATGGAAACGTACAGAACAGAAACTTAAAGTCAAACTAAAATATCATTCTGTGGGTGACGATGCACTGCAGCCCCTGTGGTACCCACTGGCCTCTAAAGGCCTCAAATGGGCTAGTGGTCACTGCACACTTTTGCATTTAAAGTACATTTCAAAGAGAGAGGATGATACTGTCAGGCACAATGACCCCATACACAACCTGTTTGATAGCCACTTTGGCTAGGTCTACATCCAACATCCGCCCCCTGCTGGCTCTGGGTACCCATAGCTTAGGAGTGTGGGGCTGAAATGCACCTGAAAATTTAAAAGCAGCCCCTTTTTATAACTAAATAGGGCTGCAAATGAAAATATTCACTGTTAATATGGAAAACTCTTCTCTCTACATGTGACCCAGTGAACTAACTTACCCTATTATTGCACGGAACCACTGCATGCAACTGTTTCCACCCCAGCTCCCCAAGAGGAGGAGGAAGGAACCCCATTATAGATGGGGAAATCACACTTTCCAGCTCAGTGACGAGGCAGTAGCAAACATAAACCTCTGCACAAATCCCCTTAGACTAAGCTGCCTCACTCCAACTGAGGTGTGCACAAGTTAGGGGTTAAATCTGATTCACTGCTATAGTGAACACGTTCTGCTTTAGAATCATAGAATCGCCACCGTGTGGGATCAGGCCATTCGGCCCATCGAGTCCACACCAACCCTTCCAAGAGCATCCCACTCCCTGCCCTATCCCTGGACTATGGTAGGAACCTGGAGCACCCAGAAGAAACCCATGCAGGCACTTGGGGACAACGTGCAAACTCTACACAGTCGCCCAAGGGTGGAATCGAACACTGGTCCCTGGCACTGAGAGGCAGCAGTGCTAAACGCTGAGTCATCGTGAATCCTAGGGGATGGGATGGGTCGGGGGGGGGGGGGGGGGGGTGTGCACTTAAGGTTATGTATTATAATCGCCTGTCACCATGCTGTGCTAAAGGTACTATGTAAGTTATGTCACATTAATGCAGCTACAAGACACTTACCAATGAGGAACCATATGGGAGGAAACAGTATTGTAGGTTTACCAGCCTCAAACAATATGACAGTGTGGTATCACAGTAGAACATTCGATCCTGAGGGGTCTTAACAGGGTGAATGTGGAAAGGAAGTTACCACCTGTGGAAGAACCTGGAATTGAGGGTTGCTGTTTCAAAATAAGGAATCACTTACGGAAGTGGACATCAGGAGAGATACAAAGGGTCTTCAGCCTTTGGAACAGTTTTTTCCAAAAGGCGTGGAAGCAGAATCTTTGAATATTTTTGAGGCAGAGGTGGGGAGATGTTTGATAGGCAACGGGTTGAAAGGTTATCAGAGGAAGATGAGAACAAGGAGTTATCAGATCAACCACAATCCTATTGAAAGCTGGAGCAGACAAGGGGCTGAATGGCCTACTCCTGCTCCCAATTCATATCTTCATATGATCACAATTGGTTTTCATTCCATTCATTACTAGTACTTAATTTACTCCATTCAGTTACAGCGTCCCTAAGTACCTCCACACCATCACCCATCTATCCTCAAATAGAGATCGATATTGCATTGCTGGTGCCAGAGGGTATGCATAGAACCAGAGCCCGAGAAAGGAAACATCTTCGGAGTATAATTCCTGTCGCTGAGCCAGGAGGCCCAGTTGGTAGCCAGGAAAGATGTGCTCACAAAGTAGCTGTATAAATGATCATCAATCTGCAGTTCCTCCCAGCATACATCAATGGCAGGCTGTAAGAGCGAGAGAGATTCCTGGTCAGCCAGATGATGGAAAAAAAATTGAAGCTTCTACCATCACTGTCCATAACTCAAGGTTACACCAGGCAGGGTAAAACATGCATTGGATACAGCAAGAATTAATAGCAACCCACTGCACCGATCAGCCATGAGCTAGAGAATGATGGAACCAGTTCAAGAGACTATGAAAGCTCACTTCTGTTCTTTTGTTCCTCACCTTATCAGGGAAAAAGCAGGAAGGTAGAAAATTAAAGTTTTGAAGAAATAGAGGGAAAATAAACAGGATTGAAAGGGATGGAAATTACAGAGCGTATTAGATGTCATGGGGAGGCTATGAAGTAGCAGTAATGTCACTAGACTAGCAATCTCGTAGTCCAGGCTAATCTTTGGGTTTCAACTCCACCATAGCAAATTATCTGGAATTTAACAAAAGCTAGTCTAAGTCCCATGCTGATTTCTGTCCACAGGTGCTGCCAGACCTGGTTTTCCAGCAATTTCTGTTTTGGTTTCCGATTTCCAGCATCCGCAGTTCAGAGAATCATAGAATCCCTACAGTGTGGAAACAGGTCATTCGGCCCAACAAGTCCACACTGCTCCTCCAAAAAGCATCCCACCCAGACCCATTCCCCTACCCCTGCATTTCCCCGTGTCTAACCCATCTAGCCTAAACATCCCTGGGCCCTGTGGGCAATCCACCTAACCTGCACATCTGTGGACTGTGGGATGAAACTCACACGGACACGGGGAGAACGTGCAAACTCCACACAGACAGGCAGTCACCTGAGGCTGGAATCGAACCCGGGTGCCTGGCGCTGAGAGGCAGCGGTGCTAACTTTGGCTTTTATTGCATTTAATGGTGACCATGTATAAACACTGTTGATTGTCATGAAAACCCACCTGGTTCACTAATGTCCTTCAGGGAAGGGAATCTGCCATCCTTACACGGTCTGGCCTCCATGTAACTCCAGGCCCACAGCAATGTAGTTAACACTTAACTCCCCTCTGGGCAATTAGGGATGGGTAGTAAATGCTGACCTAGCCAGCGACGTCCATATCCCATGAATGAATTAAAAAATAAACTTAAAGGCAGGTTATGGGTTTACAACGTTGTGCACTAGAAACATGGGGAAAAGAAAAATCTAAAGAATTGCAACCAATCTGAAATATATATTTATTTTAAAAAAGCTATTGTGGCAACATAATTTAAATAAATTGGCATAGTCAGTAAAGCTTCACAATGATCTTGTGTCTAGTCTAGAGAAGACAACCAAAAATAAAATAAGCAACAGATCATCACAAGATTGGCAACCCCAAATACCACCACCACCACATAAATATCACGAACAGCAAGTTGAAATGGTGACGTTGATGCCCAGGTTGCCATTGTCAGCAAAGAGGTGGGCGATGGCCGCGTCAAAGACCAGGCAGTCGCTGTTCATGATGGCTGTCGCAACGCCATCGTGAATGGAGCGAGGGGTCGCCTCCCAGGTCAGGCGACGGCGATTGCCATTCAGCTCCAGCCGGTAGGCAAAGTTCGCCGCCTGCTTGCGGGCACCGATCAGCAGCACGATGGCGAAGAACTGCTGGTGGCCCTCGTACTTCTCCTGCTTCTCCAGCACCAGCATGAAGTGCCGCCCGAAACAGGACTGCATCATGACCCAGTCCACCGCGCCAGGCAGGTTGATGTCTGTGGCCAGGAAGACAATGTCCTCCCCTTGCAGGGTGGTGATGCTCTTGTGAACGTGCACCAGGTGAGACATGACCTGCTCCAGGGAGCCCTGCCACTTGCACGAAGCCCCGGGGCAGGGGCAGGAGTAAGGTCGGTACTCGCAGGTGTCCTCATGGTCCGGCTTCTCAGTGTGATGAAGGGTCAGCAAACATCCAGTTGACGCATACTGAGGAGGGACAGAGAAACAAAACAAAAAAAAAAAATTTAATGATAGAACCCTCCTCCCTTACCACTCCTCATACAAGAAATCAGCTTCGATGCTGACATTTGAGTAGCTCAGCCTCACTAAATATTGCCCAAATGGGCTATTAATATGTAGTTCAGTGAACATCACCTGCCTCCCACTTTAGATAGGGAGTAAAAACGAATACAGAATGGAGAAACTCAGGTCCGGCAGCGTGTGGATAGAGAGCTGACGTTTCAAGTCTAGCTCAACTCTTCTTCAGAAATAACAGAATTGAATTCTGAAGATATCAAAGCAGGTTAGGAATGTTAACACTGTTTCTCTCCACAGATACTGCCAGACCTGCCGAGCTTTTCCAGCAATTTATGTTATCGTCTCTGTAGGAGTTCCTCAGAGTAGTTGTCCTAGGCTCAACCGATCTCCCATATGCTTTGATTTTCCCAAGAATTAAAAAATCTTTAAAAAAAAAAAAATCAATCCCAGCCTTGAACATACTCAATGACAGAACATCCACTGCTATCTGGGTTAGAAAGCCCAACAGCTCCCAACCCTTTTGAGGTGAAGATATTTCTCCCTCTCTGGCCTGACCTCTCGTTTTGAGAAGCCGTCAAGTTCAAGTTCATTATGGATTGTCCAAGTCGCTGAGATCGCGTCCAGTGCGTCCAAACTCCAGAAAGCATCAACGCTGACCCCTCAGCCTACTGATTGCACCTCCCCCCACCCCACCCCTGTCCAAGAGAATGTCTTTATTTGCTCCACTGAAACCAAATTTGGTTTAATAAGCCAGGGCTTCCCAAAATGGGGGCTGGGACATCCCGTGGGACGGTGAGGTGGAAATTTGGGGCAATGGAGGCAACAGTAACCACTGTGGAGCTCTGCCCAGGTTATAACAGCTACGTCCCCGATCCAATAGGACACAAATCTGAGCTTTCACTGAGGGGTCAATGCAACATTTATCAGATGTGTTATGGAACCAAAGTGAGAAATAGTTTAGGAACCACTGATAGTGGCATATTCCACCCAACAGTGGATGTCCAAAGAAACCCAGGCTTCAGGTGCACAGATCTTTAAAAATATCATAAACAGTAGCAGAAAATGATCAAGAAAGCTAATGGGATGCTGGAATTTATATTGAGGGGATCGGATGTCAGAAGTCATGCTACAGTTATATAAAACCCTAGTTGGACCCCACTTGGAGTAGAGAGCAGATCTGGGCACCTCAGGAAGGATATATTGGCCTGGGGTTGGGAGCACAACACAAGTGTACAAAATTGATACCCGGGCTTCAGGGGTTAAGTTTGAGGAGCGATTATATAAATTAGACCTGTTTTCTCGACAATTTAGAAAGTTAAGGGTGATCTTATTGAAGTCTTCAAGGTATTAACAGGAAAAGACAGCGCAGATAAAGATAAATTATTTCTACTGGTTGAAGATTCTAGAACTAGGGGACATTATCTGAGAATTAGGGCTAGACCATTCAGGAGACACATCAGGAAAAACTTCAACACACAAAGGGTAGGAGACGTTTGCAACTTTCTCCCACAAATGGCTGTGGATACAGGATCAGTTGTTAGATTTAACACTAAGTTTGATTCGTACTTTGTTAAGCAAAGTTAC
Organism: Ginglymostoma cirratum; assembly: GCA_024137785.1. Lineage (NCBI taxonomy): Eukaryota > Metazoa > Chordata > Chondrichthyes > Orectolobiformes > Ginglymostomatidae > Ginglymostoma > Ginglymostoma cirratum. The sequence continues at coordinate 42,731,030 of JAHRHZ010000017.1, read as the reverse complement.
TGAGGGATATGGGCCAAAGATCATCCATCACCCCACAATGGTGGAACAGGCTCAAGGGGCTGTATGGCCTACTCCTGTTGCTATCTTCAGTCCCAGCGCTGTGCAGGGTGGCACCCCAGCTGAGATAAAGCAACTCATGATTGACCTTGAATCAAGTTTGGAGACAGTAGGGCTCAGCTCAGCGCCCAGCAAAGCACACATCGGAAATGGCATGCTGTGTAAAGGTTAATTTGGTTCAGTTAAACAGCCAAAGTGACTACCCCAGAACGATCATAACAGGGGTATTCCCCAACGACGAGGAGCCTCCTTGTACGTGAACAAACGCACTCTTCAAACTGACAACACAATGATTCAACAGATACACCGACAAACAGTAAGTCTACCCCTACACAATGAGTCACCAGTTGAAAGTGAATTGACAGCAGCAGAGGAATGGAAACAGTGTGACACACAGCCTACGTGGCACTCTATCTACATACAGCGTTTGTCATGTGGGTGGCAGATACTGAGAGAAACCTGGCTAAACTCGATAAACCAGTCAGACTGGGAGAGTAAATACCGTGCAACGACAGTGCATTCCCACACAGCAAAAACCACAATGTGACAGAAGCAGATTCAGAAATTTCCAACTAACTTTAAAACAAAGTTAACCAGTGACTCAGCCATCCACATGCATCTAATGACCACCGCTCCACTACCTTGTGACTGGTCACGACCCACCTACAGGTTACCAGGATTTCCCCTGCCTCAGCCACAAGATATTCACTAACCCCTCGTGTCTGCTGAGTCAGCCGTGGCTCACTGGTATCACTCTCGCCTCAAGAGTCAAGAGGTTCAACTTGCACTCTAATAGAATCACAGAATCCCTCCAGCGTGAAAGCAGGCCATAGTGACCCTCCAAATAGCATTCTACCTAGATCAACTCCTCCTACCCTATCCCCATAACCCTTCATTTCCCATGGCTAATGGACCTAGGCTGCACATCCACGGACACTATGGGGCAACTTGGCATGGCCAATCCACTCTAACCTGTGCATCTTTGGAAAGTGGAAGGAAACCTGAACATCTGGAGGATATGCACGTAGGCACAGGGAGAGAAGGTGCAAACTCCACACAGTCACCAGAGGGTAGAATTGTACCTGGGTCCATGGTGCTGTGAGACAGCAGTAAGAGATATTTCCAGTGCAGCAAAGTTGGGCTGCTGGACTGTTGAAGATGCCATTTTTCAGAAGACTTTAAAACTGAAGACTGATTTGCTCTCTCAGATGAGATATACAATCCCATGGCACCATTTTGAGGAAGAAATGGTGGCATGGTGGCTCAGTGGTTAGCACTGCTGCCTCACAGCACCACGGACCCGGGTTCGATTCCACCGTCGGGCGGCTGTCAGTGTGGAGTTTGCGCACACTCCCCGTGTCTGCATAGGTTTCCTCCGGTTTCCTCCCACAGTCCAAAGATGCGCAGGCTACATGGATTGGCCATGCTAAATTGCCCATGGTGTTGAGGGATGTGGCTGGGTGGGATGTTCTGAGGGTCAGTGTGGACTTGTTGGGCCAAAGGGCCTGTTTCCACACTGTAGAGATTCTATGATTCTATGAAATGGACTTTTATCCTCAGCGACTGAGACAGTATTGATCCCTCAAAAAACATCACAACAAAAACAATCCAGAATGTGTTGTTTATCACATTACTGTTTGTAACACATTTCCAACATCACAAGAGAAATGACATCTTCAAAAAAAAAGTGTGTTGTCAGCAAAGTACTTTGAGACTTCCAGTGGTCATAAGAAGCACTGTATAAACACAAATCCCTTTCTTTCTAAGGGAAAATGTTTTACTAGCACCCCTCATTACCTGGATAAGTTCATCTGTATGTGAGCTCTAGATCCACCTTCCCTGACTTCCCAGTTTGATACATTGCTCGCTTTAAGTCCAGGCTACCAGCTGGAGACAGTTATAAATGCCAAATAAAAACTAAACGCTGGGAATCAGAAACAAAAGCAGAAGTTGCTCAGAGGAAGGGTCACCGAACCCGAAACGTTAATTCTGTTCTCTCTTCATGGATGCTGCCAGACCTGCTGAGCTTTTCCAGCAATTTCTGTTTTGGTGTTGGTTACACATGGTGCTCGTTTGCAGAGAATTAGGCTGGCTTGTGAACGGAGTTTTGTCAGAACTCATTTTTCGATAACGTCGTATGAAAGGAGTTTGACGGCATCAGTGTAGAAAAGACAACTGGACTTTTGCAGGAATCAAAATTTAGAGAATATTAAAAGAAAAAGAATGTTGAATTTATGCAGCACCTTTCATCACCGCAGGATATTCTAAATCTCTTCACAGATAATGAAGTACTTTAGAAATGTAGTCATTGTTGCAATGTAGAAAACACAAATTACTTCTAGCAACCAAACTCTCCCAAACAGGGCAGATGACCAGATGATCTGTTTTGGCACACTGATAAAAATCAGCCACAACTCTATCCTTCTTTGCAATAGTGCCTGAGGATCTTTTACATCAGTCACAAATCACAGACTAAGGACACAAAGTAGGCCATCTAAGATCGGGAAGAGGAGAAATTTGGTCACCTAGAGAGAGTGGAGACCCTGTGGAATTTGCTGCCATAGAAAGTGGTTGAGGCTAAAACATTGCAAGTTTTCAAGAAACAGTCAGATATAGTTCTTAGGGTTAAAGGGAATCAAAAGGGTATGGGGATAAAGTGGCAACAGGGTATTGAGAAACAAAAGCAGAAAATTGCTGGAAATACCTAACAGTTTTGGCAACATCTGTGGAGGGAGAAGCAGGGTTAACATTTTGGGTGCAGTGACCCTTCTTCAGAACTGACTGTAGCTAAGAAAAAGCTGGTATATATACACTGAAGATAGGGTGGGGGCAGAGAGAGGAATAAATGACAGGTGGCCAGCATTTACTGCCCATCCCTTGAGAAGGTGGTGGTGAGCTGCCTTCTTGAACTGCTGCAGTCCACCTGCATTTCTGAAGAAGGTCTCGACCCGAAATGTCAACTTTCCTGCTCCTCTGATGCTGTTCGGCCTGCTGTGTTCATCCAGCTCCACAATGTTTTATCGCAGTCCACCTGCTGTGGGTTGACCCAAAATACCATTAGAGAAGGAATTCCAGGATTTTGACCTGGTGACAATGAAGGAATGGCGATATTTTTCCAAGGCAGGTTGGTGAGTGGTTGGAGGGGAGCTGATGGTGGTGGTATTCCCATGCATATTGTCCTTCTAGACGGAGGTGCCATGGGTTAGAAGGTACCGTCTGAGGGTCTCTGGTGAACTTTTGCAGTGTATCATGTAGAAAGCACTCACTGCTGTGACTGAGCATTGGTGGTGGTGGGAGTGGATGTAGTGCCAGTCAAGTGGCTTGCTTTGACCTCGATGGTGTCAAGCTTCTCGAGTGTTGTTGGAGCTGAATCCATCCGGGCAAGTAGGGAGTTTCCCATCACCCTCCTGACTTGTGCCTTGCAGATGGAGGATTTGGAGAATCAAGGGGTGAGTTAACTCGCTGCAGTATTCCCAGCCTCTGACTTGTTCTTGTAGCCAGTGTTTAGGTGACGAGTCCTGCTGAGTTTCTGGTCAATGGTAACCCCCAAGATGTTGATAGTGGGATATTCAGTGATGGTAATACCATTGAATGTCAAGGGGCACTGGATAGATGATCTTTTATTGGTGATCATAGTCGGATATTAGTGTGGCATGAATATTACTTGCCACTTATCAGCCCTTGAGATTGTCCAGATCTTCCTGCATTTGAACATGGACTGCTTCAGCATCTGAGTCGCCGCAAATGGTGCTGAACATTATGCAAACATCAGTGAACATCCCCGCTTCTGACCTTATGAAGGAGGGAAGGTCATTGATGAAGCAGCTGAAGATGGTTGGGCCAAGGACACTACCCTGAGGAACTCCTGCAGAGATGATTGACCTCCACCAACCACAGCCATCTTCCTACATGCCATGTATGACTCCAACCACTAGAGAGTTTGTCCTGATACCTATCGATTCCAGTTTTGCTAGGGCTCCTTGACGCCGCACTCAGTCGAAGGCAGCCTTGATGTCAAGGGCTGTCACTCTCACCTCACCTCTGGAATTCAGCTCGTTTGTCCATGTTTGAACCAAAGCAGTAATGAGATCAGGAGCTGAGTGGCCCTGGTGGAACCCAAACTGGACGTCACTGAGCAGGTTATTGCTGAGCAAGTGCTGTTTGATAGGACTGTCGATGACACCTTCCATCACTTTGATGATCGAGAGGAGACTGATGGGGCAGTAATTAGTGACATTTAATTTGTCCTGCTTTTTATGTACAGGGCATTTGAGCAATTTTCCACATTGCTGGGTAGATACAAGTGTTGTGACTTTACTGGAACAGCTGAGGTAGGGGAGTGGCAAGTTCTGGGGCAAAAGTCTTTAGTAATATTGCTAGAATAGTGTCAGGGCCTGTAGGTTTTGCAGTATCCAGTGCCTCTGACCTTTTCTTGATATCACGTGGACTGAATTGAATTGGCTGAAGAGTGGTATCAGTAATGCTGGCGTCTACTGGAGGAGGCCGAAATGGATCATCCACTCGGCACTTCTGGCTGAAGATTGCTGCGAAGGCTTCAGCCTTATCTTTTGCACTGATGTGCTGGGCTCTTCCATCATTGAGGATGGGGATATTTCATAGAATAGAATCCCTACAGTGTGGAAACAGGCCCTTCGGCCCAACAAGTCCACATCGAACCTCAGAGCATCCCACCCCCCCGACAACCCACCTAACCTACACCTCCCTGAACACTACGGGCAATTTAGCATGGCCAATCCACCTAACCTGCACATCTTTGGACTGTGGGAGGAAACCGGAGCACCCGGAGGAAACCCACGCAGACACGGGGGGGGGGAATGTGCAAACTCCACACAGACAGGCGCCCGAGGCTGGAATCGAACCCGGGTCCCTGGTGCTGCGAGGCTAACCACTGAGCCACCGTGTGGAGCCTCCTCCTCCAGTGAGTTGTTTAATTCTCCACCACCATTCACGACTGGGTGTGGCAGGACTGCAGAGCTTCCATTGGTTGTGGAATGGTTTAGCTACCTCTATCACTTGCTGCTTATGCTGTTTGGTGTGCAAGCAGTCCCGTTTGGTGGCTTCACCAGGTTACAACTCATTTTCAGGTATGCCTAGTGCTGGTCTTGGCATGGCCTCCTGCACTCTCCTTTGAACCAGCGTTGATCCCCTGCCTTGATGGTCATGGTTGATTAGGGGGATCGTCCATGAGGTCGCAGATTGTGCTGCAGTACAATTCTGTTGCTGTTGATGGCCCACAAAGCTTCTTGGATGCCCAGTCTTGTGTTGCTAGATCTGACTGAAGTCTGGCCCATTTAGCACAGTGGTAATGTAACACAACACAATGGAGGTTATTCTTAATGTGAAGGTGAGGCTTTGTCTCCACAAGGACTGTTTGATGGTCACTCTTACCGGTACGGTCATGGACAGATGTATCTGCAGCCGATAGTTGGTAAAGACATGATCAAGCATGATTTTCCCTCACCACCCGCCACAGACCCAGTCTCACAGCCATGTCCTTTGGGACCCGACCAGCTCAATCTGTAGTACTGCTGCTGAACCACTTGGTGGTGGACATTGAAATCCCCCACCCAGAGTACATTCTGTGCCCTTGCCATCCTCAGTGCTTCTTCCAAATGTAGTTCAACATGGAGGAGAACCACTTCATCAGCTGAGACAGCATAGTATGTGGTAATGAGCAGGATGTTTCCTTGCCCATGTTTAACCTGAAGCCACGAGACTTCCTGAGGTCCAGAGTCAATGTTGAGGACTCCCAGGGCAACTCCTTCCTGACTGTGTACCACTGCTCTGCTAGGTCTGTCCTGCTGGTGGGACAGGACACATCCAGGGATGGTGATGGTGGTGGTGGTGTCTGGGACATAGTCATACTCTCAGAACCATACCTTACAGATAATGTTGCTTGACTAGCCAGAGAGACAGCTTTCTCACTTTTGACACTAACTCCCAGATAGGAGTAAGGAGGCCTTTGCAGGGTCAACAGGGCTGTTTTTGCCGTTGTATTTTCCGCTGCCTAGGTTGATGCCTGGCGATCCATCTGGTTTCATTTCTGAGAATTTGTAGTGATTGATACAACTGAATGACTTGTGAGGCTATTTCAGAAGGCAATTGAGGAGCAGCCACATTGCTGTGGGTCTGGAGTCACATGTCGGCCAGACCAGGCGAGGACGGCTGATTTCCTTCCCTGAAGGACGTTATACCCCCAATAATCAACAATAGTCACTCGATTCACAAAAACTTTTGCTCCAGAACTTGCCGCTCCCCTACCCAAGCTGTCAATCAATTTCACTGTCATCAGTGGGTGCTTAATTCCAGATTTTGTTTTATTTAAGTTTGATTGAAACTTCACCATCTGCTGTGACAGGTTCCCAGAACATTAGCTAAATTTCTGGATTAATCGTCTAGCGATTATACCACAAGGCCATCACCTCCCTGTTTTGCATGGGGAGGTTCTGTGACATTGCCATGATCTTTGATATCAGCCACATCACCAGTTTGTGTGCTATTTGCAAACTTATTGGATCAAACCTCCTACATTTGGATCTCGATCATTAACACACATTAGAACCACCAAGGGAAGCTGCACCCTCAGGCATGCCACGGGACACAGGCTTCCAGTTACTACAACAACCTCCAACCATCACTTTTGGCCAATCAAGCCAATTTCAGAATCAATTTGCCCTGGGTCCCATGGGCTCCTACCTTCTTGAGCAGCCTCCCATGCAAGACCTTGTCAATGAGTCTCACTGAAGTCCATGTAGACCACAATCGCACAGCCCTCATCTGCACACCTAATCACCACCTTGACAAATTCAGATGTGTCCGACAAAGCCATGCTGCCTAATCTTGATTAATCCTTGCGTCACCAAGTGGAGAGAAAGCTTAACCCTCAATTTCCACAACCCCCCCACCCCGAAAGGTTTATCTACCAATGTTGTCAGACTCTCAGACCTGTAGTTCATTGGTTTATCCCTACCACCTATCTTGAATAATGGCACATTAGCTATTCTTCAGTCCTTTAGCACCTCTCCCGTGGTCAGAGAGGATTTAGAAATGAATGTCACAGCTTCTGCAATTTCTTCCCTTGCTTCCTACAACAGCCTTCATTATATCCCATCAGGGCTAGTGTCTTATCCAATTTCAAGTCTGCTAAAATCACTAATCCCTCTACCCTCTCAATGCTAATTTGTTCAAGTACATACAGCCCTCCTCCCCAAATTCTGGACCTTTTCCTTCTGGAAGGTAAAGGAAAATGCTTGTTCAAAACCTTACCTCCATCTTCTGACTCCACACACATCACCACTTTGGTCCTTGACGAGCATAGGGGACGCAATGGCCTAGTGGTATTATCGCTGGACTGTTAATCCAGAGACCCAGATAATGTTCTGGGGACCCGGGTTCGAATCCCGCCACACCAATACAAATATCTGGAATTAAGAATCTAATGATGACCATGAATCGATTGTCAGGAAAAACCCATCTGGTTCACTAATGTCCTTTAGGGAAGGAAACTGCCATCCTCACCTGATCTGACCTACATGCGGTCAACTCTGAACTGCCCTCTGAGCAATTAGGGATGGACAATAAATGCTGCATGGCCAGCAACGCTCTCATCCTGTTAATGAATATAAAGAAAAATTTGTCTTAATCTAACTGAAGCTGTTTGGAGACTCCATCAATTATTTGTTTGAAAAGTAGCTGATCTTCTACAGAATTTGCCCAATGAATGGGGTGTCCAGTTCCAGGAGTCCCAGTTTAAAGATGCAGGGTAGGACTGAGATGGGAAGAAATTTCTTCACAGAGAATGGTGAGTCTGTGGAATTCTCTGTCACAGAAAGCAGTTGAGGCCAAAATATTGAATGTTTTCAAGGAGGTAGATATAGCTTTGTGGTTAAGGATATCAGAAGGGGTGGCATGGTGGGTCAGTGGTTAGCACTGCTGCCTCTCAGCACCAGGGACCTGGATTCGATTCCATCCACAAGCTACTGTCTATGTGGAGTTTGCACATTCTCCCCATGTCTGCGTGGGTTTCCTCTGGGTGCTCCTGTTTCCTCCCACAGTCCAAAGATGTGCAGGTTAGGGTGGAATGGCCGTGCTAAATTGTCCCATAGTGCCCAGGGATGTGCAGGCTCGGTGGGTTAGCCATGAGAACTGCAGGGTTACACAGAGATGGGGGACTGGTATCCGAGTCAGAGGTCAGTGTGAACTCATTGGGCTGAATGGTCTGCTTCCGCAATGTAGGGATTCGATTCTATTTCATTCGAGAATACATAAGAGGGTGATGCAGAAGCGTACAGAGTTGGATGAGGAGCCATGGTTATATTGAATGAGAAACTTTCTTGAAGGGCTGAGTGGCCTACTCCTGCTTCTATTTTCTATGTTAAACTTCGGAGATCAAAGCATTCTTTCCTTTATTCTCTTGTCGGAAGTTGGCATTACCAGCAAGGTCAGCATTTGTTCCTCGCACTGGATTACGCTTGAACTGAGTGACCTGCTAGGCCACTTCAGAGGGCAATGAAGGTTCAACCACGTTGTGGTGGCTCTGGAGTCACACGTAGGCCAGTCTGGCCAAGGACAGCAGAGCCCTTTCCAAAAGAACATTAGAGACCTAGATGGCTGCTAACAATCAACAACAGTCACCATTTCAGAAGCTACAATATAGCTTTCAGTTCCTGACTTTATTAATTTAAACTACACCAGCTGCCATGGTGAGATTTGACCCAATGATCCCAGAGCATTAATCTGGAACTGTTTTATTGTCCAGTGACGTTCCCACCACGCCAGCTCTCCTTTCTGTTGATGTTCAAATTGATCTAGGCAGCACCTGTTCGTACAAACTCATCAAGTCAAAGGAACAGTTGACCACATTAAGACTGGACAAAAATGCTTCAGTTGTGTCATCAAGCGCTTGTCTTGTACATTTTAATTACCGCTATTCAGCTTTAGAAGGTGGTGACCAATGAAGAGGCACAGCTCCTCACATGCTTCATGTGCGAAGAGGCAAAGATTGGCAACTGTTCCATGATCCTACTTTCCAATGTGGCCATTCCACCCACTGGGTTCTCTGCAAGACCAACTCAGCTAAATCTGTCCTCCTTTCATTTCAGGGTGGTTCTGCAAATTTTCTGTTTTTAGATTAATTATCCAATTCTCCTATGAAGGCCTACATTGTATTGGTCTTCACCACACTCTCAGGCAATAAGACAGGCTCTAACCCTAACACTATTCGAAACACCTCATATCATTGCTGCTCCTTTTGCCAATCACCCTTCTGCTGATGGGAAGAGTTTCGGTCCGCCTTTGTCCAGATACCCCATGACTTTGATATCTCCCCTCATCCTTCTAAGACAAACAGCTTCAACTTCTCTAATCTATGCCTGCCTCTTGGGGGGAGCAGGGGGTAGTAGCCTAGTGGTATTGTCACTGGATTGTTAATCCCAAGACCCAGAAATATTCTTGAGACCCAGGTTCAAATCCAACCACAGGAATTTGAATTCAATAATAAAAAAACCTTGAATTCAAAGTCTAACAATGAAATTGTCGATTGTTGGAAAAACCCATCTGGTTCACTAATATCCTACAGGGAAGGAAACTGCCACCAATAACTGGTCTGGCCTGCACGCGACTCCAGATCCATAGCAACGTGGTTAACACTTAACTGCCCTCTGGGCAACCAGGGATGGGCAATAAATAGTGACCTAGCCAGCCACACACTCTTCCCGTGAATAAAGAGAAAGAAATGCAGCTGAAGTCCCACATCCTGCAAAAGCATTCTTGTAAAATATTTTCTGCACTCTCTCTGCAATGCTTTCACTCCTTCCTGAAGTGTGGCGCCCAGAGTCAGACACAACATTCTGGAAGTTGAACCTTAGCGCCATTCATTAAATACTGAAGCACTATGGAACAGAGGGTGGAGTCGGGAGATCAGAGCTAGGCTTAAGCTTATTTACACACAACCATCAACATCACCCCCAACAGCTCGCCAAAGATTAGCTCAAGAGTTTCAGAGAAGTACACTCAATTGGTTGCAGTGTACAGAAGGTTGTGGCTACAAAAGAACAAAATTGCTTTGGTCTAAAGCAACATGTACTTATATAGCAAATTCAACATTTAAAAATAACCCAGGGTGCGTCACAGCAATGTCATTTGACGAGTCACACAACAGACATATTAGGACAAGCAAATTGCAATACTCTACACAATAAATCTACCATTTCATTTACCATCCACAGAAGTTGCTGAATTATTGTTCGTAAAAAAAAAATCCAACTGGTTCAGCAAGTCCCTCAGAAAAGGCCACTGGCCACACCTTCCTTGCCTGTTTGCTGTGTACCTTTGAACAAATCACTCGCTTAACAAAACAGCCACTACCAAACACTAATAAAACTTATATCAGAGATAAAAGGTACTGCAGATCTGCCAGCGTCCAACAGTCAAGAATCATTATAGAACAAGAACTTGTCAATTTCACAATCAACCCTATAACGTCCTCCTGAATACAGGGGGAACTAGTGTTCTAACCAGGACAGCTAGTCTACAAGACTGGTCAACTCTATTACTCTAAGTAAGCAGACATTTTCTTTTAAGTATATCATGCTTTCAAGAAGTCAGGCTCCCCTAATACTGCTCCAGACTTCAAAGCCTTCAGCTGCCTGGGCTCTCTGTTCTGAAACTCGCTGCCAACCTCTGTCAGTCTCTCTCTCTCTCTCCCTGTGACAAACTTGTCCTAATATCTCCTTGTCTATTCAATTTATTTCCCTTATAAAGCTGCAGAACTAGAGTCAGAGGATCGTAGAGATATACAGCATGGAAACAGACCCTTCGGTCCAATTTATCCATGCCAACCAGGTATCCTGGATAAATCTAGCCCCATTTGTCAGCATTTGGCCATGTCTCTCTAAACCCTTCCTATTCATGTACCCATCCAGATGCCTCTTAAATATTGTAAATATACCAGCTTCCACCTCTCCCCCGGTAAACTCATTCCGTACACACCACCCTCTGCATGAAAACGTTGCCCCTTTTCACTCTTTCCCCTCTCACCTTAAACCTATGCCCTCTAGTTATGGGCTCCCCCACGCTGGGGAAATGACCTTGTCTATGCATCCTATCCATGCTCCTTATGATTTTCTAAGCCTCTACAAGATCACCCCTTAGCCTCTGACACTCCAGGGAAAATAGCCCCAGCCTATTCAGCCTGTCCCTATAGCTCAAACCCTTCAACTCTGGCCGCATGCTTGTAAATCTTTGCTGAACCCTTTCAAGTTTCACAGCATCCTCCCTACAGCAGGGAGTCTAGAACTGCACAAAATATTCCAAAAGTGGCCTAACCAATGTGCTGTACAGCCGCAACATGACCTCCCAACTTCTTTTTGGCACATTGAAATGGCGCTAGATATATTTTCATAGAATGATAGATCTCTACTACAAATTTTACTACACAGGAGACTATGGAACCATAACAGTGACTGGGGATCCTGCAGTTCTCATTTGACTGTATCACAGACTGAAGTGGATGACGATTGCAAGCAGCTTAGCTGTCAGCAACCACTATCTTTCACTTAAAAGACAGTATGTGATGATTATGAATAGGACAAGGCTTCACATAGCATATCTAGACAAGGACTGTTGCCTAGTCAAGTGATCTTACATCACTTCACCTGATGGAGACTGCTTTACTTATATTCACAATAACCCTTTAAACAACAGGGTTGTCAGGGTTAACAAGGTGTGGAGCAGGATGAACACAGCAAGCCAGGCAGCAACAGAGAAGGAAAGCTGACATTTCGGGTTGGGACCCTTCAGTTCTGAACAAGGGTCCAGACCCAAAACGTTGGCTTTCCTTCACACCTTGCTATCTCAGGCTCCAGCATCGGCAGTTCCTATTATTTCTCAGGATTGTCAGGGTCATGTTGGTACAACGAGCAAAGATCAAGGCAAGGACTGGTTGGTACAGAGACTGGGGAGTCGAGTGAAGAGTTGGGTGGTTTCAGGATCAAAGGGGAAATGAAGAAGCTGTAGGCAAGGCAGCAGCTGGAGAAAATGGAGCACGTCAGGGCATTGAGGGGGCTGTTGAGGGCAGTTTTGAACGAAGTTACCTGAGGAAAGGCAGGCAATTGGCAGGGCAAGTAGGTTCCCAAATTCTACAAAAATTAGGACTAGATCTTAATCACCATCAGGCCACAGTGGATGACAGCCCTCGGTCAAAATAATCTGGTATGGAAGGTGTGAAAACTTTAAAAAAAAAAAAAAAATCACCAAAATCCTCCATGTCACTGATCTAAAGAATAATTTGCAAACACTGTCAAACAGGGGCTTTACAACATTAACAAAAACAGGAGGGAGTAGAGAGGGAGGAGGAGGGAACTATATCAAAATGGAGTTGGGGGGGGTGAAAATTAATATATCCCCGCAGTGCCCACTTCTCTCTAAAGGCAGAGTGTATGCTGGCAGACACCACATGCAGCCTCTCTGAGGGTACCTGGGTGAGTGTAGCCGTGGGAGAGGAACAGGTACTCTGTAATCATGACCCCTCCTTAGCCTGCTGCCTGGGCTTGTCAACGGCTACTTTAGCCAGGACACACTCTTACAGAAAGCATTAAGAAATATTTCAGTATGAAGTAGCACTGACCTGTTGTAAACAAACTTGGGAACACCATGCTCATCAAATGCTGCAGCGTACAAACAAGCACCCAAGGCTTAGCATCAGTACCACATCGCAAATGTATAGCTGAAAATAAGTGTCGAAGGAGAACCAGTATTTATGATGAGCAACAGTCAATTAACTCTCTGAAGGGGAACTCACTGTTACAACACAGCAAACGAGACAACTCAGTGGTGCATTTGTCGGATCCTAATGGTCAGATTATCTTTTCTCTTTAAAGGGAAGGTTGGTTGAGTGTTCAGGACAGCACTGGGAGGAAGAACTTCCTGGCTCCATTTTTAAATGGTGCTTGCAGGATCTTTTCCATTTATTGGGGTGGGGGTGCAGAGAGCAGATGGATCCTTCATTTAGTGCCACCCCTCAAAAATGCAACGCTGCCTCAGAACTGTCTCTTAGGCACGTCAGTTTAGAGCTGGTGCTCCCATCTTTTGGACTCAAACTTCAGACCAACAAATGTTCTGTACAACAGCTGTGCTCAGGGTTACTGAAATGAATACTGAATGCAACAATGCAACTTCAATCACTTGCAATTATATCAGACACAACTGGACAGACCCACTGCACAAATTACATTTATAGGTCTGCACCTGAAACTCCAGTTCTTGACTATAAAGGATGTTTAACCAGAGACTGTGTTCTTAGCCTTACATTTTCACAGTTTAAAATAAAGCATTGAGAGAGAGAGAGGGAACAAAAAAAAAAATCACAAAAAATTCCCAAGTCCAAAGGAAAAAAGCACTGGTAGAAGTTAATTTTTAAAAAATATACATTGTTAGTTTCAATATGACTAAAATTCAAGACGACTCTTTAACAGTACATTCATATTAAGTAGACGGCCAGCCCAGTAGACTCAGTTTGCTTTATTTAAATGGTCATTTTGAAGCCAGTCATTATGAAGGGCAAAACACAAGTAGTTACTGGAGATAGTGGGTGGCTCATAGAAGCCAGGTTGCAAACTTGCTTTTGGTTGATGACCCCAAGTTGGCTATTGATAGTCAGTCAGTTGTGTTGGGGGTGGAATGATCACAGTGTTTGCCATGACAACATGCTTATTCTGCCTCGAAGACAGCAATCAGGCATAAAAAGAAAGAACTGAAGCTTCCTGAAACCGAACATTGTTCTGTCAAAAAAACTGTAGTGGGCATTCTGACTCAGAATCTTCCCATGATTTTCACCATTCCAGGTGGCACTGCCCAGTTATTCTGGCTCACCGTTTACCGGGTGGCACAGTGAAGATTCCTGCCCCCAATCATACTGCAGCTGCAGTACTGGAGAACTGCTCCCCCAGCAAGGCTGTTCATTCACTGTCTCAGCGCTTGCTGATTTGCAGACACATAACACTAAAATGAAAACGTGAACCTCCATGCTCAAATCCCTCACTGGCTGTTTAACCCGTGTCAGGCCCATGAACGGTCTTCCTTCAGTTTGGTCACTTGTGCATTCCTCCTTTTATCATTGCCAATGACGGTTGTATTTCCAGGGGCTGAAGCCTAAACCCTCCAGAGCCTCCTACCTGATCCACTCCACCTTCCTTTAAGATGCTTTTAGGAAAGAAATGTCTTTTATCAAGCTTTTGGCACCCTGTTTGAATAGTTCTGGATGTACAATAAATTTTGTTTAATCAAGCTCTTGTTATACTCCCTGTAAAATAAGAAAATGTTAGAGTCTAAGCTATCTTCTTTATTTTGAGGGCATTTGGTCTGGTCTAAACACTACAATTAGGCCCCATTTGGAGTAATGAGAGCAGATCTTGGCTCCACACTTTAGGAAGGATACATTGGTCCTGGAGGGAGTACAACATTGGTTTACAAGAATGAGACCAGGACTTCAGGGGTTACAAGGAGAGATTACACAAATTAAGCCTGTTTTCTCTAGAATTTAGAAGGTTAATGAGTGATCTGATCAATGTCTTCAAGATATTAGCAGGAAAAGACAGGGTAGATAAAGATAACAGTTTCCAGTAGCTGGGGATTCTACAATTAGGGAGCACAGTCTGAGAATTAGGCTGTTCAAGAGAGATGTTATGAAATGTTTCTACACAGAAAGTGGGTGACACAGTGGTTAGCACTGTTGCTTCATAGCGCCAAGGACCCAGGTTCAATTCCAGCCTTGGATGACTGTGCAGAGTGTGCACATTCTCCCCGTGTCTGCGTGGGTTTCCTCTGGGTGCTCCGGTTTCCTCCCACAGTCCAAAGATGAGCAGTTAGTTGCATTTTCCATGAGAAACATGGGGTTACTGGGATGGGGTGGGTCGGGATGCGTACGGAGTTAGGCCACCGAGCAGTGGAACAGGCTCAAGGGGCTGATCGGCCTACTCCTGTTCCTAAACTCCCATGGTTGCAAAAATACTATGAACCATCCTGCCCCTCTGCCTTTATTTGTTCATGGAATGTGGGCATTGCTGGTATGTCTAGCATTTGATGCCCGTCCTTAATTAGCCTTGCAACAAGTGGGTAGCTCAACAACGGTCAACAGCCAAGATGGACGCGGAATCACACGTAGGCCAGAGGAAGTAAGGAGAGCAGACTTCCTTCCCTAAAGGCATTCGGCCAGAATTTAACGGCAATTAACAACAGCTGTCAATAGCAGCACCATCACTGAGACCAAATTTATATTCCAGATTTATTCACCAAATTAAAATTCCACCAGCCACATTAGGATTTGAACTCATGTCCTCAGTATATTAGCCTGGAGCTTTGGAGACCTGTGGCGTTACCACAATGCCACCACTCCCCCATCCTGAGGAGGCACTATACAAATGCAAGCTGCACCTTCTCAATAGTGTAGTATTTAATTTACTGAGCTACCAGGACATGAGATTGGGCTTGTTTCTTAGAAACAGAGCAGGATACTGGTCTGCAACATGTTACCACTTTAAAAACTCACTGAGCTCATCGAAATCCTGTTAATCCCTGCTTGCCAAAGCAGGCTTTAAAACTAACGGCACTTTTGTGTGAAAGCATTCTTCATACAGTGTAGCAACGCTGGATACTTTGAACCTCGTTAGAGGCTTCCATTAAAATTGGGTTTTGCAGGAAGATGGTCACAGGAGTGTCGGGGGTCGAGGGGTGACCTCCGAGGTTTTACAAAATCACGAGGGTCATGGATAGCATTTTCCCAGGCTGGTTGAGTTCAAAACTAGAGGGCATACTTTTAAGGTGACAGGAGAAAGATTTTAAAAAAGGACTAAGGGGCAAACCTTTCTTTCGCTCCCAACACAGAATATGGTTCGTAGGAATGAGCTGCCAGAGGAAGTGGTAAATGCAGGTACAGTTACATTTAAAAGAAATCTGGATAAGTAACTAAGTAGGAAAGGTTTGCAGGGATATGGGCCAAACACAGGCAAGTGGGACTAGTTTGGTTTGGGAACATGGTTAGCATGGACTAGTTGGACCAAAGGCAAAACACTGCTGGAAATCACAGGCCTACATCCATGGAAAGAGAGGATGCTAACGTTGAGTCTAGATGCATCTTCAGAGATCTGAAGGGTTTGTTCCCATGCCATATGGCTCCTTAAAAATATTGCCATTGACTGAAGCACTGCAAACATTCAGCAAACAAATAAATTTACTACAAGGTCCCTGCATTTTCACCAGAACTGACAAAAAGAGGGCCACATATGAATCTGCGCAGCTGAGCTATTAAAAGGAGAGGCCTGTGCACTGGAATCAATGTCAATGTACCAACTCACATCAGCTAAAATGCAAGAGCAATCAGAAACAAAAATTGCAAAGCTGACCAACAGATGGATACATCATGGTTCACTGTCTCCACAGATCCTCTTACCCAGAATCACAGAATCACAGAATCAAACAGCACAAGTAACAAGGAGACCTTACAAACCAGTGTGCTGGTGTAAGTTCTTTTAAAGCTGTTACCCAATCAGTTCCACTCCCCTGTTCTTACTCCTGTTGACTTATGCTAGTCAATTACGCAAACATAGGCAATGGGGAGCAGATGACCATTCAGCCCACTATTCAACCAAATCATGGCTTTTATCTCAAAGCTATTTTCCCCCCCGATATCCTTGATAGATTTCTAGATAATAAAGGTATCGCTGTGTCTTGGATACACATAATGGCCGAGTCTGCAGAGAATTCCAAAGATTTCTCACCCTGTGTGAAGAAATTCCTCCTCATCTCAGTGCCAAATTATGTGCTTATCTTGACACTGCAATTCCCAGTTCTAGACATTCCTCCCTATTCACATCCAGCTAACGGAAACACCCTTTCTGCATTTACCCTGTGTCTAGTTATAGCTGTAATTTACCTAATGTATCTAGTTACAATGCAGACAAGTGCACTTGACATTAAAGGGAGACCAGACTTATGGATTTAAAGTTTTCAAACTGCCTCGCATTTCTTTTCAGGACAGTCTCATGGGAAAGGTAGATTTTTCTCCCCACTCCATCAGCAGCTCCCTGTAGCTGCACTAGTTAAAAAGAGGAATTCCAAATGGGGAGGTGAGATATCGAACTGCAACATGTCCCACTCTGAACCCAGTCCAGTCAAGGGGTGAGGGGCGGCACATCACTAGATCCCTCATCATGCTATAGAGCCCAGAGTGTTGCCATCTGCACTTTACTGTACCATCACATTGCCACTGCCTTTACGAGACCAGGCCCTCCTCTCTCTGGGCTGCACCCCTCACCACCCCTCATTCCTGTTTATGCAATTCTGTCACACTGACCTCTTACAGAATCAGAGAACCTTACAACAGAAAGAGGCCATTCAGCCCTGTGTTGATCCCCCAAACGCTCCTCCTCCTCTTCAACAACATTTTAACAAGTTTTTTTTTCAAATATTTACCCACTTTGCTTTTAAAGCCTCTACAATTTTACACAGCCTCTGCTGCTTCTGTAGAGAAACCCAGGAGTGAATATGTCACTGCATGTTGTTCCTTTATGGAAATGTGGAAAACAGGAGCAGTTGTAGGCCTCTCAGTCCTTCATGCTTGCTCTATCATTCAACATGGCTGGTCATCCAACCCAGCACCCTGCTCCCGCCTTCTCCCCACATTCTTTGATCCCTCCATGTATCCAAGTCCTTCTTGAAAGCATCTGATATTTTGGCCTCAACCGCTTTCTGTGGCAGAGAATTCCAAAGGCACCTCACCTGACAACGAGCAACGCTCTGAAAGCTTGGGATTCCAAATAAACCCGTTGGACTATAACCTGGTGTTATGTAACTTCTGACCTTGCCCACCCCAGTCCAACACCAGTGCCTCCACACCATATTGTTCGATGTGGAGGGACTGTGGATTTGGAAGGTCCAGTCAAATGATCCTTGGTGAGTTTGCTGCAGGGTATCTTGTAGACAGCACATACTGCGGTAGTGGTGCACTGGCGGTAGAGGTAGTGACTGTTGTAGGTGGTGGCTACAGTGTTAGTCAGGCCAGTAACTTTGGCCTGCTGTTAGGTTTCATGAATTTTGATAGCACTGGATGCAGCCAGCCAAGTGAACAATATTCCTCACACACTCGATGTTTGCCCTGTAGATGGTGGACAAGCTTTGGAAAATTGAAGGCAGATAATCACCACAGAATTCCCAAGTCTCCATCGGCTCTTGCAGCCAGACCATTTATAAGGGATGAAAGAACTGTGGATGCTGTAAGTCAGGAGTTGCTGCAAAAGCTCAGTAGGTCTGGCAGCACCTGTAAAGAAAATTGCAAATGTGAGTTCTGAGGAAGGGTCACCGGACCTGAAACGTTAACTCTGACTTTTTCTTCAGATGCTGTCGGACCTGCTGAACTTTTCCAGCAACTTCTGTTTTTTTGTTCCTGTGTTTGAAAGGGCTGGTCCAGCTGGTCAATGGCAACTAGCCCCAAGGATGCTGACAAGGGGGCACATTAACTTAAAGCCACTGAATGCCAGAAGAAAGTGGCTAGATTCTGCACGGTTGAATGCAGTCGCTACTTGACAGTTGTGCACCCAAAAATGTTACTTGACGCTTGTCAGCCCAAGCCTAACTTTAAATAAAAATGAAAACTTCTGGACAAACTCGAAGGGTACAGCAGTGTCTGTGGAGAGGAAGTCAGTCAGCCTTTCAAGTCAAATTATCTTGCATGTTGCCCAAGATTAGTTACTGGTGGTCAAAGATTGTTTCATTATCAGACAGGCAAGGAGGAGCTAAGATTCCCATTTCTGACCCTACATTGAGGAGAAAGTTATAGAATCCCTACAGTGTGGAGGCAAGCCATTCGGCCTATCAAGTCCAACACTGACCCTCCAAAAGAACATCCTTCCTACACAGACCCTGCAATCCTACCCCGTAACCCTGCCTTTCTGATGGCTAAGCCATCTAGCTTGCCATCCCTGGACACGATGAAAAATAGGAGCAATAGCAGGCCACTCAGCCCTTCATGCTTGCTCCATCATTCAATATGGCTGGTCAGCCAACTCAGTACCCTGCTTCTGCCTTCTCCCCATACACTTTGATCCCTCCAGCCCTAAGACTATATCTAAGTCCTTCTTGAAAGCATTCGATTTTTTTTGGCCTTAACCGCTTTCTGTGGCAATGGCGAATCCATCTAACCTGCACATCTTTGGACTGTGGGAGGAAACCAGAGCACCCGGAGAAAACCCACGAAGACGCAGGGAGAATGTGCAAACTCCACACAGACACCCGAGGGTGGAATCGATCTTGGGTCCACGGTGCTGCGAGGTAGCAGCCCGAACCACTGAGCCGCTGTGCCATGCTGTTGTAATGAAGTTTGGCTGTATTTTAACTGTGTGGTGATAGTCCTTAGGCATTTGACAACGTGAGATCTGTTTTGCTTTATCCCTGCAGAAAAGGTGAGTGTCAGTGTTTCCAAAAACTATTGTAATCAGTAAAATCATGTCATTGGTGAAATAGCAGAGGATGGTCGCCTGGGATGAACCAGTAGCACAGTGGTAATGTCCCTAACTCCGGGCAAAGAGGCTCAGATTCAAGCCCTACCCGCTCCAGAGGTATGTAATAATAACTCTGAACAGATGAGGAAAACTTCTATCATGAGGAACGACAGCTCTTGTGATGTGGTGGCAGGGTCCCCAACTCTGAGCCAGGAAGCCTGAGTTCAAGTCCCACCTGCTCCAGAGGTGTGCCATAACACATCCAAACAGATTATGAGGTTTGCTGCCCCAGTTGATGGTGTATGTCAACTGACAGGGCCCTCACAGCACAGCCGTAGCATCTCCACCTCTGAGCTAGGAGATCCAGGTTCAAATCCTAACTGCTCCAGTGGTATGTAACTACATCTCTGAACAGATTGATTAGAAAACATCTACCCTGAGGATCTCATGCAGTAAGACCTTGGGATGGCAGAATTGGCCTCCAACAACCACATATTCTTGAGCTTGATCAGATTCCAACCAGTAGAGAGACTTTCCCTCAATTCCCATTGACTTCAATGTTACTGTTTCTTTTATGTACAAAATGGCAAGAGCAACAACAACTTGAGAACACTGACATCTCAAACTAATGCATCATCCTGACAAAGATATACACCATCATTCAGTTGACACTCCAGAAATTCTTAGCCAAGATCATAATAATAACCACATAAGCACTCAGAATACACTAGGTCAGGGATTCAAAACATACACCATCTCAGGGCAAATTGCAATCAGCAACAAACACCCCTGTAATTTGGATTCCATAATTCCACTGCGGCAGCATAGTGGCTCAGTGATTAGCACTGCTGCCTCACAGCGCCAGGGACCCAGGTTCGATTCCACCCTGGGGCGACTGTCTGTGTGGAGTTTGCACATTCTCCCCGTGCCTGCGTGGGTTTCCTCCGGGTGCTCTGGTTTCCTCCCACAGTCTAAAGATGTGCAGGCTAGGTGGACTGGCCATTCTAAATTACCCATAGTGTTCAGGGATGTGTAGCTTAGGTGGGTTATAGAGGGATGGATCTGGCTGGGATGCTCCCACGGTCAGTGTGGGCTTGTTGGGCCGAAGGACCTGTTTCCACACTGTAGGGATTCAATGCTCTATGAGATATGGAGTAGCTTCACCACTGCCAGATAGCTGCACCCAACATGTCAACAAGATTCCACCCAGCGAGTGGTCAGGATCTGGAATGTGTCACGGAACCAGGTTCAATTGAGGCATTCATAGACAAATTGGGAGTGTTATCTGAAAGTGAACAATATGTAGGATTGGGGGAAGGTGGCAGAGTAAGGGCACTCAGTGAATTGCTCCTGCAAAGATACGACGGGCCAAACAGCCTCGAGCACCATAACTATTCTGTGAGTCTATGAAACTCTCGCAGATCAGACAGTGTCTGTAACACAAGAAACTTTTGTGACCTTTCTGTTCTGTCCTGAAATGTTAATTCAGATTCTCCCTCCACAGACGCTGCCAACCCTGTTGAGTTTTTGCAGCATTTCCTGCACTTATTTCAGATTTGCAGCATCTGCATGGTTTCTCTTTTGGAAAGCAATTCTGCAACTGTGTCCCTCGTTATCACAGTTGAGCTTGAATTCATTCCCCTCACCGAACCTGCCTCATCGTAAACTTGCAGATGCTGGATCATTGCGTTTACTGTGCCAGGGTAGGATATCCATGTCTGCACAGAAATATCTTAACCTGTAAAAGGTACCTACAAGTCAACTATTCCGTCTGACCCTCCAGTGCAGGCAAACCAGATCATCTGCCAGACCAGAGAGATCATAAGAATATAACAGGTCATTGCTCCAAGTGCCCCTCAAGCCTGCTCAGCCAGTCAATGCAACCACAGACCAACTTCTACATTTAATCCATTCCCAACCCATTGCAGTAGTCCTCTAATATGTTTGCCGTCCAAAGATCTATTGATCTCAAGTCTCCAATATTGAGCAAGCATTCACAGCCCATTGGGCTATGCTGAACTTGAGCCATTTACTGTAGGTGTAATTTTCAGTCGAAGGTGTTCAATGACACACACAAGAAAGCATCACGCCAATTACCATCCCATTGGTCTAATCCCAATCATCAGTAAAGTGACGAAAAGGTGTTATCAACAGCGCTATCAAGCAGCACCTGCTCAGTGATACCCAGTTTGGGTTCCACCAGGGCTGCTCAGCTCCTGATCTCATTACAGCCTTGGTTCAAACATGGACAAAAGAGCTGAATTCCAGAGGTGAGGTGAGAGTGACAGCCCTCCATATCAAGGTTGCATTCGACCGAGTGTGGCATCAAGGAGTCCTAGCAAAATTGTAATCATGGGTACCAGCGACTCGGGTCATAGCTGGCCGTGGTTGTTGAGGGTTAGTCATCTCAGTTCCAGGACATCTCCAGGGTACGTCCTAGGCTCAACTATCTTCAACTGCCTCACCAAGTCAGAAGCATGATGATTGGACAATGTTCAGCACCGTTCGTGATTTCTCAGATACTGAAGCAGTCCATGTTCACATGCAACAAGGTCTGGACAATATCCAGGTTTGGGCTGTCAAGTGGCAAATAACATTCACGCCACACAAATGCCAGGCAATGACCATCCCCAACCAGAGACAATCTAATCATCAGCCCTTGATATTTAATGGTGTTACCATCATTTAATCCCCCACTATCAACATCCTTGGGGTTACTATTGACCAGAAACTCAACTGGAATCACCACAAACACAATGGCGACATCAGGTCAGAAGCTAGGAACTCTGCAGTGAGTAACTCACCTCCTGACTCCCCAAAGCCTATCCACCATCTACAGGACAAATCAGGACTGTGATGGAATACTCCCCACTTGCCTTCATTGCTGAAACTTCAACGATAACCAAGATACCATCTAAGACAAAGCAGCCTACTTGATTAGTGCCACATCCTCAAGCATCCACTCCCTCAGTACACACTGCCACTACTTAGCATCAGTGACAATCTACAAGATGCACTATAGAAATTCATGAAAGCTCCTTAGACAGCACCTTCCAGACCCATGGCCACTTCTATCTAGAAGGAGGGCAGGAGATACACAGGAACACCACCACCTGCAAGTTCCCCTCCTAGCCACTCACCAACCTGACTTGGAAACATATCGCCCGTTCCTTTACGGTTACTGCGTCAAAATCCTGGAACTCCCCCCACCCCCTCTCAAAGGCCAACCTGCAGCATGTGGACTGCAGTGGTTCAACAGATAGTTCATTTGCCACCTTCTCTAGGGTGAATTAAGAAAAAAAGAGACTGGCCAGCCAGCGATGCCCATGTCCCAGGAGTGAATCAAAGAAAATCATGTGCAATTGTGCTGAAATCCTTGCTGTTCTAACTGAAGATTCAGTATATACATAAGACCATATGATATAGGTGCAGAAATAGGCTTTTCGGTCAATGGAATCTGCTTCATCATTCCATTATAGTTGATACGTTTCTCAACCCTATTCTCCTGCCTTCTCTCAGCAATCTTTGATCCCCTTACTAATCAAGAACCTTATCTATTTCAGTCTTAAATACACGCCATGACTTGGCTTCCACAGTCTTCAATGTCAATGAGTTCCAGAGGTACCACCCTCTGGCTTAAAAAAAATTCCTCCTCGTCTCAGTTCTCAAAGGTCATCCCTTCATTGAGACTGTGCCCTCGGATCATAGCCTCTCCCATGAATGAAGACATCTGCTCCAAATGCACTCTATCCAGGCCAAACCATTAAATCACAAAGTAAACCCACCAAGACAAGTTATGAGAAAAAGCCACAGATATGTTTTGAATGTGAGCGTGCTACAAATTTTCAAAGATATATCTACATAGAAATACAAGTTCTGACATTTATCACTGAAAGAGTTTATTCTGACCATGTGTCAGAATCAGTTTCTTGGTAGTCACTTTCCAGAAACACAACCGTTAACTGACAATTATAAATAATTGTATTGGCCTGGTGATGGCTCACTAATCAGTGTAATTTTAAAAAGCTGCCACGAGTACATTTTGAACATTCAGTCAGGTGTTTAGCTCAAATCTGAACGGCAAATAACCTACAGCACCACTTCAGAGTTAAGAATTTACAAAAAAACTTCTCTTTTATTAAAAAAAATTGTAGCCCAAATCAAAGTAACAGATCTTCAAAATTATATAACTATAGGCCATACAGTCTACACTACATTATGTATCTAAACTATAGATCTACTTGCATTCAAAAGCAGCCACTTTGATTTTCTTTAAACAATATGTTCCATCCCCTACCTAACAGAGATGCCTGTACTCCACTTTGTCCATATTTCAGGCTGAAACTTCTCCCCTACTCAAATCTCAGTGGGGACCCTCAGACACTGACCCTCCAAAGAGTATCCCATCCAGACCCATCCCCCTACCCTGCATTTCCCATGGCTAATGCACCTAACCCTACACATCCCTGAACACTGTGGGCAATTTAGCATGGCCAATCCACCTAACGTTCAACTTGGGCCAACATTACCCACTCATGGTTTAACCTGAAGATGTTTCCTTTCTCCTAGATTGTCTTTCCACAGTTTTCACTACCTTACACTCAATAAGGCCCTCCAGCCTTTTGCCCCCCTCACTACTCCATCTGCTGCCAGAGACCAGTTGTCTCTTGGCACCTTCTTCAGAGCTCAAATGCTCATGCCATCCTAATGCCATCAGCTGTCAGCTCTCAAACTTCACACAGCCAGCACTAGAGTGGCAACATTGTCATAAGTGGCAACAACACAGTCTTCCCTTCTGCCTATACAAGCAAATCTGGCTGTGGAATATGTGTATATACATGTGCTTCAGCTCTTGTGGCAAAATAACGACCCCCAGCCTGGGTTCAAAAGACCCAGGTCCAAGGCCCACCCTCCCTCCCATCTGTCCGTCCAAATAGGTTGATTAAAAATATCTATAAACGTGCCCTGTGAGACCAGAAACGTAACGGCATAAAAATGTGGCTGTTCAGCCCATCATGTCCACCCCAGCTGAATAAACCAAACTAACTGCCCCCACTCCAATCCCATTTTCCAGCAGCTGGCACACAGTCTTGCTGGCTGCAGGACATCAAGGCTCCCTTTAAATCATCCCAACCCTAAAAAGGTACAGAGGCAAATGGGGGCATGGGCACTGCAAGATAGGCTTACCATCCACTGATACCCACATAGTGGGGGAAAGCCACCACCATACTTGGACGGATGTAGATGAAGGCGCCTTGGATCCCATACAAGGGCTTTTCCTTGAAGCACATCGGCCAGCAACAATGCACAGTGTTAGAAAGCACATGCCTGGAGATGGTGAATGGGTGCTCAATCTTAAACCCATTGAAAACAACAGCGGTGCAAAGTGGCGAAGTGAGTTTTGGGGGGGGGGGGGGCTGCGAAAGGAGGTTTAAATAAGACCACGAACAATGTCCCCTAGAGGCCACCAGCTGGGCAATAACATCTTACCTTGCAGGGGAAGAGCACGGCCGAAGCCACTTTCTCCATGGCCAGGTTGCGAATGCTGGGGGTGAGAGAGCCCCGGCAAGTCGGGCAACAGGTCAACTTCTGCCGGCAGGTGTTGCACACCAAGTGGCCGGCCTGGCATTGCAGGATCGGCGGCAGGACGTAGTCGAAGCAGACCGGGCACTCGAAGAGCGAGGTCAGTTCTTGGGCGGCGGCGGCAGCCACCGCCTGGTGATGGTGCAGAGGCGGAGAACCGACACCGATAATCGCCGCCGCCGTTGTTGCAGCAGCAGCCGCCGTGCCGCAGCCACCCACGGCCCCGGGGGCGGCGGCGGCAGCAGCAGGGGAGGAGGTGGAGGAAGATGAAGCGGCGGCGGATGCAATCGCTGCTGTTGCCGCCGACAGGCCGTTCGGGGCCGGGGAAGGAGCAGTGTGCTTGCCGGTTTTGCTTAGCCCGCCGCTGCCGCCCGGTCCGGCCGATGACGGGTGGCTCATGGCTAGCAAGCAGGAGGATAGCCGGGCCAGGGCATGGGTTTCCCTCCTGCTTCTCCCCCGCCGCCCTCCCTCCAGCCCCGGCTCCGCTTCCAGCCGCCGCCGAATGTTTAGAAACAAAAAAAATCGCAACACAGCGTTCTAGAACCTTGCAACATCGGCGCCGTGACGTCACCCCGGGGAAGCCCCCTCTGCGTCACGTGAGCGCCACCCCCATTCATCCGTCAATTACCGCACAGGAAGCGACAACTCCGGACCTGAGTGCGTCGCCATTCACAAAAATAACCCCATGAACTATCAAAATAAATTGCTAGAAATCTGAAGTAGCAAAGTACAGCAACTCAGATCCCAATACAATCCTACTGTTTTAAAATTGTCTATAAAAATAAACTGGGCTGGAAATCTGAAAATAGCAAAGCACAACAACTCGGAACCGAATACAATCCTATTCTTAAAAAAATTATCTAAAAATTAACTGCTAGACATCTGAAACAGCAAAGTACAATAACTCAGAACACAATATAATCCTATTCTAAACAAAATCAATTATCTATAAAAATAAATTGCTGGAAAGCACATCAACACAGAACCCAACACAATCCCATTTTCAAAAAATAGCATTAACCATCAAAATAAACTGTTAGAAATCTGAATTGGGAAAGTACACAAACTCTGAACCCAACACAATCCTATTCTCAAAAAAAAGCATTAACTATGAAAATAAACTGCTGGAAATCTGAAATGGGAAAGTCCAAAACTTAGCACCTAATACATCTTGAGGTCAAGGACCAATTCCACCTCCCTGAAAGACCTCCAAATGTGTGGTCAGAGATGTGGCTCAATAGCCACATAAAGACACACAGAACCTATGACCAGTGACATGGAATTTCCTAGGCAAGCAATTGTACTCATTAGCGAGTGATTGTTGATGACAGCAGTTTAACCTGAGGGTCACCACAACTCAGGTAAGGGGAAAGGGTGAGAAGGAGAGCCCTTCATAGTAACTTCAACCAGTGCCAGAATTGAATTCATGCTATAGGTATTACTCAACATTACAAACTAACCATCCAGTTAAGTGAGCTAATCAACAACAACTCAGCACATTCCCGAAAAACATTAAATAAAAAAACTACTAGAAATATGAATTAGGGACAAACAACTTGGCACTCAGCAGATTCCCAAGGGCATGCTGACAATCTGAAATATGAATGGACAAAACAACAGGAAAAAAAAGGCTAGAAGAAATCAGCAGGTTAAAAAATATGGTTTTGTGTCCACACCTGAGAATTTCGGTATGAGATGGCCTGGTGAAACAGAATTAAAGCATGGTCAACAACTGTCTTCAACTTTAGGCAACGTACCCTTTCTAGGACAAAGATGAGGAGGATTATTTTCTCTTTCAGATGATGGTAAATCTGTAGAATTATTTGCCGTAGAGAGCTGTCAAAGTTGGATCCTTAAGGATATTCAAGGCCGAGATAGACTGATTTTTAATCAGTAAGGGAATAACTGGTTATGGGGAAAAGACAGGAAAGTGGAATTGAGGATTATCAAATGAGCCATGATCTCATGGGTGAAAGGCAGAGCAGACTCAATGGGCTGAATGGCCTACTTCTGCTCTCATGTCTTATGGTCATTGGCAGGTTTAAGAACTATCTTCAAGCTTAGGCTCCTTTGGAACTCTATTGTATATAACACTAAGTACTATGGTACATGAGATACACTTGGCGCTCACCTTACTGTTACACACACACACACAAAATTAGGGTGGCACAGTGGCTCAGTGGTTAGCACTGCAGCCTCACAGTGCCAGGGTTCGATTCCACCCTTGGGTGACCATCTGCGTGGAGTTTGCACATTCTCCCTGTGCCTGCATGCATTTGCTCCGGTGACTACAGTTTCCTCCCACAGTCCAAAGATGTGCAGACTGGGTGGATTGACCATGCTAAATTGCCCATAGTGTTCAGCGATGTGTAGATTAGGGGGATGGGTCTGGGTGGGATGCTCTGAGGGTTGGTATGGACTTGTTGGGCTGAAGGGCCTGTTTCCACACTGCAGGGATTCTTCTTCTTCTATTCTATAATCTCTCTCACACACACACACCTCTGACCAGCACAGCCTCCATGACATCATCACAAGATTGCTCCAGAGTCCTAAAGTGCTCTGTTATGGACAAGACCAACCCCTTTCAAATATATCAAAGAGATAGCCTAGACGCTAACTTTTTCTTGGTTAAAAGCAAGTGTAAGGTGATGTGTTCCAGATGTAATTCGATTGGTTACACTACTCGACTTTAAGCAAAACACATTGTATTCTTACTCTATAGTTAAAATATAACAAAAGAAATAAGAAGTGGTCTGACTTTAACTCTGTTAGAAAACTTAATGGAACAATACATTATTTAACTACTAAACAGCAACTGTTCCAATATAACATCCTGTAAACACACCCGTGGCAAAGGCAAATTCAGTAAAATAGATTGTCTCACATGCAATGTTTTTCTAGTCCGGGAGGAAAGTGCACTAAGAGAAAACTCTGACAGAGAAAAGCCCAGTTTTTAGCAGTAACAGAGAGAAAGACAGCTCCCACAACAAGCTACAAAACCCCAGCAACTACTGAAAGCTAAACTAAAACTCTGGTTCTGTAGGAGCCTGACCCCACCCATTCAGGCTGCTTCTGTTGTTCTAACTTTTGAAAAAAAAAGTTCCCAAGGCCTGACAAGGTGTTTACTTTATTGATTTGGAACAGACTGCTCTGTATCTCTGTCTCAATCTCTCTTTATGAAGAAAAAGCCATAGTGTCATCACACATTACATGACATTTATTATATTGGTGGGTCTAAGAAGCTCTGGTTAGTTTCACTGCTACCTATCCTCCTTGCTCGTATTAGCCTAAGTTACTGTGAAGAAAGATGCCCACTCAAAGTCTTCATCAGTAACTCCAGATAGGGTGATGGAGTAGCGGTAGTATTGCTAACCTGTTAGTGACCCAGGTAATGTTCTGGGGATGTGGGTTCAAATCCTACCATGGCAGATGTTGGATTTAATTAAAGTCTTGAATTAAGAGTCTAGTGATGACCCTGAATCCATTATGAATTGTTGGAAAGATTCATCTGGTTCACTAATGTCCTGTGATGAAGGAAACTGCCATCCTTACCTGGCCTGGCCTACATGAGACTGTGGATCCACTGCAGTGTATTTGACACTTAACTACCCTCTGGGCAATTAAGGATGGGCAATAAATGTTGACCTAGCCAGCAATGTCCACATCCTGCGAATGAGTTAGAAAAAAACTCAATCTTGATGAAAATTTTAGTAGGTAGGTACATTAGATCTGAGACAAATTATTGCCTTTAGTGAGACATCATGGTCAATTTAAGAGTAAATTTGCATTAATACCACTGAAACATTGATACAAACAACAGGTACAGCACTGATTAGCTCCTCCCAGGAATAGCCTTCTATATCCTGATGGGTGAAGCATATTTGGGATGCTGTGAAGTGCAGTAACTGAGGTGGTACAGGTCAGGCCAAGGATGGGGAGGGGTGTTATAAGTAATGATTGCCAAAAAAAGAGACATCTTGTAGCTACAGATATTAAAACACAGGGCCCTCTCCTTTGCAGATATAAAGAACGTTTACAACCATTGAACCTGTTTCAACCCAACAAAATAGGTGACAGCTATTCAGTGGTTCATTTCTCATGGTAATACCTCGATCAATTAAATAGCCCAACTTAAAATTTAAATAATGCCATTAAGCTTGGAAGTATAGGCAGAAGTGGATTTTGTGCAGGATGGGGCTTAGGTAGTTGATGAGATAAATATCTGGAGTTGCTGATGAGGTTTTAAGGGAAGGTAAGATAGAGGCAGAGACAGGTGATGTGGTGGAAAAAGAAGGAAGCCAACTTAATTATGGGGCAAATGTGGAATTTGGAAATCTATCTGGTCAAACAGGACAGTGAGATTGCACAGAATCATGTTCAGTTAGAAAGGATAATAGTTGGATTTAAAGTTCCACTGCACATGCTAGCTCATTTTTTCAGCTAGTACAGACATAATGGGCAAAGTGGTCTTTTGCTGCAAAAGAGGCATTCTAGTACAAGCATTTGCCATCCCAGTGTGAAAAGGGAGAAAGATCAAGCTGGCCACGACTTGATGGTGGATAAGAAGCTGGAAAGTACAAATCAAAGGACAATGCTGGAGAGTGGTGGCTATCATCAGCAAGAGGTCAATAACAGAGGGTATAAGAAAAAGCATTAGGTTGGAGAAGGTTCTGGAAATTTTCCAGAAGCCTGTGGAGAGATTTGTAGATGAAGATGTGGACTTTTATGTTTCTTTTCATTCATCCACAGAATGTGGGCATTGTGGCTAGATCAGCATTTATTACCCATCCCTAATTTACCAGGGCCAGGTAAAAGACGTTGTGGGTCTGGAGTCACATGTATGTCAGACCAGGTAAGGATGACAGATTTCCTCCCCTAAAGGGGAAGGAGCCACGTTGGCTTTTCCTAACAACAGCAGTCATTGTTAGACTTTAAATTCTAGATTTTCCTTTTAATTCAAATGCCACCATCTGCTATGGCAGTATTTGAACCCAGGTCCACAGCACATTACTTGAGTTTAGCAGCAATACCACTAGGCCAGCAGTTCCCCCTGTGTGCTGCACTGGGAGAGGGAAATCAGTGTAATTCAATAACTCAGGGTTGAGTTGAATGATCAAAGGTCAGGTGATGAGGAACTTAAGAGAATGAGAGATAGATTTTGTGGAAGGAATATGTCTGGAGACAATGAAAGATGGAGGAGAAGCTGCAGTGTTTAAGTGGGTGGCTTTCTCACCTCAGAGTCAGAAGGATGTGGATTCAAGTCACCAGAAAAATAAATACAAATGATACTCCAGTTCAGTACTAAGGGCATAATGCAGTGATGGATGTGAGTGTTAAACCAGAGTGCTACCCTGTCATTTAGATGATGTAAAATATTTCATGGCATTCTTACAAGGCAGAATAAGGAGTTTCTGTCTGTCAACTGTTCATCATTCAACCATATCATTAAAAAATAATGATTTGGTCATATCGCATTGCAAATTGGCGGCTGCATTTCTCACACCTCATTTCAAAACTACTCTAATGGCTGTGGAGTGCTGTGGGAGGTTGAGAGATCATGAAGGGGCTATTTAAATGTACGTTATTCCTTTCTTTCTCTTAGTGACTAGCTAATTGGAAGGATGCTGTGAGCCTGCGTGCAGACAGTGCCCAGAGGGATCATGGCCAAAGAAAAAATATCAGTTAAGTGACCTCCTTATATTGTAACTGGGGCATGTGAGCAGTCCTATAGCTCACCTTGTATAAGTAACAGAACAAATTCCTATTTTGCTAGACCTGTGATTAAAGATGCTGTGGTGCAAATATTACATAGAAAGCTGATGGCCATTTTATGGTTTCTGAGGGGCTATTGTTTAATGTATTGATCATGTAGTCTTTAATTATCTTCTACAGAAGGCCATCAACTCCGAAATAACTTTCTAGATCAATTAGCCTTGCTCATAATTCTTTGGATTATCCAACCTTCACTTTGGCAGGAAACACACCATATATTTTAGGCGGCATTTATTGTCAATGCCGTCACTAGGTGGTACAGCAACCATGCATGCGGAGACACAGTGTTGTAGTACCATGTCGCTGTCGTCATGGGGCCATTACACATGTGTGGGCTTCGGTGGCCATTGTTGGGAACACATACTCCATTGTCTTCAGACTTCTCTCCCAGTCTGCTACAAGAATCTTCTTCCTCTGTGGCTCGGGTGTGCTACCCTATAAATGTTGACATATCTTTCTTGTTAAGCTGCTTCTTTAGCATACCTGTGAGCTCTTGATACCATTCTAATCAGAAGACTATGTTCAAACCATACACTAGATGCTTAAGTATTAAATCTATTCTAGTATTTCCTGTATTGTGCAACTTGAGCTCAGAGGTGTTGCCTTTAAGATATGAAACAAAAATCTTTGCTATAAAAGACCTCTTTACTGCTATTTTGAGTACTTGTATGGGAGTCTTGACTGACCCCGATCAGTCATCTCAACCTTGACTCAGCACTTTTCCCTCTGAATCGCAAGATTCCCAACTCAAGTCTCACTCCAGAGATTGAAAATGATAATCAAAGCTGATACTCCAGTGCAAAACTGAGGGTCCTCTGCACTGTCAGAGGGGATGTCTTTTGGATGAGATGTTGTCCCCTCCTGGATGTAATGGCACTATTTTCTGCAAGAGCCGGGGATTGAACTCTAGTCCTGACCCATGACTATTCCTTGATCAAAATAACAATTATGTTGATCAACATAAATAGATTATCTGGTCATGACTACATTGCTGTTCATGGGAGTTTGCAGTGTGAAGATTGGCAACTACAGCCCTACACTACAAAAGTGATTTCATTTAATAGCTATATTATTCTAAAGCTATATTCATTGGCTATAAAGTTTGCAGTGGGGAAAGGCCACCATCTGAGGTCTTTCTGTCAAAGTATTACAGGGTCCATTCAGTTCTCAGACCCACATTGCCTCAAAATGTATGTAAATACTTTTCTTACATAAGTTGAGAATGTCTTTGTTCTTGCAACCGCATGGTAGCTCTGTAGGATGCCAAATTCAAATTTGTCGTTTGTGTTTCTTTTCTCTCTCTGCACAGACTGTGTGCAACAGATTGAGATCACTTTGTATACACTTAGAGATAAATCTTTTATAGATAAAATATATTTTTACAATTGAAAAAAGTAAAGCATCCAGCAGCTGTGAAAAGCAGTATGTAAATTTCAGAAACAGACACACAGAGAAGGCTGGAGAAACTCAGCAGGTCTGGCAGCAGCTATGGAGAGAGAAACAGTTAATGTTTCGAGTCCAATATTGCTGTTCTTCAAGGTTCAGATGTTTCTGTAGCACTCTGTTCATCTCAGCTTTCCAGCAGCCACAGTATTTCAACTTTTCATAAATTTAAGTCTTTCTTTTCTTAGCCAGCATCTTAAAAATTATTAGATTATCAGACCATACCAAATATAATTAAGAAATAATCTACATGACAGCTTCACCATTTAAGTAAGCTCCAGATGGATATTCACCCTAGCTTCAGCCTCTTACCAAAATCCTTAGTATCTAAAAATCTATTGATCTCAGTCATTCTGAATGAAATGAGGTCAGCCAGGTGGACCTCATAGAATATGAGTTCCCTGAATGGGGCTATTAACCTGGTTCAATCAGGGAGCCCTGACTGACATGGAAACAGGAGTGTCATAAGTTCTGTTCACTCTGAGAGCTGGCTCTGAGGGAGCTGGATCAGTGTCAAGGACTCTCCACATATAATTAAAGGGTGACTTAGTGACTGAATATGCCCCTCTGTGGATTTATTTTGTCTGTCATGATTATTTTCAATAACTGAGCACCTAGAGTTGGGATAGAGAATGCCAAAATTTCACAGCCAATTGATTGAAGAAATTCTTCCTCATCTTAGTCTGAAATGACTGAGCCCTTATACTGAGAATGAGACCACTAGCTGTGGACTCCTCAGCTAGGGAAAATAGAGTGCCAGCGAAGGTAAGGCTCTTGCTGAGACAGATGTCTTGAAGTTTTTTAACAACAAGGCTAACAATCGTCTATGCTGTAGTATCATAAATTTATACACAGCGTAGGTTCCTTGCTTACTCATGTACACACTGAGCACATTAAACTGACTCCATTATATTGGGAGAGTGGCTAAAGGGGAGGTGCGTATCTTTGTGTCAGAATGTGGCATCATTGTGTCTTCAAATACAGGCCTATTTGATTTTGAATCTATAAAAGCACAATTATTACATTGCTGTTTTCATTCTGCAGTTTGTGAGATTTTGCTTCAATCAGCTGTCTGCATTACAGCAGTCATACACTTCAAGAAGTGACTGTAAAACATTCTGGTTCATCTTGAGGCTGTGAAAGGCGCTACGTAAATAAGTTACATAGAGCAGAATCTTACTCTCGTTGGCTAAGTGCAAGTTGGGTCAGATTTATTACAAGGATTTCCACCATGAGGCTCAAAGAGTTTTTACACTGTACCTGAGGAAATCTTGCTCATCAATTATCAACCAGGCCACTCATGTCTGATTCTGGCCCTGTCTTACCATGCACCAATCCCATAACAACTCACCGCCCAGCGGATAGCTCTGAATTTACCGGCATCACTTGCATCTGTGCCAACTTTAAAAACCTGTTGTACACCAGGCAAGCACTGGCTGTCCGGAGCAGCCCAGCCTAGTTCCTGACATTAGCCCCAGACAGGGGTATAGAGGAGCCCTGCTGTGGGGGCACATTCCTGGAGGCGTTCCTGAATGGGGTTGTGCACATCAAAGACTTCCCCCACTCCCCCCGGACTGCAAATGGAGGCCATTGTACCAGACCATGCCAGCCTCCTCTGAAGTTGCCACCCAGGTTGAAGCAGTCGTAGCTGTCTGGGAGAATGCCCAGCACTGTAGGAAGATCCTCACTATCCTCCACTCTGCCAGCACAAGAGCCACCATTGTATCTCCAATACCTCAATATTAACTCAATCCCTGCCACTGTACCCAGTTTGCACCAAAGCTCACTAGCAGTAAGACTCTCCCTGTTTCCTGGAACAAAGTCCCTCACTATGCTCATTATGCTCACCACCCTGACAACACTAAACCTGTATACCCTCTGTGCCACCTACTTACTTGCTCAGGCCATCTCCCCATCTGTATTGAAAAGTAACAGCTGTGCCACTCACTTTCATCTCCCTTAAGACCAGCCTCTCTCTGACCTAAAGATAGTTCAGTCACTCTGATCACTACCCTGGATAAGATCAACTTACTCAACCTAGACAAAGAGTGAATGTGAAACAAAACCTGAAAATGCTGGAAAAAACTCAGCAGGTCTGGCAGGATCAGTGGAGAGAGAAACGGTTAACATTTTGGGTCCAGAGACCCTTCTTCAGAACTCAAAGTGAGTTGTCTGTGTTCTTACTGGTTCAAAGCCACACCAAAGACTTCATTTACCTACCAAATGAGGACTCCTCCATGGGCAGTCTATCTCGAAGAAGTTTAGTACTGCTGAGCGTTTTGTGTCAGAGAAGCAAACCCATTTCTTTCATAGTTTTAGGATTGAGGGGTAACAGATTTAAAACAGAGATGAGGTGAACTGTGGGTTTCATAAAATAATGAAGAGCTGGCCTACTGGTGACCGCTGTGTATTGTTGCAGACACCCATCAAGTTCATGAATGGCCCTTAGGGAAGAAAATACCTTGTCTGGCCTACATGTGACTCCAGACCCATGGCAATGTGGTTGACTCTTAACTACCCTCTGAGCCATAAGTGTTGGCCTTGCCGTTGATGCGCACATCCCATGAATGAGCATAATAGTATTTAATTGGCATTTTAGGATATTCTGCAGACACGAATATTGTGGTAGGAGCTTTTTTTTCATCTCACGTGTTTCGATTACCAGTCTAGTTATCTGGAGAAGTTACATTTTGTTTTTTGCAAGTAAATCCCAAGCTATTGCTGCTTGCTCATGGTCAAAGATCCAATGACCTTATCAGGAACCAGGACCTCACCTTGACAGCTACCCAGTGTCAGATAACCCCACTGTTGAACGGGAGGGGAGGGGAGCAGGGACGAGAAGGGAAAGAGAGGAAGGAGAAAGAGTGGGTGTGGAACAGGTGGGAAAAGAAGGAATGGAGTTGGGAAGTAGGGAGGGTGGTAAAAATGTATAACAATAAAAATACAATATCACACCAATTATAGTCATTAATATAACGAATATAAAACTATTAACGCTATTATGACCGTTCTGGTCATTCCTCCATATTAAACAATCACAGCTTGCAGCTCAGACTTCACAGAATCACATCTGTGCGTTTTTCCTCCTCTTGACCACTTCTAGCCTGATCAAGCTGGCGTTTCAGATCCCTATTTTTCAGTTGATTTCCAGTGATTTTAGTTGAACATTATCGACCACTTTAAAGGATGATAAACTTTAGCAATTGACATGCTTGGAACACTGTGTGATTTCATGATCACTGATTCCAACAGAAAACTACTAGATGTGAAACGATGACAAATTGAGTATTTTGGAACATGAATGAAAGCCTTTTAACACAGATCATCACGGGTGAGTGTGATCAGAAGGTGAGTGCAGAGTGAACAGTGTGGAGCTGGAGAAACACAACAGGCCAGGCAGCATCAAAGGAGTGGGAAAGTTGACGTTTCAGGTCGGGACCCTTCTTCAGAAATGGGGAGGGGGATGGGAGCTCAGGGGTTCCTCAGGAGTTAACTTTTCTGTTCCTCTGATGCTGCCTGGCCTGCTGTGTTCCTCCAACTCCACACTGCGTTATCTCTGATGCTAGCATCTGCAGTTATTACTATCTCTGAGTGCTGAGTGGAGTAGTTTTTATCTGGTAGTGGGAGTAAGTCTTTTGGCTCTTCCATCCTGCTCCAATGTTCAATAAAACGATGACTGAACTTTGACCTCAGTTCTACTCTCCCTCCATATTCATTCATTCTTGTAGGAGCATGGACCAGGAGTCTGCCATTCAGCCCCTTGAGCCTGTTCCATCATCCAATGAGATTGTGGCTGATCTGTGGCCAGACTCCATATACCTCCCTATGGTGGTATTTGTGACATTTTAAAGATCTATGCACCTGAATACCCAAGTTCCTTTGGACATCCACTGTATTTAACTTCATACCATCTGGGAAATAGCCTGGAGTCCAAAAATCTCTCTAGCTCGGCCTTGAGCATATTCAACCACTGAGCATCCACAACCATCTGGCACAGAGAATTCTCTGAGTAAAGAAATACCTGCTCATCTCAGTCATATTCCAAGACTCTTCCACAGGGTCTTCCAGTGTGATACTGAGCTGGAACATTAGGGTCCTGAGCTCTGAGATAACAATGGCTGCTGTGTGGGCTTTGGCCAAGTGCTAACAGATGTGTGGCTGCTTTAAGTCACCTTTTCTTTTAAATAGAGGATATGGCCTAATCAGTTGAACTTTTACAGTCATAGAGCTGTACAGCACAGAAACAGACGCATAGAACACATAGAACAGTACAGCACAGTACAGGCCCTTTGGCCCACGATGTTGTGCTGACCTATTATCCTAACCAGACTCTTCGGTCCAACTTGTCCAAGCTGACCAGGTATCCCAAACTTAACTAGTCCTATTTGCCTGCATTTGGCCCGTATCGTCTAAACTCTTTCTATTCATGTACCTGTCCCAATGCCTGTTAAATGTTGTAATTGTAATCAACTCTGCCACTTCCTCTGGCAGCTCATTCTATACACGTACCACTCTCTGTGTGAAAAAGTTGCCCCTCAGGTCCCTTTTAAATCTTTCCCCTCTCACCTTAAACCCACGCGGTCTGGTTTTGGACTCCCCCACCCTAGGGAAAAGACCTTGGCTATTCACCTTATCCATGCCTCTCATGATTTTATAAACTTCGAAAAGGTCTCGGTTTAATTTCTCTCCTGAAAAGCCCAGTATCTTTTGCTTACAGACCCAGCAGACAAAATAACTCCCTGTGATCTGCAGGTGTCCTTTCCCCCGACTCCCCCTTCCTCTTCACTATTCTCACATGGCCTCCCATTACCCAAACCTCCCCAACAATCCCCTGTGCTGGTGTCTAGCAATTTTCAAACTTCAAAGTGGAGTCACAGTGTGAAAGACTTTGGGAAGCCCTAAGCTATTCCCCTAGTTCTCAGCTCTCCAGCCAGGGGAATAAATTCTCATGATGTACACCATCAAGACCCAATAAGATGACCTATCATTCATCTAAACTCCACAGCCTCTCATCAAAGGATAACCCTCTTGCCCCAGTAATTAATCCAGGGAACGTACACAACACCATTTCCCAGGCAAGGTGTTTCTTTGGTGTGTGTGTGTGTGTGTGTGTGTGGGCATGTGTTTTCGCGCATGTGTGCGTGCGTGTATATGTGTGCGCGTATGTGTGTGTGCGTGCATGTGTGTGGACACACGCATGTGCATGCATGCGTCTGTCATTGGCTAGGCTAGCACTTATTCCTAAATGTCAATGACATAGCTATAAGTCTACAGTCACATGTAGGCCAGACCAGGTAAGGACAGCAGATTTCTTTCCTTAAAGGACATGAATAATCAACGGTGGTCACCATAGAGCTATGTTTTTATTTAATCTGAATTCAAATTTCACCGTCTGCCCATGATGGGAGGTAAATACTTGTGATTGGACCCCACTGGGAAAGTCTGGAGCACAGTCTTAGTCTCTTAGAGATAAAAGGTACTGCAGATGCTGGAGAATCCGAGATAACAAGCATGGGGCTGGATGAACACAGCAGGTCAAGCAGCATCAGAGGAGCAGGAAAACTTGACGTTTCGGGCCTAAACCCTTC
>JAHRHZ010000017.1:42649886-42692676 GCA_024137785.1 Ginglymostoma cirratum | reverse complement strand
GAAGGGTTTAGGCCCGAAACGTCAAGTTTTCCTGCTCCTCTGATGCTGCTTGACCTGCTGTGTTCATCCAGCCCCATGCTTCTAGTCTTAGTCTCTTGTCTGGATGGCCGGTTTGTTGATATGTAGTAATGCCAACAGCATGGGTTCAATTCTCACACTGGCTGAAGTTACCATGTGGAATTCTCCATCTCCCCTCACCTGACCCTCAAGTTGTACCACCACCAGTTGTCTCTCTCTAATGAGACTATGGAGATTTTACCCTTTTTATAAAACAAGTTTTAAAAGATTCATTTATAAGTTATGGGCATTTGTTTTTTTTTTGCCTATTCCTAATTGCCAGTGAGAAAGCGATGATGAGCTACCTTCTTGAACAACTACGGTCCTTGGGGTGTAGGGACACCCACATGCTGTTACTGTAACCACTTCTAAATAAGGATCCAAATTTTACACATCGCTCCAATGAGGTTTCCTTAGACTTGCATTCCAGCTCTCTTGTAACAAAAGCCAACCATTTGCTTGCTGTGCCTATGTTTCTTGTATAAGGGCACTCGTATCTCTTTGAACACAGACATTTAAAAGTTTCTCACTGTTAAAAATATTCAGCCTTTCCATTGTTCCTGCCAAGGTAAATGATCATATATTTGCCCACATTAAACTTGTCTGCCATATTGTTGTCCACCACATGACTGTGCATTGTCTTCCACGAACAGTTTCTTCCCCACTGTTGTTAGACTTTTGAGTGGGCCTCTCAAGTCTTAAATTTAATGTTGATCTCGCTCTTGGGGCACCTTTTCTGCAGCTGCAACATTGTATTCCTCGCTCTGTTCAACCACCCTAATGCACTTTGTATGGTATGATCTGCCTGTACTGCACGCAAAACAAAATTTTTCACTGTAGCTAGGTACATGCGACAATAATCAAATCAATCATGGGTTACAGACCCAAGTAGCTCTGTTTTGTTGGCAAACCTGGGAACATTAATCTTTGTGCCATCATTTAAGTCATTAACATGGAATGTATATAGCTGAGACTGCAGTTCTGAACCTTGCAACATTCTTCTAGTTATAGCCAGCCAAGCTGAAGATGCCCCTTTATTGCTAAGGAATCCTCAAATGGAGTTATATCACATAATACCACAAACCTCACAGGCTCTTATCTTGCATAATAGCCACTTTGTCACATGCCATTTTGGAAATCCAAATACATGTATGTGATTGTAAAAAAATCATGCTAACTTAATGGTTTTATTCTGAATATCCCACTTCCTACAAACCACAAGGGGTGGCCATGGGCACCCGCAAGGGCGCGAGCCCTCATAGGCTTTGTGGAACAGTCCCTTTTCCACAACTACACTGGCATCATCCCTCACCTCTTCCTCTGTTATATTGATGCTCGCCTTCGTGCAGCCTCGTGCTCATGTGAGGAGCTCGAGCAGTTCATCAACTTCGCCAACACCTTCCACTCCGCCCTCAAATTTACCTGGACTATTTCTGACACCTCCCTCCCCTTCCTGGATCTCTACATCTCCATCTCAATCTCCGACTCACCACCGACATCCATTTCACATCAACCGACTCCCACAGCTACCTCGACTACACCTCCTCTCACCCATCCTCCTGCAAAAATACAATACCATACTCTCAATTCCTCCGCTTCCATCGTACCTGCTCCCAGGATGAGGCATTCTACTCCAAGGCATCCCAGGTATCTTCTTATTTTAGGGACTGTAATTTCCCCTCCTCTGTAATTAAGGATTACCTCAACAACATCTCCTCCATTTCCCACACTTCTACTCCAAACCCCTACCCCCAACAACAATAAGGATAGAGTCCCATTAGTCCTCATGTAGCACCTCTCCCAACCTCTGAATCCAAAGCATCATCCTCTGACACTTCCTCCAGCTACAGTAAGACCCCACCACCAAAAAGAGATTCCCCTGTCCACTTTCCACTGGGACCTGTCATTCCGCGACTCTCCCGTCAGCTCTACACTACGCACCAACTTCTCCACCACACCTGGTACCTTTCCCTGTGACCGCTATAAGTGCAAAGCCTACCCCTACACCTCTCCTCTCACCTCCATCCAAGGCCCAAAACAATCCTTCCAGATCCAGCAGAGATTCACCTGCACTTCATTCAACCTGATCTATTGTATCCATTGCTCCCGATGTGGTCTCCTCTATATCGGGGAGACCAAACGCAGACTCAGGGACTGGTTCGCAGAGCAACTGCACTCTGCATGCACCAACCAATCCAACCTTCCAGTTTCCATCCATTTTAATTCGCCTTCCCACTCCCCTGGTGACATGTCCATCCTTGGCCTCCTCCACTGTCAGAGTGAGGCCAAACGTAAACTGGAGGAACAACATCTCATATCTCACCTTGGGAGCTTACAGCCCAATGGCCTCAACGTTGATTTCAGCAGTTTCAATTTCCTCCACCCCCAGCCTTATCCCATTTTCAGCCCTTACCCTCCGTCTCACCTCCCTGAACTGACCTAACCTGTCCATCTTCCTACTCACCTATCCACTCCACCCTTCCCACAGACCAATCACGATACCCTCCAACTGCATCCATGTATCACCATTCGTCCTACCTTTACCCCCGCCCAATACCCCTCCCTCTATTTATTTCTGGGCTCCCCAGCCCCACCCCAGTCCAGACGAAGATCTTTGGCCTGAAACATTGACCTTCCTGCTCTTCTGATGCTATCTGACCTGCTGTCCTTTTCCAACTTCACACCTATAGACTCTGGCTTCCAGTATCTGCAGTCCTTATTGTCTCCTAATATACCTTATTTCCCAGTCCAGCACTGCAGAATTTGGGAAACACTGGTGCAGTATTGCTGCATGCATTTTGTCGTCTGTACTGCAGCAAATGTTTAGCAAGCTTTTACATGATGGCTGTTTACTGCCATCTACGGGAGAAGCAAAGTTTTCTGAAATTCTGAAGCAAGATAAAGATCATATAAACTGAGGGCCCAAAATCTCAGCCTGCAATCTCTGTTAATCAAGGGCTTAGCCAAAACCCAAACTTCAAGAAACACCAGATTTTAGCACTTCAGTTTCGAATAACCTGGACTGATATTGGATTCAGTACAGATAATCTCGGTGACTTTTTAATCTCCATCACACAGCTACTCATTTTATCTCCAAATTTGCTGCATTTTTGCAAAATTAACAGCACCTGAAAAGGTTGCATGTCAAATTTTTATTTTCCACATTAAGTAATAAGATCTTAAACAGTCACGTGGATATATTCGTGTTCCAAAGGGCATCCGGATTGAAGATGGCATGATTTAGGGAAAATTGCGCCAATGTCCTTTTGACATTTAATTCTTTTATCACCAGTAAATTTAATATTGATTATTGACTGGTAAATAGGGCAAGGGGATTGGCCTTTTAACCAGCCAGCAAAAAGCCTGAAACATGAAAGGAAGTGCAAGGGGTAGGGAGGCTGTGGTGTAGTGGCAATGTCACTGGGCTAGTAATTTAGAGCCCCAAGCTAAAGTTACGGTGTTATAATAGGTTTAAATCTTGTCATAGCAGATGGTGAGACTTGAATTCAATCATAAATATTAGAAGCTAGTCTAGCAGCAGCCACTGCCAATCATTGTTTTAGAGAAATTCTTTCAGGGAAGGAACTTGTCTGGCCTACATAAGGCTCCAAATTATAACAATGTGGTTGACTCTTAAACTGTAGGCACTTAAGGATGAACAATAAATATTGGTCGATCCAACACATCCAATGAATAAAAGGGGAAAAACAATAATATGGTAGTTATGAGATCTGCATTCTACATTTACCCTACTTGACTATAGATGATTCTCAATTAACCTATTCAGGAATGTTAGTACACACCTCTGGAGCAGGTGGAACTTGAACCTGGTCTTTCTAGCTCAGAGGTAGAGACACTATCACAAACTATAAAGCGGCTATCTCTCTCATTATTCTGAGAGTTATTGACATAACAGCACAGTGCACCAATGACCAGTGAAAACTGTTTATTACCACATCTACACCCAGATTGAAAGGTTTTGCCAGGCAGCTTTGAATCCCCATGAAGAGACTGATCAAGCTTGATGCCTTGAGCAGCTGCAGAGGTATCTACCAATACTTCTGTTAAATTAGCCTTGGGGTATTTGTCAACCACCTGCGAAGAAATGGTATTAAGAGCAAAAGGTCAAATTGCAGGGGCTGATGGAAGTCAATGATGTAGGTTCGGAAGATGGCCTTTCTGCTAAGTGTGATACCCAACTTTCTTCAACAACATTAGCATCCAGTATGTCATTCAATTGTTGCACACAAACAGAAAGCGAATTCTACTGGATTATGTAGTGAATGAACTAAACTTATCTCAAGATATTATTCCATTTACAACAAATGGGGACCACTGGCTGGTTAAGGTCTTAGTGTCTGCTGTTCTGAAATTGATGCAGGGAAACCGTGATTTGAAGGAAGTGACAGTGGATGACCATTTTGGAGATAGTGATCAAAATGCAATTAGATTTAGTGTCGTGTTGGAAAAAGGCAATGATAGAACAGGAGTAAAAGTTCTAAATTGGGGGAAGAGAAATTTTGCGTAACTGTGCAATGTCTTGCACATAGCTACTTGAAGGGAAATCAGCGACAAACCAATGGGACACTTTAAAAAGTGAGATTCCAAGGGGTTAGTATTATCAAAACTGGAGACCCCTGGTTAAGGAGTCCATTCAGCCCATCATGTGTGCACCGGTTCTATGACTTAGTTCCAATCTCCATGTTCCTCATACATCAGAGATAGTCAGCTTGGTTTTGTGTCAGGCAGATTGTGTCTTCCTACCTTTGAGGAAACAGCAAGGAGGATTGATTGGGCAGTGTCATGGATATTGTCTACATGGATTTTAGTAAGGCATTTAACAAGATGCCACATGGCAAACTGGGTCAGGAAAGTACAAGCCAGTGGAATACAGGAGAATGTAGTGTGTTGGATCCATAATTGGATCAGCAAAAATAAACAAAAGATAGAGATCAATAGATACCTTTGTGAGTAGAAAGCTGTGGTGCTCTGCGGGGATCAGTTTTGGGTCCCCTGCAGTTTAATGCATACGTTGATGGTTTATATTTAAAAGTGAGAGACATGATTTGGAAATTTGCAGAAGGCATAAAAATTGGTCAGATGGTTGATTGTGAAGGGGATGGCTGTTGACTGTAGAATAATGTCAAAGATTCGATTGTGTGTGTGGAAAAGACACAAATGGAATTCAGTCTGGAGGAGTTTGAGGAGTGCATCTGGGGAGGGCAAACAAAACCAAGCAATATACAATAAACAGAAAGATAATGAGAGAGATATGAGAAAGTAAAAGACCTTAAAATGCACATCCACAGATCCTTGAAGGCAGCGTGACCATAGAAAAGGTGATAAAGAGAGCATATGGAATGCTGTTTTATTGTATGAGGTACAGGTTACAAAAGAATGGATGTAATGCTGTAAATGAATTAAACACTGCTTAGGCCAGAGATAGAAGATAGTGTACATTACAGGAAGGACATAGTTGATCTGGAGAGCGCACAGAAGAGATTTACAAGAATGTTGCCAGGATTTCAAAATTGCAGCTATGAAGACAGATTAGATATGCTAAGGCTGTTTTCCTTCAGGCTCAGCATTAATAATGGTCTGTAAAATTATGAGGGTCCTATAAAGTAACCTGCACATCTTTGGACTGTGGGAGGAAACCAGAGCACCCGATAAAGTAGACACGAAATGTCTGGTTCAATTACCATGGGACACAGATTTAAGTTGATTGGTAGAAGGATCAGAAGGACATGAGGGAAAGCATTTTTTGCAAGAGGGTAGTTGAGGCAGGAATCTCAATCACTTGAAAATGATGTATTCATTTAAAAATATCCTGGATCTGCACCCGACACACTGTAACCTGCAAAGCTGGAAGGCGAGATTCGAACAGACATGATGGGCTCAATGGCCTCTTTCTGTGCCATAACTTTTTTTGATTCTATTGTTTGTGGTTAAGATTTTTAGTCCCTTTTGAAATTATTGATTAGCATTTTTTTCCCTGGCTGAATTATGGTTTTGTTTCTTAAATGTAAATTTGGAGCTAATTTATAATATGTTCTCCTATGATTTTGCATATCACAGCAATTTTTTAAAATGGAGCCTGAGTGTTAACTTGGCTAAACTATGGCCATGAAAATTCAATATTTTGTTCATGCTCCAATTACCCTGTTCAGCCTCAATGGAGGTCTGTCAAGCCCAATTAGAACAGAAACTGTTC
This sequence comes from Ginglymostoma cirratum, assembly GCA_024137785.1. Classification (NCBI taxonomy): domain Eukaryota; kingdom Metazoa; phylum Chordata; class Chondrichthyes; order Orectolobiformes; family Ginglymostomatidae; genus Ginglymostoma; species Ginglymostoma cirratum. The sequence continues at coordinate 42,686,405 of JAHRHZ010000017.1, read as the reverse complement.
AAAACAAAACAGCCAGACCTGCCGTCAAAATTACAGCTTCACATCGGAGGCTGCACTGATGATGTTACCCAGCAGAGTAATGAAATGTCAGTGGAACAATGAACCAGCTCAGCGAGCCAACCAACCACAACATCCACCAAGCTACAAATCTACTCTAAACCCTTGAAAGGGTTCAGAAAATGTTTACAAGGATGTTGCCAAGGTTTGAGGGTTTGAGCTATTTTTCCTGGAGTATTGGAGGCTGAGGAGTGACCTTACGGAAGTTTATAAAATCGTGAGGGGAGTAGATAAGGTGAATAGCCAGGCTCTTTCTCCCAGGGTACGGGAGACCAGAACTAGAGGGCGTAAGTTTATAGGTGACGGCAAAAGATTTAAAAGGGACCTAAGGGGCAACTTTTTCATGCAGAGGGTGGTGCGTGTATGGAATGAGCTGTCAGAGGAAGTGGTGGAGGCTGGTACCATTACAACATTTAAAAGGCATCTGGATGGGTGCATGAATAGGAAGGATTTGGAGCATATGGGCTAAATGTTGGCAAATGGGGTTAGATTTATTTAGGATATCTGGTCCGAATGGATGAGTTGGACTGAAGGGCCAGTTTCCATGCTGTACATCTCTATGACACCATACCCTCATGGTTGCCTTGCTTGGACAGGTCTCACAAGTCCCATTGTTTTTATTGTGCCTTTATCCTGGCACAAATTCAACATATTTTTGATGGGGAGCTTTTGTTTGAGCTGAAGGGTGCAAGGCTAATGTCAGATGCATTTAGATGTTCCGTTGCATTGAATGTGGCCCAGCTGTTCAAGTCATCAAAACAGATTTGTTGTTGGGTTAACAGCAACAGAGAGAGTTCTCCACTTAGGTATTTCTAATCAACCTGCCCCGGTCATATTATGACACACCTCTGGAGCAGGTGTGACTTGAACCCAGGCCTCCTGACTCAGAGGTAGGAATACTACCACCAATCACAAGATCGCCTAAAGAGAGTTCTCTATTTATGCTTCAATTAGAGCAACTGCAGAGAGCATGAATAAGTTTGGAATTGCTATCGGGGCTCCGCCTGTGCAGTACTAGGGAACTAAGGATGAATGGACAATAAAACACTTGAGCTGCCAGCCTTCAGCTTCCAAATACTCCACAGTTAGTCATGGTTTAACAGTCTCCTGTGAATCCCTTGCTGGGATTCAGAAAAATGGTACAGTTCCATTCCAGTCAATAGCAGCTCCTTCCCACTTCGTGCGAATGGTCATTTCTACTGAGGGGAACCTCTTCTCGGGATCTTCTTCCTTCTCGCGCATCCCATCCTCCCAGTGGTGAGAGTGAGTATCTTCAAGAAAAGGCAATGTTAACATTAGAGAATTCTGTCGACAGTGTGAGGGAATGTAGTCTGAGGGACACGAGGTCTAATTGGCATGCATTGTGAAAGATGCAAGAATATCTGAAGCAAAGAGCTCAAGGGAAGAGGAACAGAACTGGTGTGACACAGAAATGATGCCACAGAGTGAAACGAAGGTCTGAAAACAATGAAATATTCTGAACAAAACAGTGGCGTGAGATTTCCCTGGCAGCTCCCATCAGGGAAATCAATGGAAGTTCCCACCTCCAACTCAGGGAAATCGTGTCCCAATCCCAATGAGGGATTTCTCCGGCATTTTTCTCAGTGCCCAGCTAATAACAACCAGAATCTCTTCTTAAAAAGTGCGATCTAGTAGATCCACTTGCAAGGCCAGATGGTTTAGTGGCTCGTTGGAAGGAGTGTGCAACACTCCTACAGCACTAAAGTGTCAGCCCAAATCTTATATTAAAAAAATCGCTCATGGGATGTGGGCATTGCTGGCTGGACCAGCATTTATTTCCTGTCCCTAGCTGCCCTTCAGAAGGTGGTGGTGAGCTACCTTCTCAAAATGCTGCAATCTATGTGCTGTTGGTAGACCCACAATGAGGGAATTCCTGGATTTTGACCAGGGTCAATGGAGGAATAGCGATATGTTTCCAAGTCAGGATGGTGATTATGTGCCTGAAGTAACTGGAGTAGGAGGTGAGCCCACAACTGCCTAATGCAGGGTACTAGCACAGAGCCAAATGATCATTTTACATTTGATTTCAAAGTGTGTACCAATTGTTAGAGTGACGGTTTTTGTCTGCGAAGACTGGCCGCTGTAAAAATACAGATCGAAGAGATGCTCCATCCTCCAGTCAGACAAGAGGAGTCTATTGGTGTTGAACAGTACACCGAAAGTGTCATTGATGTTGCACAGCCATATCGGGAGCTTGGGAGTTTTCAACATGCTTCCAACCTGGCACAAGTAAACAAACAGGATCAATTGCAGGAACCACTGTAACATTAATCCATTGTGCTGCAGATTAAAGGATAAATTTTATTTGTTGGATTAACTTTGACTGCAGCCCCTGTTTGTTTGAGATGGTTAAATAGAGTCATAGAGTCATACAGCACAGAAACAGGCCTTTCGGTCCAACTTGTCCATGCCGATCATAAGCCTCTAAACCTTTCTTGTTCATGTACATGTCCAAATTTCTTTTAAATGTTGTAAACTGTGCCTGCATCTACCACTTCCTCTGGCAGTTCATTCCAGATATGAACCATCGCCTGTGTGAAAAAGTTACCTCTCTGGTCCCTTTTCAATCTTTTCCTTCTCACCTTAAACCTATCCCTTCTAGTTTTGGACTCCCCTCTCCTAAGGAAAAAAAACCTATTCTTTTCACCCTGTCCATGCCCCTCATGATTTTATAAACCTCTATAAGGTCACCCCTCAAGTTCCTACATTCCAGGGAAAAAGGCCCCAGCCTATCAACAGTCATTGGTTCTTCCCCGGTGTGACATTTTTCTGAAGAAGGGTCTAGGCCCGAAATGTCAGCCTTCCTGCTCCTCTGATGCTGCTTGGCCTGCAGTGTTCATCCAGCTCTACACCTTGTTATCTCAGATTCTCCAGCATCTGCAGTTCCTACTATCGATGAAGACAGGAAGCATCTCTTAAGTGGACAATAATTGGCTACTTGAGGGTCTCAACTGCAACAAAGGCAGGCGGACTGCTCTGGGCCTTACCTGCCGCACAGAAAGTCATGGTGAGGGTGTGGGGTAGGTGGTGGGCAATTCAGTTGGAAAAATACATGGGCCACTCTGATTGCGTCCTCCATCAGAGGGGAACTGTAAAACTCAGCCTCTGTTCTTTCCTCATAGGCATTTTAATGTATGCTTTCCAAAAGTATAACCGACTTCCTTTTAAAAGCTGCTATTGAATTTACTCCCACCAGCACCCTTTTAGGCTGTATATTCCAGATGCGTAAAATAATTGTCTCCTCATCTCCCCTTTTTTATGCCGATTATCTTTAAAATTATGTGTCAAGATGGAATATTCCCCACTTTCCAGGATGGATGTAGCTCCAACAACACTCTAGAAGCTTGACACCATCCAGGACAAAGCAGCTCACTTGATTGGCACCACATCCACAAGCATTCACTCCCTCCACCACCGACGCTCAGTAGCAGTAGTGTGTACAATTTACAAGATGCACAACTGCCATCACCAAAGATCCTTACACAGTGCCTTCTAAAACCACGACCACTTCCATTTAGAAGGAAAAGGGCAGCAGATATATGGCACCATCTTTAAGTTCCCCTCTAAGCCACTCAGCATCCTGATGTGGAATGATATCGCCATTCCTTCACTGTCGCTGGGTCAAAATCCTGGAATTCCCTCCCCAGGGGCATTGTGGGTCTACCTATAGCACATGACTGCATTGGTTCAAGAAGGCAGCTCACCATCACCTTCTCAAGGGCAGCTGGGGATGGGCAATAAACTTTGGCTCAGCCAGCGATGCTCATGTCCCACAAGTGAATTAAGAAGGTTTCCTTTGGTCATACCAGCCCTTCTGCCAGTAGACAATGTTATATTAGGCAGTTAGTACTGGAAAGATTTAAGATCTGCCTATCCAGATATAAAGGATGGTTCATGAGAAGAGCTAATCTTTGTCCCAGGATTGGTAGTGTGTTCACCAGAGTGGCAGAAAGATTCTGAGTGTTCGTTTCTACTTTTAAGAGCATGTAGCTAAAGTAGCAATGTCTATTGACTCTTCATTTACATCGTATGTCTCACAAGCGGCAATTTTATATTTATTTTTATTAACCTGTGGTATGTGGATGTTGTTTCTGATTGCCCTTGGAGAAGGTGTGATGAGCTGCCTTCTTGAACTGCTGCAGTCTATGTGCTGTGGGTTGACCCACAATGCCCTTAGGGAGGGAATTCCAGGATTTTGACCTAGCGACAGTGAAAGAACGGCAATAAATTTCCAGGTCAGAATGGTGAGTGGCTTGGAGAGGAACTTGCAGGTGGTGGAGTTCCCACATACCTGCTGCCCTGTCTTTCTAGATGGAAGTGGTCGTGGGCTTGAAAGGTGCTTCCTGAGGATCTTTAGTGAATTTCTGCAACGCATCTTGTAGACGATACATTCTGCTACTAAGAATCGGTGGCGGAGGGAGTGGATGCTTGTAGATGTAATGCCAATCCAGTAGGCTGCTTTGCCCTGGATGGTGTTAAGCTTCTTGAGTATTGTTGGGGCTGCACTCATCCGGGCAAGTGGAGAGTATTCCATTACACTCCTGACTTGTGCCTTGGTAATGATGGATGGGAGGTGAGTTACTCGCCACTGTACTCCTAGCCTCTAACCTACTCTTGTAGCCACTGTGTTTATATGGTGAGTCCAGTTCTATTTCTGGTCAAAGGCAATGCCCAGGATAATGATAATGGGGGGTTCAGTGATGGTAACACCATTGAATACAAGGGTCAGTGCTTAGATTGACTCTGGCTGGAGATGATCTTGCCCAGCATCTGTGCAGCGCGAATATTAGATATATTTTAACCGGCTACTAAGTAAAATATAACAGAACACCACAGTTTAATCAAGTCAGAACCTACTTCTACATGAGCCATTTTGTGGGCATCCCTCCCAAAATGCAACTCAACCAATACCAACAAAGAGGTTTGAAGGTAGTGAATCTATCTGAGATGGTTTCAGCAGAAATTATCACTTCCAATCTACTCGAATTGCTGACATACATTACAAGATATACACTTTTCTCCTGAATTTACTCAAACAAAACTCTCTAGAATTTTGAATGATTCTGCTAAACGTCCCCCTTAAGCTTCTCAGCTTTAAAGTTAATAATTACAGTTTCCTTGATCTATCCATCTGGGGAGGTAAAAAACATAGCCGCAGCTTTCATTCAGGGGTTAGTGGAGTGCAAGCTCGGGAGTTGTATAGAATATGTCTCAGAGATCCACAGGGATGACAAAGCAGTGCCACAGGTTTTATTCATAATGTTTTGAGATGTTGAATCCATGTTCTAGCTCAAGATTCTAGCTCTCTCTACAGTTTATCAACTTTCCCTTGAGTCCACACCCAGTCTGAACCATGCAGGCACAGTGACCACCAAGAGTAAACAGATGCGCATAATCAAACTCGGAACAATTACAGCAAGACCAACAAATCAAGGCTGGAACCTTCAGGTCTGGTACAGTCCTGGTCATATGATTTACAATTCATATGCATTATAAAATCTTTCTCACTCTCATTGCGTTCATTTGACAGTTAAACAAGTTGAATTCTTGAAGCAGAGGCCCTTCAAAAAAGGCTCCTGTTAATTTAGCACTTCTACGGTTAAGCGAGATTGCACATTACCATGGCGACTGCCTGGTCATAATCAATTGCAGTTACCAAGAAAATTAGCAGTCTTCTTTCCCATTGATTATCGTAAAAGTCACACAATGCAACACAGAAACGCAAGACTTGGCTGAACTGATCTATGCCCATCTTATGTATCACATTTTTAAAGCTTTTAGATGGGATGTGGGCTTCATTGACAAGGCCTTCATTCATTATCCATCTAGATCAGTGGGTAGTTAAGGGTCAGCCATATCTCTGTGGGTCAGGAGTTGAATTAGGCCAGTTCAATTCCCTTACCTAGAAGAAGGACAATCCTTTAAGCATGAAAGATCATTAGAACATAGAACATAGAACAAGTACAGCACAGTACAGGCCCTTCAACCCACGATGTTGTGCCGACCTATTATCCTACTAAGATCAATCTACCCTGCATACCCTACATTTTACTACCCTCCATGTGCCTATCCAAGAGTCGCTTAAAAGTATCTGACTCCACTACCACTGCCGGCAGTGCATTCCACATGCCCACCACTCTCTATGTGAAGAACCTGCCCATGAGACCCCCCAAACCTTCCTCCAATCACCTTAAAATTATGCCCCAACATAATAATCATTTCCACCCTGGGAAAACGTCTCTGACTATCGAAGTTCACTTAGTGAACTTTTTTCAGTCATTCTTGGGATGAGGGCTTTGCTGGCTAGGTAGCATTTATTGCCCAGAGGGCATTTAAGAGTCAACAATTTTGCTGTGGGTCTGGAGTCACATGTAGGCCAGACCAGGCAAGGATGGCAGTTTCCTTTCTTACAGGGAATTAGCGAACCAGGTGGGTTTTTCCTGATAATTGATTCATGGTCATGGACTCTTAATTCCAGATTTTGTTTTATTGAATTCAAATTCCATCATCTGGCGTAGTGGGATTTGAACCCAGTTCCCCAGAACATTATCTGGGTCTCTGGATTAGCAATTCAGCATTAATACCACTAGGGCATCGCCCCCCTAGGTTTCAATGACAAACAACACATGGTTCCCATTAAACTAACTTTTTTGAAATTCCAGATTTCAATTTAATTCAAATTTCACTATCTGCGAAGGTGAGGCCTGAATCCATATGAGTGAAACATTAACATGGGACTGTTGAATACCATTCCACTGAGATAGCTATCACCTCATACGAGAGACTTATAATAATGGACTGCTCAGTGTTGCTGCAAGGCTTTGACCTTTCCCAGATCATGAGTGTCAACAGTGCGGTTTCTCTGTTTATAGCCCTGTATCAAAAGAATTGCTTTGCGGAATTACCAGAGCTGTCAGGGCACAGATTATATAACTGTGTAGGCACAGTTTATGAGTGTGATATTTGACAAAGTGTGTGCACAGCGTCCTACAGCTCTGTAACGTATATATGCCATTAACTACATCCTAGGGTGTCCAGCTACACTGGAACTGATCCACAAAGCAATGTTTTGCATCGCTAAATACAGATCTATAAAACCTCTTTGCCTGATTCTTTAAGATATTGTTAGTGCCTGAAGTGCAATGTCAACAACAGAATATCCAGCCAAATCTGGTTGTTCGTGTGCAAATGGGTGGCAATGGCCTAATGGTATTATCACTGGACTGTTAATCCAGAAACCCAGATAATGTTCTGGGGACCCGGGTTTGAATCCAATTTGATTTCAATAAAGTATCTGGAATTAAGAATCTCATGATGATCGTGAATCCATTGCTGATTGTCGGGAAAAACCCATCTGGTTCACTAATGTCCTGTAGGGAAGGAAACGGCCATCCTTACCTGGTCTGGCCTACATGTGATTCCAGACCCACAGCAATGTGGTTGACTCTTAACTGCCCTCTGAGCAATTAGGGATGGGCATTAAATGCTGCCTAGACAGTGACGCCCCCATCCTGTGAATGAATAAAGGGAAAAAAAAGCCTTGCAACTAATTTCAGGGCCCAACATAGGTTCAAAATCTTGGTCCAAAGGGTTCCTTTTCTAAGAAAAAGGTGAGAGAAATGCTTTTATCAAGCAAATGGTTAGAATGTGGAACTTGCTATCTAAGGAATAGTTCTGGTGACAGGTACTGACGCTCTTAAGGCGAAGCACAATGACTAGATGAGGGAGAAAGGAATAAGGCAAAATTCTGGAACTGTTGTCCCTAACAGCCCCCACACGCCAGGGACTGCAGCAGATAAAGACATTGGATCTTCAATATCTTCTCAGGGGAAATGATTGATTGATTTATTGCTGTTGTCACATGATACAGTGAAAAGTGTTGTTTTGCATATTAAACAGGCGGATCGAACCATACCAAGTGCGTAGGACAGCAGAACAGAGTGTAGAATACAGTGTTACAGCTGCAGAGAAGGTGCAGAGAGAGAGAGATCAGAGTTAACATTTGAGAGGTTCATTCAAAAGTCTGATAACAGCGGGGAGGAAGCTGTTCTTAGATCTATTCTTCTGTGTATTCAAACTTTTATATCAGCTGCTCGATAGAACAGGTGGAAGAGAATATAATGGAGTGGGAGGTGTCTTTGATGATGTTGGTTGCTTTCCTGAGGCAGTGAGAAGTATCGATTGAGTCAATGGATGTGAGGCTGGTTTGTGTGATGGACTGGGCTGTGTTCATGTCTCTCTGTAGTTTCTTGCAGCTTGGGCAGAGCAGTTGCCATACCAAGCTGTGATGCAAATGGATAGAATGCGTGCACCTATGGTGCACCTATAAAAACTGGTAAAAGTCCTTGTGGACATGCCAAATTTCTTTAGCCTCTGAGGATGTAGAGACATTGCTGTGCTTCCTTGACCATCGCGTCGGTGTGGGTGGACCAGGACAGATGGCCGGTGATCGTCACTCCCAGGAACTTGATGTTTTTGACTATCTCCACCTCAGCACCATTGATGCAGACAGGGACGTGCTGTCCATTCTGTTTCCTGAAGACAATGATGAGCTCAATTCGAGACAGACAGCTAATGCTGGCCTAGTCAGTGATACTGACCATCCTGTGAGAGAATAAGATTTGCTGCTAGGTTTGATGAAGTGCAATGGAGGAGGGCGTGAAGCTTAAAGTTCAACTCTGGCTGAGTGGCCTGTTTCTGTGTTTTTGTATGAACCTTACAAAAAGACAGGTGAATAAAGATTTCATCTCTTGATAGTGCTGACCAACAGGTTGTGTCCCAGCAGTAATCATGGTAATATCCAATCTTACACAGCCTCTTGGACTTTATACATACAAGACCTGGGCATCACTTCAGCCTTCACTGCTCATCACTAATTGCCCCAGTTGAGAGAGTGGTGATGAGCTGCCCTCTTGAAACACAGGAGTTCATACATGCTACAAAACAGCTAGGACCCTTTCTTAACGGAAAACGGACTATGGTGGAGGAATTGAGCAGATCTGACTGCATCTGTGGAGATTGTGAATGTTTTGAGTCTAGTGACCCTTCTTCAGAATGAGTTTTGTTAACTGTCTTTCTCTCTCCACAGATGCTACCAGACCTGCTGAGTTTCTCATCATTCCCCTCTCCCTGTCCCAGGCTTCTTAGCTTGCGCCCATCCAGATACAAAAGCTTAAACGCATGTACCAACAGATTCAATAACAGTTTCTTCCCTATTGTTATCAGATTTCTGAATGGATCTCTCAAATTTTAAATTTAAATGTTGATATCTGTCTTTGTGCACCTTCTCCTGTGCAGCTAATAGCATTGTGTTCTTTGCTCTGTCCTATTACCTTAAGGTACTTTATATGGTATGATCAACCTGTATTGCATGCAAAACAAAACTTTTCACTGTACCTAGGTACACGTGACAATAATAAATCACATCAAATCAAATCAGCAAAAGAACCCTTGCGCTCATCTTTTGTCCAGACACTAGCTGTAGTCCCAGCAGCTGTCACTGCCCATGGTGGCGCTGTTGAGTTAGGAAGCTGTTGACGAACAGATTGGTCGACAGCTCTCCAAGGTAGGGCATTCTCGCCCAGTAGATGGAGAAAGTAGGCCTCCAATCAATTAAAAAGCAATGTGGAAGACATCAGGAGCAGGGAAGCATTTGCTGCCAACCTTTTGGGAGGTGTAGCAGATAACTCATTCCTGGCTTTCATGGAAAAACACAGTTTGGTGATTTTGCACTGGGACAAATTTGACAGTTCCACCTTACAACTTCAAAAAAAAAACACAGAAAGGTACCTGTGGGAGCTTCTCATGGTCTAGCTCATGTCTGTTCCAGTAGAGATAGCCCACATCGCTTCGAGCAAGGACTCCATGCTTTGGTTCTTTAAGCAGGACACCTTGGCCATCATATTGTAGGTTTCCATTGAAAACGTTCGGACTAGCTCTCCCAGTGAGCATGAGGTTTATGAGGGCCTGAAAGGATGATACAAAACAGAGATGAACCAGTATGTTTCCTAATAAAATTTAATGGTTTCTTTTAGATAGTGTTGTAAGTTACACACTAGCACTTTATTTCCAGGACTCTGATGGGACTGAGGAGGAGCAATATCCTATAGATATAGATCTTGCAGCAAAAAGGATCAAAGGGCATGAGGGAAAAAGCAGGAACAAGGTACTGGTTTGGAGGATCAGTCATGATCATATTGAATGGCAGAGCAGGCTCAGTGGGCTGAATGGCCTACTCCAACTCCATATTTCTTTGTTTCTAACCTAGAAAATTACTGTTGATAAGCTTTTCAGCTGTTTATAACATTACCACATTTCCTGAGGCACTTCACAGGAGTGTTATCATTTGACTCCAGCTTAAGTATGTTTTAGGACAAGCAAAGATGAAGATTTTATGGAACGCCTAAAAGAAGAAAAGGAGATTGACAGATGGTGAAGTTCACAGAATCACAAAAATGTTCTGGTACAAAGGAGGCCATTTGGCCCATTGTACCTGTGCCTGTTCTATTACCAAGTGCCATTCCCCCTGCCTTTTCTCTGTATGCCTGCACGCTATTTCTATCCAAGTATTCATCCTTTTGAACACCTCTGGGAAGGAAGTCCAAAACCTGTGGATTAGGCAGTCACGAGAACAGCCAACAGTGCAGCTTGGGAAGTCAAACATATGCAAAACATTAGGACTGGAGAGGTGCAGAGCTCTTAGAGGATTGTAAGGTTAATGGAGTTTTCAGAAGCACGGAAGGGTGAGACCATACAGTGATTTAAACCCAAGGAAGAGACATTTAAAACTGAAGTGTTGCCGTATCATGAGCTAATCAGGTAATTGAGAACAGGTACAAACAAGACACAGTTCAAATTATGATGGGGACCCCAATGGATTTTTATTTTTAAGAAACACCTAGGTTAAAATATTAATTCTTACTTGTGTGCAGACGAAGTTTCCCAGGCTCACCTGCAAGAGGTGAGGGGTTGTACAGTCCATATCATTATAGAGCCTGCAACAAGGACAATATATCAGAAAGAACCCACCCCAGCACAACACAACCCAAATCAATCCCACCCAACCCAACACATCCCAACACAACCCAACCCAACCCAACCCAGGTTAAGCAGATCCACAAATCGTTCGCATTTCTGGGAAGTTAATCGAAATTGACTAACGACGAGGATGTGAATAGAACCAGGAAACAGTTACTGTTGTAATAATCTATACCATCGTTCATCACTTTATAAATCCGATGAGGGAATAGAGACCTGCTGCATCTTATGGGAAGAGAGAGTTAGAGGAGGATGCAGGAAAAAGGAGTGACTTAAATGTAATCCTTTCCTTTTCCACTGTACCCAACGCCTCCCAATGAAAGCATAATGCCATAACATTTGGCATTTGGTGTCTTAGACCATAAGACCATAAGAAATAGGAGCAGGAGTAAGGCACTTGGCTCTTTGAGCCTGTTCCACCATTCAATAGGATCATGGCTGATCCAACATTCCTCATATCCACTTTCTTACATTTTCCCTGTTACCCTCGAATCCCTCACTATTGAGGAATCTTTCCATGTCAGCCTTAAATATACACAAGGATTCTGCCCCCACATCTCTCTGTGGCAAGGTGCTCCAAAGACTCACAGTTCTTTGAGAGACGAAATTCCTCCTCATCTCAATCTGAAATTGGTGCCCCTTTATTCTGAGTCTGTGCTGTCCGGTCCTAGACCTTGCCATGAGGGGAAACATCCTCTCAGCGTTTACCCTGTCTATTCCCTTAATGAATGCTAAACAAAAAGAGCCCCGAAGAACTGCAGATACTGGAAATCAGAAACAAAAACAGAAATTGCTGGGAAACCTCAGAAGGTCTGGCAGCATCCATGGACAGAAAGCAGAGTTAATGTTTCGGGTCCAGTGACCTTTCATCAGAAGGATCTGAAAAATGGCCACAGGACCTGAAACGTTAACCCTGTTTTCTCTCCACTCATGCTGCCAAATCTGCCAAGTTTTCTCTTAAGTGTCCTATATGTTTTAACGAGATCATCTCTCATTCTTCTAAACTCCAGTGAGTAGAGTCCCAACCTGTTTAGCCTTTGCTCATACACCAGTCCCTCCATACCAGGGATCATCCTAGTGACCCTTATCTGAACTACCTCTAATGAAATATCTTTCACTAAATTAGGGGACCAAAACTGCTCATGGTTCTCCAGATGTGAGTCCAGTGAGTATGAAACCATTGTCCCAAAACTCTACGGCATAGTACTTCAATACACTATCATGCTAAACCACAAGAGAAACATTATCTTACATATTTAACATGGACTGCACATTCTGTTCTTTAGGTCAGTCCCTTGAGACTGAGGGTGACGTTCTTCCACTCGAAAATTGTGGATCTTAGGGCGATGGGAGAGTCCGATGCTAAATCCACATGTCCTGCAATAGGGTTAAGGTTCGGGGTTGGGGTTAGGGTTGGGTTGGGGTTGGCATTGGTGTTGGGGTTGGCATTAGGGTTAGGGTTAGGTTTAGGGTTGGTGTTAGGATTGGGATTAGGTTAGGGATAGGGTTAGGTTTAGGGATACAATTAGGGTTAGGGATATGATTAGGGTTAGGGATAGGATTAGGGTTAGGGTTAGGATTGGTGTTAGGGTTAGCGTTATGGTTAGGGTTAGGGACAGGGTTAGAGTGAGAAATAGTGAGGTGATATTTGATAAGGTGGGTGAGTTGAAGGCTTGAGTTTCCTTCTATTATTTGAGCTTGGCCTCCACCTTGAAATTAATTTTACATTGGACATCAAGTTTCCTCTTTTTTCCATGAATGAATCTAATCCTGAGTGATTCTCTGTGCAGCTTTGATAAATTAATTGCTGCAATGTTTGTACTTTTGAAAGATTTAGGTCCCACATTACTACCCAACTCCTGAACTCTCTTACCTTTCTAAGGTCCTTGACAAGAGTAAACTGTAGAGGAACAGAATGACTGCATGACTTCCTTCACCTTTAAACTAATCAGACAGGAAATTAGAGTCAAATAGCTACATACAACCAGAATACAATACTGTTTTTGTATTTGCATTAGATCATTCCAAGTGCTAACAAATTCTTTGATGTCTTCCTACAAAATTGCTCATTTCTGATACTTTAACAAATGCTTTAAGTGTTTTCAGTGGATTTCTGTCTCCACGAAATTGCAAATAGAGGAGGACAATGTTGAACTTTAAGGACTAAGACAAGTTGATGGACTGGACAGATGGGTGGCTGATGAAGTTTAATGCAGAGAAGTGTGAGGCGACACACTTTGGAGAACTAAAATTGAAAGACATAAAGTAAGAGGTACAATTCTAAATGTGGTGCAAGGGCAGAGGGACCAGTGTGTATGTGTGCACAGATCATTGAGGGTGACAGGACAGTTGGACAGAGGGGTTAATAAAGCATATTGTATCCTGTGCTTTATTTTAAAGGGGCATAAAATACAAGAACAAGGTGATAATTCTGAACTTATGTCAGACACTCGCTTGAACGCAACTGGAATATTGGTCTGGGCACCATGCTATTGGGCATCACTCCAATGCCACCCAGTGAAAGCATATTGACATAACATTTGGCATTTGGTGTCTTAGACCATAAGACCATAAGAAATAGGACCAAGTATAGATCATTTGGTCCCTCGAGCCTGCTCTCCCATTCAACAGGATCCTGGCAGATCCGACATTCCTCACATCCCCTTTCCTGCATTTTCCCTGTTAACTTGATTTCCCCTTCTGATCAAGAATCTATCTATCTCAGCCTTAATATAGACATCTATGGGGACCCTGCCCCCATAGATCTCTGTGGCGAGAACTTCCAACGACTCGCAAGGATTTTGTTGGATTGGAAACAGCGCAGAAGAAATTTACAAAAATGGTCCGGGGGATGGGGAACTTCAGCTATGAGAATAGATTGAAGATTAGCTCAGTTGACTGCATGGCTAGCTTGTGACAGAGAGTGACACCAACAGTGTGGGTCAATTCCCACACGAGCTGAAGTTACCATAAAGGACTCGGGTTCTTAACCCTGCCCTTGCCTGTTGTATAGTGACCCAGAGATTAAACCACCACCAGCCATCTTTCTCCAATGAGCAATCCTATGGTCTGGCAAGAGTATGGGGACTTTGCTTTTTAGCAAACACAGCAGCCAATTTCTATACAAAAAGCTTTCACAAACAACAATGAGATTACAAGTAAATCATGAGTCAGTTGAGGCATAATGCAAACACTGAGGCGACCACCCTGTCTTTCTTTAAAGACTTAGCGTGAGATCTTTTATGCCCAGAGTGCAGGCCGAGCTTAGGTTAATGGCACACATAGAAATCTGCAGCACTCTGACAGAACAGTGTGATTTTGTGTTCAAGACTGTGGAGCAGGTCTTAAACCCATAATCTCCCAGAGCAACATGCACTACAGTTGAACCCAGTTGAACACAGTTGAACCCTGGAGGAGAAATATTGAATGAGCATTCAATTACAAATTCCATGAGATGATATTATCAGCACCATGGGGGTCACCATTGATCATAATGTGAACCAGACCATCCAAGCAAGTTCTGTGTCCACAAGAGCAAGTCAAAGGTTGGGAATTCTCCAGTGATCACTCAGCTCCTGTCTTCCCAAAGCCTGTCCACTATCTACAAAGCACAAGTCAAGAGTGTGATGAAATGCTCTTCACTTGCCTTGTTGGGTACAGCTCCAATAACACTCAAGTAGATTGATACCATCCAGGTCATAGCAGTCCGCCTGATTGACACTACGTCCACTACCTTCAACATTCAGTCTTTCACTGCCAATGTACAGTGGAAGCAATGTGTACTATCTACTAGGTGCATTGCAGGAGCTCATGAAAGCTCCTCCAACAGCACCTTCCCAAGTCCCAACCTTTGCTATCTAGAAGGATGAGAGCAGCATATGCATAGGAACTTCACCACATGCAAATTCCCCTCCAAGTCACACACAATCCTGATTTGGAAATAGATCACCATTCATTCTCCATTGCTGCTTCAAAATACTGGAACTCCCTTCCTGATGGCACTGTAGATGCCCTTACACTCCAAATACTGCAGCGGTTCAAGATTGCAGCTCACCACTACCTTCTTCAAGGCAATTAGGGATGAGCAATAATTGCTGACCTGGACAACAATGCTTCAATCCTACTATTAAGCTAGCCTAGGGCCTTTCTCATAGTTTCTGATGATGAATGATGCACAAGTAAGTTCAACAGAAGAAGTATTTATTCTAGGTAGCAGGATAAGGTTTATTACAATTCAGTAACTACGTAAAAGCTACATTATATTGATGGTAGCATGGGGGTTAAATGTCATGACTGTCTCTAACTATAACTGCCCAGAACTATCTAAAACTACTTGAACAGTTCCTGAACTGCCTGATGTTCTACCCATTCTATATCATACTGGACAGAGCTTCAGCTTAGCACCTTGGTTAACCCTTTGACTTTCATTACTTTATACAGAGGCTGTATAAATTGGCTGCTACATTTTGTACATTTACAGAAGCACGACACTGCAAAGTACATCTCTGGCTATAAAGCATTTTGGAATGTCAATGGTCTTATGCTAAAGTAATGCAAGTCTTTCTTTATTTCTTTATCAATTCACGCTCCCTACTCTTACTTTTGTAATTCCCCTTACTGGTCAGAGAGAGACAGAGGGATGACGGCACTGTACCCCAGTTAGAGTAACAGGCGCCCAGGTTTGGTTTTATTAAGACATGTGGAGCAGTTGCTCATCTGAAAACCAGCAATGAACTACAACGGAGTCACCAAGTGTCATCAAGCACAAGTGTCATAGCGTCACAGAGTAATATAGCACGGAAGCAGACCGTTCGGTCCAACCAGTCTATGCCAACAGAATCCCAAACTAAACCAATCCCACCTGCCTGCCGCTGGCCCATATCCCTGCAAACCTTTCCTATTCACATACTTATCTAAATGTCTTTTAAACATTCACCACTTCTTGAGGATGGTTATTCCACACGTGAACCACCCCTCTGTGTAAAAGATTCGTCCCTCGTGTCTATTTTAAATCTCTCTCCTCTCACCTTAATGTGGCCCTAGTCTTGAAAGCCCCTATCCTAGGGAAAAGACACCTACCATTAACCATATCTATACTCCCCATGATTTTATAAACCTCTACAAGGTTGCTGCTCAACCTCCTATGCTCCAATGAAACAATTCCCAGCCTATCCAGCCTTTCTTTATAGCTCAAACCTTCCATACCCGGCAACATCCTGGTAAATCTCTTCTGAACCCACTCCAGCTTAATAATATCCTTTCTATAACTGGGTGACCAGAACAGGACAATATTCCAAGAAGAGGCCTTACCAATATCCTGTACAATCTCAACATGACTTCCCAACTCCTATACTCAAAGGTCTGAGCAATGAAGGCAAGCATGGTGAACACCTTATTAACAACTCTGTCGATATGTGATGCAAACGATAAAGAATTATGTACCTGAACCCCTAGGTCCCTGTTTTACAACACTACCCAAGGCCCTACTTTTGTTTTACCAAACTGCAATACCTTGCAATTATACAGATTGAACTCAATTTGCCATTTTTCAGCCCATTGACCCATTTGATCAAGATCCCTTTGTAATCTTAGAAAATCGTCTTCAGTGTCTACTATGCCACCAATTTTAGTGTCTTCCATACCTTCTATGTTCTCATCCAAATCATTTATATAAATGACAGACAAGGGGAACACTGATTATACATTTTACAAAATTTGACAACATTAACAGAATTACAATTTTAAACATTCCTAAAAAGAGACAAGAAGGCAAGAATTTTCAGCATCAGGTCTAGGATACAAGTAACACACTCAAAAAACTGGTGTCCTTTGCTGGTGAGTCTAGAACCAGAGGGCCACAGTCTCAGAATGAGGGGCAAGTCATTTAAGATTGAGAGGAGGAGGATTTTGTTCACTAGAGGGGAACAAATCTTTGGAATTCTTGACCCTAGAGGTTTCTGAAAGTTCACTCATGAACTTTCTGTCTTCAACCCAGAAATCAATAGATATTTTTTTCCTTTATTTGTTAACAGGATGAGGATGTTGCTGGGTAGGCAGCTTATTGCCCATCCCTAATTGCCCAGAGGGCAGTTCGGAGTCAACCACATTGCTGTGGGTCTGGAATCACACATAGGCCAGACCAGGTAAGGATTGTACTTTCCTTCCCTTAAAGGGCATTAGTGAACCAGGTGAGTTTTTCCAACAATGGATTCATGGTCACCATTAGATTCTTAATTCCAGATATTTTTTAAATTGAATTCAAATTTCACCATCAGCCATGGCAGGATTTGAATCCAGGTCCCCAGCAAGTTATCTGGGTCTCTTGATTAACAGTCCAATGACAATACCACTAGGCCATTGCCTTCCCTGACATTTCAGGACACTAAAGGCATTATAGGATAATGGGATAGTGAGGACAAAAGGCATGGAGGTAGATGATCAGCCATAATTTATCTGAATGGCAGAGGAGACTTGTTGAGCTGAATGCTTCTCCTGATTCTATTTCCTGTGCTATAATGATTACCAGTCACCATAGACCCCCTCTTTCACCTGAGCAAGAGAGACAACTGGAGGCAGTATCACCTGAGGGTCACCACATCTCATAAAAGGGGCAATGTTGAGAAGGTGGGACCTTCATAGTAACCTCAGCTGGTACGGAAATTGACCCCACACTGTTAGGCATCGGCAACCAGCTGTCCAGCCAACTGAGCTAACCAATTTCCAAGCAAGCTACTGATTAAACTCCTGTGAAACACCCTAAGGTGTTTTGTTATGTTAAACGTGTTATATTAACAAGTGCTGTAAGCATTCAATGGCCATCACACTTCAAAGGTTTTGTTCTTACATTAACTGGAGGCAATATGCTACAACATACTTTCATTTGCTAATACATGTACGTACTTACACAGTGTATATGTTCGGCAATAAAATTTTGCAGCTTTGCCCTGTCAGTGAACTGGAAGAGCTGGAGCTAAAATAAATTGAGAAAAGAGTGAGACAGTGCAGAAATCTGAATGATGATAGATTTCCTATCAGGGATAGTTTCAAGGGACACGGGCCAGTATTTATTGTCCATCCCTAGTTGCCCTTAAGATAATGGAGTCAGGAGGCAAGTTACCTGCGCGGTATTCCTAGCTTTTGACCTGTTCTTGTAGCAACTTTATTTAAATGCTGAGTCTGATTCAGATTCTCATCAATCGTAACTTCCACCCCACTCCAGAATGCTAATCCTGGGGGATTGAGCGATAGCAATGCCATTGATTGTTCATGGGCAATATTTAGATTCTCTCTTGATTAATATGGTTATTGTCTGGTATTTG
Source organism: Ginglymostoma cirratum (assembly GCA_024137785.1). Lineage (NCBI taxonomy): Eukaryota > Metazoa > Chordata > Chondrichthyes > Orectolobiformes > Ginglymostomatidae > Ginglymostoma > Ginglymostoma cirratum. Next base: position 42,667,971 of record JAHRHZ010000017.1, on the reverse strand, counting down.
TGTAGCACGAATGTTAATTGCCATTTTCAGCCTTAGCCTGAATATTTTCTAGGTTTTGGACACGAACTGCTTCAGAATTTGAGGTGTCGTGAATGGTGCTGAACATTGTGCAATCATTGGTGAACATCCCCACTTCTGACCTTATGATGGAATGAAGGTCATTGATGAAACAGCTGAAGATGGTTGAGCCAAGGAGGAACTGAGGAACTCCTGCAGAGATGTCCTAGAGCCAAGGCAATTGACCTCAACAATTATGACCACCTTCCTCACCTTCCTATGTGCCAGGTATGATTCCAACCACTGGAGAGTTGTCCCCGATACCTATTGATTCCAGTTTTGCTAGGTCTCCTTGATGCCACACTCAGTCAAATGAGTCTCCCACCTCACCTCCAGAATTCAGCTCTTTTGTCCATGTTTGAACCAAGGCTGGAATGACGTCAGGAGCTGAGTGGCCCTGGCGGACCCCAAACTGTGTATCACTGAGCAGGTTATTGCTGAGCAGGTGCTGCTTGATAGCACTGTTACTGACACCTTCCATCACTTTACTGATGATCGAGAGTAGACTGATAGGGCAGTAATCGGCTGGGTGAATTTGTCCTGGTTTTTGTGTACAGGACATACTTAGGAAACTTTCCACATTGTCGGGTCAATGCTAGTGTTGTGACTGTACTGGAACAGTTTGGCTCGGGGAGCACAATTCTTCAGTACTGTTGTCAGAAATGTTGTCAGGGCCCATAGCCTTTGCTGCAGCCAGTGCCTCCAACTATTTCTTGATATCATGTGGAGTGAATCGAACTGGCTGAAGAGTGGTATCTGTGATGATGTGATAACACAGTGTGGAGCTGGAGGAAAATAGCAGGCCAGCCAGCGTGAGAGGAACTGGCTTTTTTTTAAAGAAAAGTAGCATTTATTTCAGCAAAATACAACGTTCAAATATTTGAAGAAAATTAATATTTTCATATTATAAATGTAACTCAAAGCAATTATTGAAAAAGTTACTTATATTTCTTTAAGAAATTTGTACACACTAAAGTATTCCTATCACTTCAATTGAGTACAGCCCATTATTCTCTGGTTTGAGTTGATGTAGATTCTGAAGACTTCCCTCAATCTTGCTGAGCTGAGAATAAAATTTAACCTGTGATCTGATGAATTTGTGAAGGTGGGTAATTAATTCAGAAGCCTCTGTTGCCATTACCAACACTATAAAGGGAGCATCCAGCAACAGAGGTATTCAGTCCAAGACCTGGTTGACTGGCCTGCTGTGTTCCTCCAGCTTCACACTGTGTTATCTCAGATTCCAGAATCGGCAGTTTTTACTATCTCTATGATGATGGAGTCCTCTCTGGAGGAGGCTGAGAGGAATCATCCACTCTGCACTTCTGGCTGAAGATTGTGATGAAAGCTTCAGCTTTACCCTTTTCACTGATGTCCTGGGCTCTTCCGTCACTGTGGATGTGAAGCCTCCTCCTTCAGTGAGTTGTTTAGTTGTCCTCCACCGTTCACCACTGGACTGCAGAGCTTAGGTCTGATCCATTTATTGTGGAATCACTTAGCTCTGTCTATCCTGTCTGCAGAATGTTTTAACATTGTTTGTCTCGCTCTTATTTTTCCTCAATAGACCTGTTTGATCCATGGTAATGCTAACCAAATTTCTTCACGGTTCTCAGCCAAATTGCTTGGAGAACAGGTGAGCCCTTGTGTGAAGTCACCTCCCAGGAATTTCTGAAAACTTCAATGAGGGACTTCAATGTCCATCACTATCTTGAAATATTAACTCTGTTTCTCTTTCTAGAGATACTACCAGGCTTGTGGAGTTTCTCCAACATTCTCTGTGTTTGTTCCTGTCTATCACTTTATGTTGTTTGGCATGCAATTAGTCCTGTGTTGTATGTTCACCAGGTTAACATCTCATTTTTAGGTCTGCCTGGTGCTACTCCTAGCAATCCCTCCTGCACTCTCCATTACACCAAAATTGATATACTGGCTTGAACATAATGGTAAACGGGGGAAGATGCTGGGCAATGTGGCTACACATTGTGTTTGAGTGCAATTTGCTGCTGTTGATACTGTACATCTCTACATTGATGCTCAACCTTGACCTCCCAGATGTGTTTAGCAGAGTGGTAGCAACACACAACATGATGTAAGGTGTTACAAATGTGAAGATGGAACTTTATCTCCACAAGGACTGTGCATTGGTCATTCTTAATACTGTCAATACTGTCATGGACAGATGCTTCTGCAGGAGACAGATTTGTGAAGATGAGATCAAGTCTCCCTTCTTGCTGGCTCCTTTACCACTTGACCCCCACTTGTCTTTTGTGAGTTGACCCAACTTGGTCGACCTGTCTTGACTGCTTATCCTCTCTCGGTGATGGACATTGAATTCCCTCATTGAAGTTTTCAGAAATTCCTGGGAGGTGACTTCGCACAAGGGCTCACCCATTCTCCAAGCAATTTGGCTGAGAACCGTGGAGAAATGTGGTTAGCATTACCATGGATCAAACAGGTCTATTGAGGAAAAATAACAGCGAGACAAACAATGTTAAAAAAACACAATTAAAGGCTTTGTACCTTCATGTACGAAGCATGTGCAATAAAGTGGATGCACTAATTGCGCAGAAAGATGTAAATGGGTACAATATAATTGGGATTATGGTGACATGGCTGCAGGGTGACTAGGGATAGGAACTGAATATCCCAGGGTATTCAGTATTTAGGAAGGACAGGCAAAAAGGAAAAGGTAGTGGAGTGGCATTGCTGGTTAAAGAGGAAATGAACACAATAGCAAGAAATGATATTAGCTCTGACAATGTAGAGTCTGTATGGATAGAGCAGAGAAATACCAAGGGACAAATAACATTCGTGAGTGTCATATATAGACCCCCAAACTGGAGTGGTGATGTTGGGAATGGCATTAAACAGGAAAATAGCAATGCATCTGATAAGGGAATATTGGTGATCATGGGTGATTTTAATCTGCACATAGATTGGGCAAATCAAATTTGCCACAAAGCCATTGAGGAGGAATTCCTGGAGTGAATATGGGATGGTTTTCTCGACCAATATGTGGAGGATCCAACTAGAGAGCAGGCCATCTTAGACTGTGCAATGAGAAGGGAATCATTGCCAATCTAGCTGTGCGAGACCCCTTGGGGAAGAGTGATCAAAACAATTTTTTATCAAGATGGAGAGTGAGGTAGTTGATTCGGAGACTAGGGAGATGATTTTTAATAAAGGAAACTATGTAGATATGAGGCGTGAGTTGGCCTTGATGGATTGGGGAGAGTTATTTAAAGGGATGGCAGGGGATAGGCAATGACAAACATTCAAGGAACGCATGGGGGAACTGCAACAACTGTTTATTCCTGTCTGACGCAAAAGCAAAATGGGTAAGAGGGCCAATCCATGGCTTAGAAAGAAAATTAAAGATAGTATCTGATCCAAGGAAGAAGCATACAGATTGGCCAGGAAAAATAATATGTCTGGGGATTGGGAGCAGTTTAGAATTCAGCAAAGAAGGACCAAGGGATTGATTAAGAAGGGGAAAATACAGTAAAAAAAGTAAGCTTGCAGGGAACATAAAGACTGACACTAAGAGTTTCTACAGGTACATGAAGAGAAAGAGATTGGTGAAGACAAATATAGGTCCCCCACAGACAGAAATGGGGGAATGTATAATAGGGGACAAAGAAATGGCTGAGCAGCTGAATACACACTTTGGTTCTGTCTTCACAAAAGAGGACACAAATCAGATACCAGAAATGTGGAGAATGCAAGATTTAGTGAGAGGGAAGAATTGAGGGAGATCAAAGTTAGTAGAGAAATGGTGCTGGGAAAATTGTTGGGATTGAAGGCTGATAAATCCCTAGGGCCTGATAATCTGCATCCCAGAATGCTTAAGGAAGTGGCTCTAGAAATAGTGGATGCATTGATGGTCATCCTTCAGGATTATATAAACTCTGGAACAGTCCCTGCAAATTGGATGGTAGATAATGTCACTCCAATATTCAAAAAGAGAGGAATTATAGACCAGTAAGCCTATCGGTAGTGGGGAAAATTCCCACATCCATTATCAAGAATTTTATAGCAAAGCATTTAGAAAGCAGTGGCAGGATCAGACAGAGTCACCATGGTTTTATGAAGAGGAAATCATGCGTAACAAATCTGTTGGAATGCTATGAAGATGTAACCAATGGAGTTGACAGGGGGGAACCAGTCAATGTGGTATATTTGGACTTTCAGAAAGCTTTTGACAAAGTCCTGCATAAGAGATTAATGTGCAAGATTAAAGCACATGGAATTGGGGGAAGTGTATTGAGATGGATAGAAAACAGGTTAGCAGAGAGGAAACAAAGAGTAGGAATTAATGGGTCCTTTTCAAATTGGCAGGCAGTAACTAGTGGGGTACCATAGGGATCGGTGCTGGGACCCCAGCTATTTGCAATATATATTAATGATTTGGATGAGGGAACTAAATGTAACATCTCCAAGTTTACAGTTGATATCAAATTGGGTGGGAGGCTGAACTGTGATGAGGATGCAGAAATCCTTCAGCATGATCTGGACAGGTTGGGTGAGCGGCAAATCAATGGCAGATGCAGTATAATTTGGATAAATGTGAGGTTATTCACTTTGGAAGCAAAAGCAAGAAGGCAGATTACTACCTGAATGGCTGTAAATTGGGAGAGGGGAGTGTGCAGTGGGATCTGGGTGTCCTTGTGCACCAGTCACTGAAGGTAAGTATGCAGGTGCAGCAGGCGGTAAAGAAGGTAAATGGTGTGTTGGCCTTCATTGTGAGAGGTTTTGAGTACAGGAGCAGGGATGTGTTGTCGCAGTTATACAGGGCCTTGGTGAGGCCACACCTGGAATATTGCGTGCAATTTTGGTCTCCTTTTCTGAGGAAGGATGCTCTTGCTCTCAAGGGAGTGCAGCAAAGGTTTACCAGGCTGGGGATGGGGGGGTCTGATGTATGAGAAGAGATTGACTGGGTTGGGATTGTTTTTGCTGGAGTTCAGACAAATGAGGGCAGGATCTCATAGACACTTAAAAATTCTAACAGGATGGACAGGGGAGATGCAGGGAGGACATTCTGAGGATGCGGGGTAGACCATTTCGGGACGGAGATGAGGAGACATTTCTTCACCCAGAGAGTGGTAAGTCTGTGGAATTCATTACCACAGGAAGTAGTTGTTGCAAAAACATTGAATTTATTCAAGGGGTGGCTAGATGTAGCATTTGGGGTGAATGGGATCAAGGGTTATGGGTTGAAAGCAGTATTAGGCCATTGAGTTGGATGATCAGCCATGATCATGAAGAATGGCAGAGCAGGCTCGATGGGGGCCGAATGGCCTTGTACTTCTCCTATCTTTTCTTTGTTTCTACATATCTATAATCAATGAACTCTGCTGTAGATATTTTCTTAAGTTCGTGACATCAATATTTCACTTAAGCAGCGTGAGAGTCATATTTTCACAAGAACAATATCACACTCTGTTGTGCATTCACCTTTATAAAGGCATAACCCAGGAGCTGTACCTTATGATCAAGCCTACTTTTAGCTTTTGCCTCTTTATTTCTTTAATCTCTCTGCAGCAAATACTTGTTAATGCAGTTTGTGGTTTTCTATATGTTAGCCCATATGCCACAAAGAACCAGGTTCTTGTGAGACAGATGTCTTAAAGTTGATTTATAACACTATTTACAAGGCTACAATTTCATAGATATACACACAGAGCCTAGGTCCCATTCTTACTAATGTTACTGTACTTTACATACACATAACTGAATGACTACACTGACTGCATGACACAGGGAGAGGGACTGAAAGTGAGGCAAGTCCCTTTGTTGTGGGACCTTGCATGTCCTGGCGCCATATAACTGTCTTAAAGATACGGGCCTGTCTGATCTGAAATCGAAGTCATAATACAATATTGTTGAAACTGACACTTGCTTTAAATGGTTAAAATTATTTATTTACTTTCATTTGAATGTAACACAATACTAACTACAATCAGTGTGATTTATTTCCATCAATACAAGAGACCTTAATGTCTTACGATGTAAAATCAATTTTGCTACCTTGCTCTGCTTTAGTGAGTCACATTGCTTGGTTTCAGGCTACTTTTCCATCATGTCTGCCCTGTTTTACACATTTCTTGAAACCCTTTAATGCCTGACCAGTTCTAGCTATTAAAACTTTCTTTCTTAAAAAAGAATTCTAACTTTTATCCGAACTGATTGTCCTAGAGCAGAATACGTTGACCCAATTTTGACATTCATGTCATACAAACACAAGACCAAAACTATCTCCAACAAAAGAGAATCTAAGCAACGCCTCTTAATAATGAACGGCATTAACAATCGCTGAATCCCCCATTATCAACATCCTGAGGTTACCAAAGCCCAGACCACATGCACTGTAGCAGTCGAAGAAGACATTTCAGTATAACCTTCTCGAGGGCAATTAGGGATGTCCACATTTTGTGAGTGAGTGAAAACAAAAAAATATTTTAGCTCATGCTGTTAGCAACTAAAATTATCTCTCAGGACAACTCTGCAACTTTCATTAGCTTCTTCCAGCATCAGTCACAATGAACAATTATCTTGAGGTACCTCCCTAACAGCACTCTGGGCGTGCCTACACCACTAGGGCAGCTCACAAAAGCAGCTCACCACCACCTTCTTGAGTGCAATTAAGGACAGGAAGTAAATTTTGACCTTACTGGTGATGCGCACATTTATGGAGGAATTTTTAAAAAGCCATGGGTTAAATCATAGGAAACGTCACACTAAATGGAATAAGAATTGCTGAATTTTATACCAGATAGAGTGCATGTAAATTTATATGCCAATTCTTAGGGAAAGACAGATTGCAATGGGATCGATCTTTGATGGGAACGCTAAGTCCCTGGATTCCTCAAAAGTGTTAGTCATATTTATCGGCTATCTGAACTGGATCTTGAGTTTGGTATCCCATTTAAAAGTGGCAATGTTTGCAAAGCGTAGAATATGTTTCTATGCAAATTAAAGAAAGATGTTTTAATTTCATGATTTGCATGTCTGTGTGCTAACTCTTACTCTTTCGGTGTAGCTGTCCATTTTGTAGTCGATTGTCGGGGCAAAATAGCAGTCAGCAGTCACCAAACAAACAAAGCTCTTGACTCCTTCCCCTGCTGTCCACAGAATGTCAGACAGCGCTGCTGCCAGTGCATTTCCTTGCTCTTTAAGGCTCACTCCAAGCAGGCTACGACAGAATGCAGGAAAATGTAAGGCACCAGTTGCAATCATTCCAAATGTCACCAATGTTAGAGCCAAATGGCAGATTGTAACTAAAGGACTAACCATTACATGGGTGCTTTAGAATCTTGGACACAGACAACCTCAATCAATTATTTGACCCAAGTTTACATATATCGAGCTGGAGTTTACCAGCCCTCTGGAGGTAGATAGGTAGATGGGCAATGTTGGTGGCAAGCATTGGGAGGAAAGCCCAGCCACCTCTCACCAGGATGAGATGTTCCCAATGGCAGGAATGCCTCAATGGGGTGACCTTTTGCCCAGAAGAGATGGGCGCCTAATTAAAGCAGGTTATTCACCACTTCTTCCCCAGTTGGGAGAGGTTTCTTAAGCTTGGGATGGCTACCAGGTCACCCTTTTTGGGCTCTCAGCTGGTTTTGGCGGCAGCGGAATGAATGTGATTCCTGCTCCATTGCCAACAGATACCCATCTTTCTGTCACACAGTGGCGCAGGCCAGTCCTGCAGCTTTGATGCTGCCAAGAGGTCATTCTATTGGTTGCCAAGCACTGCCTACCTGTCCCTGGCACATACCTGGACTTCAAGGGCACCTATACCTCCTACAACCCACTATCTCCTTGCTCTGATTCTAGCCACGGTCGCCAACTTAGGGGTGGGCATATTTCTGGAGGCTTCATCACATGACTTCCCACCCCCCCACAAAGAGTCATTTTACGTCCCCACCCTGTCTTTGATGCTTTTACCACCCAATAAACTAAAATGATCAATGAAAATGCAAAACAAATGAGCTGTCACTATAAGACTGTAAGGAAAATGAATGGAAATAGCCCATTCAGCCCATCAAGTCTGCTCCACCATTCAATGAGATCATGACCCTTGTTCCCATTAATATCTCCTGGGGTCTTCCAAGGTCCAAGCATGGCAGTGACTTTCTTTACTGGATGTGAACAAACCCACTGAGCGGCACCATAGTCACTCAGTTTAGAGGGAACATAAATCATGGTTGATCAGATAATCCCAAACTGCACTTTCCTGTCTTTTCCCCATAACCCTTGATTCCCTTAGGAATCGAAAATCTACTTGTATCTTGAATATAGTTAGTGATCCAGCCTCCATAGCTCTCTACAGTAAAGAATTCTGCAGATTGACTAAGATTTTGCTTTCCCCTCTGTGTTGCTCACAATAGATTTATATTTAATCCTTGGACTTGCAGGTTAATGCAGATACTGGAAATCTGAAACAAACACAGAGAATGCTGGAGAAATTCAGCAGGTCTGCCAATATCTGTGGGGAGAGAAACAGAGTTAATGTCAGGTATGACACTTTTTCAGTCCCTGTTAAGTTCCTCCAGTGAGCTGCCTGCATGGTCCCTGCAGTCTTCCCTTGGGACTTAAGCAAAACTCCTTCCTCAGCCGAGATCAAAGAACATCAAAACTCATTGAAAGCAACCAATAAAATACTTAGGATTTAGGATTCAGATGCGTCACTCAGAGGGCTGTGGAGAGTAAGTCATTGAATAGATTCAAGGCAGAAGTCAATAGATCTCTGGAAACTAATGGCATCAAGGGATAAATGGCTTCGAGACCATGATCTGTTTGAATGGGCAGAGCAGGCCTGGTAAATCATAGAATCCCCACAGAGCAGAAGCAGGCCATTCAGCCCATTGAGTCCGCACAACCTCTGAAGAACATCCAACCAATGACATTTCACAATTATTCTTAAACATTGACCTAATAAGTCAAGATGAGAGCTTTATTTTACCACTTAATGTTCTGGCTCTCCAAATCACTGTTTCGGGTGAACAGCAGGTACTTGAGAATGTACGCTTGCACAGCCATCTGAATAGATCTGATGCCACCCTTCAAAGAGAATGAATAATTTTATCAAACATCAATCTTACCAGCATTATTTTACATATTACAGTCCCGCTAATTTCACTAAACATAACGTTAGCTGTTTCTGCTGGATGGTGAGTCTAGAATAGAGGGACATGGTCTCAGAATAAGGAACAGGCCATTTGGGATTCAGATGCTTCACCCAGAAGGTAGCGACTTCTGGAAATTCTCCATTATTGATGGTTGTGGAGAGTAAGTCATTGAATAGATTCAAGGCAGAAGTCAATAGATTTCTGGAAACTAATGACATCAAGGGATAAATGGCTTCCAGACCATGATCTGTTTAAGTGGGCAGAGCAGGCCTGGTGAATCATAGAATCCCCACAAAGCAGAAGCAGGCCATTCAGCCCATTGAGCCCACACAACCTCTGAAGAACATCCAAACAAGAACCAGCCCATCCCTATAACCCTGCATTTCCCCATGGCTAATCCACCCAAACTGCACATCCCTGGACACTATGGGCAATTTAGCACAGTCAATCCATCTAACCCGCACTTCTTTGGACTGTGAGAAGAAACTGAGAGCCCAGAGGAAACCTACATAGACATGGAAATTCTGAAAAAAGTTATTTCTCAAACAATGTGGAAGTTGACACTTGTCGAAATGAATTGTATTGATGCAATTAATGGCAAGTGGTTGAGGGCAAAGGAATCGGTTGCAATGGTAGACGCAGATGAGAAAAGACAGGAAGGAGATCAATGGAACAAACTACATCAGCGTAGACTGGTTAAGCCAAGGGATCTGTGGCACAATGGGAGTGTCTCTACCTCTGAGCCAGGAGGCCTAGGTTCATGTACCCCATATTCCAGAGTGTAATAACATCCCTAAAAGAGGTTATTTGGACTGGTTGATCCAAGTGGTCTATTTCTATGCCCTTATATTATCCAAGATCAATTGAATCAGATTGCTGACCATGCCACATGCTACCATGGCTTTCCTTTTTATTCATTCACAGGATGAGAGCATTTATTGATCATCCAGGGGGCAATTGAGAGTCAACCACATTGCTGTGAGTCTGGAGTCACATGTAGTCCAGACCAGGTAAGGACGGCAGTTTCCTTCCCTAAAGGACATCAGTGAACCTCATGGATTTTTCCTCAACGGCTTCATGGTCATCATCAAACTTGTAATTCCAGATTTGTGTTGAATTCAAATTACACCATCGGCCCTGGTGGGATTTGAACCCAGCTCCCCAGAATGTTATCTGGGTCGCTGGTTTAACCGTCTAGCAATTATACTATTAGGCCATCACCTTCCCTTAGATCCATATAAATCACTTTTTTACTTGCTGTAGTGACAAAATCCTGAAACGTCTTACCTAATTGCAAGGTGTGAGCAACTTACCCTCACTAACTATTGAAGTTTAAGAAGAAGTGGCTTATTTCTTTCTTACTTACTTACTTCTGAAAGCCAACTTGGGATGGTTAATGGGTACGGCAATGGGAAATATTTCATTAAAAGAGGTGCACTGTTTCACTAAGAAAAGTACACTTAAAATTACAGCTGGGCCATTTAGGGTGGAAACCACAATCGCTTTCCCACACAAAGAAAAATGGAAATGTGGAACTCTCTTCCCAATGTATTTGTGATTGCTAAAGGACAATTGGAGCTTTTGACACTGAGATAGACAGATTTTTATCAGCAAAGGATATGAAGGAATGCAGAACAAAGGCACGTGACTCAAGGTAAAGATCGTCAGTGCTCTTTAATTGAATGGTACAACACGCTTGCAGAACTGAATGGTCTTCCATAACTGCTATGAATTAAGTTAAGTGGGAGTTGCCCTCACGAGCACTTCAGCTTGTTAGCTGAATTGATACAGCAGGCCCTGTGCAATGTTCTCCAAGTTATTATGATTCCAGACAGGATACCCCAAATGGTTAAACTCCCAGGTGAGGGTTGAGGAACTGACTTTCCTTCTTAATTCACCTACCCTCTTGTTTGATCACAACAAGGTTAATTCACAAAGGATCCCTACCCTTGTGGATACCATTCTCCCAGACCCAAATTAATTTATCATAGAATCCCTGCAGTGTGGAAACAGGCCCTTCAGCCCAACAAGTCCACACTGACCCTCAAAGCACCCACCCAAACCCATCTCCCCTATGCCCCACCTAACGTACAAACCCCTGAACACTACGGACAATTTAGCATGACCAATCCACCTAGCCTGCACATCTTTGGACTATGGGAGGAAGCCAGAGCACCCGAAGGAAACCCACGTAGACACGGGGAGAATGTGCAAACTCCACACAGACAGTGGCCCAAGGGTGGAATCGAACCAGGATCCCTGGCGCTGTGAGGCTGCAGTGCTAACTGTGCCACTGTGCCAACCTCTCTTGTTTTTGTTCCTGATTTTTAATTCAAGTTTCTAAACCGAGCAAATCAAGCCAAGCATTCTTGAGAGAACAGAAAGAGTGAGTTTTTCAGTTATTAAACAGGAGGAGAAATAATAACAAACCTACGCACAGATTAGAAACTAAACATGAGTCCAAAGAAAATATAAATGTCAGAGATAATAAATTTGCAAATGACGTCAAAATCGGTGGCATAGTAGACAGTGGAGAAGGTTTTCTAAGATTACAAAGGAATCTTGATCAAATGGGTCAATGGGCTGAAAAATGGCAGATGGAGTTCAATCTGGATAAATGCAAAGTATTGCATTTTGGTAAAACAAACGGGAGAAGGACTTATATAATTAATGGTAGGGCCTTGGATGATGTGGTAGAACAAAGAGACCTAGGGGCACAGGGTCGTAACTCTTTGAAGTTTGCATCACATATAGACAGGGTGGTTAAAAAGATGTTTAGCAATCTTGCCTTCATTGCTCAGACCTTTGAGTATAGGAATTGGGAAGTCATATTGAGGTTGTACAGGACATTGGTGAGGCCTCTTCTGGAATATTGTGTCCAGTTCTAGTCACCCGGTTCTAGGAAAGATATTATTAAGCTGGAAAGAGTTGAGAAGAGATTTACCAGGATGTTGCTGCGTATGGAAGGTTTGAGTTATGAAGTAAGGCTGAGTAGGCTAGGACTTTTTTCACTGGAGTGTAGGAGGTTTAGAGGTGACATTATAGAGATTTACAAAATTATGTGGGATATAGATAGGGTTAATAGGGTAACAAGCATGGGGCTGGATGAACACAGCAGGTCAAGCAGCATCATAGGAGCAGGAAAACTTCACGTTTCGGGCCTAGACCCTTCAGGTGTCTTTTTCCTAGAATGAGGATTTCAAGGCAAGGGGGGTCATTTTTAAGGTGAGAGGAAAGAGATTTAAAAAAGACCTGGGAGGCAAATTTTTGACATAGAGGGTCGCTCGAGTGTGGAATGAGCTTTCTGAGGAAGTGGTACAATTACAGCATTTAAAAGACACTTGGAAAGTACATGAATAGGAAAGGTTTGGAGGGTATGGGTCAGGAGCAGGCAGGTGGGACTAGTTTGGGATTATGTTCGGCTTGGAGTGGTTGGGCTGAAGACTCTGTGACTCAATAAAGAGTTCAGTCCCACTGGGCTGTTTCTGAAGAGTAAATAGTAGAACATTAACAGTTGATCTCAGGATTCTTGGCTTTGCAGGTTAATTGAAATCCTGAATCACTTTGACTGTGGTTAGTTGGCAGTGCTTAGAGTGAGAGAGTACTCCTTAGTCCAGTTTCCTTCTAGTGCTTAGACTAAGAGAATCCTTTTACCTATAATGTTAGGGTGAATAGTGACATTCATGCACACTAGTGCTTGAACACAGGCTCGTATACATGGCACCTTAGTTCACTGGCACACATGAGCACCTCAGCTCACTAACACACCTTTGCAAATTAGTCCATGTAGACCAGACTTGTACACCCTTTTCAACCCTGGATCTTGAGTATCCTTGGAAGGGTAATGTCTTTCACCCAGACTGTGGTCTTTTCTCCCATTATGTTCAGTCTGCCCAGGAGATTACACCCCTATGAAGCTTCATAAGGTGTGAAATTCCAGGGTCTGTGAGTGCAAACAGTCACTGAATTTATATTTGTAGTCACTGTGGTTGTATCAGTCGTCTTTCAGGAATAAATGTTGGAATTTAAGAGTTTGATTGTCCATAAGCTGTCAGGGTATAGGATCTGTGGTCATGACAGATTGTAAATCTGGCATTCTGAATCAATTGAAATGAAAATCAAATAAGTTCCTACGATGGCAACCAATCCATAACATAAGTTAACACTCCAGCATGAAGTTGAACATTTATCTACACTCAAAAAAAAGATGGTGGCATAGTGGTAATGTCACTGGGTTAGCATCTAGAGGCCCAGGCTAATTACTTGGGGCATCGGGTTTGAATCCCACCATTGATGCTGGTGGTGTTCAAGTTGATGACAGTTCTTCAGTTGAAAGCTAGGGCTGAGTCTTATGTCAATCTTTTGGGCAAAAAGCGAGCTCTATTGAGTTTATTTTAGTGGTTTTTTTTTCACGTGATTTCCAGTGATATTTCTCATTGTACCTTACCAAACTCATTAACTACCTGTCCGCCCTATGGAGTCCCTGATTCTAGCCCCATGCTTTTATGCATCATTCCTGGAACAACTCACCATTTGCCAGATATCCTCTGAGAAAGCAGCATCCTTTGCGTCTGTGCCATCTTTAAAAGGCCATGGTGCACCCAGCCATTCATTGGCACGCAGCATTGCCCCTCACCAACAACATAATGGCACAGCAATCGCCAAGCCACGCAGCTCATGGCGTATATCCAGCTTTGTTGGCACTCCCTTGGACATACAGCCCCACCTTCACACCCTCATTGCTGTTTAACCACCAGGCCACACAGTTTACCTGTCCATAGCTACATCTTGTCTAAACAAACTCTCTGAGTCACTGTAACCCTGTCCTTGATGCCCATGGGCACATGTCATTGTCCAGTAGAGGAACATCACCCCGAGACATCAATTGGACAATTCCAAACAGGAGCGTTAATTTACAGCTGGCAGAAACAAACAGAAACTAAAATGACTAGAGGGAGCAGTTCACCCCCATGATGTAAATCAGGAGCTGGTGTCATGAACGATGACTATTTTACATTCCATGATTGTCTGCCACGCCGAGCTCTCATTGATTGGAAACTGCAGGGGGTGAGGGGTGGGGGTTGCTCAGTCAGCTCCTGTCTGCCTTGTAGTGCGTGATGCAGCTGAGCTCTCACATCTACAAGGAGAGCTTCCTCTTCCTCAATGATCTTGCCCTCCTCCTCTTCAGATGACTGCTCTCTCTCGCCCAGCTTCTCAGTATCTAACACATCGCCTCATTTCCTGCTCCAATTGTGCAGAGCACAGCACACTGTCTGGATTATAGTGGAGGCTTCCCCAACCCCTAATGCCAGCCTGATGAAAGCAATGGAACCACATTGTCCGCTCCATCATAGGCTTGCCCAAGGTATGGGCTGCATTGTATGTGTGCTGGGGGGTTCGCAATGGTGTTATGAGTTGCTGGTTATATTCGGTAGCCCTTGTCCCCCAGTAATCAGCCTTGCAAGACACCCAGACCCTCAAACACATTAGGAACGCAAGAGTGCTCCAGGATGTAGGAGGCCTGGTAGCTGCCAGGGGAGTGGGCACACACATCCAGGAAGTGCTAATGGTGATCAAAGACCACCCGGACATGAATGGAATTGAATTCCTTCCTGTTGATAAATTCCACAGCGTTGTGTTACTGCTCTCTCAGTGCCACGTGTGTACAGTGGATGGCACCCTGCCCCGGGAGCTGCCAGCTATGCCCCTGAATCCTACTGCCTAGGCTGCAGCACTGAGCTAGCCATTCGGGAGCAAAACAACCCAGTCTGACATTGCAGAGATGGCATCGGTCACTGTCCTGATACATTTGTGAGAGTGTGACTGAGAGATCCACACAGTCACCCATCCCTGGAGGGAGTGAGTTATATAAAACCTCAAATCGACAGTGACCTTCATTGACCTTCATAGCTACTGGAAGAGAATGGTCCCCCTCTCCCACAGAATTCAGGTCAATACAGCTCTGAATCACCACCATGCCTTACTTATTCCCAGCAAATGGAGAATGGGCTTAAAATGTTCCTGCTGCGGACCCCCATGTGTCCTGAGGAAGCCTGTGGTTTTGTCTCCCTCCAGAGCACCCCATCCTCGACATCTTGTTGCTGGGATTGCTGTCAGCTCTGCTCCTCCTGCATCCACCTTTGGCTTCTTACCAAGACTCACACAGCGAGTAACATCCCTCCAGCATCTGCCTGGTCATCAGGTACACCCTCTGAGCCGCTCGAACATGACAGAGACAGATCAGTGTGCAAGCTGAGGGACTATGCTGGACTGTGCCTGTGAATAATGGTAACGGGACCCGTTGACTCAACAGTGCCCACTACCCACCCCGACTGGACAGAGGGCTAAACCCCACTTGGTTTCTAACATGGCCATTTGGTACAATATAAGTGCCTTGTGTTTGCCACGCAGGCAGCTGGCATGTTGAGGGAGTTGGGGGGAGTTAAGTTGACATTTCAGAGTGCCGTTCATAAAGATGCCCAACGGCGAGCAAGACAAGTGACCCGTCTGTGAGTCAGTGTGAAACAGCACAATGTCAATAAGGCAGTACTGATAGCCTTTGCATCTGCTAACTTGCTAACAGCAGACCATGATGAGACAAGGCATGGAGGCTGCAAGCAGGCAGGTAGGTGCTATGTAAGTGATGCTAGGAGAGTACATGAACATCGCTGAGATGCAGTCTGTTCCAAGCCACATATTGGCTGTCTGTTCATGTTTTCAAAGTGTCCTTACAGCTGCCTTTTTTGTTAATTCATTCATGGGATGTGGGTGCCTCTATAAGCCAGCATTTGTTGCCCATCCCTAACTGCCCAGAGGGTTCAGACTTAACCACATTGCTGTGGGTCTGGAGTAACATGTAAGCCAGGCCAGATTCCCTAGATGGGTTTTTCCAACAACAAACAATGATTTTCTGGTTGGAGACAGCAGCACTGAGCCCTGCCGGGTCTTCACCATCCCCCCAGACCTCCCCCTTACTGAGGACGAACGGTCAGTCCTCAGTAAAGGGCTCACCTTTGTCCCCCTCCACCCACATATCAATGAATACCGCTCACACTTGGACATTGAGCAGTTTTTCCGCCGCCTGCGCCTCCACGCTTACTTCTCCAACCGCGAATCTAACCCTCCCTCTACTGACGCCTTATCTCGCCTCCAACACAAGCCCTCCTCCTGGACACCACCCCAAGGCCTCCTACCCTCCCTCGACCTCTTCATCGCCAACTGCCGTCGAGACATCAATCGCCTCAACCTCTCTACCCCTCTCAAACACTCCAACCTCTCCCCCGCAGAACGTGCAGCCCTCCGCTCCAATCCCAACCTCACCATAAAACCCGCGGACAAGGGAGGCGCAGTCGTAGTATGGCGCACTGACCTCTACATTGCTGAGGCCAGGCGCCAACTCTCTGACGCCTCCTCCTACCGCCCCCTGGATCATGACCCCACCCCCGAGCACCAAACCATCATTTCCCAAACCATCCACAACTTCATCACCTCAGGTGACCTCCCACTCACCGCCTCCAACCTCATCGTTCCCCAACCCCGCACCGCCCGCTTCTATCTCCTCCCCAAAATCCACAAACCTGAATGCCCTGGTCGACCCATTGTCTCCACCTGCTCCTGCCCCACCGAACTCATCTTCACCTACCTAGACTCCATTTTCACCCCCTTGGTCCAGGAACTCCCTACCTACGTCCGTGACACCACCCACGCCCTCCACCTCCTCCAGAATTTCCAATTCCCAGGTCCCCAACACCTCATTTTTACTATGGACGTCCAGTCCCTATATACCTGTATTCCCCATGCTGATGGCCCAAAGGCCCTCCGCTTCTTCCTGTCCCGCAGAACAGACCAATCCCCCTCCACCGACACCCTCATCCGCCTAGCCGAACTCGTCCTCACCCTCAACAACTTTTCTTTCAATTCCTCCCACTTCCTACAGACAAAGGGGGTGGCCATGGGTACCCGCATGGGCCCAAGCTATGCCTGCCTCTTTGTAGGTTATGTGGAACAATCCCTCTTCCAGACCTACACTGGCCCTAAACCCCACCTCTTCCTCCGTTACATTGATGACTGCATCGGCGCCGCCTCGTGCTCCCACGAGGAGCTCGAACAGTTCATCCAATTCACCAACACTTTCCACCCCAACCTGAAGTTCACCTGGACCATCTCCAACACTTCTCTCTCCTTCCTGGACCTCTCTGTCTCCATCTCGGGCAACCACCTAGAGACAGATGTCCATTTCAAGCCCACTGACTCCCACAGCTACCTGGAATACACCTCCTCCCACCCACCCTCCTGCAAAAATGCCATCCCCTATTCCCAATTCCTTCGCCTCCGCCGCATCTGTTCCCAGGATGAGACTTTCCAATCCCGCACATCTCAAATGTCCTCATTCTTCAAGGACCGCAACTTCCCCCCTACAGTGGTCGAGAACGCCCTCGACCGTGTCTCCCGCATTTCCCGGAACACATCCCTCACGCCCCGTCCCCGCAACAATAATCAAAAAAGAATCCCCCTCGTCCTCACATACCACCCCACCAACCTCCGGATCCAACGCATCATCCTCCGACACTTCCGCCATCTACAGTCAGACCCCACCACCAAAGACATCTTTCCCTCCCCACCCTTATCTGCCTTCCGGAGGGACCACTCCCTCCGCGACTCCCTTGTCCGCTCCACACTCCCCTCCAGCCCCACCACACCCGGCACTTTTCCTTGTAACCGCAGGAAGTGCTACACCTGCCCCCACACCTCCTCCCTCACCCCAATCCCAGGCCCCAAGAAGACATTCCACATCAGGCAGAGGTTCACCTGCACATCTGCCAATGTGGTATACTGCATCCGCTGTACCCGTTGTGGCTTCCTCTACATCGGGGAAACCAAGCGGAGGCTTGGGGACC
>JAHRHZ010000017.1:42604648-42649786 GCA_024137785.1 Ginglymostoma cirratum | reverse complement strand
TCCCAGTCGCGAACCATTTCAACTCCCCCTCCCATTCCTCAGATGACATGTCCATCCTGGGCCTCCTGCAATGCCACAGTGATGCCACCCGAAGGCTGCAGGAACAGCAAATCATATTCAGCCTGGGAACCCTGCAGCCCAATGGCATCAATGTGGATTTCACAAGCTTCAAAATCTCCCCTCCCCCAACCGCATCCCAAAACCAGCCCAGCTCATCTCCACCTCCCTAACCGGTTTTTCCTCT
This sequence comes from Ginglymostoma cirratum, assembly GCA_024137785.1. Lineage (NCBI taxonomy): Eukaryota > Metazoa > Chordata > Chondrichthyes > Orectolobiformes > Ginglymostomatidae > Ginglymostoma > Ginglymostoma cirratum. The sequence goes on along the minus strand of JAHRHZ010000017.1, from coordinate 42,649,542 downwards.
CACCCCAAGCCACACCCCCATCTCCTATCTACTAACATCATCCCGCCCCCTTGACCTGTCCGTCCTCCCTGGACTGACCTATCTCCTCCCTACCCCCCTACCTACACTCACCTTTACTGGCTCCATCCCCGCCTCTTTGACTTGTCTGCCTCCTCTCCACCTATCCTCTCCTCTATCCATCCTCTATCCACCTCCCCCTCTCTCCCTATTTATTTCAGAACCCTCTTCCCCTCCCCCATTTCTGATGAAGGGTTTAGGCCCGAAACGTCGAGTTTTCCTGCTCCTATGATGCTGCTTGACCTGCTGTGTTCATCCAGCCCCATGCTTGTTATCAATGATTTTCTGGTCATCTTTAGACATTTAATTCCAGATTCTTTATTGAAAAAAAAGGTCAAAGTCTACCATCTGCCAGGATTTGAACCCAGGTTCCCTGAGAATAGCGGAGGTTCCGGATTAATAGCCTAGCAATAGTACCACTAGGATCCTTTGGGCTAGTTGCTGGTACGCTGCAAGAGAAGCAGCCTGCAAGTGGATTGTAAAGGTGGCATGATGGTTGTAAGGGCTGGCAGTTGTCAGATGCCAATGTCTCTGGACAAGGTGGGTGTTCATGGTTGGTATCTGAGGATCACCCCTCGATTAACACTATTTAGTGCTGGAAAACAGAAAGGCCTCTCACAACTGAGTCACCAGGTACCCACTCGGAGTTCCATGATGAGATTTCTCAACGTCCAGCTTGTTTAGTGCATCTGGATATGATATTTAATGAGCTACAAACCCTCTGAACTGGCAACTGCCGCTGTTTAGTGAGAAGTTTGCCTCACAGCTTGGCTCCGTATATAAGATGGAGCAAATTGTTACCAATGTCGAGCTAAGCCTCGCCAGATTTCTCGTGCAATTCTACTGAGAGTCTCACCATAGCCTACGTTGCCTACAAGATTCTGCCCCGGGTCTCAAGAGTGCTGAACACAAAATTCTTAATGATCGTCATAAAAATCTTCCATTTAAGGAGAGAAATCTGCTGTGCTTAGCTGGTCTGGCCTACATGTGACTCCAGACCCACAGCAAGGTTGTGGCCTCTCAACTGCCCTCTGAAATAGCCTATCAAGCTGCTCAGTTCAAAGGCATTTAGGGATGGGGCAAACAGCTGCTGGGCATGAGAGTGGCTCCCAAATTCCATGTCAGATTGCTTTGTTTTAAATTGAGGATGGTAGCATAGGTTTATGACTTTAGACATGGTGATGGGTTTCTATGTGTGGAGACTCATGGACAACTCAATAAAACCAAATGACTTTGTACAATTTTACTCACTCTCTCTGCCTCCAGCGCATATGCCAGATCTGAATAGGGATCTCGGAATTTAAAGTAGGATTTCTTCCATTCGTAATTGAAAACTTGCAATGCTGTCCCGAACAGAGCCTTCCGTAGCGCCTGTGTTGAAAATGAAATCACAAGTCATGACACAGCAGAGTTTTATTTTATACCTGGGGTCTGGATTTTCACTCCTGGGTCCTGAGTGAAGATTTTAGGTGATTCCCAACATTGAAAACCTGACCTGGGTAAATTGTGAATTCTTGTTTAGGACAGGTTGTGTTATCTGGGAGTTATTACGAGGTGCGGTGTTGAACTGGCAGGTTTGGCCGGCACCTTTGGTGCTCTGACACTGTGTCGAAGTTTAAAAAGAAAACACTTTGAAGCATAAAACTGTGCTCTGGCCCCCACCTCTTGTGCCCCCTCACCATCCACACATTCCCTATGTCCCTTCCCTGTCAAACCATGCCACATCATGTGCCCAACCAAACTTCATGGCCCTCATATCCTACATTCCAACCTATGCCCTTCAACCTATCCCCTGGAGCTTCTTGCTCTCCATGTCAAAGTATGCTCCTCTACCTATCCCTGTGGCTCTATAGTCTGATGCCAACTTTGTGCCAACTCCGTTTTTGCAGCAGCAGCAGCGGGACCGGTGAGAGTGAGGACCAGGGTCCTGCCGGGAAGGTAAGTTCTTCATTTCGGCAGTGGAGCTGAGTGGGAGCGGTCGAATTGCGCTCTGGAAAGGTGAGTGAACTGATATATTTGGCTAAACCCGAGACACTACACGTGCAGTGTCTCCCACCCTCCCTCCTCCTCTGAAAAGACTCTGTGGTGTGTTGATAAGGTAAGGACTTTTTTTTTATTGTGTGCTGGCAAGTAGAGTGATTTAGTAAAAATTTGTTCATTTCATTTATTTATATTTGATATTATAGTAGGACTAAGCTAAGCTTAAGAGTAAAAATGGCAGGAGATCCCAGACCCGTGTTATGCTCCTCTTGCTCAATGTGGGAGCTCAGGGATGCGGCTGATGTCCCTGACTCCTACACGTGCAGGAAGTGTGTCCAGCTGCAGCTCTTGTTAGACCGCATGACGGCTCTGGAGCTGCGGATGGACACACTGTGGAGCATCTGCGATGCTGAGGAAGTCGTGGATAGCACTTTCAGCAAATTGGTCACACCGCAGATTAGGATTGCTGAGGGAGAAAGGGAATGGGTGACCAAAAGGCAGAGAAAAAGCAGGAAGGCAGTATATGTGTCCCCTGCGGTCATCTCCCTCCAAAACCGGTATACCGTTTTGGATATTGTTGGGGGAGATGGCTCACCAGGGGAAGGCAGCAGTAGCATGGCACAGTTCATGGCACCGTGGCTGGCTCTGCTGTACAGAAGGGCAGGAAAAACAGTGGAAGGGCTGTAGTCATAGGGGATTCAATTGTAAAGGGAGTAGATAGGCTGTCCTGTGGTCGAAAACGAGACTCCCGAATGGTATGTTGCCTCCCAGGTGCATGGGTCAGGGATGTCTCGGATCGACTGCAGGACACTTAGAAGGGGGAGGGTGAACAGCCAGCTGTCGTGGTGCATATTGGCACCAATGATATAGGTGAAAAACGGGATGAGGTCCTACAAGCAGAATTTGGGGAGTTAGGAGCCAAGTTAAAAAGTAGGACCTCAGAAGTAGTAATCTCAGGATTGCTACCAGTGCCATGTGCTGGTCAGAGTAGAAATGAAAGAATAGGCAGGATAAATGAGTGTCTTGAGAGATGGTGCAGGAGGGAGGGGTTCAGATTTTTGGGACATTGGGACCGGTTCTGGGGGAGGTGGGACTATTCCAAATCGGACGGTCTACACCTGGGCAGGACTGGAACCAATGTCCTATGGGCTGCTTTTGCTAACGCTGTTGGGGAGGGTTTAAACTAATGTGGCAGGGGAATGGGAACCAAATGAGGAGGTTAGTGGACAGTAAGGAGGTAGTAACTAAAGCCTGTAAGGAACTCGATAATGAAGTCAGTGTGACTAAGGGGAAGAGGAGGCAGAGAGCAGATGATGAACGCAAAGGGACAGGTGGTCTGAGGTGCATTTGTTTTAATGTGAGAAGTGTAGTAGGTAAGGCAGATGAACTTAGGGCTTGGATTAGTACCTGGGAGTATGATGTTATTGCCATTACTGAGACTTGGTTGAGGAAAGGGCAAGATTGGCAACTAAATATCCCAGGATTTAGATCCTTCAGGCAGGATAGAGAGGGAGGTAAAAGGGGTGGAGGAGTTGCATTGCTGGTCAAAGAGAATATCACAGTTGTGCTGAAGGAGGGCACTGTGGAGGACTTGAGCAGTGAGGCAATATGGGCAAAGCTCAGAAATAGGAAGGGTGCGGTAACAACGTTGGGGCTGTACTACAGGCCTCCCAACAGTGAGCGTGAGATAGAGGTACAAATATGTAGACAGATTATGGAAAGATGTAGGAGCAACAGGGTGGTGGTGATGGGAGATTTTAATTTTCCCAACATTGACTGGGATTCACTTAGTGTTAGGGGTTTAGATGGAGCAGAATTTGTAAGGAGCATCCAGGAGAGTTTTCTAGAGCAGTAAATAAATAGTCCAACTCAGGAAGGGGCCATACTGGTGTTGGGGAAAGAAGTGGCTGAAATTTCAGTAGGGGATTACTTTGGGAATAGTGATCACAATTCCGTAAGTTTTAGAATACTCATGGACAAAGACGAGAGTGGTCCTAAAGGAAGAGTGCTAAATTCGGGAAAGGCCAACTATAGCAAAATTCGGCAGGAGCTGGGGAATGTGGATTGGGAGCAGCTGTTTGAGACTAAATCCACATTTGATATGTGGGAGGCTTTTAAAGACAGGTTGATTAGAGTGCAGGACAGACATGTCCCTGTGAAAATGAGGGATAGAAAGAGCAAGATTAGGGAACCATGGATGACAGGTGAAAAAGCAAAGAGGAAAAAGGAAGCACACATAACGTCTAGGCAACTGAAAACAGACGAAGCTTTGGAAGAATATCGGGAAAGTAGGACCAATCTGAAACGAAGGATTAAGAGGGCTAAAAGGGGTCATGAAATGTCTTTAGCAAACAGGGTTAAGGAAAATACCAAAGCCTTTTATTCGTACATAAGGAGCAAGCGGGTAACTGGAGAAAGCGTTGGTCCACTCAAGGACAAAGGAGGGAAGTTATGTGAGGAGTCAGAGAAAATGAGTGAGATTCTTAATGAGTACTTTGCATCGGTATTCACCGAGGAGAGGGACATGACGGATGTTGAGGTTAGAGATAGATGTTTGATTACTCTAGGTCAAGTCGGCATAAGGAGGGGGTAAGTGTTGGGTATTCTAAAAGGCATTAGGGTGGACAAGTCCCCAGGTCCGGATGGGATCTATCCCAGGTTACTGAGGGAAGCGGGAGAGGAAATAGCTGGGGCCTTAACAGATATCTTTGCAGCATCCTTGAGCACGGATGAGGTCCCGGAGGACTGGAGAATTGCTAATGTTGTCCCATTGTTTAAGAGGGGTAGCAAGGATAGCCCAGGTAATTATAGACCGGTGAGCCTGACATCAGTGGTGGGGAAGCTGCTGGAGAAGATACTGAGGGATAGGATCTATTTACATTTGGAAGAAAATGGGCTTATTAGTGACAGACAGCATGGTTTTGTGCAGGGAAGGTCATGTCTTAGCAACTTGATAGAATTCTTTGAGGAAGTGACAAAGTTGATGGACGAGGGAAGGGCTGTAGATGTCATATATATGGACCTCAGTAAGGTGTTTGATAAGGTTCCCCAAGGGAGGCTGATGGAGAAAGTGCAGTCACATGGGGTCCAGGGTGGACGAGCTCGATGGATAGAGAATTAGCTGGGCAACAGGAGACAGAGAGTTGTCGTGGAAGGGAGTTTCTCAAAATGGAGAACTGTGACCAGTGGTGTTCCACAGGGATCCGTGTAGGGACCACTGTTGTTTGTGATATACTTAAATGATCTGGAGGAAGGTATGGATGGTCTGATTAGCAAGTTTGCAGATGACACTAAGATTGGTGGAGTAGCAGATAGTGAAGGGGACTGTCGGATAATGCAGCAGAATATAGATAGATTGGAGAGTTGGGCGGAGAAATGGCAGATGGAGTTCAATCCAGGCAAATGCGAGGTGATGCATTTTGGAAGATCCAAGTCAAGAGTGAACTATGTGGTAAATGGAAAAGCCCTGGGGAAAATTGATGCACAGAGAGATCTGGATGTTCAGGACCATTGTACCTGAAGGTGACAACGCAGATCGATAGAGTGATCAAGAAGGCATATGGCATGCTTTCATTCATCGGACGGGGTATTGAGTACAAGAGTTGGCAAGTCATGTTACAGTTGTATAGGACTTTGGTTCAACCACAGTTGGAATACTGCGTACTGTTCTGGTTGCCACATTACCAAAAGGATGTGGATGCTTAGGAGAGGGTGCAGAGGAGGTTCACCAGGATGGTGCCTGGTATGGAGGGTGCTGGCTATGAAGAGAGGTTGAGTAGATTAGGATTATTTACTTTAGAAAGACAAAGGTTGAGGGGGGGACCTGATCGAGGTCAACAAAATCATGAGAGGTATAGACAGAGTGGATAGCAAGAAGTTTTTTCCCCAGAGTGGGGGACTCAATTACTAGGGGTCACGACTTCAAGGTGAGAGGGGAAAAGTTTAAGGGAGATATGCATGGATAGTTCTTTACGCAGAGGGTGGTGGGTGCCTGGAACACGTTGCTAGTGGAGGTGGTGGAGGCGGGCACGATAGCATCATTTAAGATGTATCTAGACAGATACATGAATGAGCAGGAAGCAGAGGGATCCAGATCCTTGGGACATAGGCAACAGGTTGAGATAGAGGATCTGGATCAGCATAGGCTTGGAGGGCCGAAGGGCCTGTACCTGTGCTGTAATTTTCTTTGTTCATGCCAACCCTTGCCTCCACCGCCTTTTATCTTTGCAGCTACCATGCCAACATACTCTGTATCCACAAAGAACAGACATCAGGATCCTTGCTGAGATTAAATTGAGTGATTAGATGCCCATTGGTGAATTCACTACTTCAAAGTAACTCAAACGGATAAACAGAAACATGACATTCAACCTCCTTCAATCCATTGTAAGAACCAACAATTGCAAGTCTTAATTCCTCTTTAAAGAATACATAAGCATTTGGAGCTGTCATTGAAACTGTGAACTGACAGAGACGCCATTATAATAATGAAGGGCTATGAAATTAGTCATGCAAATCAGCTTATAATTATACCCCTGAGGATTATGTTAATAGACAGAATGAGTAGTAAGCACTGATTCTTTCTTAGTGTAGCAGGCATTTCTTAAAATATTTAAAGGTCAGAAGTTTTTGAAATGCCTTTAACCTCTCTTTTGATAGATCATTTTGACAGTTTTATTCACAGCTCCCTTTTACAGTTCTCTTTCCAGCTCCAATAAGCTGGACAGTTTCAACGTGTTTATTCCCTTTTCACACACTTTCATGTCCACTTTTAGCACTCCCTGAGGGCATCTTACCATTTTCAAAGGGCAGTGTTCTTTCCTCAAAGGGCATTTGACTTTCCTAAATATGTCCTGGGACCATATCCAAAAAGATACTTTATTCTCCTGAAGGGTATCCCATCTCACCAAAGATTTCTGGCAGTTTTAGATCACCTGTTACCATTTATACGTGTGCTGAAGTCACATTTCAGACCTCGCATTAGTGAAAATCAGAACAGCGTTTAAGATGTGCAATTTCCTCCATGAAGCAGTAGCGTGGAAATTAGAACCCAGCCCAGATTACACTGTCCCTTGTAACAATGGCAGGTGTTATGTTCAGAGCTGTGACTTCCAGATTCTGTCCTTCTCGAATATTTTTGCAAGAATCGAGAATTGCTCTGTCTTTATAGTAAAATTCAGGGCTTAGTTTCCAATCCCAAGACGCTAAATCAATTAGCTAATACATGAACGATAGACCAAAAAGCCTCCCTCTTTGTCAGTTGCAGTGTGTTTGGTAGAACACTTTCACCCCGAGGCAAAAGCTCGTGAGTTCAAGTCCCACTGCAAGATTTAAGAATAAACATCTAAAAGCTGACACTGAGTCACTGAAGCATTTCTGATGAAGGGTCTAGGCCCGAAACGTCAAGCTTTCCTGCTCCTATGATGCTGCTAGGCCTGCTGTGTTCATCCAGCTCCACACCTTGTTATTACTGAGTGACTGAAGGAGTGTTACACCATCAGAATGTCATCTTCTAAACAAGACAATAAACTGGGGATCCTTCTGTCCTCAAAAGTAAAAAAAAACCCACAGTACAGTTTTGAAGAAGAACAGGGCGATGCTGGTCAAGATCTATTCCTCAAACAACATCATAAAAACAGCTTATCCAGTCCTTATCACATTGTGCTGAACATGGGGGCTTTGCAGTGTGTAGCTGAGCAGTTGCATTTCCCATATTACAACAACAACGACACACTGAAACAAAAGTACTTGGGAGGTCACAAAGAACTTTAGGATGTCCTTTGGTTGTGAAGGGCATTATATAAATATAGGTCTTTTAGTTACTAAAAGGATTAATTTATCACCATACTATATTAGAATGCCTACTGAGTGAAAACAGGCCATTCAGCCCATCAAGTCCACACCAGCCCTCTAAAGTGCATCCCACCCAGAACCACCCTCCTTTCTCATGGCCAATCCATCTGACCTGCACAGGTTTCAACAGTGGAGGAAACCAGAGCACCCAGACATGGGGAGAATGTACAAACTCCACACAGACAGTTGCCGAGGGTGGAATTGGACCTGGATCCCTGGTGCTGTGAGGCTGCAGTAGTAACCACTGAGCCACTTTGCCATCTAGTCCAACATGATTATTTTGAAAAGAGCAGGAGTTTTATCCCCGGTGTCCTGACAAATATTTCATCAATCAACATCGCAGAAATAGAATAACTGGCCATTATCACGTTACTGTTTGTAGGAGCTAGCTCTGCATAAATTGGTTGCCACCCCTTCTGCAGTGATTACATTTTTTAAAAAAACATACTTTATAGGCTCTCAGGCAGCAGTTGGAAAAGGTGATGGATGAATGTAAGTTGTAATTATTTTGACAGCAGTATGATGTTAGTGACAAAGACTTGAAAAAAAATTTTAAGTCCTGTATTTTCAGCTGACAGTGATGAGAAAGGAACCGACTTGAATATTTCCAAACTATGAAAGGGAACGGTCAAGTGACAGATCTGTAGAATACATTACCAGGGAGGTCATGGAAGTTGGCAGTGAAAATAGGTTTGTAAAAGAATTTATTTTGTTTTGGAGAAAGGAACTATTGCGAAGGGACAATTTGTAAGTGGGCAATGATTCAACTACAAAGGACTGCCACATTCTTGCAATCAGTTTCATAAGATCCCTGTCCAAGCCTGTCTTGTCTTATATTCTAGAGCCAGTCATTTTAGTTTTCTTTACCATTCTCACGGCTTCATGCTTCTTCACAATAAATACTCCACTTAAACTGTAGCCACTGGAATGGGAATTGAACCCAGAACATTCTGACTTAGGGATAAGTGCCACCTACTGAGACACATTGCAAAGGGAGACTGAAAGAATGTTGTGTGAAAATCCCAGAGCTTTCAAGCCATCTGTAAAAATCAAACAACTTTAGAGGGCTTTCTCAACCACAGTTCCAAGAACTCAATCTGCTGTGTAAACTGTGACCTTATCACTGATCCCTGGCACTTGCAAATATTTCCTTGTTATCTTGGCATACACAGAACATACAATATAGAACATAGAACATACCTTCATTTTCAACCTGTTCCCTGATTTAGCCAAGGTTCAGTCTGCCTCAGAGGCTCTTTTCAGTTCATTCATTTCCCATTGAAGTACAGATAGGAACATTTATTATAATTTCAAGATTTTTTTTGTGTGGAGGAGCAATCAGAGAATGGAAACCTGGTGAAATAATATCTTGGTGCTGTTAGTGTAAATATTTCTATCACCATGCACAGTGCAAGTCGTCTTTAACCAATGGCAGCTAATGTGTTACACGGTTGTGCATATTACAGTCAACTAGAAATGTTAGAATGGCATCAAGTTGGTTTACCCAGTGGATCCATCTTGAAGTGCAACCAGGCTTTGCTTTCCAGTTCAGGGTTTCTCTGTGTTAAGCATGTTGGTTCGACAAATAGTCATAAGCAAGGCAGAATGAAAAACAAGGATGCAGGACTGATCTTTCATGCTTCCTTATAGTCTGATCATTAACCCATCTGTGTAACTGCTTCAGAACTAAAGGAGTGGAGAGATGAGAACCTTTCTTTGAAACTTATCGTGCTTGCTGTGATCTGGAATACATTGCCTTAAAAGTCACATGGGCAGATCCAGTGGGAACTTTCAAAAGAATCCAAGATACACATTTGAAAAAGGGAAATTTACTGGGCTACAGGAGGAAAACATGAGATTGACAGTAATTGGGTAACTCTTTGAAAGTGCTAGCATGAGGAAAATGGGCTAAATGGCCTCTATCACTGCTGTAAAATTCCATGAAATGAATGCACATTATGCCAACATGTTTGATTTTCCAACTACACTGATTTACCATGTGAGATGGTTTCCGGCAATATTAAAAATCTGAATTCATTTAAAGGGACTGGATGTAGCCTCAAAACAACCAAATGGGAAGTGGGACAAGATTAATTTAGGATATCTGGTCGGCATGGACAAATTAGATGAAAGGATCTGTTTCTGTGCTGTACATCTCTATGGCTTTATAACTGTGCACAGTTCTGCTCCTAGTCAGTCACATGTTTTCTTGTCAGAGCTCAATCTTACTGAACCAGCAAAGTGTAAGTTTTTAAGTACATAGCAGTAAAAGTTTAGGAGGACATGCTGATGGGGTCAGATGAAATCGTGCAGGAGGGAACTTGAAAGGGTGATAAATATCAGTATTAAACCAGTTACATCAAATGGCCTGTTTCTATGCTTTTAATTTTTTAATATAATTTTACTGAAGTTAAAATTACCTCCAAATGTAGGACTGTGATAGAAATAATTTGGGTGGTATGGTGGCTTGATGGTTAGCACTGCTGCCTCACAGCACCAGGGACCCCAGTTCAAAGTCCACCCTCTGGTGTACTGTGTGTGTGGAGTTTGTACATTCTCCCCGTGTCTGCGTGGGTTTCCTCCCACAGTCCGAACCCGTCCAGGGTAGGTGGATTGGCCATGGGAATTGCAGGGTTATAGGGAAAGGGGTTGGGTCTGGGTGGGATGCTTTTTGGAGGGTTGGTATGGGCTGAATGGCCTGTTTCCACACTGTAGAGATTCTAATATAGTATAGTAATAAATTAATCCTTTTGGTAACTAAAGACCTATATTTATATAATGCCCTTCACAACCAAAGGACATTCTAAAGTTCTTTGTGGCCTTTCAAGTACTTTTGTTTCAATGTGTCATTGCTGTTGTCATATGGGAAATGCAACTGCTCATCTACACACTGCAAAGCCCCCATGTTCAGCACAATGCGATAAGGATGGATAAGCTGCTTTCATGATCCGAACATTGATCATGAACCCAGAAATTCAAAAACAACAGTGAAACCAACTGAGCCGCAATGGATACCACAGAGACGTGTTAGAAAGGTTGTAAGTGTGATATATGAGAATTGCTGCTCTGTTTTTCACCTGGACCATGTGGAGATGTGCCTCAAAAGTAACTGAATAGTGAGATAGATAGGTGCATTTTCCTACATTCTCAGTGCAACCTGTTGTTTCAGTGGGACTTGACTAGTATACTTCCTACCACCCCCAGCAATAAGGGGAGAAATTTGAAACTTGTTATCGCTCCTGGACTATCTCCCCCACAACTCAGCCAATATTGAGCTCTCTTCTGAAACATGTAAGTCCACAAGGAATGGGAAAAGAAGTAGCCATTCGGCCTCTCGAGCCTGCTCCACCGTTCAATAGATCATGGCTGATCCAACATTCCTCATGTCTACTTTCCTGCCCTTTCCCCATATCCCTTGATTTCTGATTTGATTTGATGTGATTTATTATTGTCACATGTACCTAGGTACAGCAAAAAGTTTTGTTTTGCATGCAGAAAAGGCAGATCGTACCATACAAAGTGCATTAGGGCAGTAGAACAGAGCAAAAAATACAATGTTAAGGCTGTAGAGAAGGTGCACAAAGAGATCAATGTTAAATTTAAAATGTGAGAGGTCTAAAAATAGTGGGGAAGAAGCTGTTCTTAAATCTTTTGGTACGTGTGTTTAAACTTTTGTATCTTCTGAACGACAGAAGAGGTGGGAAGAGATTATAAGTGGGGTGGGAGGGATCTTTGATTATGTTGGCTTCCCAACTGATAATTAATTAACTAATTAACTAATAACTAACCAATTTATCCATCTGTCTCAGCCTTTAATACACACAAGAATCCCCCAGCTGCCTGTGGCAAGGAGTTCCAAAGACTCACAACCATCTGAGAGAAGAAATTCCTCCTTATCTCAGTGTTAAATAGGTGCCCCTTTACTCTGAGACAATGCCCTCTGGTTGTAGACACTCACATGAGGGGAAGCATCATCTCAGCATTTACCATGATAAGCTCTTTGAGAATCCTATCTGTTTCAATGAGTATATCTGGTCCTGTTACCTACTTCCATTTCCCAGAAGCAGCAAGAATCTTCCATTGCATCAGAGATAATAGGTACTGCAGATGCTGGAGAATCCGAGATAACAAGGTGTGGAGCTGGTTGAACACAGCAGGCCAAGCAGCATCATAGGAGCAGGAAAGCTTGACGTTTCAGGCCTAGACCCTTCATCAGAAATGGGGGAGGGGAAGAGGGTTCTGAGATAAATAGGGAGAGAGGGGGAGGCAGATAGAAGATAGATAGAGGAGAGGATAGGTGGAGAGGAGACAGACAAGTCAAAGAGGCGGGGATGGAGCCAGTAAAGTTGAGTGTAGGTGGGGAGGTAGGGAGGAGATAGGTCAGTCCAGGGAGGACAGACAGGTTGGGGCAGGATGAGGGTAGTAGATAGGAGATGGGGGTGCGGCTTGAGGTGAGAGGAAGAACAGGTAAGGGAGGCGGGGACGAACTGGGCTGGTTTTGGGATGCGGTTGGGGGAGTGGAGATTTTGAAGTTTGTGAAATCCACATTGATACCATTGGGCTGCAGGGTTCCCTGGCTGAATATGAGTTGCTGTTCCTGCAGCCTTCGGGTGGCATCATTGTGGCACTGCAGGAGGTCCAGGATGGACATGTCGTCTGAGGAATGGCAGGGGGAGTCCACACCCCGTCCCCACAATAACAACCAAAAAAGAATCCCCCTCGTCCTCAGGTACCACCCCACCAACCTCTGGATCCAACACATCATCCTCCGACACTTCCGCCATCTGCAATCCGACCCCACCACCAAAGACATTTTTCCCTCCCCACCATTGTCTGCTTTCCGGAGGGACCACCCTCTCCGTGACTCCCTTGTCGGCTCCACACTCCCCTCCAGCCACACCGCACCCGGCACTTTTCCCTGCAACGCAGGAAGTGCTACACTTGCCCCCACAGCTCCTCCCTCACCCCCATCCCAGGCCCCAAGAAGACTTTCCACATCAAGCAGATGTTCACCTGCACATCTGCCAATGTGGTATACTGCATCCGCTGTACCCATTGTGGCCTCCTCTCCATCGGGGAAACCAAGCAGAGGCTTGGGGACAACTTTGCAGAATGCTTGCGCTCAGTTCGCAACAAACGACTGCACCTCCCAGTCGCGAGCCGTTTCAACTCCCCCTGCCATTCCTCAGACAACATGTCCATCCTGGGCCTCCTGCAGTGCCACAACGATGCCACCCGAAGGCTGCAGGAACAGCAACTCATATTCAGCCAGGGAACCCTGCAGCCCAATGGTATCAATGTGGATTTCACAAGCTTCAAAATCTCCCCTCCCCCAACCGCATCCCAAAACCAGCCCAGCTCGTCCCCGCCTCCCTAACCTGTTCTTTCTCTCACCTATCCCCTCCTCCCATCTCAAGCCCCACCCCCATCTCCTATCTACTACCCTCATCCCGCCCCCTTGACCTGTCCATCCTCCCTGGACTGACCCTATCTCCTCCCTACCTCCCCACCTACACTCAACTTTACTGGCTCCATCCCCGCCTCTTTGACTTGTCTGTCTCCTCTCCACCTATCCTCTCCTCTATCTATCTTCTATCTGCCTCCCCCTCTCTCCGTATTTATTTCAGAACCCTCTTCCCCTCCCCCATTTCTGATGAAGGGTCTACGCCCGAAACGTCAAGCTTTCCTGCTCCTATGATGCTGCTTGGCCTGCTGTGTTCATCCAGCTCCAGACCTTGTTATCTAAGAATCTTCCATTGCTGTGCTTCCGGCAGGTGTGCATGGAAGAGCTCTCAACATCCTGGGGGTATACCATTGCTCAGAAACTGAATTGGACCAGCCATGAGAAAATAATTATCAAATCGTGCAATCATTTTTATTTTATATCATGACACAAGTTGCTTTCAGGTGAGCCAATCCATTCAAATCCCATATTATCACTTATCTAGCTGCTTTTGTTAAAGAAAATAAGACTAAAAACTGCGGATGCTGGAAGGGTCACTGGACTTGAAACGTTAACTCTTCTTACTTTCTCCACGGATGCTGCCAGATCTACTCAGTTTCTCCAGCATTCATCTTTCTTTGTTTTATTTTATTATTATTTTATTCTCTCTTGCTAGGCCATTTCGGACAGCAGTTATGGGACAACCACATCATTGTGGGTCTGGAGTCACATGGGGAACAGCTGATAGCCTTTCCTGAAAGGACATTTGTGATTAATAGGTTTTTAACAAAAGTTGAAGACAGCTTCACGGTCACCACTGCTGAGACTAGTTTATTAATTTACTGACACCAATTAATTAATCGAATTTAAATTCCACTAAACACCATGGTAAGAGTTGAGCAAGTCTCCAGTGCATCCAGAACAAAGCAAGTTTAATTGGCGCAGCATTCACAAACATCCATTCTCTCCACCACTGACGCTCAGTAGCAACAGTGTGTACCCTAATAAGATGCACTGCAGAAATTTGCCAAAGATCCTTAGACAGCACCTTCCAAAAGCATGACCTCTACCATCTAGAAGAACAAGGGCAGCAGATACATGGAAACACCACCAACTGCAAGTTCCCATCTAAGCCTCACACCATCCTGACTTGGAAATATATTGGAGTTCCTTCACTGTTGCTGGGTCAAAAATTCTGGAATTCCCTCACAGCATTGTGGGTCTTCCTACAGCACACGGATTGCAATAGTTGGAGATGGCAGCTCACCTCCACCGTCTCAAGAACTGCCCAGCCAGCAACACCCACTTCCCATGAATGGATTAAAAAAAGTTTAAAAACCAAACAAAGAAAAGCACTGGTTTATTACCTGGAAGGTGCAAGTTTATGGGAGGTTCAAGGAATAATGGCATCTCTGAGTACAAGCACAGAGAACACTAGACATGGGGTGCCATATGTTATCAAGGCAATAAAAAAAAACAGTCATCAGATTTTATTTCTAGAAAGATAAATGTATGCTAAACTGGCATTATTTTCATCAGGATATGGGCATCACTGGCTAGGCAACATTTATTGCCCATCCCTAATTGTCCACACGCCAGTTAAGAGTCAACCACATTGCTCAGTCCGGAATCACATGTCAGTCAGACCAGGTAAGGAAGACAGGTTTCCCTCCTTAAAGGACATTAGTGAACCAGAAGGGGTTTTCCAGACAAGCAACAATGGATTCATGATGACCATTAGACCTTTAATTCCAATTTTTTTTTGTTGAATTCAAATTGCATTATCTGCCATAGCAGAATTTGAATCCAGATCCCCAGGAAATAACCTGAGTTTCTGGATTAAAAGTCTAGCAATAACATCACTAGGTCATTGCCTCCCCAGTAAACCTTACTTAGAGTATAACTGATGGGTGCAATTCTCACCATTTTATAAATGATCATAGAGGCACTGGAGAGGGTGCAGAGAAGACTTACAAGAATGATTTCGGAAATGATTAACAGAGTGGATTTTTTTTTAAACAAAGAAGACCAAGGAGGTAACCTGCTGAAGGTTTTTAAACCATGAAATGAAAGTTTGGGAGTCATTGCTCTTGAGAAATTAGCATGAGCTACTTTATTGAACAGTTGCAATGCATCCAGTAAAGGGACATCCGCAGTGCTGTTAAATGTTGGCCCAGCGACGTTGAAGAAACTAAATATAAATCAAAATGAGGATAGTGTGCAGCTTGCAGAGGAATTTGCAGATGGGGTGTTCCCATGGCTCTATTGGCCCCATACCTCTCTATGTGGAAAGGTTATTGTGATAGCAACTGCTACCAAGGGAACCTTGGTAAGTCACTGCAGTGCATTACGTAGATGGTACACACTGCTACCACCGTGGTGAAGGAAGCGAATGCATAAGATGGTGGATGGGATGTCAATCAAACAGGTTGCTTTATCCTGGATGGTGTTAAGCTTCTTGAGTGTTGTTGGAGCCGTACTCAACCAGGCAAGTGGAGAGTATTTCATCACACTTCTGACTTGTGCCTTGTAGGCAGTGGACAGGCTTTGGGGAGTCAGGAGGTGCGTTACTCACCTCAGAGGTCCCAGTGTTCGATCTGCTCTTGTAGCCATGGTATTTGCATGGTAGTTCAAAACACGGTCAATAGAAACCTACAGGATAGTGATACTGGGAAATTCAATGTTGGTAATTCCATTGAATATCAAGGGGAGATTGTTAGATTTTGTTGGAGATGGTCATTATCAGGCACTGTGTGGCATACTTGCTACTAATCTACCCAAACCTGGATATTATCCAGGCCTTGTTGCATATGGACATGGACTACTTCGATATCTGAGGAGTCACAAAGGTACTGACACTCCTAATGTTACGATAGAGGGAAGATTATTGATGAATTAGGTTGAGATGGTTGGGCCCAGGACACTACTCTGGGGAATTTCTGTTGCAAGGCCCTAGGACTGAGATGATCGATATAAACAACCACAACTATCTCCTTTTACACTACACATAACTGAGACCACTAGCCATTGGAGCAGAAGGAGGCCATTCGGTCCATCAAGTCTACGCTGCTATTCAAAGAAATCATGGCTGATTTGATAATCCTCAACTGCACTTTCCTGCCCTTTCCCCATAACCCTTGATTCCCTTCCTGATTACAAATCTACCTCAGTTAGAGACAAAAAAACCTACAGATGCTGGAATCTAAGGTAGACAGACAGTCCTGAAGAAGGCTCATACCTGAAACATTGACTGCTCCTTTCCTCCAGATGCTGCCTGACCTGCTGTGTTCTTCTAGCCTCCTGTTTGTCTACAAATCTACCTCAGCCTTGAATATACTCAATGATCCAGCCTCAACAACCCACTGCAGTAAACAATTTCAGAAGTTCAGTCCACTCTGAGAAAAGAAATTCCTCCACATCCCTGTCTTAAATGGAAACTCTTTGCACTGAGATCATGCCCTATGATCTGAGATTCTCACATGGTAGGAAACAACCTTTCCACATCTGCCCAGTCAAGTGCACCTGTCTGGCGTACGTTCTGTGCCCCTGGCAACTCCTACAGCTGTAAACTGCTTACACCAGTTATTGGGGCAAACAACACCATTGAACCAGGAGGATGTCGATGGGAAGCCTGAATTTGGAACCCATGTCTACAAAATAGTGCCACATCTAAAATTTCTGCTGATGTTCCACGGGCATTGAGCCCCATTGAGTGACAGGGTTCACTGGCTACTCTCCACTAATTCAATTTCATGACTAGTCTAGAAGCGTAGACATTGTCACCAACTTACTTGAGATTGTCAACCAATGACACAGGCTGCCCAGATCAGGAATCTGGGATTATTCTTCCCTTTCTTGCTCTCCATGGCACAGTTCCAGATTGAGTTTGTCCTCTTGCTCACTGACCCATCAGAGAAGCACGTTAGACTGTCATAACATTTTTGTTGTTTGGGCACTGCCATTAAAATGACATTTTAGATACTTAGGCAGGCTTTCCTTGGATGAAGGCGACTGAGGACTAATTAACCAGTATCTCGCTTTGACGTAGTATCGTTTTAAAGGGAAACATGAAGACAATGAACTCTCAGCCCCCTCTTGTCTGGTAGAATCTATTGTAGGCTCTGTGCCACTAAGTGATATTTCATTGGGACTGAGATTACGTTTCATCCTTTGTTAAAATGCGATAAAGTTTCAACCACAATTGAAGAAAATTGCACAGGATGTATTGACTTACCACTGCTGTCTCCAGTGTGATGGGCAGGCTGCCTAAGTTTGAAGACACAACAAATGCTTTTGGGACACAATACGGAACACTGAAGGTGGTGAAGTGGCTATGAGATTTGATGCTGCTGGACTGAGGTGTCCCTGCTCCATCTTCACTGTTATCCTCAACCTTACGGCTGTCTGGATACTTCTATTTAAGAACAGAATAAATTAGTTCTAACACCGGTATCTTGTCTAAGTCCTACTGGATAATAGTTTTACAGAACACAAATTAACGTGGGTTTCAATAAGATTAACACAGAGAGAAAAAAAACTGTTATACTCAAATTGAGTTATACTTACACTCTGGCTCCTTATAACTTCCTCCTGTAATATCTCAAAGTAATTCTGTGTGGAACAACCTGCTGTTATCTTGGCATGCAACACATCATTATGCAATTCCATAGAAAAAAGGGTAACAAAGAATCACCACTCAGGGATGATGCACTTCAGAGTGATAGGTGAAATCTAGACAGATTCTCTATTCTTTGACTCCTGTCCCATGCTGTTCCAGATGAGGACAGCAAGCTGAAAGCACCTGAGCTGCAGCCAATCTCATCATTCACCTTAGAACTGAATTTTTAATGATAATCCGTGGGGAGAGGAAAAAAAAGTGCCAGATATCACAAGACGTTTGCAATCAAAAGTACTTTGCTTTGCAAAATCTGCCAGGAATACAGCGACTATTTTATCACTGATGTCGAACGTCCAGTGTGTCTTACAAATGATATGAGATTCACTTCTAGACTGCTTTACTATCTTGCATTTTTAAAACAGAATAAATTGTTACAATTAAACATCATTGCATTTCTTTGTGCCCTCATATTTAGCTATCTATCTCATACCACTTTGGTTCACAGCCTCCCGAATACAATCTTTGCTGCCATTCTGAGTACGGCACTATTGCACTGTCAGAAGTGCCATCTTCAGGCAAGCTCCATCCCAGCTGGGCATTAAAAACATTCCATGGCACAACTTCAAAGAAGAGCAGGGGAGTTCTCCCTGGTGTCTCCAGCAATGTTTATTTTTTGATTAACATAACAAACGAGAAAAGCTCTTTGTTTGATCATCACAACACTGCTTGTTGGAGTTTGTTGGACAAAGTTGTTACCATGTTCGATTACAACAGTAGCATAACATGCAAGAGCACTTCAGTTGCTGGGAATTAACTCCTGAGAAGTCATGAGATTGTCAGATTGGGTGCTACATAAATTCAACTCTCATTGTTCTCTTTAAGTTAAGCAAGCAATGTGTGTTTTTACATGGAGAGAATGTGCTCTGCAAACAGTGTGGTTCAGTGGTGAGCACTGCTGCCTCATAGCACCGGGGACCCAGGGTCGTATTCCACCCTTGGACGACTGTCTGTGTGGATTTTGCACATTCTCCCTGTGCGAGTGTGGGTTTCCTCCAGGTGCTCCAGCTTCCTCTAACAGTCCAGAGTTGTGCAGGTTAGGTAGATTGGCCATGCAAAATTGCCCCATAGTGTCTAAGGATGTGCAGGCTAAATGGATTAGCCATGGGG
This sequence comes from Ginglymostoma cirratum, assembly GCA_024137785.1. Classification (NCBI taxonomy): domain Eukaryota; kingdom Metazoa; phylum Chordata; class Chondrichthyes; order Orectolobiformes; family Ginglymostomatidae; genus Ginglymostoma; species Ginglymostoma cirratum. Next base: position 42,630,424 of record JAHRHZ010000017.1, on the reverse strand, counting down.
AATGTCACGTTTCAGGGATAGGGTGGGGGTGGGATGCTCTTTGGAGGGTCAGTGTGCACTCAATGGGGCTGAATGATCTGCTTTCAAACTGCAGGATTCCATGATTCCATTCTATGCATCAAGTAACCTTGAATTTAGATACCAGTGTAAAACAAGCGCTAGTAGATCAGGATCCAACTTAATCTCTCCTCAGTTTAATTTCCATTGAAGTCAATGATTTGTCACCTAAATTCAAAATTACCCTTAAGATCTTAAACCTGGCAGTGGGATCTGACATGTCATACACCATTATGTTCCAGCTGCAAGTTATTCTACTTGCAACTGGATGTAGTATGATAGTTTAGTGCAGTCTTAAAATACTTCAACAAACAACTTGCTACGAGTAGAAATCTTCATCAAATTTTATGTTTTTTTGCCAACAAACCAATAGCCCAAATTTTCCAACTGGCCATATAATAATTCCTGAAAAGTAGGTGGGAGTTACTTATGACAGCCCTGTGAAATCTCATCATAGCAGACTCTGAGGGAATTTCCTGGGAAATTGACGATTCCACTGGAAATTTCCTTATGAAAACTGAAAGAGCTGCGGATGCTGTAAATCAGAAACAAAATACAGAAGTTGCTGGAAGAGCTCAGCAGGTCTGGCAGCATCTGTGAAGAGGAATCAGAGTGAACGTTTCGGGAAGGGTTACCAGACTCGAAACGTTACCTCTGATTTCTCTTCACGGATGCTGCCAGAACTGCTGATCTTTTCTGGCAATTTCCTTAGCCTAGAATCCTCCGAAAGTGTCTATTTAATCTGGCCAATTAAGAGTATTTCCCTGCAGCTATGTAAATGATTATGCAGGAAAAGCTAGACAATTAAATATCTTTTCTATAATAAAACAAAGAACTGTGGATGCTGGAAATCTGAATCAAAACCAGAAATTGCTGGAGAAACTCAATAAGGTCTGGCACATCTGCGGGGAGAAAGCAGAGCTTACATTCTGATGTCACCTTTTCTGAAGGTTCTGGAAAAGAGTCACTGGACTCACTAAGATAGAAACTAAAAAGTAGGAGCAGAAGTATGATGTGTTTCTTATTCAGTCGTGGGATGTGGTTAATGTTGGTTGGCTGTCCCTACTTAACCCCTTGATTAGGTGGTGGTTGTAGAGATTGTAACGAGGTCAGCCAGCTGGACCACATAGAATATGAGTTCCCTGATTGGGGCTGTGAATCTGGTCCAATCAGGGAACCCTGGCTGACTGATATAAACAGGAGTGTCAGAGGTTCTGTTCGCTCTGAGGTCTGGCTCTGGGGGAGCTAGAGCAGTATCAAGGACTCTCTGCATGTAAATAAAGGGTGATTGGTGATGGGATACCGGCTCTGTAGAGTTATTTCAGTGGTGAACTACCTTCTCGAACTGCTGCAGTCCACATGCAGTAGTTTGACCCACAATGCTCTTTAGGGAGAGAATTCAGGGCTATTCGGCCCCTTGAGGCTGCACTGCCATTCATTATGATCATAGCTGATCATCCAAATCAATACCTCCCCACATATCCCTTGATCCCTTTAGCCACAAGAGCTATATCTCCCTCCTATCTACAGAATATTTTGGCCTCAACCACTTTCTGTAGTGAAATCCACCAGCTCACCACCCTCTGGGTGAAGACATTTCTCCTTATCTCACCCCAAATGGTTTATCCCATATCCTTCAACTATGATCCCTGGTTCTGGACTCTCTGTCATTGGGAATATTCACCTTGTATCTAACCTGTCTAGTGCTGTTAGAATTTTATAGGTTTCTATGAGATCCTCCCTCATTCTTCTAACCTCCAGTGAATACAATCCCAGCTGACTCAATCTCACCTCATTCGTCAGTCTTGCCATTCCAGGAATCAATTTGGTGAACCTTCACCGCGCTCCCTGTATAGCAAGAACATCCTTCCTCAGATAAGAAGGTCAAAACTGCACACAACATTCCAGGTGTGGCCTCACCAATGCCCTTGTACAATTATAGCAAGACATCCTTGTTCCTGTACTTGAAACTTCTCGCATAGAAGGCCATTATACAGTTTACCTTCTTTACTGCCTGCTGTACCTGCACAATTACTTTCAGTGACTTGTGCACAAGGACACCGAGGTCTTGTGGAACATCTCTGCTGTCAATTTACAGCCATTCAAATCACAATCTGCCTTCTTATTTGTTATCGGAGCGATAACTTCACATTTATCCATATTATACTGTATCTGCCATGCATTTGCCCACACACTCAGCCTGTCCAAACTGCACTGCAACATTTTGGCATCCTCTAACATCTTGGCATTCTCCTCATAGCGGACCCTTTGTGTCGTCTGCAAATCTTTATTTCCTGTCTGCTAACCAGTTTTCTATCCATCCGAATACACTGCCCCCAATTCCCATGGGCTTTAATTCTACCCACCTCATGCTCTACCCCAATCCCACATGGCATCCTACTACCTGGCACCCTTCTCTCTTTCTGCTTGACACCCTATTCACCTCTGCCCCTACTATCTCAACATGCTAGCCTCACACTTATTGTACGAACCATTTTACAGCAACTCTCAAGGTTGCTGTCCGTGGTGCTGGACCTTTCAACTTCCGAACAGGGCGACTGATGGCTATGATAAAGGAGACATGGTTCACCTTTCTCTGACTGTGCTATGAGGGCCCTGTCAGAATAGAAGTATATTTCCAACTTTCTGAAGGAGCACTCATCAGAATCTCCTGTCAGAAGTACAGACCTGTTTTGTCACATAGAACAAAATATGTGGCAATCTGTATGTGATTGCTACTCCTCTGAAAATCCTGCCAACTTTTCCTGATTGCTATTTTTACTGCACAGGGTTTGCTCGAAACCATAAGACATAGAATTTACCACACGGAAGCAAGCCCTGAGTGGTCAATGCCTATTTCATCCAATACTGTCAGCACATGCTCAATACCATCCAATGGGCACCGAAATCTTGAGCCCTGTTGCAAACTATTTTTTTTATATAGAAGGCCACATTTCCTAGAAAGTGATAACAAGGTGTAGAGCTGGATGAACACAGTAGGCCAAGCAGCATCAGAGGAGCAGGAAAGCTGATGTTTCGGGTCTGGACCCTCCTTCAGAAATGCTCCTCTGATGCTGCATGGGCTGCTGTGTTCATCCAGCTCTACACCTTGTTATCTCAGATTCTCCAGCATCTGCAGTTCCTACTATCCTAGAAAGTGATTCATTGTTTTGGAAAGTGAAGGGCTGATCCCTCCTTTGCACAGAAACAGCAAATGGAGGTTAGAATACTGTTAGGTAGCTGTATCTCCTGGCCACAAACCCGCTAAGTCTTCATCCAAACACAAAGTTAGCTGAGAGCCTGTAGCTTTATTTTCACCATACTCTGAGAGAGTAACTTGGAAAGCACCTGTAAACCAAATCAGACTCCTGCCCTTATAAATGGCTCAGAAATCTCAATGCTGGAGATCTGGATTTGGGCTAAATTTAGGCCAGTGCTAAATGGACTGACCAACGGACAGTTCTCAAAGTTACAACAGTTTAACTGCTCATGAATGGAACATGAGGCATCCAAGAAGGCATTAGATTACTATTTGGATAGAAATGGTGAGCAGGGATGTGGGGAAAAGGCAGGAGATTGGCCTTAGCTAATAGAACAAGTGTAGGCAGGATGGGCTGAATAACCTCCTACAGTATCATAACAATTGTGTGATTCTGTAATAAAACTGACTGTGAGTCCACAGATTGACAGCTTTCTGTTCCAAACATACCATTATGGGCTACAGAAGAAAAGGAACATAATAAGACTAGTTTATTAAATGGCAAGATTAGGTGAGTAGTCCTAAGTTAATATCCACTTCACAGACTCCAACCAATAATTCTTTACCTCCTGTTGTTGTGGTTACAAGAAATGTGGAGGAAACAGGACCAGATCTCAGCCCAGAGATGGCTCACAATCTTTCCCTAGGAAGGCAGAATTCTATATCCTACCCCAGACTAATAAGATTAATGGTGTTTCCAACTTCGCTGACCAGCAAGGAACAAATAATTCAGTTTTGCCTGCTGTTGTTTCCATTGGAAACAAAGAACAAGCAAGTGTCAAAACGGTCATTAAAAAGAGTTCAAATATTTGCAATGATAAAATGATTGATTCTATTGTTGGGGGTGTGGCGATTTTTGTCTTACAGGAATGATCTTTCCTCAATAAAGAGGGGACAGAAGTTTATAACGACTTGGCCAGGAATGGAGAATTTCAGCTATGAGATTGGATTGAATCGACATGATTATTCCTTTGGAAATGCAGGAGGCTGAGGATACTCCATAAAATTAGGAGGGACCTAGAAGAAGTGATAGGTACAGCCTGTTTCCTCACTAGAATTGTCAATTAACAGGGGGAAAGAGATTTAAAATATTGGCAGAACAAGTGGAGGGGATTCAGGGACACACTTTTTCAACCCAGAGTGTGCTGGGAATGTGGAGCTCAGTGTTGAAAATTACACCCTCACGTCTTCAAAAAAGTACTTAAGAGATGCACTTGAAGTGCCCTAATCTATAGCGTGAGGGAACAAGGGCCCAAAGTGGGATTGAGATGGATCATTCTTTATCAGGGAGCATAGACATAATGAAGAGAATCCTTTGCATTTCATTAATTTTCTAAGTTTCAATTGAGAATAATTCAAACACTCACCTTCACCACAGTATCCTTGAATTGTAATCTGCAAATCAAAACAAATATTAACATTTTGAATAAAAAATACCACAACCTTTCTTCAGGGATTTCTCCCACACTATGAGTGCCATATGATTGGCTGCAGGAAGCAAAGAGCAAAACGATTTTAAATTCAGGGATCAAAACCATACACAGTATTCCAGATATAGCCTCACCAACACCCCGTATGGTTTCAACAAGATCTTCCTAATTTTAAACTCCAACCCTGTAGCAACAAAGGCCAAAATTTCATTTATCTTCTTAATTACTTGCTGCAACAGTTTTTAAACTTAAATTTTTATGTCTTTTAAATCTTAACAATCTTTAAATGCAGCAAATGTTATCATGTAGTTTTATAATGCTGTTGGGTGAATGGCCAAATATTGGGAATCAGGTCGCAGGGACTCCTTGCTTTTTCACAGAATCATACAGTACAGAAATGGCCACTTAGTCTATTGAGTCCGTACTGTCCAAAATAAGCTACTACCTATGCTAGCCCCACTTGCCCGCACTAGGCCCTAGCTTGAAAGTTATGACACTTTGAGAGCTCATTGATGTCTTTTTTAAAGTTCATGAGGTTTCCCGTCTCAATTAGAGCCCCACCCAGGCAGTGCATTCCAGACCCCCACCAACCTTTGGGTGTAACGGTGTTTCCCCAAGTTCCACCTTAAACCTTCTGTATTTTACTTTGCAATGATGCCCCCTTGTTATTGACACTTTGAGTAAGGGGCACAGCTGCTCGCTATTCATCCTGTCCTTGCCCCTCATCATCTCATACACCTCTATCAGGTCCATCCTAACCTTCTCTGCTTCAAAGAAAAAGACCTGAGCTTATCCAGCCTCTCTTTGTCACTGAAAATGCTCCATCCTAGGCAACATCCTGGTGAATAGCCCAGTGAACAACCTTTACTGAAGATTGGGTCTCTAACCTCAGACACATGGGTCTCACTTATATTTGACAGTCAGCACTTGTACCAATGCCACTCTTTCCAATGTTGCACTGAAAGCACCAATTTACTCAACATGAGACTTGCCTGATGGATTTTACCTGAACAGGAGAGATCCCTGGGGATGGTTTACTTGTGTGGTTAGAGGGATTTTAAACTAATAATTTAAATCAATTTGAATTATCTGGGAGGAGATGGGGAAAGAGCAGAGATAGGCAAGATAGCTAGTGAAGGATAGGGAAGGAAAATCTTCAGTGGCCATATAGAGTCATAGAGTTGTACAGCACAGAAACAAACCCTTTGGTTCAACTCGTCCGACCAGATATCCTAAATTAACCTAGCCCCATTTCTCAGCATTTGGCCCATAACCCCATAAACCCTTCCTACTCATATACTCGTCCAGATGCCGTTTAAATGATCTAATTGTACCAGTCTCCACCACTATCCCGGCAGCTCATTCCATACACGCACAGCCCTCTGTGTGAAAAAGTTGCCCCTTAGGTCCATTTTAAGTCTCGCCCCTCTCACCTTAAACCTCTGCTCCTCTAGTTTTGGAGTCTCCTACACTGGGGAAAAAAAACCTTGGCTATTCACCCTGTCCATGCCACGCATGATTTTATAAAACCCTATAAAGTCACCATTCAGCCTTCAACGCTCTGGGGCAAATAGCCTCAGCCTATCCTAAGAACATGGTAAAAACAGTAGGACTGATTAAATATCAATAAGGAAATTTACACCTGGAGGCAAAGATGTGGCTGAAACAGAGTTGCTACCGTGGCAATGGTGACAGAAGAGGGAACTCAGTCACCAGAAGAGAAGTTCAAAATTGATAGGGCAGAGGATGGAATGTCGGTACTTAACATGAACAAGGCACTGGAATTGGACAAGATGCAAGCAAGGATCTTGAAGGAAGTGAGAGTGGAAATTGCAGGGGCTCTGGCCCCAATCTTTCAGCCTTCCTTCAACTCAGGGAAGGTGTTAGAAAACTGGAGATTTGCAAACATTGTGACCTTGTTCGAGAAAGGTTCTAGAGATAAGTTCATCAATGACAGAACAGTCAGTTTAACTTCAGTGGTGGGGAAATTTCTGGAGACAATTATTGAGGTAAGCATTAATATCACATGAAAAAAGGTGGGTGGATTAAGAAGAGTCAACATGCATTTATAAAAGGGATCAAAGTATAAAAGTAGTTTAACTACTTCGTTGGCTTTTTTGACGAGAAAGGCTCATTGAGGGTAATGTATTGATGTGATGTATTTGGACTTTCAGAAAGCAGCAGATCTGATTGAGGTTTAAACCATGCTAAAAGGGTTTGACAAAATAGACATAGAAAAGGAGTTTCCTCATTTGGGCAATCTAGAATGAGAGGTTGTATTTTGAGGATAAGGATAACAGATTTAAAACAATGATGAGGAGACATTACTTCCCTCAAAGCGTCAGGAATCTGCAACAAAAACAGAAGTTGTTGCAAAAGCTCAGAACTGAGGAAGGGTCGCCGGACCCGAAACGTTAACTCTGATATTTTCTTCACTGATGCTGCCAGATCTGCTGAGCTTTTCCAGCAACTTCTGTTTTTGTTCCTGATTTACAGCATCCGTAGTTCTTTTCACTTTCGTTGGGAATTTGTGGAATTCATTATGCCCAGAGTGTAGTGGATGCTGGAACAGTGAGTAAATTTAAGGGGGCTATAAATAGATTTTAAATTAGTACTGGGTTAAAAAGTTATCGAAAGCAGGCAAGAAAGTGGAGTTGAGACCGAGATGAGATGAACCAAAATCGTATCAAATGGTGGAACTAATTCTTATGTTTTTATGTATTTGGCACAGTGTCACACAATAGACTTGTGAAGAAAATTATAGATCATGGAACAAAAGGGTCAATATTAACATAGCTATAAAATTGGCTAAATGATATGAAACAGAGAGTAATGGTTAATGAATATTATTTGGGCTGGGATATGGCTTAGTTCCCCATGAGTCAGTATTGGGAGCATTGCTATTGCTGATTTACATTAACGATCTGGGTCTTGGTAAGCAGGGACAATCTCAAATTTTGTAGATGACATAAAACCTGGAAGAATTGCAAAGGAATTTTGAGGAGACGGTGTAAAAATCCAGAAGGAGATTGATATGTTGGCGGAGTGGGCAGATAAGTAGCATATGAAATACAAAGCAGAGAAGTGTGAGATGGTGCATTTTGGTAAGATGAACATTAAAAATACAATCGATAAAAGGGACACTTTTCTAAGAGAGCAGAGGGACCTGAGTGTATACGTGCACAGATCATTGAAAGTGGCAGGACAGGTAGAAAGAGTCGTAGGTAAAGGAAACGGTAACTTTTGCCTTATTAATAGGGGCATGAAGTACATGAACAAGGATGTAATGCTGACCTTGTATCAGACTTGTTAGACCTCCACTGGAGAATTGTTCTGGGGGCCACATTACAGGGAAGATGTGAATGTATTATAGAAAGTGCAGAAGCAGTTTACAAGAATGGTTCCAGGAATGAGGAACTTCAGCTGTGAGGATAGATTGAAGAAGCTGGGGCTGTTCTTCTTGGAGACAAGATGCCAGGAGGTGAAGTGATACAGGATTTCAAAATCATGAGCAGGCTGGATAGAGTAGACAAGGAGAAATTGTTCCTGCGTGTAAAAGAAACAAGAACAAGAGGGCTAAAATCGTATCAGAGATAAAAGGTACTGCAGATGCTGGAGAATCCGAGATAACAAGCATGGGGCTGGATGAACACAGCAGGTCAAGCAGCATCACAGGAGCAGGAAAACTTGACGTTTCGGGCCTAAACCCTTCATCAGAAATGGGGGAGGGGAAGAGGGTTCTGAAATAAATAGGGAGAGAGGGGGAGGCGGATAGAGGATGGATAGAGGAGAGGATAGGTGGAGAGGAGGCAGACAGGTCGAAGAAGAGGGGATGGAGCCAGTAAAGGTGAGTGTAGGTAGGGGGGTAGGGAGGAGATAGGTCAGTCCAGGGAGGACGACAGGTCAAGGGGGCGGGATGATGTTAGTAGATAGGAGATGGGGGTGTGGCTTGAGGTGAGAGGGAAAACAGGTTAGGGAGGTGGAGATGAGCTGGGCTGGTTTTGGGATGCGGTTGGGGGAGGGGAGATTTTGAAGCTTGTGAAATCCACATTGATGCCATTGGGCTGCAGGGTTCCCAGGCTGAATATGATTTGCTGTTCCTGCAGCCTTCGGGTGGCATCACTGTGGCATTGCAGGAGGCCAAGGATGGACATGTCATCTGAGGAATGGGAGGGGGAGTTGAAATGGTTCGCGACTGGGAGGTGCAGTTGTTTGTTGCGAACTGAGCGCAGGTGTTCTGCAAAGCGGTCCCCAAGCCTCTGCTTGGTTTCCCCGATGTAGAGGAAGCCACAACGGGTACAGCGGATGCAGTCTACCACATTGGCAGATGTGCAGGTGAACATCTGCCTGATGTGGAAAGTCTTCTTGGGGCCTGGGATTGGGGTGAGGGAGGAGGTGTGGGGGCAGGTGTAGCACTTCCTGCGGTTACAAGGAAAAGTGCCGGGTGTGGTGGGGAGTGTGGAGCGGACAAGGGAGTCACGGAGGGAGTGGTCCCTCCGGAGGGCAGATAAGGGTGGGGAGGGAAAAATGTCTTTGGTGGTGGGGTCTGACTGCAGATGGCGGAAGTGTCGGAGGATGATGTGTTGGATGGATTTAAAGTGAATTGCAAAAGAAGCAAGGGTAAAGTGGGAAAAAACATTTTTACACAGCAAGTAGTTAGAAGATGGAATACACAGCCTGGAAAAAAGTTTTGACTGAGGCATTCAGGAAGGTATTGGATTATTACTTGAATAGAAATGGTGTGCGAGGGTATGAGGAAAAGGCACTAGATTGGCATTGGGTGATGAAGCTCGTTAGAAGAGCCAATGCAGGCACATTGGGCCAAATGGGCTCCTTCTGTGCTGTCACAATTCCATGACTCCGTGGAGGAGGTGTTGAGGCCTGGGACAAATCCGCCATTATCCCATTGGATGCAGGGCAGGTCTGAGGAGGCAAATGACCCACTTCTGCTCATATTTTTTCTATTCTTAAGTTCAAGGTGGGTTTGAGTGTACAGCCTTCTACCTCAGAACAATGTCATTATGAACTGAATCAAGTTAAAAGGCTCCTTTTATCTTGCGATGCTGTGAAAATTGTACAAACTCTCCACCATTCACAAAATATGGATGTCATTGGCTGGGCCAGCATTTATTGTCCATCCCTAACTGCCCTTGAGAAATTGGTGGTCAGCAAACCTCTCAAATTTCACCCTATAGTTTGCTTGGCCATTTCAGAAAGTCGTTAAGAGTCAATTATGTTGTTGAGGGTCTGGAATCACATATTAAGGCAAATCGCAGAAGAAATCCCAAAATTCCTCCCTGACTCTGGTGAGCCAGATGGATTTTTATGTCAATCCAATAGCTTCAGGGTCTTGATGGTAGCCCTTTATTCCAGATTTAGTTAATTCACTAAATTTAAATTCCCCAGCTATCTTTTTTTTCCTTTATTCATTAATGGGACGAGGGCATCTCTAGCTAGGCAGCATTTATTGCCCATCCCTAGTTGCCCAGAGGGCAGTTCAGAGTCAACCACATTGCTGTGGGTCTGGAGTCACATGTAGGCCAGACCATATAAAGATGGCAGTTTCCTTCCCTAAAGGAGATTAGTGAACCAGATGAGTTTTTCTGACAATCAACAATGGTTTCATGGTCATCGTTGGATTCTTAATATATTATATTAAGATATAATTAAGGCATTTCATTGAATTCAAATTCCACCATCTGCTGTGCCAGGATTTGAATCTGGGTCCTCAGAATGTCAGGAACGAAAACAATGTTGCTGGAAAATCTCAGCACGTCTGGCAGCATCTGTGAAGGAAAAAACAGGGTTAACATTTTGGGTCTGGTGACCCTTCCTCAGAATGTCATCTGGGTCTCTGGATTAATAGTCCATCGATAATACCACTAGGTCATGGCCTCCCCAGGTCATTTGTCCGGATCACTGGACTCCAGTAACATTCCCTCTCTGTTACTCAACTTAGAAGTACCCATAGGTATGTAAGTTATCAGCCAAGAGACTCTGTTGTGATAATGCACTCACCTATGGATACAGTCATGGTGACTGATGCAACATTACAAATAGAAGGTAACGTAAATAGAATATTTGAGAGGACACAAGTATGAAGACTAGGAATTTTAAAATGTGGGAGAACTTTCATCCTCTAAAGCACCAAGATTGATGAAACACATTAACAAATTGAGCATGGAATCTTACTGTTACATCCCTGACCCAAATACTGAGTTGCGAAGTTATTAAGGGGAAGGACTTTTAAGAGTGAGGAGGTGGGTTTGGTAAGAGGAGTGGGTCTGGAATGGGGAAAGTTATGAGACGATTTAATTGTTGTGTGATAGCGTTTAAAACCTAGTGTTTGCACAGCTACAGATGCCAGGCCTCAGAGTGGTGGGCGTGTGGAATGCACTGCCGGCAGTGGCAGTGGAGTCAGATACTTTAGACACTTTTAAGCGACTCTTGGATAGGCACATGGAGGATAGTAAAATGTAGGGTATGCAGGGTAGATTGATCTTAGTAGGATAATAGGTTGGCACAACATCGTGGGCCGAAGGGCCTGTACTGTGCTGTACTGTTCTATCTTCTATGTTCTCAAGACTGAGTCATTTAAGCCATGAACACGGCTTGATAAAAGGATTTAAAGCCATTTCACGGTTGTTCACTCAGTCAGAGCTCAATGGCAGCCATTGCTGCTATAAATTTCAACTCTTGACCCCACGTGATGTTATAATGCCCACATTGGAATGCCCTGCCCTAAACCCCTAAAGACTGCAACGGTTCAAGAAGGCAGCTCACTACCACCTTCTCCGGGACAAATAGGGATGGACAACAAATGCTGGTCCAGCCAGAGATACCCATGTCCCATGAATAAATAAAAGAACTAAGAATTATTAAGTGAAGAAATTTGTTATATAGCATTGTCACTGAGGACATTTCTTCAGTTGACTGACATAGATGATGTATTCATCAGAAGGCAGTGCTACAGTAACTATTAACATCACAAAAGCATTTCACAGAGCTGCAATCTACAGTAGACAGCAGTGGACGTGACAGGAGATAACCAGAAACTTGCTGTAAAGACTAATTCTGAGCAGACCTTCAAAGTTGGGAGAGAAGCCGTGTGGCAGAACAGATTGGGAAGAAATTCCAAGGAACATCAAGTAATAGGATTGAGATAACTGTTGGCTTTCAGACAGTCAGAGTCAAAGAGCAGGTTGATGAGCAGGGCTGCAGGAGGTTGCAGAGATCATTTGGGCTGGGCAATTGAGGGACTTGGATGAAGATTTTGAAGCTGGCGTCAATGGATTGATGGTACCTAACTTGGAAAGGAATGCACACCTTGAAATTTAATAAGGACACAATGAAGATAAAGATATGATCTATCAAAAGTAATTACCTGGTAGTGCAGATTACTAAAAGGAGACAAGAAGTTGAAACTTGATTATCGAGACCATTTATGGCATCCCAGCCTTGAGGAATAGCAGAAGAATTTTGATTTCTCTTCTCCTTTTAGCAATGTTTAACTAATGGAAGTGTGGATAAGAAATTCTCTTTAATGTGAATGGTGGAGCCTGGGTAAGAGGAGAGGCAGGGAATTGATCTTCATTGTGCAAAAGATTGAGGTTCAAGGACGCACCGAGGTGAATGCTGTTAGTTCAACTCAAGAGAATAATAATGAAGGGAGAAGAAGAATAAAATGAGGAGTTATGGTAGCAGCTAAACAGAACATTCAATGGAGGAAGGCTTTCCTCATCACGACCTGACGCTCAGATAGCTCAGCGATGGTCGCGGAGTTGAACGAGTGGATGAAGAGTTAGGTTTGTGTGTTAATTTCATGCAAGTGGAAGTTGACCTCTAGTCTGAGGGATGTCATAGGGAAGCAACATGCAAGCAAGGAAAAGGCGTTTGGATATTTCGCAGTTGAAAGTTATTTACCAAAAAAACCTGGAGATAATCAGTTGTGAAAGAGAAAATGAATTATTTCTTTACCCTTGTTGACTGAAGATTTCTCTCCATTTGCCCAGGTCACTGATCTTGTTGGTAATTGCATCTAAATTGTGCTCACTGAAGTGATGGTTCTGATCACCCAGTTCCTCATCCATCTGCAAATTGGACACACTGCTTTAAGTAAGAGAGATCCACACTTCTGCAGCTCCCAGGACCTGTCCTGATGTCAGTCAGGCTGACTGTTTGTTTAACACAGTGCCACAATCATTGATCTGGTTGAACTGCAAACCTTAGACTGACATCGAGCTAGCCCTTGGATCCCAGTCACACTATCGTATTATCCTAAATAATTCACAACATGTCAGAACACTGCTTCTCTTCCCTGCCATCACTAAATGAACAGTCAAGAGAAAGCCAGAGATTTTTCATTCACAAACATGCATCTGATCTCATCTAGATTAATAATTCACTGTGTTTAAGCAACGAGTCCTGTGAAAGAACGTTACAGTTACATGTTCATTGTGTTTCCATAATAAAACATCTGATTAAAGAGCTTTTGGAAAGTTCTGCAATGTAAGTCACTGCTATTAGGAAGGGGAGGAAGAGACAGCATTGATGTTGGAGGCAGAAATGGAAGTGAAACAAACAGAAAATTGTTGGTAAAAAGCAATTACCCTGGCCTCATCCCATGATCAACCCTCCCTCTCATCCCTGCTTCCTTTACCTGACACAATCTGACACAACCTGCCCTTCTTCTCTCCCACCTATCCACTCCTCCCACCTCACTGACCAATCCCCACCACTCCCTACCTGCACTCACCTATCACCAACCCATTTACTTACCCAGCCCCACTCTTCCTCTCTATTTATTTCTGAGCTCCCAACCCCCTCCCCATTTCTGAAGAAGGGTCCTGACCCAAAACGTCAACTTTCCTGTTCCTCTGATGCTGCCTGATCTTCCGTGTTCCTCTAGCTCCACACTGTGTTATCTCTGACTCCAGCATCTGCAGTTCTTGCTATCTCAAGGCAAATATTTTGCTGGTTTATTAAGACTGCTGGTGATAAGGTGCCAGTTAAAACAAAGTTTGCTGCTAAATACTAAATAAAAACAAAAATAACTGCGGATGCTGTAAATCAGAAACAAAAACAGAAATTCCTGGAAAATCTCAGCAGTTCTGGCAGCATCTGTGGAGACAAATCAAAGTTAATGTTTCGGGTCGAGTGACCCCTACCTCAGAACAGACCCTTGCTATGAGGAAGGGTCACTTGACCTGAAACATTAACTCTGATTTCTCTCCACAGTTGCTGCCAGACCTACTGAGCTTTTCCAACAATTTCTGTTTTTGTTTCAAAGTTTGCTGTATTGGTCTGGGGAAAAGAATAACTAAAGCAGATTTTTTTCTCTGAAGCATAATTGAAAGTGCATTTATTTAAATAATGTTCACCAGTTTGCGAGATGCCGAGGGCACTGAGCTGATACGTTGATGATAACACAAAACATAGCGAGGACAGAGGGGACCTCTCCCTTGCTCACAACTTTGTTTTATTGGCTGAGCACCTGATGAAAAAATGGAGCAAAATTTTATTTGCAAAGCTTACCTATCTCATATTGATACATCACCCCATATTCCCCAGCTACTAACATTGATTGTTTTAGTTTTGTAAAATCATAAACCAATTCCCATATTTTTTCAAAGTCTATGGTGAGATAAATAAAGTTTAGAGGTTGAGTTAATCTGTATCGTTCTCATGCAGCTCAATGACCTAAGACCATGTTCTTTGAAGTTTCCTGAATGAGAGCATTTAGACAATAAGGATACATTATATGAAGTGGGTAATTAGCTGGCATTATCAAGATCCATTGCCTGAAAGGGTGGTGGAAGTAGATTTAACAGTAACGTTATAATTTCATATAACTTCTTAGTGGTACAAAATCTAACCATTGCTAAAAAGAGTCACAAAGTGGTCAGTTTCAATCGAGTTTCATGGAAGGTTTCTTTCCGTGAGGTATTGTGAAATTTCTTGCTGCATTGTCCCAAACTTGCCTCATTAACTACCAACCAGCCCTTATTGTGCCCTTTTTGTATGACACCAACCCGATTCTGCCGCATGCCAAAGCCAGAACTCACCGTTCACATGGTATCTTGGAATAGACTGGCATCTTTGGCATTAGTGCTATCTTTTCACCCCAGCCTAGCTTTACCATTGTAGAGTTGGCCTTTACCATTAATGTGATGGCCAAACACACACTGCTCCTGGCACACAGTTAGTACGGCAGACACTACCCAACACATTAACCTCCACTTTCTTGGTCCTGTTGCTATCTAACCACCAGGACACACAGCTTGCCTGTCCTTAGTCACATCCCAAACTACTACACTCTCTAAGTCACTGTTATTCACTCATTAATGCCCACTGCAGATCAGCAATTTATCATTGTAGGGTCTGTCATTGACAGGCAAGCATTCAAACAATTCCAAAGGTGAACTTTGATTGACAGTCATCAAAAGTGAACAGAAACTTAATTTTTAATTCACTCACAGATGTGGATGTCACTGGCCAGGCCAACACTTATTATCCATCCCTTCCAAGGGTAGGGGAGTCTAAAACTAGAGGGCATAGGTTTAAGGTAAGAAGGCAAAGATTTAAAAGGGACTGAAGGGACTTTTCATGCAAAGGGTGGTGCATGTACAGAATAAGCTGCCAGAGGAGGCTGGTACAATTACAACATTTAAAAGGCAATTGGATGGGTACGTTAATAGGAAGGGTTTATCGGGATATGGGCCTGATGCTGGCAAATGGGTCTAGGTTAATGTAAAATATCTGGTCAGCATGGACAAGTTGGACTGAAGGGTGTGTTTCTGTACTGTACATCTCTATGTCTGTAAGTGCAAGCTACATTACTGTGTGCCTGGAGTCACATACAGGCCAGACCAGGTAGGGATGGCAGTTTCCTTCCCCAGCGAACATCAGTCAACCAGATGGGTTTTTCCCAACAAGCAACAATGTCTTCATGGTCATCATTAGACTCCTAATTTTTATTTGATTCAAATTCAACCATCTGCTGTGGCAGGATTCGAACCCCAGTCCCAGAACATTACCAGGTTTCTGGATCAATAGTTGAGTGATAACACCAATAGGCCATCAACTCCCATAGCTGAACCTATTTTCTTCCCATTTCAAACGTGGAAGTTATTATTACATACAGTAGCCTCTGACATTACGCTAATTGTGCGGGGGGTAGAGACAATTGGCTCTGTGCCCCACAGCACCATCAGAAGTCGTGTAAGCCTTGCTTTAGTTGTGGTCAGTATCAACCTATTTTACAGGCAGAGCTGCTATTGTGGACAATCCCTGTGACCAGCATTTGAACCTCAAACACTATCACACTGGATGAATATCACATGCTCGATAATGTAATTGCAAATGAGCAGTGGCCTGCAAGTGCTGGATGCTTTTGCCCCCTCAATATCCTCCCTGTCAATGTAGATCCTGCACTTTTGCCCATCGAGCTGACACTGCCTCTGCCTGCCCTGGGCATTTACAAGTAACAGGTCACTTCTAGCAAATGGCTGGCAGGGAATACAACACGTAGAGGACACCCTCATGACCTGGACCAGCCTGGCAAGTACACCCCTCACCAACACCTACCCACACTCCCACTTCTCTGACCAACTCTCCCCTTGCTCTATCTAGCAGCCCATTTCCACTAATCCCCCCCTCCCGCCATTTGAAATGTCCACCAGAGACAGCTCTGCTTCCAACTGTCCCCTTTGCCCACTGACCTCTGACATTCCGATTGAATGATGCCCACCCATATCCCTTGGCAGAAGACTAACCCCTGCATACTTTCAGACGTGGCCATTTGGTTGAATAATGTGCTTATTGTGCTGGCAGCTGGCACATGCTGTAGATGTGAGATTGATGTCCAACTGTGCCCAACATCCCGGACTGATTGTTACTGACAACCAGCCTGGCTCTGCATCTGCACCAAGCAGCAAGTGAACACAATGGTACTGTGAATGTTTAGGCTCTGCCTGAACTGCCAATATGTTTAGAGACAAGTCATGGCAAGGCAAGGCAAAGAAAGGCAGTGAGCATCCATGTAGGTGTGAGCTGTGTCCATTTCTGGTCTACAACAACAACAAAAACAGAAGTTGCTGGAAAAGCTCAGCATGTCTGACAGCATCTGTGAAGAGAAATCAGAGGTAACGTTTCGCATCCAGTGACCCTTCCATCTGCAGTTCTTTCGGGTTTTATTCTGGTCTCCCTGCTATAGGAAAGATGTTGTGAAACTTGAAAGGGTTCAAAAAAGATTGACAAGGATGTTGCCAGGATTGGAGGGCTCGAGCTAAAGGGAGAGGCTAAATAGGCTGGGGCTATTTTCCCTGGAGCGTTGGAGGCTGAGGGGTGACCTTTTAGAGGTTTATAAAATCATGAGGGGCATGGGATAGGGTAAATAACGAAGGTCTTTTCCCCAGCATAGGGGAATTCAAAACTAGAGGTTTAAGATGAGAAGGGAAAGATATAAAAGGAACCTGAGACACAACTTTTTCTCACAGAGGGTGGTGTGTGTATGGAATGAAGTACCAACGGAAGTGGTAGAGGCTGGTACGATTATAACATTTAAAAGGCGTCTGGATGGGTACATGAATAGTAAGGCTTTAGAGGATATGTGCCAAATGCTGGCAAATGGGATTAATTGAGGATATCAGGTTGGCATGGACGAGTTGGACTGAAGGGTCTTATTCCATGCTGTACATCTCTATGACTCTATGTGAGTGAGCACTAGGACAGCAAGCCCTGAGATGCAGCCTGGTCCAGCCCGTGTGCAAAGTGTCCTTGCTGCAGCTTTACAATGATAGTTGCCAGTGTTTCTCAATGTGCAGCTTTTAAAAGGCTGGATGTGGTGCAAGTGGATTGGAGAAATGCCATGGGGGTCTTGAGGGACTGGCAGTTTTCACATGCCAATGCCCACGGGTAGCAAGGTGGTGGGATGAATGCAGCAGGGACCCTGGAGATTGTCCTGAGACGTTGTCGTTTGGTATCCAAGTGGAAACCTGGACTCACCAGGTACCCAATCTGACCTCCAGGTCTGGATTTGTTGACATCTAGTTTCCTCAGAGTGGGTGGTGTGATAGGGAGTTGCATATGAATGAGGTGAGATTTGTGCTTAATGAGGCTGCTAACAGGCAATAATCCCCATGGAAAAGGCACCTTACTGCTCCCCAGCAACTATCTTGTCTGGAAACCCAGATTTCTTCTTGAAAATGCAACATGTTCTCCCGATGTCAGGAAAGGCTTCACCCAGATTTCTTGGCTTGGGGCCCACATCACTCAGACACCTATAAGATTTCAGGTGAGGTCTCAGCTTTTTGTGTGGCACTCATCCAAAAGCAACCAGCGTTAGAAATGAAAAGAACAATTTATGTAACATTGGAAGCGAGTGCTAATTGGTTGGACTACGTTTGGCACGCAGATATAACCAGAACCATTAACTGTCTCGTTAAGTGATTAAGGTCAAACCACACAAAGCAGGCATGTCAACCCTGACTGATCAGAGCATTGCTATGGGGGTGAAGCAAGGATGTCTGTCCCCCTGGAGTTTCATATGTGAAAAGGTGCAATGTGTGGGCATATTCCTTTTGCCTACAAAGGACAGGGAACTGCATGTGAATAAATGTAGCTTCAAGCCTGCGCAAGTTACACTGTGAGTCTGATTGCTAAGTCGTA
The DNA here is from genome assembly GCA_024137785.1 of Ginglymostoma cirratum. Lineage (NCBI taxonomy): Eukaryota > Metazoa > Chordata > Chondrichthyes > Orectolobiformes > Ginglymostomatidae > Ginglymostoma > Ginglymostoma cirratum. The sequence continues at coordinate 42,612,010 of JAHRHZ010000017.1, read as the reverse complement.
TTCATGCCATGCAACTGCCAAGTGATGAGCATCTCCAACAACAGAGAATCTAAATATCATTCTTTGAAGTTCAAAGGCAAGACCATTGCTGAACCCCGACCCCCCACCACCACACCCCCAACCCACCCCCCACTAGCAACATCCTAGAGGTTATCATTGACCAGAAATTGAATTGGATTCGCAAAATACATTTAGATTTAGATTTTATTATCAAGTGTTCTCAACTCAAGGAGTACGGGAGTACAGTGAAAAGTGTACAAAGTCACTATTCTCTGGTGCCATCTTAGCGGACAAAAGACAGGATTAAAAATAGAAGCAGAAATAAAAAGAAACAGCGAAGAGAAAGGGAGATGTCCAGATCCATCCCCAGCGTCAGCCATGAGTCCTCACCACCAGAAAAACAAAGCCACAAAGTCCATCCCTCAGCCTCCCCTGCATCTCCGCACACGGCTGCAACGCCACTGTCTCCGCTTTCGGGTACCCAGGCCCAGCCATGGCCTGGAGCCACACCACTGCCACTGGCAATGTGTCGCCATCCTTTACTGCCATCTTGCCTCCACTGATGTCATTGCTGGCATGAATCCCCTGCCGGACCCTGAGCTGGGCTCAAACTTGATGCTGGGCCCATCGCACCGAAGCGACTGCTCCAGGAACAGCAGTGATATTTAGCAGCTTTGGGTTATTAGTCAAAGGACCACTTGGTCATGTTCCATCTTCATTCTTCTGCCCTGTTCCCAGTAGCTGCCCTGGTACAGTTTTGCCTTGTGCTATGGGCTTATTCAAGGGTTTAAACTTGTTGCTTGTGTACTCATTCTAGAATCTAATTTCTTTTTCTTCTGGGATACTAACCAGTGTCTGCCTCTCTTTTCCAATTGTCTCTGTGATGTCAGCTTTGTTATGGCGTTGTTCATGTCACCAGTTTTGCACGATTTTCATTCTGTCAGGTACACCTCCACTCTGCAATACCTCAGAAACATGCTCTGCTTCACCACCTTTCATGCGATTGGTTCTAGGTTCTCTTTTAGTCCATACCAGCTGACCAGTATATTCCGACCTTCTGTGGGTACCAGGATGTAATCCAGCTCGCGAAGAGGCTTTCCTTTAGAGGCTGCGAGTCTCCACCTTTCAGGAGCCCAAAGTTGTCCACAGGGCCAGGATATGTATTTTGGTCTCCCATTTGGTATTTGTCCCAGCTATCAAAACCAACCCATTTCTTCCACTGCTTAGACCACTGATCTATCCACTAGGTACCAGGTATTGCCCTTCCTCAGCGGGGTCTTTGTCAATGGTACGGTGTCAGCACGCAGTGTCTCCAGCTCAGCGGCTCCGCCATGTTCGCCAGCAAGTGCATGGAGCATGCTGGGAACCCTCCTTCCCCTCCACACCCCACAAACAAATACACTGACTGCAAGAGCCGGTCAGAGGTTAGGAATACTGCAATGAATAACTCACCTCCTGACTACCCAAAGCCTATCCACCATCTTCAAAGTATAAGTCTGGAGTGCTCCCCACTTGCCTCCAAAAACACACAAGAATCCATCCAGGACAAAGCAGCCCACTTGATTGGCACCATGTCTGTAAACATCTACCCCCTCTGCCACCAACACTGAGTCACTGTGGTGTGTACCATCTACAAGATGTACTGCAGAAATTCACCAAAGATTCTTAGACAGCACCTTCCAAACCACATCCACTGCCATCTCGAAGGACAAGTGCTGCAAATACGTGTAAACACCACCACCTGCGAGTTCCCCTCTAAGGCATTCATCATCCTGACTTGGAAATATACCGCCGTTCCTTCACATTCATTGGGTCAAAATCCTGGAATTCCCTCCCTAACAGCATCGTGGATCTAACTACAGCACATAGACTGCCAGCAGTTTGAGAAGGCAGCTCATCATCACCTTGGCAAGGCCAGCTATGGATGGGCAATAAATGATGGCCAGCCAATGATGCTCATGTCTCATAAGTGAATTTTAAGAAAAGATTGGATATCTCTACTCTGTAAAGAGCTAGCACAGACATGGTAGAGTGAATGGCCTCCTTCTGTACAGGATTTTTCTATGATTCTATGAAATGTCGGGTGTCTGTTTCTTCCACTATGTGGTGTGTTTGGATTATGGAGGGAGGGTAACAAAGATTTACTAGACTGGTTCCTGGTGTATGAAGCGAGACAGGATTGGTTAGGACCGTATTCGATGGAGTTTTGGAGAATGCTGGGGCAACTCATAGAAATCTATAAAATCCTAACAGGACCAAACAGGGTAAACACAGGAAGGATGTTCCCGATGACAATGATGTCCAGAACCAGGGGTCACACTTTAAGGATAGTGAGTAAGCCATTTAGAACTGAGATGAGAAGAAGTTTCTTCACCTAGAGAGTGGTGAGCCTGTGGAATTCTCTGCCACTGGCAAATGTTGAGGCCAAAATATTGAATGTTTTCAAGAAGGATTTAAATATAGTGCTTAGGGCTAAATGGATCAAATGGTATGAGGAGAAAGTGGGGACAGGGTACAGAGTGAATAATCAGCCACAATCATACTGAATGCGACTCAAAGGGCCAAATGGCCTACTCCTGGTCCTGTTTTCAATGTTTACATCCTGCTTGAGCTGACAACTGCTGCCCTACAATTTGATACCACACCACCAACCTGTGCTTATGAACTGTGCAGCGTCTCACTGAACATTGAGAAGGCTGTGACCATGTCAGCCATGCCAGTGTGTGTACTGGTACTGCCTGTTACTTTTCTCATGCGGGTGCACGACATGTTACATTGGAATGAGGGGAGACCGTCTTCATATCATATGTCCCCAATTTCCTCATCATGACCCAGAAAGATTTGCAGCTCCTGGCTTCTTGAACTCACTTCACAATACTCAAGTGTACGAGCAAGTTTCAAAAATTCTTTCATGGGTCATGTCCAACTCAGCTTGTATCTCCAAACAATTTGCAAAGTAGTCTGTTAACGTTTTCATCCCAGAGTTATTTGGGATGATTAACACAGGTTCAAAACCCATTCAAAGCGTTCATTTGGTTGTCCTTGTCTGGCCTGAAGTGTGAGAGAGAATTATCTACAAACTGTAAAACAGTGCTAGATTCCCTCATGGGTGACCCACGAATGGCAGATCATGTTTTGTGCTTCTATTTCACCTTTTACTTATTCCTATAACATTTGTGTTCAAATTATCAAACCGCTGATTACTTGAAGTGACCAGCAGGTGGCATGCTTGGCCACAGAAGATCTATAATGAAGGAAATTCTGGATTATTCTGAAGGAGACGTCAAGTGACCTGAAAAACACTTACTGTCTGGTGGTGGTGCGGTAACATTCATATCTCTGAGCCAAGTCCCACCTGCTCCAGAAGCATGCAGTAACATTTCTGAACAGATCAAATAGAAAAATATTTGTTGTTGGTGCAGTGGTAGCATCTCTGTCTCTGAGCTCAAAGATCTAGGACCCAGTCCCCATGTGCCCAGAGCTACATCTGAAAGTCTCTAAAAATATATATGTCAATATATATCAATTGGCCTGATTTGAGGATTGTGTATTAAGACTCTAATTCCAAAAGCAAAAGTGATGCAATGCTGACTCAAACTGAAAGTTCAAAACCAAAAAATCTCCATTGAATATAAGAAGAATATTATTAAGCAGGAGAGAGTTCAGAAGAGATTTACCAGGATGTTACTGGGAATGGAGGGCTTGAGTTATGAGGAGAAGCTGGATAGGCTGTTTCACTGGAGCAGAGGTGACCTTATAGAGGTTTATAAAATCATGAGGGGTATAGATAAGGTGAATGGCAAGTGTCTTTTCCCTGGGGATGGGGAAATTTCAAGACTAGGAGGAATATTTTTAAGGTGAGAGGAGAAAAATTTCAAAAAGACGCAGGGGCAATTTTTTATGCACAGATTGGTTCGTGTGTGGAATGAACATCCAGAGGAAGTGGTAAATGCAGGTGGTTACAATGTTTAAAAGACATTTGGATTAGTACATGAATAAGAAATATTTGGAGGGAAATGGGCCAAATGCAGGCAGATGGGACAAGTTGGTTTGGGATTATGGTTGGCATGGACTGGTTGGATTGAAGGGTCTGTTTCAGTGCAGTATGACTCTATGATCTATAAATAGAAATTCCTTGATTAAGTTCCAAAGTTTATATCTATAACATTCCACGATGAAGTTGCACCATCCCAATTTCTACAACCCTCTCCAACCCTAGATCCCAGATTCTATTCTCCTCCCTTCTGCATCAAGCCAAATACCCCTGAACTGGGTTGACTTGTCCCTGTTTTGAAACCGCCTCCTGAAACATGTCTCTCTTCAACCTTTGCATTTGGGCTCCTCCTTCTCCCAATTTCTACTAAGTGTATGAACTCCTCCCCATCTGTCACCTATCCTTCCCCATTACATTGTGCAATGCCTATGCTTGAGCTCTGGGGCTGTTAACTCTGTCCTCCTGCACAGCTTAATGATATGATCACTCATCTGTAACAGCTACGCTTGATCAAAGACACTGTCACCTGCCACGCCCATCCAATATTTTTAAAGATAATAAATTCAAATGTTCAAAGAACATGAAAAACACACCACTTTTCACATGACCATTATGATTTTCTCCCTGGATTAGTGACAGCAGTGAATCATAGAATCTGTATGGTGTGGAAAGAGGCCATTCAGCCCATCAAGTCTACACTGACCCTCTGAACAGCACAAACTCAGCCCCCTACCCTATCCCCATTACCTTGCATTTCCCATGGCTAATCCACCTAGCCTACACATTATTAGACACTACATGGCCGTTCACCATGGCCAATCCACCCAACCTGCACATTCTATGGACTGTGGGAGGAAACTGGAGTACCTAGAGAAAACCCACACAGACACAGGGAGAATGTGCAAACAGTCACCCAAGGCTGTGAGGCAGCAGTGCTAGCCACTGAGCCACCAACCCACTTGCCCACAGACGTTCACTGAGATTGTCTGTATTTGATCCAAGGCTGACACTATCTGCTGAAAATGTGGCTTTTACGTTCCAAAGCTTGACTATCTGTGAGTCTCACTTGTTAGCCATTCATTGTACATCCGTCATTTCCACTTGCATTGCTAGCTTTGCTTTACTAACAAAATGACTAAAGCTCTGACCCCTAACTAACAACCCATTCAACTCTTTCAGAGGACAGTGAGGAGCCAACCACTTAGTTGAGATTTTCATGTAGGCCAGACCAGTTAAAGAAGTCAGATTTCCTTCCCTGAAAAGTATGAGTGGATCAGATGGGTTTTTACAACAAAAAAAATGCATTTGCATAGCCACTGTTACTGAGTTCAAATTTCAACTGCAGATTTATCAATTGAATTCAAGCTTTGATAATCTTCATGGTAGGATGAGCAATGATTAGAAGTGTATAGTGAGCATTAGCCTCAGTCTCTAGATTACTAACCCAGTGAATATTAGCATTATTTTTCATTAATTCCTGGGTCGTGAGCATTGTCATCCACCCCAATTACTCTGGAAAAAAGTGGTATTTAATTGCCATTATTAACTGCTGCAATCATGCGCAGCATGGTCGCTCAGTGGTTGGCACTACTGCCTCACAGCACCAGGAACCTGGGTTCAATTTCACCCTTCGGTGACTGTCTGTGTGGAGTTTGCATATTCTCCCTGTGTCTGTGTGAGTTTCCTTTGGGTGCTCTGGCTTTTCTCCCACAGTCCAAAGATGTGCATGTTCGGTGAATTGGCCATGCTAAATTGTCTGTAGTGTCCAGGGATGTGCAGCCTAAGTAGGTCAACCATGGTAAATGTGAGGTTATGGGGATAGATGGGAGGCAGGGTCAGAGTGGGATGCTGGTTCGAGAGTTGGTGTGGACTCAAGGAGCCAAATGGCCCCTTTCCACACTGTCGGAGTTCGATGATGTGCTTGTGTATCCAAAATACTATTAGGAAGGAAGTTCTAGGATTTTTGGCCCAGTGAAAGGAAGGTGATACAGCTGCAAGTCAGAATGGTGTTGGACTTAGAAGGGAAACTTCCCTGTGGGGGTGTTCCCTTGATTCTGCAGCCCTTGTCTGATTGGGTGACAGCGGGTTTGGAAGGTGTTCTCGAAGTTGAGTTGCCAAGTGAGGCTAAGTATTTGTGTAAGTTCATGATCTCACATGGGAAGGGGAAGATCTGAGTGGGGGAATCACTCTGAGCCCCCTGTCAACAGCTTAGAAAGTTGGCAGCCCACTTTTATTATCAGCTGGAAACTGATTCCGAGAAATCCCTATCTGAGGAAAGAGTGCAGCATCTAGGTTATATTCAAAGGTAATGAGATATATATCTGTGCAAAGCAAGGTTAAAAATACTGCACTTATTTGAAGGAGCACTGCAGTTCTCTGTACATCCACCTGTTCTCAGTTTAGCACCTCATCAGAAGGCATCTCTGAAAATGCAGCACACCCTCATACAGATTGCACACTGAAACCTTGTACCTTAATCTCAGGTCTTCGGCCAGAACCTGAACCTTCTGATATTGGGTGGCATGGTGGTTCAGTGGTTAGCCACTGTTGCCTCACTGTGCTGGGGTCCTGGGTTCAATTCCACGCTTGGGTGACTGTGTGGAGTTTGCGCATTCTCCCTGTGTCTGCGTGGGTTTCCTCCAGATGCTCCAGTTTCCTCCCACAATCCAAAGATGTGCAGCGTAGGTGAATTGGCCATGCTAAATTGCCCATGGTGTTCAGCGATGTGTAGATTAGGGAGATGGGTCTGGGTGGGATGTTCTGAGGGTTGGTGTGGGCTTGTTGGGCTGAAGGGCCTGTTTCCACATTGTAGGAATTCTATGATATCAGACGCCAGAGTGCTGCCTCCACTAGTGGTTATGGTCATTTATTTGGTCCTTGTGTTTAATTGTTCTTGAAATGCATCATTTGCTGAAACTCTGTGTTTCAGAAGCGAACCTCAGTAAATGGCATGAGCATCCGGCCTTGTACTCCAGTGCAACACTGAAAGTGGGAGAGTGGGTGGCAATTGCTTTGTGGTCACATTGCTCTACAGAAGAAGATGCTTGCGCAATTTGTAAACGTTTTTCTGCAGTCACTTGCTGAGGAGTTGATACCATGCTGTCCATAACCCAGTGCAAGTCTGAGGGAGTACTGCACTGTCAGAGACGCTGATGAGACATTGAAGTGAGGCCCTGCCTGCTTATGAAGGAGCATGTGGGAGATCCTATAGCACTTGTTTTAACGGACAGAAAATTCCAGTCAGTGCTCCTGTGAGGATGATGACAAGGGATAGTAGGAACTGCAGATGCTGGACAACCTGAGATAACAAGGTGTGGAGCTGGATGAACACAGCAGGCCAAGCAGCATCAGAGGAGCAGGAAAGCTGA
>JAHRHZ010000017.1:42585094-42604248 GCA_024137785.1 Ginglymostoma cirratum | reverse complement strand
TCAGAGGAGCAGGAAAGCTGATGTTTCGGGCCTAGACCCTTCTTCAGCCATTTCTGAAGAAGGGTCCCCACCAGAAATGTCAGCTTTCCTGCTCCTCTGATGCTGCTTGGCCTGCTGTGTTCATCCAGCTCCACACCTTGTTATCTAGGATGGTGACAAGTATCCTCACTTACTACTGACTCATTGTCAAATCAAGGTCCCAACGATCTGCTTGTCCCTTTGAAATTTCAGCACAGGGAAAACTCTTCCAGCTTATTTAATCTACACCGGGTTTTTGCTCAACATAACCTCCTCTAACTTTACTTCTCCTCATCCTTTGACCATTCCCTTCAAAGCTTCTCTCCCTCCTTGCTCCATGTGTGTACCTGCACCTTCATAGACTCTAGTAGTTCAAGATGGCAGATTGCTGTCACCTTCTCAAGTATAGTAGGGATGGACAATAAATAATGGTCATTCACTTCCTAAGAGCAAATTTAAGGAAATCTATTTTCCACTTCGGTGTCAGTGTCCCACCAACAGGGTGTTCTATCCAATGTGGAAATGCTTATGTCATCTTCCATGATGTGGATATTGTAGTATTGAAGAATTCAACAGGCACTAATTACAACTAACTATTATGTAGAAACATTGCACCCCTTTAGGCACATAAGTGTCTGGGCTAACATTAAGCTATTGAATTGCAACAGAGAATTTTTTTTTATTCATTTGTGAGATGTGGGTGTCACTGGCTGGTCAGCATTTATTGCCCATCCCTAGTTGCTCTTGAGAAGGTAGTGGTGAGCTGCCTTCTTGAACTGCTGAAGCCCACCTGCATGCTTCATGTTTCAAGTGATCTGAGGTGAGATGAGACCTTTATACTCTCAAGCTGCATGTTACAATACGTGATAATATCATGAGCACATCACTTAAAGAAATGTGGGAACACCACCACCTACAAGTTCTCCTCCAAGCCACTCACCATCCTGATATGGAAATATATCACCATTCCCTCACTGTCGCTGGGTCAAAATTCTGCAATTCCCTCCCTAATGGCATTGTGGGCTTTCCTACAGCCCATGGACTGCAGCAGTTCAAGACGGCAGCTCACCACCTCAAAGACAACTAGGGAAAGGCAATAAATGCTGGCCCAATCAGCAATGCCCATTTCCCATGAATCAAATAAAGAAAGCTATCATGAGAAATAACACCACATCCTTAAATGCATCGATGTAATTCCTCTCAACACCAGCAACTTGCATTCATACCATCTTTAACACAGTATCACATTTCAAGGGGCTTAATAGGAGTGTTATCAAACCAAACATGACACTCAGTCACATAAAAGGAGATATTAAAACTGATGAGCAAAAGCTTGGGCTGGGAAGTAGGTTTTAAGGAGTATCAGCCACTCCTCATGGTAGTAGGTTCCATGTCCAACCAGACTATGTGTAAAGACACTACTGTTAAATTTCTCATTGAATTTCTTATTAGTGTACCTGATACGTATGACCTTAGTTTTATATTTCCCCAGAATCAGAAATAATTTCACAAGTCTAATCCTAGTAAACCCCTTCATTATTTCAATGTTGGAGCTTAAACAAGTATGAGGCAACTTGACTGAAGGATATAAGATCCTGAAGAGACTTGGCAGGAGAGATGTGGAGAGGACGTGTCATCTTTCTACATGAATTGGAACAAGGGGTCAATGTTTAATGATAAAGGGTCACCCATTTAAGACCGAAATGAGGCATAGCTTTTCTTTCAGAAGGTGATGAGTCTTTAGACCTATTTCTGAAAAGGTGGTGGAAGCAATGACTTTGAATATATTTAAGGCAGATGTTAATAGGTTCTTGGTAGCCTTAGTTACCACTAAGGATTTGAAGTTACACCAGATCAGTCATGATCTTGAAAGGCTTACTTCTGCTCATTGTTATATAGTTCTGTCTTGAAGAGATGTGGGCATTAACCTGGGTATCATGCAGCCTGTGATATTAGTCAATTTGTCCTGGATCAACAGATAACAAAGTAGATTTCCTGGTCATTCCTATTTCTTAGAGATTGATAGAGGCAGAGGCAGGTTCAAGCAAGGCATTCAAGGAAGCACTGTACAAGTGTTTGGATAGAAATAGTGTGCAGGGATATTGGGAAAAAGTGAGAGATTGGCACTAGGTGATAGAACAGTGCAGGCATGATGGGACAAATAGCCTCATTCTGCGCCATAACAATTCTGTAATTCTCTGATCCTCTGGAGAATGAACTGCTGTGCTAACCTGCATCACAATAATGATTTGAGATGTTCTGATGTGACAAGACACCATGCACATTACTTATTGTAAGTCTACATGATGGATTGGGAAAATGAATATTCCAGCACAGGTAATACTTTCAATTAGTGCACCTTAACAATTCTCAGTACATTGAGTCATAATTAAGCTACCAACATCTGGACTATGCTTGAAGTTTTAAACAAATAAAATCTTCCACAAAGGAAAGGTCTGGGATTAATTTAGTGACTGGCTACTATTGGCTTGTCGACTTGTGTAAACACAAGCTGTCTTTCTTATCTGCAAAACCCTGACACCTAGTTTTTGAAATCTGTCATTAAAGTGCAGCACCATCACGAGGAAGCTGTGACTAAATCATTCTCGCCCTCTGCAGTGCGTAACTCAAATAGTTGGGCTGAGGAAGGCAACATTTGGCTGTATAACAACTTTCAAGAGCCAGGATTTATAAATAACATGGTGACATTTTGTTCCATTCTCTCCCTCCAGCTCCCAAAGCGGCTGACTCATGCCGGGGGTATGGGTCTACGTAGGTGCTGGAGCACGTGGTTATCTCATGCAAGCGACTTTCCCCATGATAATTACAAATTTAGAAGTCCTTTCATCCATCTCGTTCATTTATGTACTGGAGAAAGTTCAGAAATGATTTTTACCAGACGTCCACAAGAACTGAGAAGTCATACTTATCTGAAAAGGTTGAACAACTTGGATTTCTCCTCTCTCTCAGCAAAAAGAGAAGATTGAGAGATGACCACTCAAGCTCCTTAAGACTATGGGAGCGTTTGTTAGGGTAGACGCAGAGAAAATGTTTATCTGTGCGGGGCACCAGGACTAGGGGCCCATAATTGTATCACGTGGTTAAAGCACGCAGACAATCCAAAGATCAAGAGGCAGATATTCTTTATTTCATTGGAATCAGGTCTTTATAATCATGAAGGGAGATTAAGATTAAATGAGGAATACAGAGTATTTAGATGGAGTTTATATCTGTCTGTATCTCCTTCGGTCCATGAAGCCACTTTCCAAAACTTAGCCTTTCCACCACAGAGCATCCGCTCGACTGTTCGAACACCCTTGCTCGGTGCCCTCCCTCAACATCACCACCTGTGGTTGGAGGCCCTGTTATGGTAAAATTGTGACTAAGACATTCCTTAATATAGAGAAAGAAATTTGGTACCACATGAAATAGTTGAGGTGAGGGATAGAAACTAATCTTTAGTGGGGAACAAGAGAAACAGATATACAGAAAGGAAAAGAAAAGAAAAGAGAGGGATTGGATGAGTAAAATGGGACGATGCTCCTGTGGAATATAAATAACAGCATGAACTTGTTGGGCAGCATGGCCTGTTTCTGTGTGGTAAATATGATTTTCTAGTCCTAGAGGTTGTAAAATTAATAGTGAGCAGGTGGACTTAATTGGGTTAGAGACAAAACTCAGATTCTCACTGTCATGATAAACCTTTTAACTTCTCTCCCCACACCAGGGAGAAGGACAACCTTCTCTTCAGCAGGTATCGAGAAGCTTATCTACAATGATTAAGATCTCATGAAAACCACAATTCATTGTAATTAACTTTGTCTTTTCAATTGAGTTACGTAGAAACATAGAAAATAGGAGCAGGAGTAGGCCATTCGGCCCTTCGTGGCTGCTCTGCCATTCAATATGATCAATTAATCCCCACAGTGTGGAAACAGGCCATTTGGCCCAACAAGTCCACACTGACTCTCCGAAGAGCGTCGTACTCAGATGTACACCTCCCCCACCCTATCCCTACAACCCTGCACCTCCCATGGCTAATCTACCCACCTACATATCACTGGACACTATGGGCAATTTACCATGCCAATCCACCTAACCGGCACATTTTTGGACTGTGGGAGGAAACCGGAACATCCAGAGGAAACACATAGACACAGGGAGAACGGGCAAGCTCTACTCAGACAGTCACCCAAGAATGGGATGGCAAGGTGTGGAGCCGGATGAACACAGCAGACCAGGCAGCATCAGAGGAGCAGGAAAGCTGACGTTTCAGGTATGAACCCTTACACCCAAGAATGGTCCTTGGTGCTTTGAGGCAGCAGTGCTAACCACTGAGGCACCATGCTGCCCCGATCATGGTTGATCATCCAGTTCAGTGCGGAAGTCACCTCTGATGAGGAAGCTGAAGGTGAGATGACCCAGGAGGACCCTCACAGACATCAAGCTGAAAGAGCAATGGCTCAATCAAACAGAACATGTGTTAATCTCAGAGCCACTTGTTTCCATGGAGACTGGGCTACTGGACATGTTCCTTTTCACTGTTCTGTTTGTTATGGACCTGGGAGGCCACCACATACTTAATTCCACATACCTCATTGACTGAGAGTTGTTTCATTTTGCATTATTGATTGCAACAAAGGCTATGTTTTTGTAATATGATAAGTTCCTGAAGCAGGAAATTCAGGTGACAAAGTGTTAATTGCACCTACCTGTAGCTGTGAACAGGAAGCATGATTCTTATCCTTGCTGTAGCAAAGAGAAAGTAGAATAGGGAACACCCATGCTACCACCTATCTGATATCGGTAGGCACATCATTCCCTCGATATTCCCATAATACCTGCAGAATGTTATGATTCATCAGTGGCCCAATGCAATGGCTGAGCAGTCACTATGCCTCCACTGCTATGGGACGCACAACTGTAAACACCTCCCTACTGTCCAACTCTTCGTAAAGAATCAAGAAAGTCACATCTCAGCTGGGCAAATACTGAGAATGCTTGAAACAAAAACAGGAATTGCTAAAGATCCTCAGCTAGTCTGGTAGCATCTGTGGAGAGAGAAACGGAATCAATGTTTCAGGTCACCCTCACCTTCGTCCATTTCATTGATAAGGATGGTGAACAGCAACCATGGTTCCCCATGGGATTCCACTGGTGCACACATAGACAAAACAACAGGCATTAGCTAGGATATTGTGATAGGAATAACACTGAGGATGTCAGTGCTCACTAATGCTGAAGTAAATCAGACAGCATGAACACATGTACAGTTAAAAGTGGAAATCAGAGAGCCACTTTCCAAGTTGCCCTGCTCCTCTAGAAGATTCAGTCTAAAGCTCAGCATTGAAACATGCATGAAATACATGTATTAAAGCAGAAAGTGCTGGTGAAGCCCAGCAGGCCTGGTAGCATCTGTGGAGAGAGAAGACAGGCATTCGACATTGTACACTTCCAGTGCAATATGACCCTTCTTGGTAACTGTTCAGATTTCCACCATTTGTAACAGTTTGCTTTAAGTGAGTGAAGTTGCTGTGCGTGCCGAGCTCATAGCCCCTAAACATGGCAGAGAAACCTCGTTCTGTATAAATATCACAAGCAGTTTCTGGGAGACTTCGATACGTGAGGAGTGCTAGTGCAAACTTAAACAAATTGTAATTACTTAAATGTAAAAATGAAGTCCTGATTAGGTGTTTTCCAGAACTTTGTGGGAAGCTGGGGAAGAGATTGCTGGGCTCCTAGCAGAGACATTTGTATCATTGGTAGCCACAGCTGAGGTGCCAGGAGACTGGAAGTTGGCTAATGTGGTGCCATTATTTTAGAAAGGCTGTAAGGAAAAGCCAGGAACTAAAGACTGATGAGCCTGATATCAGTGGTGGGTAAGCTGTTAGAGGGGATTCTCAGGGATAGGATTTACATGCATTTGGAAAGTCAAGGACTAATTAAGGATAGCCAACATAGTTTTGTGTGTGGAAAATCGTGTCTCACAAATTTGTTGAAGTTTCTTTTCGAAGAGGTGACAAAGAAGTCTGATGAATGCAGAGCAGTAGATGTTGTTTATGTGGACTTCAGCAAAGCATTTGACAAGGTTCTGTATGGTAGACCGGTTAGTAAATTAGTTCACATGGGATCCAGGATACAAAATGGCTTGAAGGTAGGAGACAGAGTGCGGTGGTGAAGGATTGCTTTTTGGACCGGAGGCCTGTGACCAGCAGTATGCGGCAAGGATCAGTGCTGGGTCCACTGCTTTTCATCATTTATATAAATTATTTGGATGTGAATATAGGAGGTATGGTTAGTATGGTTGCAGATGACACCAAAATAAGTGGTGTACTGGACAGTGAAAAACATTACCTCATAGTGCAATGGGATCTTGATCAGATGGGCCAATGGGCCAATAAGTGGCAGATAGAGTTTAATTTAGATAAATGTGAGGTGTTGCATTTTGATAAGGCAAACCAGGGCAGGACTTATACAATTAATGTAAGGCCCTAGGGAGTATTACCAAGGAAAGAGACCTAGGGGTACAGGTGCATAGTTCCTTGAAAGTGGAGTTGCAGGTAGGCAGGGTGTGAAGAAGGCATTTGACAAGCTTGCCTTCATTGGTCATAACATTGAGTATACGAGTTGGGACATTATGTTGAGGCTGTACAGGACTTTGGTGAGGCCACTTTTGGAATACTGCATACAATACTAGTCGCCTTTTAATAGGAAGAAAGGTGATAAACTTGAGAAGCTGCTGGGTCTAGAGAGTTTGAGTTATAGGTAGAGGGTGAATAATTTGGGGCCTTTTCCCCTGGAGAGTCAAGACTGAGGGGTGACTTTATAGAGGTTTATAACATCATGAAGGGCATGGATAGGGTGAAGAGTCAAGGCTTTTTACCTAGGGCAGAGGAGGCTAAAACTAGTGGGCATAGGTTTAAGGTGAGAGGGGAAAGATTTAAAAGGGACTTAAGGGTCAATATTTTCATGCAGAACGAGCTGCCAGAGGAAGTCATGGAGGCTGATACAATTACAACATTTAAAAGGCATTTGGATGGGTGTATGAGTAGGAAGGGTTGAGAGGGATATGGGCCAAATGCTGGAAAATGGGACTAAGTCAGATTGGGATGTCTGGTTGGCACAGACAAGTTGGCCCAAAGGGTCTGTTTCTATGCTGTATGACTCTATGACTATAAGTCATTATAATTCCACTCACTCATTAGACAGAGATGACAGGAGGCAGCTTAACCCAAAGGTCACCACAGCTCAGGCAAGAGAAGCAGGGACCTTTCTGATAAACTCAGCCAGTGCTGGAATTAAATCTGCACTATTAGCCTCACTCCACATTACAAACCAGCTGTCCAGTCACCTCGCCTACTCACACTACAGATAGAGGCACGCTTGAGCTAGATCTCACTGAAAGTGAGTTTCTCAATTCCCAGTTCCACATGACCTGATATCACCTGATAACACTGGTAATGAAATCTAGCTATTAGCATACAGCTATTAATCTTATAGATGATAAATTTTGGTGCATTTGAATGTAATTGAATTTTTAATGTTCTTACTAAGTCTTAATTACTTCTCACGGAGTCACTGGAGGAAATCAGTGCGTGTTTTTTGTCATGGCATAAAAGGCATCCTCAACAAAATACAAAAAAAAGGACTGCATTACATTCAGTAAAATAAATGAAACACAGTAGAAGTGAATGCTAGCGCCCCGCAGTAAATGTACATCTTTTATATGGTAAACTGAATGCAAACTGTAACGTATGCACGACAGTTCTGCTATCCTCTATAACTAGATTTGTTCATTTACTTTTAAAAAAGCAAAATGTAAAGTAGCTTATGAAACTGTTTGACCTTTTTTGCCATGATTAAAGATGCAATTTATTGCTTTTTAATTGAACCACTTAAACCTTCTTATAATACATATAATGCCTATAAATCAGTGATCTCTAGATTGCTATAATTCACTCCTTACCTAACAAGGCATGAGCTTTTTGTTGTGTAACCTGGAGACAGTCTGTTTATGGCACAGTGAAATAAAAAGTTGCATGGATGGTTCTTAATGAATGTCATGATGGTAACTCTTTTCAATTGTGATTTAATTACTGCTCTGTCAGGTAGGTGGTGGTGTAATGTTTGAGTCAGTGGCTATAATCCCAAGCTTGTAAACTTAATGGTCCAGAAGCAATGAGTCTAAATCCTAGTATGGTCTGGGAGCAAATTTTAAATTCAAATAAAATCTGGAATTAAGAAAAGTGCTGGTCTATTGGTAACAGTTATTGTAAAAATGCATCTGGTTCACTAATATCCTTTAGGAAAGGAAATATACTATTTTCATGTGGCTTAGCCTAAATATGATTAGAAAAAAACATGCAAATCCACATGAAAACATCAGGGATGTGGGACTAAGTGGATCACTCATGTTCAAAAGGTAGTGGATGTAGAATCTTGAAAGCATTTTTTACAGCAGAGGTAGATGGATTCTTCTTTACTAAGGGGAGAAAGATTATCAGGGACGTACAGAATACAGAGCTGACATTAAAATCATGAACTTAATGAATGGCAGAACAGGTTTGAAGAGCCAAGTAGCCTACTCTTGTTCCTTGTTCTATTGTTGGATATTATTCTTTCAAAGAGCTGGTACAGATGGGCTGAATGTCCTTCTTTGTGCTGCTTTTTTTCTGTCTAACAAGATTGAATGTAGAATTCTGTATAGAAAGGCATATTTAGTATCAACTATAACAGGCAGTAGTATTACACTGCATAACAGCATTTGAATATTTGTCATTTATTCCCCTATCCTGGTACTTATTGCTAAGCAGCCTTCAGTATCTCACTTAAATTAGGCACGAGTCAAACAATATGATTGCTCACATCAGCTCACCATTGATTATTGCTGACTCCACATTCACATGTTTAAGCTGACTTTTGAAAATTAAAAGTTCTACATTACTTTAACACTTTATTTCTCTAAAATGTATGCACTTTCATTTAAATTGTATTATTAATTGGTATTTGTCACTCTGGGCTACTGGGTTTATTATAGACGTTGCTACTAATGCACTTGATCCTTGGTGACAGCAAAAGAGTCTTATTCAAATGGAACCATAAGAAAGTACAAAGAGTTGTGAACACAACCCAGTCTATCATGCAAGCCAACCTTCGATCCATTGATTCCATCTATACTTCTCGCTGACTCGGGAAGGCAGCCAACATAATCACAGACCCCTCCCACCCAGTTATAATCTCTTCCAACCTCTTCCATCAGATAGAAGACACAAAAGCTTAAACACGCATACCAACAGATTCAAGAACTGCTCCTTCCCCGCTGTTATTGGAGTTGTGCATGGACCTCTCAAATTTTAATATTAAATGTTGATCTCGCTCTTTGTGCACCTTCTCTGCAGCTGTAACATTTTGCATTCCTCGCTCTGCTCTATCACCCTAATGCACTTTGTACGATATGATCTGTCTGTACTGCACTCAAAACAAAACTTTTCACTGTACCTAGGTACATGTGACAATAATAAACCAAATCAATCAAATGGAAGATGGTGAATGTCAGAATGTACCAGACTGGGCAGAGCCCGATCCTTTTCTTAGGATTTGAACCTGGCTCATATCCAACAGCAATCATGAGATAAAGATCAAGGGAGAAATCCAGGTTACACCTATCCCCTCCCCGCCATCTCACCTTCTTCTGTTAATTCCAGGATTCTGATAGCCATTGTAGAATGCCACTCAGAATTCTGGTTGAGACCAGCTAACTCAGCACAGACTGGATTAAACCTTCCTGCGCTGTGTATTTCAGTTACTCGCTGAATAAACTTGCTGAACAATCTGGAAAGCTTCCACAACATTAACGATAAAAAGTTAGGAACAACTTGCTCAAACAAATGGTCCAACAGGATACAGTTTAGAATGAAAATACCTCACCAGTAAAAGATAGGGTAAAAGATTTAAAGGTGAAAATGGAGGAAAGAAATTTGTGATGGATCCCTGCAAATAGTAATCAAATTTTCTATATATCATATATAGAAAATATATATAGATATATTTTCTATATATCAGTAAAGAAAAATTGCTTTTGCAAATGCACTTATAAAACTGAGGTCAGTTTTTTTTCTGCAGTCCTGGTAGGTAATACACTTGGCAAAAGATAAGAACATATATCTCGACCTGGCCTGTGGTTTAAAAATACATCTGCACAGACACATAGAACAGTACAGCGCAGGAACAGGCCCTTTGCCCCACCATGCCGACCCTGATGCCATTATAAACTAATCCCATCTGCCTGCGCATGATTCATATCCCTCTCCTGCCTGCCTGATCATGTGGTTGTCTTAGTGTCTCTTAAATGTTGCTATCGTATCTAGATTAAAGAAGCCGGGATTGTTCTCACTGGGGAGAAGACGACTGAGAGGAGATTGGAGAGGGATTTTCAAAATCATGAGTGGGTTCGATAGAGTGGATAGGGAGAAGCTGTTCCTGCTCATAAAAGAATAAAGAACAAGACGGCATGGATTTAAAGTGACATACCAATGAGGCAAGGGTGATGTGAAGAAAGGGTTTTCACTCAGCGAGTCGTGACAGTGTGGAATGCATTGCCTGGAAACATAGAAGCAGCTGCAATAGAAGCATTTAGGAGGCCATTGGATAGAAATGGTGTGCAAGGAAGTGGGGAAAAGACAGAAGGTTGGAACTAGGTTGGTTGTAGACTTGATCGCTGAGCCGGTGGGTTTGGTTGCAAACATTTCATCACCCTGCCAGGTAACATCGTAAGTGCACCTCTGGTGAAGCATTGGTGTTCTGTCCCTCTTATTATTTATATGCCTTGGTTTGCTGGGATGTTTGGTATTATTCCCGGTTTTGTTTCTCAGTGGTCTGTACACAGAGCCTAATTCAATGTGTTTGTTGATGGAGTTCCAGTTAGAATACCAGGCCTCCAGAAATTTCCTGGCATGTCTCTGTTTGGTTTGTGAGATTATGGATGTGTTGTCCCAGACGAATTTGTATCCCTTGTTGTCCATGTGTAGTGAGACAAGTGAGAATTGGTCGTGTCTCTTGGTGATTAGTTGATGTTCCGGTATGATTCTGCACCTCCCACAATGCAGTGCTCCCTAAGCAGTGAATTGACATGTCAACCTAGATCAATTCCCTGGAACCTCATGACTCCAGAATTGAAATGTCTAACACGTCTGGTACAACAGGGCATGCATTTAAGATGAGAGGGGGATGGTTCAAAGGAGACGTGAGGGATAAGTTCATTATACAGAGAGCGATAGGTGTCTGGAATGCGCTGCCGGGGGTAATGGTGGAGGCAGATATGATAGGGACGTTTAAGGGACTTTTAGATAAGCACATGAAAATGCAAGGGATGTAGGGATACGGACCAAGGGCAGGCTGAAGGGATGAGTTTAATTTGGCATCATGTTTAGCACAAAATTGTGGGCCGAAGGGCCTGTTCCTGTGCTGTACTGTTCTACTTTCTGATTCAGAGGCCTAGACTGAGCAGAAGTGATGAAGACGATGGCTACTTTTTGCCAGGTGGGGCCATAATACTGATTTAGGTATTCTTAATCAACCTGTTCATGTGACTCCTATCTGGAGCACTGGGACTTTGAACCTGGGGGGTGGGCCCTGTCCCAGAGGTAGGGGCACTACCTGTATCATAAGATTCCAACCCCCCCCACCACCCACCACATGTTCACCTAAATAGGGAGATCTATCTTTTATTTATCATCCCATCCTAAACAAGGCAGCCCTCTCTCAGCATTATTAAAGGACACTTTGAACCTGAAATTGATGGAGACCAAGGAAGCTAATGGGTGAATTTTGAAATTGTCGAGCAAAGATGGGGTGGGTCAAGTGCTGTCAGCACCTGATGTTCTGTAAAATCTCATGTTTAGATTATCAGACTGTGTCTTTGAGCGGTCATTGTGTAAGGGACAAGTCAAACTCAAAGGGGGCTCCCATAAAAAAAAGATTCTATCAGTTACAGTAACAAACAGTTCTCCTGTAAATGACAAGTGAAGAAAACTTACAGCCTTAATGACATGTAAAACAATGCAATCTGGAATTGCAAACAAATCTCTCAAAGGCAGGTTGTCACCAAACAAAGTCATGAGATTGACATTCCTCAGTCAGGTTTATCAACATACTGCTCAATGAACTCCAAGGCTTGTTGGCAAACTAAACTATGTTCAAACAAAAACCGAAAGAACTGTGGATGCTGTAAATCAGGAGCAAAAACAAG
Source organism: Ginglymostoma cirratum (assembly GCA_024137785.1). Taxonomy (NCBI): domain Eukaryota; kingdom Metazoa; phylum Chordata; class Chondrichthyes; order Orectolobiformes; family Ginglymostomatidae; genus Ginglymostoma; species Ginglymostoma cirratum. The sequence goes on along the minus strand of JAHRHZ010000017.1, from coordinate 42,591,983 downwards.
TTGCTGGAGAGGCTCAGCAGGTCTGGCAGCATCTCTGAAGGGAAAAAACAGAGTTAATGTTTCGGGTCCGGTGGCTGAGGAAGGGTCACCGGACCCAAAACGCTAACTCTGTATTTTCCTTCACAGATGCTGCAAGACCTGCTGAGCCTCTCCAGCAATTTTGTTCATGTTCAAACAATGTCATCTGCAGTTGGTGTAACTGTATTGAAGACAAGGCTAGTTCTGGTAATACTTCAGCAAAGCATCATTTAATATCCTTTTGAACGAATATTTTGCAATGGCACATGTGGAAAGAGTAGCTGTTTTTATAATTAATTTACAGAATGAGGGCGTCGCTGGCTAGGCCAGCATTTATTGCTCATCCAGAGGCCAGTTAAGAGTCAACCACATTGCTGTGGGTCTGGAGTCACATGTAGGCCAGACCAGGTAAGGATGGCAGTTTCCTTCCTTAAAGGATATTAGTGAACCCGATGGGCTTTTCCCAACAATTGACGATGGTTTAATGATCACCACTAGAGCCTTAATTCCAGATACTTTTTTGAATTCAAATTCTGCCATCTGCTGTGGCAGGATTCAAACTGGTGTCCCCAGAACACTATCTGGGTCTCTGGGTTAACAATCCCGCGACAAAACCACTAGGCCATCGCCTCATCTTGATAGTGGAAAGAGAGTAATTTCAGAAACTCCTGTCAACAAGACAGCACAAACATAATGGTGCCATGGGCCTCCTATCGTGTTATATGATGTTTGAGTGGTAATCCAGACCAGACCTCATTTAGTTTGTTTCCTCTTCCCTTTCTCTGCTTTCCAGTTACGTAAGTTGAGGGAAGAATGCTCTCAACATTTCATCCCTATCCAAAAAAAATCAAAGAACTGTGGATGTTGGAAATCAGAAACAAAAACAGAAATTGCTGGGAAAGCTCAGCAGATCTGGCAGCATCCGTGGAGGGAAAGCAGAGTTAATGTTTGGCGTCCAGTGACCCTCCCTCAGAACACTTCAGTGTTCTGCTGCTATATCCCCAAACCCTTGCAGATTATTTTTATCCAAATAATCACCCAATGCCCCTCCTGAATGCCACAATTGTACCTGCCTCCACCACATTTCCAGGGTCCGTATTCCGTTCCCTAACGACTTGCTGAGTGAAAAAGTTTTTCCTCTTCTCACCCTTGCTGCTTTTGCCGATCACTTTAAATCCATGCCCTCTTGTTCTTTTTTCCTTTTTACAGGCAGGAACAGCTTCTCCCTATCCACCTTCTCTAGCCCACTCATCATTTTACAAACCTCTATTAAAGCTCCTCTCAGCCTTTTTCTCTGCAAGAAATACAGGCCCAGAACTTCTTCAATCTATCTTCACAACTGAAGTTTCTCATTCCAGGAACCATTCTTGTAAATCGCTTCTGTGCTTTCTCCAATGCCATCATATGCTTCCTATGAAGTGGTGCCCACAACTGTACATAATATTCCAGCTGAGGTCTAACAAGTGTCTTATGCAAGTCATCTCTTTGCTTTTGTACTCGATGCCCCTATTAACAATGCCACGGATACAGTACCCTTTACTAATGCTCTTTCTGTACCTGTCCCACGACTTTCAATGATCTGTGCAGTCAGGTCTCTCTGCTCCTTTGTCCCCTTTAGAATTATACCCACTGTTTTACATTGTCTTTCAATGTTCTTCCTCCCAAAATAAATCATCTCACACTCCTCTGTGTGGAAGCTCAGCTCCCATCTATCTGTCCACTCCACCAACTTGTCAATGGCCTTTTGGAGATCTACACTGTCTCCTCACAGATTACAATCTTAAGTCTTGTGTCCACATCTAGCAGCTACCTTTTAAAAGAAGGCAAGATAACATGATTATTAGAATGAAAAGGAATTGGATTTAATGCTGCTTCTGTCAGAGTAAATCGGAACAACATGCCCAATGCACAAACAGCCTCCTACCTGAGGTCAACAGGCATGAAGAGTGGGAGAGAGAGAGTAAAACCAGCCGCTTGTTCCAGCAAAATCAATTGATCCTTACAAGCTCTTTAACTCTTGCTGTGTAACCTGATGAGTGATGGGACCTACCTTCTGTAACGCTCTCTACAACAGGGACCAGGCTGATTATCATTGCATGCAGCGTTACATAGCTACAACTAGGATTGCCATCTCATTGCTTGAATTGCATGGAAGAAAAACAGATTAAGGCCACAAATCATTTGAGTTCTATTGATTAGTTGGCAGTTACACTTTCATTACAAAAGAAAGTTTCACTCTTTTCAGGAGTTGACTGCATCTGACCCGATAAGTAAGATTCAAGACTTGCCTTAAGAGAGAATTTTCTTTTGAAATCATTAAGTACTTACTATGGTTTAATGCTTAACCAGCAGAATAATGGATAGATGGGTGTGATTTCAAGGACTGAACCAAATTTATGGCTCAATTGATCTGTTTATAGTGTACACTGAACAACTGATCTTGGGTTAACGATGATATCAATGCTTTGATCTGTTGTTCTAGTTATAATACCTAGCAACTTGAGAAGGCAGGTGCAATCACTGAGAGTCCTTACTCACAATCTATATTGTGCATTTAACAGAGAGTGCTTTTCACAAACGTGTTATTCAGTAAAAATGGAGACTAGGCCAAAGAAGACTTAGGGAAGGGGCGGCCAAAACCTTTATGTGGGGAGGTGATGGCCTAGTGGTATTATTGCTGGACCCTTAATCCAGAGACCCAGATAATGTTCTGGGGACCTGGGTTTGAATCCCACCACAGCAGATGGTGCAATTTGAATTCTATTAAAAAGATGTGGTATTAGGAGTCCAATGATGACCATGAAGCCATTGTTGATTGTTGCAAAAGCCCATCTGGTGCACTAATGTCCTTTAAGGAAGCAAACCGCCACCCTTACCTGTTCTGGCCTCTATGTGACTCCAGGCTCACAGCAATGTGGTTGACTTCTAACAGCCCTATTCATAATGCAGTAACAAATGTTGGCCCAGCCAGCGATGCCCTCATCCTGTGAATAAATTTTAAAAAGGCATAATTTCAAGGAAGGCATTAAAGGAGGGAAAGCTAAACTTTACGTTAATTTTCCATCTGAGTTAGATAATAGACTAGAAGCATTGTCAGCTGATAGTAGTCAGCAGACCAGGCTGAAGAGTGGCTAATAAAGACAAGGAGAGGTAGTTCATTGTGGACACGGTCAGATACATTTGTGACTTTGGTTTGGTTCACTACGGTGACAATTACAGAAATGGGAGTGAAGAGATTGAAACAGGGAATAACCAGCAAGAGATGAGCACAATGTTGTATGAACGGAGTCACCTCACTGCGCTGTATGTTCACAATGAAGTTTACTGTTACCATCCTGTTCAACAAAAGCTGCCTGGTCTAGTGCAGTAAAGGAAATCCACTTTATGGTCTAAATAGAAGAGTGTCTTGTAGTTAACAAGATATGGTTTATGGTCTGATAAGAAAAGTTAAAGTTACATTAATCTGATAGACATTGTTATGGAAGGCTCAGATGTGACGTCTCACCCCTTCGAGATCCTCAGTCTATATAACATCAAGTGGCGCTTGTGGCACTCCTCAGTATTAACCCTTTCAGACCATATCCAACATACATATTTAGGAAGTGACAAGACATCTGTAATCTTTGGAGAGGTGGCATTGAACTTCCCTCGACCATTAATTCAGGTTAGTCCCTGAGTTTTGGCAATTCTGGGCTTCCTTCTTTTATAACCAGTGGTGTAGATCCTGTGAGTTTGGGAAGCTTCATCTAACATGTTAATATCTAGATTAATTTTTAAAAAAGTCTTTCGTGGGATGTGGGCTTTGATAACAATTTCAGTATGGATGGTCAGGTTATTGGTTAGGTGCACCTGACAAAGGGGCAGCGCTCCGAAAGCTTGGGTGATTTCAAACAAACCTGTTGGACTATAACCTGGTGTCATGTAACTTCTGACTTTTCCCACCCCAGTCCAACACCGGCACCTCCACATCATGAGCCGTGGGGAGAAGCTGAAGAGGCTGGGGCTATTTTCCCTGGAGCATCAGAGGCAGAGGGGTGACCTTATAGAGGTTTATAAAATCATGAGGGGCACGGATAGGGTGAATAGCCAAGGTCTTTTTCCCTGGAGTTTAGGTTTAAGGTGAGAGAGTAAAGATATAAAAGGAAGCTAAGGGGCAATTTTTTTCACACAGAGGGTGGCGCACGTATGGAATGAGCTGCCAGAGGAAGTGGTGGAGGCTGTTACAGTTACAATGTTTAAAAGGCATCTGGATGGGTACATGAATAAGAAGGATTTAGAGGGATATAGGCCAAATTCTGGCAACTGGGACTGGATTAATTTAGGATATCTGGTCGGCATGGACAAATTGGACCGAAGGGTCTGTTTCTGTGCTGTATAACTCTATGTGTCCCCAAAGCATTAGGCTGGGTGTCTGGATTATGCTTCAGCGACCATTCCCTCCTTCCCCGGTCCTGACTGTGCTGTTTCACAAACTCCTAGTCATAGATATCAAGCATATGTACCCAACAGGGTCAGTTAGCTTGAATGGTTGACCTGCAACACAGAGTAATGCTAACAGTGTGGGTTCAATTTCTGCACTGGCTGAGGTTACCATGAGGGACTCTTCTTTTTAACTTCTCCCCTTGCCTGAGGCATGGTGACCCTCTGGTTGAACTACCACCAGTCTCGTTCTAGTGAGGGAATTGTACTATCGTGATTCACCTTTTACTTTAAAACCTTTGCAGCGTCAAGATAATCAAACCAAAACAGCGAAGTACATTATCAAATTACGCAAATATTTTGTTTCAGGTTACCTAGTGCAATACTATTTTCAAGAAAAGGAAGTGGATACATATTTCAAAAGGAAAGTATTTCACAGTGCAATAGAGAGAAAGCTGGGGAATGGGACGATTTGGTCAGCTCTTTCAAAGCATTGTCATGATGGGCTGAACGGACTCCATAATTCTATGAATCCTTCTAGACATGCTGTTTGCTGTTCGCGCTGCGTCGTACTGCGCCAGAGGCATCCAGCTGGGATGGAATTTTCTATGTTACGTTTTTGAATGTAGCAAACACAATGAAACCTAGATATCCATGACATGAGCTTTAGGAAGCAAAATCAACACAAGACCGGTCATGTAGTAACAGTTAAAGAGGTACACTTACATTCGAGATGTTGGGAAGATTCTAAATGCACTGTGTGGACACCAGCATTAGTGATCAACTGATCCTTTAGCCTTGATTCATAATCTGGTACAAAAACAATCAGAGCATGGTACATATCAGGCACGCCCTTCTCAGATTTTCAATTCTTCTGGGTCCTAGTGCCCAATGAACTCCTATCCTTCCCAATTTATCTGGGATTGTCTCAGTTTAGCATTTGTTTTAATATGGTGCAATGTCCTGTTGACATGTCAGAAAAGGTAGCAGCCAAATACCATACTGCAAGATCCCACAAGCAACAACTGGGATCAATTACCAGGAGATCTGAATTGTTTTGTCTTTATTGACAGAATTGTTGCAGTGGAGAAGAACACTATTTGGCCTTTGTGTCCACACTAGCTCCTCAAACAAATATCATGATTAAGTGCCCATCTCTTACTTTCCCCCATACCCTTGCCCAATGTCCTCTTGAATCTGTCTCAACCACACTTCCAGGCTGTGCATTTCAGACCATAACACCTCATTGAGTGAGAAAGCTTTTTCCTCATATTACCCAAAGTCACATCATTGAAGTCCTGATGGGATGTGAACCCTTGTTCCCCAGAACATTAATCTGGGTAGCTAGATAACTATACCGAATGACATTCCCATTAGACCACTATCCATCTCCTTAGCTGTCCTCTACACGACTCACCACCCTCGCCCCGCTACACCAGACCCACCCACATTACCTGATCATCAGCACATTGCTTTTTGTGGAAGCTTGCTGTGCATGCATTGTCTGTTGAGTTGCAACAGTGACTACTTCAAAATTACTTCAATGGCCGTAACTCATTTTTCCACTGGTCATGAAAGAGGTAACAGAAATGCAAGTCTTTTCCGACGTGTTGTTATCACAGTTCCACATCCATAAACTGATGAAATCCCACAACTTGATTGAAAGGAACTACAGGTAGTTCTCCTATAAAGCGATAGTTGCATTCTTGTGTGACCTCGCGCTATAGAAAATCGCCATAGGAAATCATGTTATAGGGAAATCACTATAGAAAACTGCTATACCTGTAGAGCAGAAAATTCATGTTATCCAAACAGCATCTACTATTCATCAATCGTGTTGCAGCCAATTGATGTTAATGAAACATGCGTAAAAGCAGAATTACCTGTACACTGCACCTCCCTGACCCAATCTATGAAGATCTAATTAATATACTATCTAGTTATGGGGAGATGGCAGCCCAGTGGGATTATTGTTGGATTTTTTTTCTTTATTTATTCACAGGATGAGGGTGTCACTAGCTAGGCAGCATTTATTGCCCAGGGGCAGTTATGAGTCAATCACATTGCTGTGGGTCTGGAGTCACAGATGAGGTAAGGATGGCAGTTTCCTTCCCTAAAGGACATTAGTGACCCTGATGGGTTTTTCCTGACAATTGATTCACAGTCATCATTAGATTCTTAATTTCAGATATTTATTGAATTCAAATTCCACCATCTACCATGGCAGGATTTGAACCCAGGTCCCCAGGATTAACAGTTCAGTGCTAATACCACTAGGCTATTGCCTCCCCATTGTTCTGGGGACCTGGATTCAAATCCTACAGGGAGGTTAACATTGTATCAGTGATAGTAGGAACTGCAGATGCTGGAGAATCCGAGATAACAAGGTGTGGAGCTGGATGAACACAGCAGGCCAAGCAGCTCCTATGATGCTGCTTGGCCTGCTGTGTTC
>JAHRHZ010000017.1:42552778-42584694 GCA_024137785.1 Ginglymostoma cirratum | reverse complement strand
GCTGCTTGGCCTGCTGTGTTCATCCAGCTCCACACCTTGTTACCTACAGGGATGTTGTTTAGCTCAGTTGGCTGGATGGTTGGCTTACAATGTCGAAAGATGGCAACAGTATAGGCTTGATTCCTGCAACCAGCAGAAGTTCCTGTGAAGGACTGTCCTCAAACTCTACCCTCACCTGAGGTGTGGTGACCATCAGGCTAAAGTAGCCATTAGCCATCTCTCTTTCTAATGAGTGAGAGGCCCTCTGGGATGCTGGTGAATTTATCTTAAGGAACATAGCAGCTAATTTACATACAACAATGATAAATTAAGCTGGTCCACTTCGGAAGGCATTGGGCTAGTGGTATTATCAGAGCGACAAAATAAAGAAATTGCTAGAAAAGTTCAACAGGTCTGGAAGCTTCTGTGAAGAGAAATCAGAGTTATTGTTTTGGGCCTGGTGACCCTTCCTCAGAACAGTTCTGCCAGACCTGCTGAGCTTTTCCAGCAATTTCTGTTTTCGATTCTGATTTACAGTATCTGCTGTTCTCTCACTTTTTATTAACCCAGAGATCTTCGTGATGATCTGGGGACCTGGATTTGAATCCCACCATTTGAATTCAACAAAAAAAAATTTGGAATTAGAGTCTAATGTTGGCCATGAAACCATTGTCAATTGTTGGAAAAACCCACCTGGTTCACTAAAGTCCTTTAGGGAAGGAACCCGCCATTCTTACCTGGTCTGGCCTACATGTAACTCCAGACCCGCAGCAATGTGGTTGACTCTTAACTGCCCTCTGGGCAATTAGGAATGGGCAATAAATGCTACCCTGGCCAGCGATACTCACATTCTGTGAATTAATACAAAAAAACTTCCCTCTCTCCGTCTTGGCGCTCTGTACGGAGCAACCTTTCTGAGCAAGGTCCACTAGCAAATGCCCTTTGGATCAAAGAATAGAAATACAGGAAGTTACTAGCAAATCTTTTGTGACAAATTGCATTTGTGGAATGGGAGATTTTGAACTACCAATGACAAGGTTCAGAACCAGGACCCCTGCACAACACAACTTCCACCATTGGGGCCTCACTACAAACCTGATGCACTTATGAAGTAACACAAAGAGTATTTGACATTACCCAGGAGTGCCCTTCTCATTTTTCTTTTAAAATAACTACACAGAGGCCAGTATCCTGTCACCAGTCACCTTTTATTGACTTGTGCACAATACGCTGACTATAACCAGCCAGCTCAGATGCTGAACTGAGGACATTCTAAATCCCCTGTTTATGTATATTTTTTCTTAGCACCACATTATTACGGTTCTTCAGGATAAGCACAGCAGTAGTCCTTATTTTTCCCCAGAGCACCCGTGTTGTGTGTGTGTGTAACTGTAGGGAACTCAGCGATTGCACGATGTGCAAAAAGACTTTATTCAATATTTCCACCAGCAGAAAAACACCCATGTGGCCAGGGCACTGGTAACAAGTAAAGCCCAATAAGGGCATCGCTGATGTGAAAAATAATGTGAAAGGGGAGGGTATGGATGAGTGTCCCCTTTAAAGAGAGTGATGGTTTAATCACTTTAAACTTAAATGAAGAGCTCACCTACTTGGCTTTAGTGATTTGATGGGCTGAAGGGCCTGTTCTGTACTGTATGATTCTATAATTTGCATTTGGTAAGTCATAAATAGACAGTAGAAGGGGCACATTATGTGAAATGACATTAATACCAGAATAAAAACCCTACCATTACAATCGGGGTATGAAAAGGACAACTTGTGAATCGTTCAGCAATCAAAACTATTATCCTTCAACCAAAAGATGTGTTCACTTCCAGAGTCGCATCACAGTTGCCATCACTTGGCCAGTCAAAAAATCACAGTTCATTTTGAAACATGTCTCTGCCTCTCTTTCAGTTGTTCCTTTCCTGTCCTGAAGCCTCTAACCTGATAAAGTATTTCGTGATATTTGCTGGGAAGAAAATATTAGCCCAGACACTAGGCAGAACTCTCCTGCTCCTCTTTAGTATGGAGAGTGATAGATCTACAGCACAGAGAAAGGCCCTTTGGTCTATCAAATCTGAGCTAGTCAAAAACAACCTAACATTTCTAAGATAATAGGAACTGCAGATGCTGGAGAATCCGAGATAACAAGGTGTAGAGCTGGATGAACACAGTAGGCCAAGCAGCATCATAGGAGCAGGAAGGCTGACGTTTCTGATGAAGGGTTGAGGCCCGAAACGTCAGCCTTCCTGCTTCTATGATACTGCTTGGCCTGCTGTGTTCATCCAGCTCTACACCTTGTTATCTAACATTTCTAATCCCATTTTCCACAACTTGATTGTAATGCTGTTTTGTGTGCTCTTCCACACAGTTTTTACATCCAACCTCCCCAGTAGGAGGGACAATTCACTCTGTGAATCTATTCACATCCCTACTGAAGATCCATGAGCACCATTTAAAGACCTGGGTTTAATTTCCGATGTCCAGGACTACTCTATTCTCTCAAACAACACAAGCAAAAATATCCCTTATATTTGACCTTACATTTGATGTAAAAGGCACATCTTGTCAATGCTTTTCATCTTGCGTTCATCAGGACAATTTGCAAGTAACACCAAAATTAAGGAGAAAACAGCAGTTATACCAAGGAGAATGCTGATTAGTTCACAAATGGGCTCTGATTGTTGTAGGAGTGCTATCAAGAATGGGATTGCTACGGGGAATGATGACTAACCATTAACTGTTAAGCTTTGTACAGGAATGATGACTGACAGTTAACTGTTAAGCTTTGTTTAAAGTTTAATCGAGGCATTGACCAGAGAAATGAAGCAGAGAATAGCCATCACCTATTTTATTGTGTTGAAACAGACATTGTGTGGCAAACATGTTCATTCTGTCTACAAAGAACAGGAACCTGTGTATTAGTGTATGTAGCTTTCGAAACATACAAGTCTACCATACCATGTACCAGACTGACAACCCCAGATTGGTTGGCAGCATAATTTTCCACATACTTGCGATTTTGTTATCCAATTGAGGAGTCATATCTAATGTTGGACACTGTGGTACGAAGTTTACAAGCAAGGTTGGATACGTTCAGTGTTTTTCACGTTGCAAACAGACAAAAGGATGTGCCATTTGAAGCAATCTTCCAGTCTTGAGAAAATGCAGCCTAAACATGTCATCGCACTGGCACTAAAAATCATATACCACATTACTCATATGTGTGATAGATATGATGTCTTTTTGGTAGCATCTAGTTAGCGGTGAACACCACTTCTGTTTCTATTGCATGGTAGCAGTATGAAAGAGCTAACCTTAAATGTTGCTCCAACTTTTGAGATGTCTTACCCCAAGAAAGCCTGGATAAACTGGCTCCTTTTAAAGCATAATTGCATTTTAAATTAACTTTATTCTCATTTGCCAGTTTGTATTTTGTGTAACATACAGTGAGAAATGGTCGGATCCACAAATCAGTCCTCTTTTCTCATTCAGTCTAAATGTGGTGGTTCACCATGGATTGCTATTGTAAAATATCCCCGACGTGCGCAAAATTAAAAGCTTTTGATAAAATGTGTCTTTTTTCAGTGGCAATCCAGCTTTGAAGACCAGATGACTATTTGCTGTTTGTGGGATTTTCCTGTGTTTAACCTTGTTTAACCAGCAATCCATTCCAAAGCTCAAGTAATCCAGGTCCACAAGAGGAAATAAAAGATGAAGCTACTGTTGTCCCACCAGACCAGAAGGATGTTCTCTCATTAGACAGAAATGACTGGTGGTGGTCTGACCTCGGGCACGTTGAGAAGGAGAATCCTTTGTGATAACTTCAGTTAGCGCAGGGATTGAACCCATGCTGTTTTGGTACCACTTTGTATTGCAAGCCTGCCCTCCAGCCAACTGAGATATCTGATTCACAGCAGCAGGGAAAGCATAATCCAATGAACTAAATAAATCTGGTCACCAGTTATGGTGACCATAAAACCGTTCTTAATTGTCATAAAATTAAATCTACCACTTTGTTGAAGAAACTCTGTCGTTCTTTCCTGGTCTGATCTATATAGGAGTCCAGGCCCCCACAGCAATGTGGTTAACTGTTCACTGTCCTCTGAAATGGGCCTTGCAAGCTCCTCAGCTATATTTAAGAAGGCAGCTCACTGCCACCCTTTCAAGGGCAATAAGGAATGGGCAGTGAATGCTGGTCTTACCAATAACGCCCACATCTCACAAACAGGCTTTCGCGTTTGATTACACAACAACCCTGACTGTGCTATCAAAGAAATCCATGTTTGTAAAGATCTTTGACGCTATCTGATGACATGATAAGAGTGACACAATGAGATGTCGTGTTATAAAAGCTAACAATATGATGGAGCTGATTTAACAGTTGGAATTGATAATGAGTCATCCTGTGTTTGTCCCTGTCAGACTATTAATGATACCTCAGCTCTGTAACACTAGATTTCAGCAACTCATTCAGGCATCGGAATGATCTCATTCTCTGCTTGGTGTTATTTTTAAAAGTCATTTTTGTGTAGCAGCTGTCGCTGACCAGGCCTCTATTGATTGACCAGCTTTTGTTGCCCAGACCTGATGTAACAGATATCAGCAAAGTCTCAGTGTGTTAATCTTAACGAAAATTCAGATTTGTCAACTTTGCTGTCATTAATTTTGTCACAGGACAAGAAGGAAAGAACAGGAACATAAGAACATGATCTATGATTCTAACACGAGAGCTAGGAACAGGAATAGGCCATTCAGCCCCTCAAGCTTGCTATGCCATTCAATACAATCATGGCTGAATATATCTCTGCTTCAGCCCCACTTTCCTGCCCACTCTCCATGACTATTCAAACTGTTGCTAATTAAAAATCTATCTCTTCCTTAAATTTACTCAATGTCCTCGCATCCACTGCACTCAGGGGTGGTGAATTCCACAGATTCACGATCCTTTGAGAAGTAATTCCTCCTCATCAGGGCAACACGGTGGTAGGTCAACGGTTAGCATTGGTGCTTCAGGGAACGAGGGACCCGGGTTCGATTCCATCCTCAGGTGACTGTCTGTGTGGAGTTTGCACATTATCCCCATGCCTGTGTGGGTTTCCCCTGGGTGCTCTGGTTTCCTCCCACAGGCCAAAGATGTGCAGACTAGGTGGATTGGCCATGCTAAATTGCTCATAGTGTTTAGGGATGTGTGGGTTAGGTGGATTAACCATGGAAAATGTGGGGTTACTAGGGTGGAATTGATGGGCTGAATGACCTGCTTCTGTACTGTAGGGATCCTATGACCTCTGTTTTAAATCTGCTGCCCCTTATCTTAAATCTAGGGGATCAAAGCAGAGTGGAACTAAATGTGTCCTGTGACTCTTAAACATCCAGCAAGAGCTGGAAGCTGCAATTTACCTGGTTTGACTCTCTAATTAAACTTACCTGAGGCAAGCTTTCTCAAAATATATTGTTAATTTTGCGCAGACTTTGAACCTTATTTTGATTAATGCCAGTGAGTTCATAAGCCTTTTGCCAAAAGTTCGATTCTAACAATATGTTCTTAATGATGTATTTAATGATGTATTAATCCATGGTCAGATCCTATTCAAAGCTCTCGCCTAAACCATATCCATGTACAAGCCACACTGATGTAAAACCATTAAGGCAGAATGCAATGCAGCGCCATGGTAACGCACATTCTGGATGGTTCTGCTGGTATGCCTGCATTATTTATGCTTGTTAATTTCTATTTGTCATGTTAATATTGTGAGTTAATTAATTTGGCATGTCACTGCTAAAGCTTTACACTTTGTGATTAATAGCCTGAAGGAACCTTTCCCTGAACCTTCCAAAACTTGGTCAATCTTATTATGCGCAGAGTGCAACAGCTGCAATACAAGAAGTGGCTAGACTTTTACCCGACCATAGGGCTGCTTTCAGATCAGAAGGGTCTAGGCCCGAAACGTCAAGCTTTCCTGCTCCTCTGATGCTGCTTGGCCTGCTGTGTTCATCCAGCTCTACACCTTGTTATATCGGTGATGACTGGGTGGTGGTTTAACCTCAGATGAGGGGTGTGTTAGAGAAAGTGGGACATTCATGGTAACGTCAGTCAGTGCTGCAATATGTCCACCTCCTAGTGTTTACTTTTCCTTCCTTTCTTAACCGTCACTGTGCCCTCCTGTTCTTGCTCTCGTACTATTTCTAAACTAGAGAACAGGAGTAGGCCATTCAGCCCTTCAAGCTTGTTCCACTATTCGATATGATCATGCCTCATCTTCCATGTCAACAGAATTCCTACAGTCAGCCTACAAAGTCCACACCAATCCTCCAAACAGCATCCCACCCAGACTCACTCCCTACCTTATTCCTGTAACCCTACATTTCCTATGGCCCAACCACTGAACGTGCACACTGTTCGATGGTGGGAGGAAACCCATACAGAGACAGAGAGTATGCAAACTCCACAGAGTCGCCCAGGGAATTGAAATCAGGTCCCTGGTGCTCTGAGGCAGCAGTGCTAACCACTGAGCCACTGTACTGACCTAGGTCCTTGACAAGTTCTCACTTTCACCCAGATGCCTTTAAAAACATTTTTAAAAAAGTCTCTTTCTTCAATATATTCAGCAACTTGGCCTTCACAGCCTTCTGTGGTAGAGAACTGTATTACACTTGAAGTGAAGAATACTTTCTCATCTCAGTCCTAAACGGCCTACCCCATAACGTGAGACTGTGACCCCTGGCTCTAGAAACCAGACATCTCTGCATTTAGACTGTACAAAAACAATGTTGCTGGAAAAGCTCAGCATGTCTGGCAGCATCTGTGAAGGAAGAAACAGAGTTAACGTTTCAGATCCGGTGGCCCTTCCTCAGAAACTGTTCTGAGTGCTCCAGCTCTGAGGAAGGGTCACCGGATCCGAAGCGTCAACTCTGTTCTTTCCTTCATAAACGCTGCCAGATCTGCTGAGCCTGTCCAGCAACTTTGTTTTTGTTCCTGATTTACAGCATCTGCAGTTCTTTTGGTGTTTATCCAGACTGTACATCTCTGTTAGGATTTTGTACATTTCAGTTAAATCCCCTCTCATTCTTTGAATTGTTCATGAATATCAACCAATTGGAACCAATCTATACTCAGGGCACAGTACTGCCACCCTGGAAATGGGGTACACAGAAATCTCGTTGCTGACCTACATTTTCAGAATGACTGATAAAGCTCAATTCATAGCCAGGTCCTTGATCAGAAACAATACACTTACAGCAATAATGACATGCATTTATATGGTATGTTTAATACAGCATCAAGGAGCTTCGTATGGACATTGTCAACCAATTTTGGACACCAAGCTCAAACAGCAAGGTCTAAACCTGCATCCAAGGGAGAAAAGTTGGGAAATGGCAAAGATTAGGGACAGAATTCCTGTGTTTGTGACCTATGCAGCTGAAGACCTCAATTGAATAATATTAGGCATTGTGCATCAAGCTAGAATTCGATGAGTACAGAGAGATCTCTGTAGGTGTGTTGTAGGGCTGGAGGATGTTCCAGAGATAGGAAGAGGTGAGGCAATGAAAGAATTTAAAAACAAGAAGGAGAGTTTTGTATTGAGCTGTTGCTGGACCTGGAACACATTGCAACTATGCAGCTTGGGTAAGAGTGGGCGTTATGAAGATTGTACAAAGTATGGAGCACAGAACTGTTGAAATGAGATGGTTGCCAAAGAGTAGAAGTCTGAAGGACAAACAATGTGTTGATGTGCAGAATGTTCTCTATTGAACGGATTTTCAGGGAGGAGGCAGGGAACTTGAGCCGCAAAGCTTCCCAGCCCAACAAAGCCACCTTTAACTGTTCTGGGGAGATGAGGGGTAGAATGGAGTCAATCTCACATCCCTCTGGAGGCAAGGCTGAGTTCAGGAATGGAGGTAGGCAGATGACAAGGCTGGCAGGATACATGGCCACTTCCTTTTATTAGGGAAAAACTGAAAGAACTGCGGATGCTGTAAATCAGGAACAAAAACAGAAGTTGCTGGAAAAGCTCAGCAGGTCTGGCAGCATCTGTGAAGAAAAAGTCAGAGTTAATGTTTCGGGTCCGGTGACCCTTCCTCAGAGCTGATGATAGCTAGGAAAACATCAGTTTATGCAGGAAATAGGGAGGGGGATAGGATAGGGTGTAAACAATAGGATAAAGGATAGAACCCGAAGAGAGAGAACAGCACTTGGATAGACAAAGGAGTTGATAACAATCTGGCTCGGAGGTCAGATCAGCCAGATCGTTATCAACCCCTTTATCTATCCAACTGCTTTTCTCTCTCTTCAGGCTCTGTGCTATCGTTTACTCCCTACCCCATCCCCTCCCTATTTCATCCATATAAACCGACATTTTCCCAGCTACCATCAGTTCTGAGGAAGGGTCACTGAACCCGAAATGGTTTTTTTCTCTTCACAGATGCTGCCAGACCTGCTGAGCTTTTCCAGCAACTTCTGTTTTTGTTCCTTTTAATAGGACATTGACTCAATTTTGAGGAGGAATCTCAGGTCCCCAACCCATTCATCCATATCCCCTCATGCTTCCTCCATGATTCCTCATGTCACCCAAGCCCCCATGCACCTTCGTGCCAGAATCCATGTTCCCTGTACCCTCATGACCCCAATACCACTCCATAGCCACTCACCCTATATCTATGATGGGCAGAGATCAAGGCCTTCTTGAAATTCACACTTTTCTCGCGTACCACACTGAAAAAACACACCCTTCAAAACAATTCCGTAAACACTAAATTCCTTCAAGTGGTCAATGTGTTGTAAAAACAATCATTTATTTCACTAATCACATCAAAGACAGCTAATCCTTTAATAGCCTCTTTAAAATGGCAATCAAAATGTGAAACCAGTCCACTGCTGAAATAAGTTGTTCTTCAATGTTTTGGGCTAAGCTATAATAACAGACCAGGGGAAAAGTAACAAAGCAATCCATTGAAACTGAAAAAAAAACAAAAAATTTATCCAAGTACACAAGGTGCCAGATTTTCTTCTCCCAATGTAGAGGAAAATTGAGCTACATGCTGGAGTGTGTTTTTAAAGTCCCTTAAAAAAACTTACACCTGCAGAGTTTATGACCACTTGTGAAAATCTTCTGAGTTGTCAGCAATATTCCGAAAGGAAACATGAAACATTTTCACAGCATAACTGGTCGTTATTGAACACTGGTTTATAAAGTAGTTGTGCTTTTAATGCAGTCATCCATCATAAAGTGATATCCTGTAAAGTTAAATTGACAATTACTTTGACCAAAATTTTGTAAGTGATGAAATGAATTACAGTACATTTTCATTGGAGAAACTGCTACAACGTATTCAAAAATATATTTAAAAAGTGTTGATAAACTCTGCTTGTCACCTTTAGTACTGTGAGTTAAATAGACAGATAGCTCTGAATGTGAAAAAGTCTCCTCCTTTCAATACAAAATCTCTAAGACCCTATTATCTCCATTGACTAATGAGTAACTTCCTTGTAATGGCGAGGATGCCATCTAGAACACAGAACATAGAACATTACAGAGCAGTACAGGCCCTTTGGCCCTCGATGTTGCGCCGACCTGTAAAACCAATCTGAAGCCCATCTAACCTACAATATTCCATTATCATCCATATGTTTATCCAACGACCATTTAAATGCCCTTAAAGTTGGCGAGTCTGCTACTGTTGCAGGCAGGGCATTCCATGCCCTTACTACTCTGAGTAAAGAACCTACCTCTGACATCTGTCTTATATCTATCGCCCCTCAATTTAAAGCTATGTCTAAGGCTCTCACTGTCCACCCTATCCAACCCTCTGATCATCTTGTATGTCTCTATTAAGTCACCTCTTAACCTTCTTCTCTCTAACGAAAACAGCCTCAAGTCCCTCAGCCTTTCCTCATAAGACCTTCCCTCCATACCAGGCAACATCCTGGTAAATCTCATCTGCACCCTTTCCAATTCTTCCACATCTTTCCTATAATGCGGCGACCAGCACTGCACACAATACTCCAAGTGTGGCCATACCAGAGTTTTGTACAGTTGCAACATGACCTCACGGCTCCGAAACTCAATCCCTCTACCAATAAAACCCAACACACCGTACGCCTTCTTAACAACCCTATCAACCTGGGTGGCAACTTTCAGGGATCTATGCACATGGACACCGAGATCTCTCTGCTTGTCCACACTACCGAGAATCTTACCAATAGCCCTGTACTCTGTATTCCTGTTACTCCTTCCAAAGTGAATCACCTCACACTTTTCCGCATTAAACTCCATTTGCCACCTCTCAGCCCAGCTCTGCAGCTTATCTATGTCCCTCTGTAATCTGCAACATCCTTCCGCACTATCCACAACTCCACCGACTTTAGTGTCATCCGCAAATTTACTAACCCATCCTTCTACGCCCTCATCCAGGTCATTTATAAAAATGACAAACAGCAGTGGCCCCAAAACAGATCCTTGCGGTACACCACTAGTAACTGAACTCCAGGATGAACATTTCCCATCAACCACCACCCTCTGTCTTCTTCCAGCTAGCCAATTTCTGATCCAAACCGCTAAATCACCCTCAATCCCATGCCTCCGTATTTTCTGCAATAGCCTAACGTGGGGAACCTTATCAAATGCTTTACTGAGATCCATATACACCACATCAACCACTTTACCCTCATCCACCTGTTTAGTCACCTTCTCAAAGAACTCAATAAGGTTTGTGAGGCACGACCTACCCTTCACAAAACCGTGTTGACTATCCCTAATCAAATTATTCCTTTCCAGATGATTATAAATCCTTTCCAACACTTTACCCACAACTGAAGTAAGGCTCACTGGTCTATAATTACCAGGGTTGTCTCTACTCCCCTTCTTGAACAAGGGGACAACATTTGCTATCCTCTAGTCTTCTGGCACTATTCCTGTAGACAATGATGACATAAAGATCAATGCCAAAGGCTCTGCAATCTCCTCCCTAGCTTCCCAGAGAATCCTAGGATAAATCCCATTCAGCACAGGGGATTTATCTATTTTCACACTTTCCAGTATTGCTAACACCTCCTCCTTATGAACATCAATCCTGTCTAGTCTAATAGCCTGTATCTCAGCATTCTCCAAGGCTTTTACAGTTGCAATGATGTTGTAATAGCTGTGATCATTATGAATGGTTGGCTAAGTTCCAAATAACTTTGGGAATGGGGTAGAAAGCCAGGAATCAGGACCATTTCACCATTTTCAAATAGTTTCCCAGTCATCCTTACTGGCCACAATTTTGGCCTGTGTGTTTAATGACCACAGTCAACTCCAGTTCCACCAGACCCCAAAAGTAGAACATTATCATTAACCACCATTAATGGCTGTAGCATAATTGTTGTTAACTGTACATCAGAAATAAATTAAAGTACTAGTCATATTGAATACAAGCCAAGGGCAAGATGCTATGGAACGAATAAAATAAACAGAGGCAGAAGTTGCTAGAAAAACTCAACAGGTCTGGCAGCATCTATGGAGAGAAAACAATGTCCAATGACCTTTCTTTAGAACTATGGAATAGAAACTGAGCAAACTTAGCTCTGTATAAATTTTCTAAATCAATTCGGAATAGTAAATATAGTTGTTCCTTTAACACCGATGCCTTTAAATAATTGAAAATAAACTATTAAAATGCTTTAGGGAAAATTAATTCTTTGTAAAAATTATGGAGCTTGAAACTGTTTTTTGCAACATTAATATTGACTGAAGAGTGAATGGACAAAATATTAAAGTTACAGATAGGCCATTTAGGCACAAAATTAGAAATACACTTTTCCACACTAACAGTAGTAGAAATCTGAAATTATCACTAGATATCAGTGGTTAATTAAGCTTAAAATCATTTTTTTTTGTTGGGAAGGCCATCAAGTGTAATGAATTGGTTTTGGACCACAGTCTAATTGAATGGCAGAGCAGGGCCAGAGGGACTGAAAGGGCTTCGCCTGTTACTTTGCATTTATTTATATGAAACTCTTCTGTCTATTAGATGCTCAATACATGTAAAGACACTAAAAATTAACTTGGTGCGTTCCTTATTCTAAGGGATGTACATTTTCCATCAGAACATGTCAACATGTTTAGAGCTGGATGAACACAGTAGGCCAAGCAGCATCATAGGAGCAGGAAAGCTTGACATTTCGGGCCTAGACACTTCATCAGAAATGGGGGAGGGGAAGGGGGTTCTGAAATAAATAGGGAGAGAGGGGGAGGTGGATAGAAGAAGAATAGAGGAAAGGATAGGTGGAGAGGAGACAGACAAGTCAAAGAGGCGGGGATGGAGCCAGTAAAGGTGAGTGTAGGTGGGGAGGTAGGGAGGAGATAGGTCAGTCCAGGGAGGACGAACAGGTCAAGGGGGCGGGATGAGGTTAGTAGGTAGGAAATGGGGGTGCGGCTTGAGGTGGGAGGAGGGGATAGGTGAGAGGAAGAACAGGTTAGGGAAGCGGGGATGAGCTGGGCTGGTTTTGGGATGCGGTTGGGGGAGGGGAGATTTTGAAGCTTGTGAAATCCACATTGATACCATTGGGCTGCAGGGTTCCCAGGCTGAATATGATTTGCTGTTCCTGCAGCCTTCGGGTGGCATCATTGTGGCATTGCAGGAGGCCCAGGATGGACATGTCGTCTGAGAAATGGGAGGGGGAGTTGAAATGGTTCGCGACTGGGCGACTGGGTGGTGCAGTTGTTTACTGCGAACCGAGCGCAGGTGTTCCGCAAAGCGGTCCCCAAGCCTCCGCTTGGTTTCCCCGATGTAGAGGAGGCCACAACGGGTACAGGGGATGCAGTATACCACAGTAGCAGACGTGCAGGTGAACATCTGCTTGATATGGAAGGTCTTCTTGGGGCTTGAGATGGGGTTGAGGGGGGAGGTGTGGGGGCAGGTGTAGCATTTCCTGCTTTTGCAGGGAAAAGTGCCGGGTGTGGTGGGGCAGGAGGGGACTGTGGAGCGGACAAGGGAGTCACGGAGAGAGTGGTCCCTCCGGAAAGCAAACAAGGGTGGGGAGGGAAAAATGTCTTTGGTGGTGGGGTTGGATTGCAGATGGCAAAAGTGTCGGAGGATGATGCGTTGGATCTGGAGGTGGGTGGGGTAGTACGTGACGACGAGGGGGATTATTTTTCGGTTGTTCTTGTGGGGGCGGGATGTGAGGGATGAGTTGCGGGAAATGCGGGAGACATGGCCGAGAGCGTTCTTGACCACTGCAGGGGGGGAAGTTGCGGTCCTTGAAGAACGAGGACATCTGAGATGTACGGGAGTGGAATGCCTCATCCTGGGAGCAGATGCGGCAGAGGTGAAGGAATTGGGAATAGGGGATGGCATTTTTGCAGGAAGGTGAGTGGGAGGAGGTGTATTCTAGGTGGCTGTGGGAGTCAGTGGGCTTGAAATGGATATCGGTTTCTAGGTGGTTACCCGAGATGGAGACAGAGAGGTCCAGGAAGGTGAGAGAGGTGTTAGAGATGGTCCAGGTGAACTTAAGGTTGGGGTGGAAGGTGTTGGTGAAGTGAATATTATTTGTTTATTTCAGAACCCCCTTCCCCTCCCCCATTTCTGATGAAGGGTCTAGGACCGAGACGTCAAGCTTTCCTGCTCCTATGATGCTGCTTGGCCTGCTGTGTTCATCCAGCTCTACACCTTGTTATCTTGGATTCTCCAGCATCTGCAGTTCCTATTATCTCATGTCAACATGTTTATTGCTAACGGTGTGCCACAATAATCCCGAGGCGGTAACCATTATGCAGTCATTCCAGGCCAGGAAGTGGCCCCTCAAGTCCATGTAGAGCAATTCCATCAGTCCCATTCTCCAGTTCTGTTGCTGCAGTTCTTTAATTTTATTTCCACCAAGTGGCAATCCAATTTCCTTTTGAAACCGTTCAGGGTCTCCGATTCCAAGGTGCAACAGGTGGCCAACTCTTCGGTTATAAATTCTGTTTTCTTGTCAAGGTGGAATTGTTTCTCAAAGGCCAACCAATATTGCCATGTTTATGATTTCAGCCTCCCGACATTTTATTCACTCAAAGGTTGTATTATCTAGGTGGGCAAAACGTTGATATCAATGAAGCAATGCAGTGTATGATCCACATGCAGGATTCTGAATTCTTGAACATTATATTAGAAGAGTCTCATTACAATTTTTGAGGAAAGTTACTCACATGTTGACTTGCAAGATCTGTGTTTGTCAGGACTAACACGTTTAGTACATAAGGTCAGCTCCCCCATCACTTGAATCTGCATTTTTTGATTTGAAGAAAGGGAATTGAATTCCAGCTAATCTGATGAGCAGTATGTTGATAAAATGCATCACTGTGCAAACAAAGAGAAGCCAGAAAGAATACCCAAAAACTTCAGTCTGTGTCTTGAAGACAAAGTTTGACTCTTTGTAGTTTGAAATCTTCTCAGACAGACGATGAACTTTTACTTCGGATGTAAACAGTATCATCACCATAAAACCGCAGGAACCTGATAGAAAGAAAAATTTGAATTCCTGGCCCCAACCATCAGTCCAGGCAACTTCACTATAAGACCATACAACATTGGAGCAGAAGTAGACCAAGCGGCCCATCAACCCTGCTCCACCTTTTAATGAGATCACGGCTGATCTGGGAATCCTCAACTCCACTTTCCTGCCTTTTCCCCATACCCTCGATTCCTTTACCATTAAAAATCTGTCTGTCACAGCCTTGAGTAAATTTAATGACCCGATCTCAACAGTCCTGTGTGGTAAAGAATTTCATGGATTCGTTACCCTCTGAGAAAAGAAATTTCTCCTCATCCCAGTCAAGTCTTGTATGTTTCAATAAGTTCGCTTCTCATTCTTCTATATTACAACGAGCTCAGGACCAATATTCTCTCCTTACGAATCAGTCTCTCTGCATCTGGTATCAGCCTAGTGAACCTTCTGTAGACCGTCTCCAACACCAATTTATCTTTGCTTTCACTACTAGTCCAATAACATAGCAATGTAGCTAATGTACCCTATATTGTATCAGGCTTGCATTTATTTACTGCTTCGTCCTGCTTCAATTTTGTGGGTCTGAAACTTTGGCTGTCATCTGTTTATCTCAAGGTTTTTACTAATTCCAGCATTGTAGCAGACATTAAGCTCATTTTGATGAATTTGCTGTAAGCCAAGGCTCAGTGGCTACATTCTCATGGGTGAGCCAGATAGTTTTGTAGGGGCAACTCCTGAAGCAGAAATCTGACCACAAGTGGCTGACACTTCAGCATGGTGTGTCAGAGTGTGCTGCACTGTCAGAGGTGGAACTGAAAGCTTTTTGGAAGGAATGTTGAACCAAGGCCCAGAACGTAGAATAGTACAGCACAGAAACAGGCCCTTCAGTCCACAATCCTGTGCGAACATGGACACTAAGTTAAACTAATCCTTTCTGCCTGCCCTTGGTCCATATCCTTCTATTCCTTGCTTATTTATATGCTAATGTAAAAATCCCTTAAACATCCCTACCATATTTGCCTCCACCACCACTAATGGCAGCGTGTTCCAAACTCCTACCATGCTCTATGTAAAAAACTTGCCCCTCACAACTCCTTTGAACTTTCCCCTCTTACCTTAAATGCAAGCACTATAATATTAGACATTTCAAAGAACATAGAATATAGAACAGCACCGTGCAGTACAGGCCCTTCGGCCCACAAGGTTGTGCCGACCTATTATCCTACTAAGACCAAACTAACTTGCAAACCCTACATTATACTATCCTCCATGTGCCTATCCAAGAGTCGCTTAAATGTCTCTCAAGAGACATCTGACTCCACTACCACTGCTGGCAGTGCATTCCACACGCCCACCACTCTCTGTGTAAAGAACCTTATTCTGACATCTCCCCTATTCCTTCCTCCAATCACCTTAAAATTATGCCACCTCGTAACAGTCATTTCTGCCGTGGGAAAAAGTCTCTGACTACCAAGTCTATCTATGCCTCTCATCATCTTGTACACAAACTCTGGGAAAAAGATTCTGACTGTCAACCCTTTGTATGCCTCTCATAATTTTATAAACTTCCATTAAGTCTCACTTCAGCCTTCTCTGCTCTACAGAACACAACCCTAGTCTGCCCAACCTCTCGTTATGGTTCATACCCTCTAATCCAGGCAGTATCCTGGCAAATCTCTTTTGCACCCTCTCCAAAATCTTCACATCCTTCCTGTAATGTGGCAACCAGAACTGAATGCAATATTCTTAAGTGGGACCTAACCAAACATGTATTAACCTGCAACATCACTTTCTGATTCTTGTACTCAGTGCCTCGACCAATAAAGGCAAGCATGCCATATGCCTTCTTTACCACACTATCTACCTGTGTGGCCACTTTCAGGGAGCTATGGACTAGGACCATCCCTCTGCACATCAATGCTGTTCAAGGTCCTGCCATTAACTGTACACTTACCCTTAACATGATCTATGCTAAGGGTAAATGATCCTGTGGCAATATTGAGAGAAAAACAGGGAGTTCTCCTGGTGTCCTAATTATCTGATCATTTATTGATGCCTCTGGGAGCTTGCTGTGTAACGTTATATAACCTTATTCACTTTTAAGACTGTGAATTTTTAAAAAATTTAACTCAATCTGAACCAAGACAAAGAAACAACATTCTCACCATTATTCCACCCTCATCTTTCCAGTGATCTAACTTTGGCGAAAAAGTTTGACGAAAAAGAGCAATACCTTGCAAATCCCTACAATACTTACAGGCGATGGTATTCCAAAGGTACAGGCCATTCGGACCATGGAGGGTCTCATATGGTCTTCCAAATGCATTGAACATAAAGAATCCAGCTGCCACCAAAGCAAATACAATGACCACAGCAGAAAACAGTATTACAGCAACATGAAGACCTGCAGGTATCGCATCCAAGAGTGTTGGAAAAACTGAAAAAAAGAAATAGCAATTGTTAAGGCATGACTGTCCTTTGCAGATTGCGCTGGGGCATTTGCATGACAAGGTTTTTCTTTCGTTTTTCCAATTTCAACTTCTGCTTGCCTGGATAGTTGCAGCTCCAACATCATTTGAGGATCTCAACAACAAAGCAACCTACTTGATTGGCACCACCTTCAACATTCAACACCACTGTACAATGGCTGCAGTGTGTCCCGTATACAAGATGCAACACAACCACTTGCCTAAGCTCGTTTGACAGCACCTTCTAAACCCATAACCTCTACCACCTAGAAGGACACAGGCAACAGGCATATGGGAATGTGACCAACTTCAAGTTCCCCTCTGAGTTACACAGCATCCCACTCTGTAATGATAGCCGGATATTAATATCAGACAAATATTAAATACCACAAACCCCATGCAATCCACTTTTGCCCTGTCCATTTTTCATTTTGACAAGGCTGGGACACAGAGACATTTGACTAATCCAGAAGGTGAAATTCTCATTTAAACATTTTTGTGAATTAAAACTTCAGAGAATTAAGACAAGAACTCCTCTGTGCACTGAGAAATCCTGCCTCTAGTAAATATTGGGACAAATTGTGGTTTTCCCTGACACCTCAAGGATTAAGCAATAGCCGGGTTGAATCTAGAGAACTGATAATCAATTGAATGCATTTTTATGGAGGTTGGGAAAAGGAACAAGGAAAGCAGGTAGATATCAGGAATAACCCAATTTTAATTGCAGAGAGATAGTAGGAACTGCAGATGTTGGAGAATCTGAGATAACAAGGTGTAGAGCTGGATGAACACAGCAGGCCAAGCAGCATCAGAGGAGCAGGAAGGTTGACATTTCGGGCCTAGACCCTTCTTCAGAAGGGTCATTTTCTGAAGAAGGGTCTAGGCCCAAAACGTCAACCTTCCTGCTCCTCTGATGCTGCTTGGCCTGCTGTGTTCATCCAGCTCTACACCTTGTTATCTTTAATTGTAGAGTAGTTGTTTCAACATGTAGTAGCAACTATTTTTGAAACCATTGTCATTAATAGGGATTGTCACTCACAAGATTAATATGAAGCAATTAACCCCAGCACATACGATTTATGTTATATTGAAAAGAAAAACAACAGGGTGAATGAATATCCCTTCTAAATGCTTTCAGTATGACAGACTGTAGCTGCTTTTCTAGTCACTGGAACTTTATATTGAGATTATTTCTGATCCATAGGTTGTCAAGATCTAATATGATATCAACAATGACAGACAGATGAAATTATTTAATTTCCAGCCATCGTTCAGCAGTTCACAGTTTGTTACCCTGCACTGCAAGGGCAACATTGCTCATTTGCGCTTCCACAGAGCAGCTGTCAGACAGAATCAGGTTCCTACACGGCCGCTGAAGACGTGACATGCATAGTGCGGAATTAATAATCCGTAACCTCAATTAGATTGCGTAACTCTGCAGCAAGGGCTTTGTTTATGTGTGTGCTTGCTTTGTAAATGCATTCAAGAGGGGATGTGTGGCAAACCCTTTGGGTCTTAACAACAATTGGAAATAGTCGTCATCATTACTGAGATGGGCTTTCAATTCCAGATTGATTCATGGATTTTAAATTCCATCACCTTCTGTGGTGAGATTTGAACCCTTGTCCCGGGGCCATTGGGCAGGGCTTTTGGATTATTAGGCCAGTGACATTCCCACTTTCTCACAATCTCTTTGGCAAGGTCTCTAAACAGGGCACTGAGCTTGCTTCCTGGCCAATGAGGTGATGTATATTCAAATAAAAACCAAAAGAACTGCGGATACTGTAAATCAGGAACAAAAACAAAGTTGCTGGAAAAGCTCAGCAGCTCTGACAGCCTCTGTGGAGGAGAAAACAGAGTTAACATTTCGGTTCCTCAGTTCTGAGGAAGGGTCACCGGACCAGAAACGTTAACTCTGTTTTCTCCTCCACAGCTGCTGCCAGACCTGCTGAGCTTTTCCAGCAACTTTGTTTTTGTTCCTGATGTATATTCAAAATGACATCACAGAACCAACATGGGACTGGGACCTGGAATTCACTCCTGTATTGGGATCCGGAACCTCCGGAACTTGCTGTGGAATCGATTCAGCTCATAACCATTGACACAATCCATAAAATGCCAAATCATTCGTTAGCGATGGGCAGACTCTACAGTGTTCATTCTTTGTTTTCTTGTGGGGAAGCAGTTGGCTATCATGGGCTGAAGGGAGTCAAGCTGGATCTTCAATGGCGGTGGTGGTAATGGGGGATGGGTGGAGAGCAATTGTTGATAACACTAATTCTCAAATCATTTAATTTTGACTACCAGCTCAGTAAAACAAAATTTCATCACCTTTTGATGAATTTTTGAGGCAAACAACTAGTTGGAGAGAAGAAAATTGGCAGAGGGTCGGGGCAAAAATAAGGAACTAGATTATCACTGGTATAGAAACAATGGGCTGAATGGCCTTCTTCTACACCATAACAATTTTGTGATTCTTTTAGCTGCAATCCAAGAGAGCTACCAAGGACCTTGCAAACAGAATTACCTATTTCTGCAGTGGAACCACTCTATGATTCCAAGTTCAAGTAATTATATACTGTGGGGTATACTAACCTCGGACACAGGAATATGTTGGATGCAATGGAATTGGTAGCTTGCTGCATAAAAGACCCACATTTATTTTCTATTGAAATAAATGGAACAGAATCGAACACAGTTGGAGTGTTTAACAAGCAACCAATTTGATAGTTCCCATTTCACACCATCACCAGGGTTTAAATTACTCCATACAATTTCCTTTATTATTTGTGAAAGTTAGAAACTTAGTTCTTTAAAAAAGTGATGAAAATTATCATTCACAGCAGTTTTATTGCATGCGGTTCAGTCACCATTTGGAAGCAACTACCTTTTAAAAGTTTCAAAAGGATTACTTTCCATCGCATACAGTCCCATTAGATCATTTTGTTTCTCCTATTCAACATAACTTTCATTTGTCATTAATTCACTTAAGTACACCTTTGTGACAGCTCTTTTGTAAACAGGCCATTAGAATAGTGTTGCTTGAGGATTACATTGACTTCATCTGTTTTTGCAGTGTGTCAAACAAACTGTTAGTCATGAATAAACTGCCCTTCCTTATTTACTTTTTTTAATTAACTTGCCTTATCGTTGTTCACAAACCATGCCAGTCTTATCAAATGTCATTTGGCAAAGAGCAATTGGCTTGAATTTAAATGTGCTGATGAGCACCAAGTGGGAGTTGCCAGGCAGATTAGGATGCTGAAAAATAAAGCAGGTCAAAGTCAAACTGCTGACTATACTTCATTTTTATTCATTTACTTGAAAGAAGTTTTAATTTCTAAATGCTTTACCTGAAGTCTCCACTTTCGACCAAAATAAAATGAACGTTATAATTTCACATTGAACTAATAGCATACATAATACACGAATGAGGAATAGCAGTAGACTGAGGAATATTGGAGATTGTGACCATCACAAAATTGTTCAAAAATATTCCCTCAACAAACACTTGCACAAGTGTACAATATACTGTTTTATCAAGCCCTCTGTGCTAAGGGTTGTTGCTAATTGTTGAAGAGTGTCAACTTGTTATAAAACAGCTTGTACGAAAATTAAATTGAATTGATGAAGCAACAAGAAAATGTTGAACATATTTTAATGATCTGCACAGCCTAAAGTGCAGTGTGGCAATCCCCTGTCTGTGAAAGACGAGGCCACAAACTAGAGTGTGGAACAGGAACCACAGAAAGCAAAATAAAAGTCATTAACTCCTTTAGAAAGGAATTGTATAAATATTTGTTAGGGATCGGAGATTATTGGTGCATGAGTTGTGGTTGGGTAGATGGCTGCTATCATTCTTTTTCCCCTTCCTGGGTCTACTTGGTTACCGTAGTAGAGGATCATAATTCTCTGTACAATAGTTATGGAAAAGGATACACCTGATCTAAAACAACAAGCATGGGGCTGGATGAACACAGCAGGTCAAGCAGCATCATAGGAGCAGGAAAACTTGACATTTCGGGCCTAAACCCTTCATCAGAAATGGGGGAGGGGAAGAGGGTTCTGAAATAAATAGGGAGAGAGGGGGAGGCGGATAGAGGATGGATAGAGGAGAGGATAGGTGGAGAGGAGGCAGACAAGTCGAAGAGGCGGGGATGGAGCCAGTAAAGGTGAGTGTAGGTAGGGGGGTAGGGAGGAGATAGGTCAGTCCAGGGAGGACGGACAGGTCAAGGGGGCGGGATGATGTTGGTAGATAGGAGATGGGGGTGTGATCACCTGATCTAAAAGTTAACGTTATAAATTAGATTAAGGCCAATTTTGACAGTATTAGGCAAGAACTTTCAAAAGTTGATTTGGAGAGGTTATTACCAGGTAAAGGGATGGTTGGAAAGTGAGAGGCCTTCACAAATGAAATAATGAGAATTCACAGACAGTATTTTCCTGTTAGTGCAAATAGAAAGGCAGGTAGGTTTAGGGAATGCTAGACGGCTAGAAAAATTGAGGCTCTGGTCAAGAAAAAGTAGGCATATGGCAGGTATAGACAGCTGGGATTGAGTGAATCCCTAGAGTAATATAAGGAGTATACTCGAGAGGGAAATCAGGAGGGCAAAAAGGGGACATAAAATATATTTGGCAAATATATGGGTTAAGGCAAATCCAAAGAGATTCTAAAAATACATTAAAGGCAAAAGACTAACAACGGAGAGAGTAAGGCCCCTTAAAGACCAACAAGACCGTCTATGTGTGGAGCCACAGGATGTAGGTGAGATACTAAATGAATATTTTGCGTCAGTATTTACTGTGGAGAAGGATGGAAGCTAGGGAACTTGGGGAAATAAACAGTGATGTCTTGAAAGGTGTCCATATTACAGAAGAGGAGGTGCTGAATGTCTTAAAATGCATCAAGGTGTATAAATCTAGGGACCCATACAGGTGTATCCCAGAGCTTTGTGGGAAGCCAGGCAAGAGATTGCTGGAGAGAGATAGTAGGAACTGCAGATGCTGGAGAATCTGAGATAACAAGGTGTAGAGCTGGATGAACACAGCAGGCCAAGCAGCATCAGAGTAGCAGGAAAGCTGACGTATCAGACCTAGACCCTTCTTCAGAAATGGGGGAGGGGAAGGGGACTGAAATAAATAGGGAGAGAGGGGGAGGCAGATAGAACATGGATAAGGGAGAAGATAGGTGGAGAGGAGACAAACAGGTCAAAGAGGCGGGGTTGAAGCCAGTAAAGGTGAGTGTAGGTGGGGAGTAGGGAAGGGATAGGTCGGTCCAGGGAGGATGGACAGGTCAAGGGGGCGGGATGAAGCTAGTAGGTAGGAGATGGGAGTGGGGCTTGAGGTGGGAGGAGGGGATAGGTGGGAGGAAGGACAGGTTAGGGAGGCGGGGACAATCTGTGCTGGTTTTGGGATGCGGCTGGGGGAGGGGAGATTTTGAAGCTTGTGAAATCCACATTGATACCATTGGGCTGCAGGGTTCCCAAGCAAAATATGAGTTGCTGTTCCTGCAGCCTTCGGGTGGCATCACTGTGGCACTGCAGGAGGCCCAGGATGGACATATCGTCTGAGGAATGGGAGGGGGAGTTGAAATGGCTCGCGACTGGGAGGTGCAGTTGTTTGTTGCGAACCGAGTGTACGTGTTCCGCAAAGTGGTCCCCAAGCCTCCACTTGGTTTCCCCCATGTAGAGGAGGCCACATCTGGAAAAGCGGATACAGTATACCACATTAGCAGACGTGCAGGTGAACATCTACTTGATGTGGAAGGTCTTCTTGGTGCCTGGGATGGGGGTGAGGTGTAGGGGCAGGTGTAGCACTTCCCGCGGTTGCAGGGAAAAGTACCGGGTGTGGTGGGGCTGGAGGGGAGTGTGGAGCGGACAAGTGAGTCACAGAGAGAGTGTTCCTCCCAAAAGCAGATAAGGGTGGGGAGGGGTTGGATTGCAGGTGGCGGAAGTCTCGGAGGATGAATTGTTGGATCCGGGGGTTGGTGGGGAGGTACATGAGGACAAGGGGGATTCTGTTTTAGTTGTTATTGTGTGAGGGGATGTGAGGGATGAGTTGCGGGCAATGCGGGAGACACGGTCGAGGTCGTTCTCGACCACTGAAGGTGGGAAGTTGCGGTCCTTGACAAATGAGGACATTAAGAGATTGTTGGACCTTTGCTGAGAAATTTGTATCATCGATCACCACTGGTGAGGTCTGGAACACTGGTCTAATGTGGTCCTATTATTGAAGAAAGGTGGTAAGGAAAAGCCAGAGGACTGTAGACTGGTGAGCCTTACGTCAATGATGGGTAATTTGTTGGAGGGGATTTTGCGGGGCAGGATCTACATGCATAAGGCAAAGATTGATTAGGAATAGTCAGCATGGCTTTGCGCATGGAAATTTGTGTCTAACTAACTTGATTGAGTTTTTTGAAAAGATTACAAAGAAGGTTGATGAAGGCAAAGCGGTAGACGTTGTTTATATGGACTTCAGCAAAACATTTGACAAGGTTCCGCAAGGTATACTGCTTAGCAAGGTTAGGTCATGTGGGATCCAGTGGGAGTTAACCAATTGGATACAAAATTGGTTTGAAGGTAGGAGACAGAGGGTAGTGGTAGAGAGTTGATTTTCAGACTGGAGGCCTGTGACCAGCAATGCTGGCTCCACTGCTTTTTGTCATTTATATAAATGATTTGGATGTGAATATAGGACGTACAGTTGGCAAGCTTGCAGATGACACAAAAATTGGTGAAGTAGTGCACAGTGAAGGTTATCTCAGAGTATAACAGGACATCAATCAGATGGGCCAATAAGCGGAAGATGGAATTTAATTTTGGTAAATGCAAGGTGTTGCATTTGGCAAGGCAAATCAGGACAGGACTTTTCAGTTAATGGTAGGACCCTGGCGAGTGTTGCCGAACCTAGGGATGCAGGTGCTTACCTCCTTGAAAGTGGAATTGCAGGTCGACAGCGTGGTGAAGAAGGCGTTTGGTACATTTGCCCTCATTGGTTAGTGCTTGAGTTTAGGAGTTGGGACATCATGTTGCAGCTGTACAGGACATTGGTGAGGCTACCTTTAGAATAGTGTGTTCAGTTCTGGTCTCCCTGCTATAGGAAAGATGTTGTTAAACTTGAGAAAAGAGTTACAAGGATGTTGCAGGGATTAAAGGTTTTGAGCTATAGGGAGAGGCTGAACACATTAGGGCCTTTTTCCCTGGAGCATCAAGAGGTTAAGGGGTTACCTTGTAGACGTTTATAAGGTCGTGAGAGGCATAAATAGGATGAATAGCCAAGTTCTTTCTCCCAGGATTGGGGAGTCCAAAACAAGGTGGCATAGGCTTAAGATGCAGAAGGTGGTGCATGTATGGAACAAGCTGTCAAGAGGAAGTGGTGGAAGCTGGTATAATTACAACATTTAAAAGGCATCTCATGAATA
Source organism: Ginglymostoma cirratum (assembly GCA_024137785.1). Classification (NCBI taxonomy): domain Eukaryota; kingdom Metazoa; phylum Chordata; class Chondrichthyes; order Orectolobiformes; family Ginglymostomatidae; genus Ginglymostoma; species Ginglymostoma cirratum. The sequence goes on along the minus strand of JAHRHZ010000017.1, from coordinate 42,560,360 downwards.
AGAAGGGTTTAGAGGGATATAGGCCAAATGCTGGCAAATCGGACTGGGTCAGTTTAGGATAGATGGTTGGTGCAGAAGAGTTGGACTGAAGGGTCTATTTCAGTGCTGCATGACTCTATGACCTGCTGAATTTGTCCAGCAATTTTTGTTTTTGTTCCAGATCTGGAATTAAAAGCTGGTTTTAGAGACGGTGACATGAAATTATCAGGATTTGTTGCAAAATCTCATCTATTTCACTTATGTCCTTTCGGGAAGGAAATTTGCTATCCTTATCTGGTCTGGCCTACATTTGACTCCAGATCCACAATAATGTGGATGCCTCTCAACTGCTCTCTAAAATGGCTGAGCAAGCCACTCATTTTCAGAACAATTAGGGATTGTTTATTATTATTTTATTATTCCAACTTGAAGATGACAAAAAAAACCAAAGTAGTCATTCACGATTCATCAATGTAGAACTAATTTATGTATTAAAAGTGAGAAATAGTTCACACCTGGGAAACATCTTTCCTGAATGTGAAATAAGATCAATATGAGAGGACAGTTTCAAAAGGAGATGTGAAGGAACATAAATAGTTTAATTTAAATAACAAAGTCCTAGTTTCATCTGTTGCTGACTTGAAACGATGAGGCCAATGTTGATGGAAATTTAAATTGGTCATAAATCAATTTTTTAAAAGATGAGTTTACAACGGATTACTTATTTGCAGAATACTAAATCTTTTGGAGTATTTATCCGCGCTGAATATTTGAGCTAAAAACAATAAGGACATTTCTAATAAATGCAGAGTACTGCACTTCTGAAGAACTGTCTTGAAATGTTAACTTTTGTCTTTTTTCTCCACGGATGTCAGACCTGCTGAGTTTCTCCAGCACTTCCTATTTTTATGAAACATATTTCTAATGCAGTGGATTGTTTGAATGGGAGCATTTGGGTCCTTGAGAAACAGAATTGGTGCCAGCTCAGTTTGTTTGGTCATTCTTTAGCTGCTGAATCAGAACACTGTAGCTTCCAGCCTCAGCACAGAATCTGAGCACACTTGATACTAAGGAAATACTGCAATGCCATTCCTTTGCATGAAACATTAATCAAATCTGTCTACTTTGTTGCCTTGGATGCTTAAGATCCTGTGCTGCTGTTTGAAAAAGATTAAAGGGTTATTCTGGTCAACAGCTGTCCCGTAAACCACCTATAAAAGAAGATTTATTGCTGACCATTTTGTAACTATTTAACGGGCAATACAGTGTACCAGACAGGCACCATGTTTGCTTATGTATCAGTGAAGAAGATTAAAGGGTTGTTCTGGTCAACAGCCCTCCTGTAAAACACCTAAGAAAGAAGATTTATTGCTGACCAGTTTTTTACTATTTAATGGGCAATACAGTGTACCGTACCCTTTGCTTATGTGTCAGTGTTAAATTCAGAATGGCCTGAAGGGTATAAATGCAAGAGGTGCATCAATCCACATTTGTTTCCATGCATAACTCTGCTTTAAGTTTACACTGAAGAGTTTAAACAAGGGGTTTAACGTATGTGTTGCTTGCTGTTGTCTCTCAAGTTATACTGCAATAGCCATTGGCTCAAAATGACCTGACTAACCCGGAGAGATCACTGGCAGATGGATTGAGTGACCCCCCTGATTTCCTCCGAGACATCAGTTAGCCAATCAATAAATTTCAAGGGATGTTTCTGCTTCATTGTAAACCTAACTTGAGGGATTTGACTGTGAGCTGCTAATTCTGTGTCACGTTTCTGTACTTGCAAGCCTAATGGTTTTTATTGCCTCCAGCATTTAATCACTCTTGAGGGAATATTTCTCCAGAGCGATCTGAATTTTGATGACCTGCGAACATCTGCTTGGCATTTCCGAAGCAATTCTAAAGTCAATTTGGTAACCTCAATTTACTTAGTTAAGTACTTTGTTGCAACATGCTTTTGTAACCCTTCTTGCAACTTAATGGATTCACTCTGGACCCGTCAATGAAGTATTTTTAGAAGGAAATGTTTCTCTAAAGGAGAGGTATGCTTCACTTTGAAATTGCTGATAGTTTTATATTGCAGACAATGGGGCAATGTAAAAATGCAATTCTAAAAAGCTACTTTTTCAAATGATTAAAATAAAAACAACAGCGTAAACTGCAAGGTGATATAATGGGAAATTGTGTTTGAACTCAGTCCAGGTCTGGGAGATGCAATGCTGCTTTCTGACTGGTGTGTTCATATTTAATTATGCGACTGGGAAGCTAAATACCTCAGAGTTAAAGGTAACTGGGCAAACATGTGTTGTGAACAAATCAACTAACTGTGGTAAAATATTTGTGCCAAAAGTGTAATTTTTTTTATTCATTCATGGGGCTGAGCCAGCATTTATTGCCCGTCCCTAGTTGCCCTTGAGAAGGTGGTGATGAGCTGCCTTCTTGAACCATGTCATGTGATTTCTGACCTTGCCCACCCCAGTCCAACACCAGCACCTCCACATCACTTCTTGAACCACAACAATCTATGTGCTGTAGGTAGACCCGCAATGCCCTTAGGGAGGGAATTCCAGGACTTCGACTTAACAACACTGAAGGAATGGCGATATATTCCCAAGTCAGAATTTAAGTGGCTTTGAGGGAAACATGAAGGTGATAGCATCCCCATGTATCTGCTGCATTTGCCCTTCTGGATGGCAGTGGCTGTGGGTCTGAAAGGTGTTGTCGAAGAAATCTTGGTAAATTTCTGCAGCGCATCTTGTAAGTGGTACACACTGCTGCTACTGAGTGTTGGTGGTGGAGGGAGTGGATATTTGTGGACATGGGGCCAATCAAGCGGGCTGCTTTGTCCTGAATGATGTCAAGCTTCTTGAGTATCATTGGAGCTGCATCCAGACAAGTGGGGAGTATTCCATCACACTCCTGACTTGTGCCTTGCTGATAGTGGATTAATTTTTGGGGAACTCACCCATGAGATGAGCTATCCAGTGCAGGAAAACGAGCTTCTGTTGTGCTCCTGTGGCCACTGTATTTTTGCGGCTTTACAGTTCTATTTCTGGTCAACAGTAAACCCAAGATATTGATAATGGTGTTCCAGGGATGATGTTTAGATTCTCTCTTGTTAGAGACAGTCATTGCCTGGCATGTGTGCTTGGGATGGCATGGTGGCTCAGTGGTTAGCACTGCTGCCTCACAGCACTAGGGATGCAGGTTCAATTCTCCCCTTGGGCAACTGTCTGTGTGGAGTTTGCACATTCTCTCAGTGTCTGCATGGGTTTCCTCTAGGTGCTCCATTTTCCTACCACAGTCCAAAAATGTGCAGGCGAGGCGGATTGGCCATGAAAAATTGCCCATGGTGTTGAGGGATGTGTAGATTAGGTGGGTTATAGGGGGATGGGTCTGGGTGGGATGCTTCTGAGAGTTGGTGTGGACTTGTTGGGCCGAAGGGCCTGTTTCCACACTGTAGGGATTCTATGATTCTAAATTTTACTTGCTGCTTTTCCACCTGAGCCTGAATAGGTGAACAAGGACTGCTTCAGTATTTGAGGCTTCGCAAATGGTGCTGAACATTGTGCAATCATCAGCAAACATCCCCACTTTTGACCTTATGATGGAGGGAAGGTTATTGATGAAGACAGTTGGGCCTCAGACATCTGAGTATCCTGAAGAACTCCTGAAGTGGCATTTTAGAGATGAGATGACAGACCTCCAACAACCACAGCCATTTTCCTTTGTGTCAGGTATGACTTCAACCAATAGTTAGTTTTTCCCCAATTCCCTTGGATTCTAGTTTTGCTAGATTTCCTTGGTGCCGCATCAAAGGCAGTCACTCTTACCTCAACTCTGGAATTCAGCTCTTATGGCCCAGGTTTAATTTGATCCACCAATTTTCCTTTAGTTACGGTGTCATAATGGCCATTTTTAATTTTGCTCAATTTGGTTTATAGCTTTGCCAAATGAGGATTAAAATGTGGATTAAGCTCTTGCAGCCTAGTGGCTGTGAAAGAGTCTTTGGGCCGGAGGGCCTGGGTTCATATCTGCCCCATTGGTGTGTGCCATCACATGTTTGAACAAGTTGATTAAAAATAATTATGAAGATACACATGATGGCACAGTGTTGATGTTCCTGCCTCTGGACTAAAAGGTCTGGATTCATCCTGGAATCACAGAATTGTTACAGTGCCAACAGAGGCCATTCAGCCCAGCATGCCAATGCCAGTTCTATTCCCTGGTGCTAGTCTCCTGCCCTTTCTTCACATCTCTACACTCAATTTCTATCAAAAAACCATTCACACATCTCCAATGAAGGGGCGTCCCAACACGTCCGAGCAGGTTTATCAAACATAAATTAAATCTTATGTAGAAAAGTCAGATGGAATGGAAAAAAGTTTCATGGTATGTGGTTGGTTGAAATAAAACTCTAAACTGAAAGTGTATAGAGTCATAGAGCATGGAAACAGACCATGTCAACAATAATCCCAACAGTCCATGCCAACCATAAGCCCAAACTAAACTAGTCCCACCTGGCTGTGTTTGGCTCTAATCCCTCTAAACATTTCTTATTCATGTACTAATCTAAGTGTCTTTTAAATGCTGTTACTGTACACGCAACCACCACTTCCCCTGGAAGTTCATACCACACACGAACCGCTCTCTGTGTAAAAATAATTGCTTCTCGTCTTTTTAAAATCTTTCTCCTCTCACTTAAATATATGACCCCTTGTCTTGAAATCCCCCACCCTAGGGAAACGACACCTACTATTCACTTTATCTATACCCCTCATTATTTTATAAATCTCTAGAAAGTCACTCAACCTCCTACGCTCCAGTGGAAAAAAAGCCCTATCCAGCCTCTCCATAAAACTCAAACCCCCCATTCCCAGCAACATCTTTGTAAATCTCTTTTGAACCCTCTCCAACTTAATAATATCCTTCCTAGATGCCTGAGCTTTGGTTAAAGGCATTGAACATCAGGTGAATAAGTTGGTGTAATGTGTTTCTCCAAAGCCATTCTAGACTTTGGGAAAAGGGAATAGGTCAACACTACGAAAAACACTCAAAATTCAGCATTAGATTCACTCAGATAGGGCACAAGGATGACTGGTGAGAGCTAAAGGAATGCCATTACAGTGGGATGGAGAGATGGCGGCAAAATGTAGGCAAGTGGCTATTGTGATGATAACAGAGTTTACATTTTAGGGAAGACAGTAGGAACTGCCGATGCTGGAGTCTGAGATAACATGGTGTAGATCAGGATGAACACAGCAGGCCAGGCAGCGTCAGGGTAGATGGGCAACTGAGGCAAGGTAAGATATGTAATCCTTAACAACTAAGTTGGTCAGCAACTGAAACTCCCCAGAGTTACCTTGCCACCAGAAACCCCCCTTGGACCCCCAATTCCAATTTTAGTAGGGATTTCAGAACTGCTTTCATTGTCACAACCACCAAAATCAGACATCGGTCTGTCGCCTTGCAGGTTACTGTGCTGCAGGCTTAGATTCAGGTTCCTTTTCTGAGAGTTGAATGTTTCGGGCTCAACCATCAAACTGGGCAGTGAATTTCAGGCACCTGGCATCCTCTGAATGAACAGGATTTCTACATGGCTCATCTAATCATTCTACCAACCACCTTAAATCTGTTCCCATATGTTAACTGGCCTCCCCACTAAGTGAAATGGGTGTACACTATCCCAGTCCCTCATTATTTTGAATACCTCGATTAAGTGATGCCTCAGTCTCCTCTGTTCTCAGGAAAACAAACTCAGACCATCCAATCTTTCCTCATAGCTACAATGTCAAGCCATGAAACATTCTTGTCAATGTCCTCTGTCATCTCTCTAAAGCAGCTATGTCCTTCCTGCAAATGTGTAAGCTGAACAGTACAGACCTAACCAGTATCTTCTACAGTTCCAGCATTCTTGCACACTGTTCCGCACCCAGTGAAGGAAAGCGTCCATTATACATTCTTCTGGCCTCTCTGGCCACTTGCAAAGATCTATGGACATACACTTCAAATTCTGTCACTTTCTTTCCCACTTCCAGCATCTTCTCATCAGCTGTGTATCAACTTGGTTGGTTAACTTGGATGGTTGGTTTGTAATACACAATGACACTAGCAGTGTGGATTCAATTTCTGCACCACCTGAGGCTACCATGAAGAACTCTCCTTTTCAACTTCTCCCCTTGCCTGAGGTGTGGTGACCCTCAGGTTAAACCATCACCAGTCATCTGTCTCTAATGAGAAAGCAGCCCTATGGTTTGGTAGGATTTCGGCTACTTCAATTTAGAACCCTACATTTCTCCGGATTGAATTCCATTTACCACTTTTCCACCCACTCAACTATACCATTGCTTTCCTGCAGTTGACAGCCATCCTCTTCACTATTAAATACACAGTCAGTTTTTGTATTGTCTGTGAATTTCACAATCAAACCTCCAGCGGATCAATTAGCATCAGGTCCAGACAGTGATTGTGAGATAACAAGGTGTGGAGCTGGACGAACACAGCAGGCCAAGCAGCATCATAGGAGCAGGAAAGCTTGACGGTTTAGGCCTAGACCCTTCATCAGAAATGGGGGAGGGGAAGGGGGTTCTGAAATAAATAGGGAGAGAGGGGGAGGCGGATAGAAGATGGATAGAGAAGATAGGTGGAGAGGAGGCAGACAAGTCGAAGAGGCGGGGATGGAGCCAGTAAAGGTGAGTGTAGGTGGGGAGGAGATAGGTCAGTTCAGTGAGGACGGACGGGTTAAGAGGGTGGGATGAGGTTCGTAGGTAGGAAATGGGGTGCGGCTTGAGGTGGGAGGAGGGAATAGGTGAGAAGAAGAACAGATTAGGGGGGGGGGGGACAAGCTGGGCTGGTTTTGGGATGCAGTAGGGGGAGGGGAGATTTTGAAGCTTGTGAAATCCTCATTGATACCATTGGGCTGCAGGGTTCCCAAGCTGAATATGAGTTGCTGTTCCTGCAGCCTTCGGGTGGCATCGTTGTGGCACTGCAGGAGGCCAGGATGTAACTGCTTCCTCTCGGACGGAATCCAAAGTTTGGGAAGCTGATGAGACCCTCGAGTTTCGTAGAATCCCTACAGTGAAGAAGCAGGCCATTTGTCCCACCAAGTCCACAGTGACCCTCCAAATAGCATCCCACCCAGACTCAGTTCCCCTACCCTATCCCTGTAATCCTGCATTTCCCATGGCTAACCCACCTAGCCTGCATATCCCTGGACACTATGAACAATTTAGCATGGCCAATCCGTCTTTGTACTGAGAGGGGAAACTGCAACACTGGGAGGAAACCCTTACCTTTCCGCCACTCCCCCCGACCCCGCACACACACACACACGCATGCACACCAGCCTAGAAACCCCCTCCCATAAAGGGTCACTGGGTAAAAACCCACTGCCCTTCTTTCCATTGGCTGACACTTTACAGCAGCTGGGAATAACCTATTTGTATGTTTAAGAGGCCAGATGATTAAACCTGTTTCAGAGATAGTAGGAACTGCAGATGCTGGAGAATCTGAGATAACAAGGTGTAGAGCTGGATGAACACAGCAGGCCAAGCAGCATCAGAGGAGCAGGAAAGCTAATGTTTCGGGCCTGGACCCTTCTTCA
>JAHRHZ010000017.1:42534536-42552378 GCA_024137785.1 Ginglymostoma cirratum | reverse complement strand
TTCCTGCTCCTCTGATGCTGCTTGGCCTGCTGTGTTCATCCAGCTCTACACATTGTAACAGACCTGGATGTTTAACCCTTTCATCGCAACCTCCTGTCTTATCAAATTTTACATGGAAGCTTGAAGAAAGTCAGAAGGGTTAGCAACTTAATAGTAACATTAACCAATGCATACAGCCACAGGTCTGGGTTAATGGGGGAGATAATACCTGTCCTTACATCTGGCCAGGCCTACATATGATCTCAGGCACACAGCAATGTGGGTAAACACTAAAATAAAACAAAGAGCTGCAGTTACCGGAAATCTGAAACAAACGTGAACTCTGCTTTCTCTCCACAGGTCCTGCCAGACCTGCTGAGTTTCTCTAGCAATTCTTGTTTCTGTTTCAGCAGTAGTTGACTCTTAACAGTCCCCTGAAATAGCTGAATAAGATCTGAGCTCACAGGTAATTAGGAATGGGCAATTAATGCTGACTTTGCCAGTGACATCCAAATCCCATGAAAGAATTTTCAAAAACTCAATGACTGGTTAGATTTTGCCTGCTGTGCTCACATTTCACCTGGCGAAGGACTGAGCAACAGGGCAGCACAGAACACATTGGTGTAATGTGATATAACGACAGAGAATTGGTTAGCTCAGTTGGTTCCACAGTCAGCTTGTAACAGCAAGTGATGCCAATAGTGTGGGTCCAAGTCCTGTACTGTTATGGTCACTGTGAGGGTCTCAACCTCTCACCTGAGGTGTGGTGTCCCTCAGGTTAAACCAATACCGGTTTTGTGTGTCTAAATAGTTTGATCAGACTCCATCTGCTGTGCTGATAACTGAGGCCAAAGATAATTTCTTATCAGGTAGCAGTGACGAATTTTGTGTTATTCTTACTTTAACCATTGCATTCCACAAGCCCTTAACATTAATTTCACGAAAACTGGGATCTGTAACTAAATCCAATTGAAATTGATATCTGAGCCACTGCGGTCTGAGAGATTGCAATGGCAGAACAGAAAACCTCCATGTACCCACACGTTATCTGCAGGCTCCTTCCTCCTAAGCCGCACTCCCGAAGTCGCCGTCCGTGGAAAAGCCCGTAGCTGATCCGTCCTATGAACTTTTCCAGCTCGCTGCCGGAGGCGTTGACGAGCTGGGCGCCAGTCTGACACAGGACAGTAGCTTCCACCCAGCCCTGAGTGTTCAGGGCCAGAGCCGCGGTCAGAGCAGAGGCTACGCTCAGCAAACCAGCTCCGCACAGAGTCACCTTTTTCTGGAGACTGGGCATTTCCTCTTCTGGCGAAGGGCCCCCAGACACTGTCAGCAGAGACACCGAGCAATGGACACGCTCTGTACAAAATCATTCATTCATTCATTCATTGACAGCACAAGATCTCTCCTTACACCCGGTAGGGGGAACCTCATTCCAACTGGTTTTCCAAAGATGTTTAAAAACTCCACTCGAATATGGGCAGGAATGCTCCAGGAGTTAGCTGAACGTTAACAAAACCGTTCCTGCCCCCGCTAGGTCGATCCTCCCCCGTTCCCCAGCGACAAGGCAGGTCTCACGTTACACTGTGTAATGTGATAAGGGTCCCTTTGTTCTCCAGGTCTTTTCCCAGTGGCTGGGCCCCTGTCCTTCGTCTGATTGGATCACACAGTCATTTGAAAGGGTGTACATTCACATGGCGCCCGGAACAACAGCGATAACTACTACGACCACAACAACAACCTCCTCCTCGTCCTCCTCCTCGTCGTCGTCGTTTCATCGGACTTAACAGCCTCCTATCTGCTCCACTATCCACCTTCCATCATCGCCTCCCCCTCTCTCTATTTATTTAAGAGCCCCCTTCCCCTCCCCCATTTCTGAAGAAGGGGCCAGACCCGAAACGTCAGCTTTCCTGCTCCTCTGATGCTGCTTGGCCTGCTGTGTTCATCCAGCTCTACACCTTTTTATCTCAGATTCTCCAGCATCTGCAGTTCCTACTATCTCTAAACAAAAAGCAGAAATTGCTGGACAAATTCAACAAGCCTGGCAGCACAGAGTCATACAGCAAGGAAACAGACCCTTCAGCCCAACTCGTTCATGTCGACCAGACTTCCTCAATTGAACTAGTCTCATTTTCCTTCATTTGGACCATATCCCACTACATCTTTCCTATTCACATACCAGTCCAAATGTCTTTTAAGTGTTGTGATTGCAAGTCTGTACCACTTCCTCTGGCAGCTCATTCCATACATGTACCATCCTCTGTGAAAAAGTTGCCCTTTAAGTCCCTTTTAAATCTTTCCCCTTTCACCTTAAACCTATGCCCTCTAGCCTTGGACTCCCCTACCAAGGATGAGACGTTGGCTGTTCACCTTACCTATGCCCCTCATGATTTTATAAACCTTTATAAGATCACCCCTCAGTCTTCAACGCTCCGTGGAAAAAGGATCCAGCTTATCCAGCCTCTCCCTATAACTCAAACCCTCCAGTCTTGGAAAACAGCCTTGTAAACCATTTTTGCACCCTTTCCAGTTTAATGATATCATAGAGTCATAGATTCATACAGCATGGAAACAGACTGTTCAGTCCAACTCATCCGTACCAACCAGATATCCCAATCTGACCGAGTCCCATTTGGCCTATATCCCTCTAAACCCTTCTTATTCATACACCCATTCAGGTGCCCTTTAAACGTAATTGTAGCAGCCTCCACCACTTCCTGTGGCAGCTCATTCCATACACGCACCACCCTCTGCGTGAAAAATCAATCCCCAGGTCCTTTTAAAATCTTGCTCCTCTCACCTTAAATCTATACCCTTTAGTTTTGGACTCCCCAACCCTAGAAAAAAGACGTTGCCCATTTACCCTATCCAAGCCCCTCATGATTTTATAAACTTCTATAAGGTCACCTCTCAGCCTCTGACATTCCAGGGAGAAAAGGCCCAGCATCTTCAGCCTCTCCCTAAAAGTATTGTGCTCAGTTTTGGGCCCCATATCTAAGGAAAGATGTACTGGCCTTGGAGCGGGTTCAGAGGAGGATCATGAGAACGGTCCTAGGAATGAAAAGTTTAACTTATGAGGAACATTTGAGGGCTCTGGGTCAATACTTGATGGAGTTTAGAAGGATGAGGGGAGATCTAATTGAAACTTACAGAATACTGAATGGTCTGAACAGAGCGGATGTTGGGAAGATGCTTCTGTTGGTAGGAGAGATTAGGACCTGAGGGCACAGCCTTAGAGTAAAGGGAAGAACTTTTAGATCAGAGAGAAGGAGAAACTTCTTCAGCCAGAGAGTGGTGAATCTATGGAATTCACTGCCACAGAAGGCTGGGGAGGCCAGGTCATTGAGTACATTTAAGACTGAGATAGATAGGTTCTTGATTATCAAGGGGATCAAACGTTACAGAGAGAAAGTGGGAGAATGGGGTTGGGAAACCTCTCAGCCATGATTGAATGGCAGAGCAGACTCGATGGGCTGAATGGCCTAATTTCTGCTCCTACATCTTCTGGTCTTATAGTCTAACTCAAACCTTCCATTCCCAGCAACATTGTTGTAAATCTTTTCTGAACCATCTCAAGTTTAACAATATCCTTCCTATAGAAGGGCGACCAGAATTGAACACAGTATTCTAACAGTGGCTTCGCCAATGTCCTGTACAGCCATAACATGACATCTAAACTCCTATACTCGATGCTCCGACTGATGAAGGCAAGTGTGTCATTCGCCTTCCTCGCCATCCTGCCTACCATGTGTGCAGAGAATGCAGAGTTAATGTCTCAGGCGCTGTGACCCTTCTTTAAGACATCCTAAATAACTTGCTAAGCATCCTAAATACATGGCTGGCACCTTGTTAATAAGAGGGATTTAAGGGAATCAGGTGAGTCACTCGCTGAATAGCCTAAATAACCTCTGAAGAAGGGTCACTGGACCCGAAACATTGACTCCGCTTTCTCTCCACAGATTCTTACCAGGTCTATCATACATGTGACTCCAGAAACATAGCAATTACCTCGGGGCAATTAGGGATGCACGATAAATGTTGCCCTAGCTAGTGACACCTACATCCCATGAATGAATAAAATAAAAATAAACTCTCAAGGATGCTTGAGGAGGAGCTTCTTCTCCCCAAAGGGTTGTGAATCTGTGGAATTCCCTGCCCAGTGAAGCAGCTGAGGCTTCCTTGTTGAATGTTTTTAAAGGTTACGGTAAGCGGGCTGGAAATTGGAGCTGAGTCCAGAGAAGAACAGCCAGGATCTTATTGAATGGTGGAGCAGGTTCAGTGGGGCAGATGGCCTATTCCTGCTCCTGTTTCTTACGTTCTTACACAGATGCACACTATGAGAAGGTGCCAATTGGCTCCATTTGCAATTCCCACAGGTTACGGGAAGGTCATACCTCTCAGTGTCACCCCTCGACTGATCCTCAGGTAAACCTCACTGCCAGTCATCTCTCCCTAATGAGAGACCAGCCCTTTGGACCTCTGGGACTATGGTGACTTTACTGCGTGCAGTTTCTAACAGACTATGTTTAAAATGCACCTAACACATTTCTACCCAATGCCTTAAGCTTACAGCTCAATCTTCTGCTTCCCTGTATTTCTGACACTGTGATAGGGAAAATTGCTGGATCAATGAGAGAAGGTCAGCAACGTGGATAAATAAACGCCATCTTACTGAAATTGATTGTCATGCTACCAATAGTTAACTCACCATTCATTCTGTGAGGTTCTCTGCACTGGCTCAATTAAATGTGCTGTGTGCTGCACTCTAGCCTTAATTTCAAAAAGGATTCTTAACCTCAGCAAAGAGAAAGGACTTTCATTCTATTGATTTCAGCCAATATCAGTCTAAATCCCAGAGGTGAATGATCTTATAAAGGGTCTCCTGAACTGCAAATGTTCACCTGAAATTAGTTTATTATGATTTAGTGAGACATGAGCAGAACTCAAAAAAAAGAGACTGGTTAACATTTATTTTAAGCACAAAATCTTCCATGGCTAAGTATCACTCCTACAGGGTAGTAATTAATGGACAGTCCAATTGCCTCTCAATGAAGTGCAAGCTGTCAAGATTAATAAATGAAGCTTTACAGTCAAGTGATACACAACCAGAGTCAGAGAAATGGGCAGACCTTTCAAACATGTGTCATATAGAGTGCATCTGGTACAGTGTATTAACAAGTGAAAGCTTGCTTTTGATGGACAGTGGGAAATATCAGAGGCAATAATAAAATATTATCTGAAGCCAGATGGAGCAATGTATTTGGCTTATTTGTGAAATGCATTGATGCATACACGTCAATGTTTTACACGTGAGCAGTGAATTTATTTCATTTAGGACCAAGATGAGGAGAAATTTTTTCACTCAAAGTTTTGTGAATCTATGGAATTCTCTACACCTGGGTGTTTTGCATGTGCCATCACCGAATATATTAAAGGCTTGGGTAGACAGATTTTTCATCTCTCAGGCAATCAACACACACGAAGAATGGCGGAAGGTAGAGTTGAAATTAATCCACCATGATCATACAGGGGGTTCTGTTGCAATGCAATAGTTGCATTCCTGTGCTATAGAAATAATGGGGCCTATGGGAAAAGCGGGGTTAGGGGCCAACCACCAAAAAACTCACTCAAAATCACTGAAAAATCATTCAAAAGGCTAACACAAAGGATAACACAGTTTGAATAAATGTTTAATTCATATCTAATAATAAAATAAAAGTAAATTTAACATTGTACCTTGAAAAAATGTCAAGATGACTTGATGGGGGAGGAGGTTTTGAGGTTGCTCTGTTGTTAATGCAGGGGCAGAGGGTCGTCATCATCATCATCAGCTTCAGGTGCAGTTGTGTTTGCAGGGTTAGGGCAAAAAATAGTTAATCCAGAAGTGGATGGCTGTGATTCGTTGTCTTCCGACTGTTTCTTGGGGTTTGGCTTTAAAAAAATCCAGTTTTTGCTGCTTGGCCCTTTATCTTCTTTCATGAAGAAGCTGTTCATAGGGTGTCAAATAAGATCTTATTCTACAAACTGCTACCCTGCTGCATTCTGTGTTGTAATCGTCGTCCTCTAAGAGCTGCAACTGCTTCTCAATTTCCCTCAGGATAGGAGACAGAACAGAAGTGGAAAGCCCTCATGGTGCTGCATCCTGGACTTCATCTTCTCCATCTCCAGCTTCCACTTCTCCCTCAGCGACAAGTTGTTGTAGATCAGCTGTAGAGAGGTTTTCACAGTGGGACTCCAGCAGCTCTTCAACATCTTCACTCTCCACTTCTTCAAATCTCACTTGCTTTGCAAGATCAACACGATGTTCTTTGATTCTTGGGAGCTCCTCTGACGGATCAATGGTTTTAAAATCTTGAAAAAATCTGGGGGAAGCTTCCACCAAACTGCATGCAAGCAGCCCTTACGAACATCATCCCAGGCCTGCACGATAATGGAAATTGCATTCTTGATTTTAAGTCTCTTCCAAATTTGAAGAACACTGTCCATATTCCCCTCAGTGGCTGCAAACAGCCTCTTAAGTGTGCACCTTAATAATAAGCTTTAAAATCTGCTATTGCACCCTGGTCCATGGGTTGAAGGAGAGAGGTTGTGTTTGGGGGTAGAAATAGCACTTTGATGTTTTCAGGAAGCTCGCCAATGGTGGGAGGATGGCTTGGTGCATTATCCCGGGTGAGGAGAATCTTGAAATCCACAGAAACATAGAAGATAGGAGCAGGAGGAGGCCATTCGGACCTTCAAGCCTGCTTCACCATTCTTCACGATTATGGCTGATCGTGCAACTCAATAGCTTAATCCTGCTTTCTCCCATAACCTTTGACATCATTCACCCCAAGTGCTGTATCAAGCCGCCTCTTGAATACATTCAATGTTTCGGCATCAACTACTTCCTGTGATAATGAATTCCACAGGGTCACCACTCTTTGGGTGAAGAAATGTCTCCTCATCTCCGTCCTAAATGGTCTACTCTGAATCCTCATATTGTGACCCCTAGTTTTTTTCTGCGATCATTTCTAAAAGCATCTTTGAAAACAACAACAATAATGTCACTGACGGAATAACGTTATCGCCAACACAAGCTCACGTTTTAGAAAGAGCATTCCCCTCTTTGTCAGTCATGTTATAGCCAATTCATGTTGCTGGAACATGTGTTATACAGCACCCCTGTATTGTATGACGGAGCAGGCTTGATGGGCCAAATAGTCTCTCCATGTTCTTATTTCACATGTTATGTTTTCTTTATGAGGATAGAGATAATACATTTTGTTCACAATAAACAAATTCACGGGCTGGTGGTGGGCCTAGTGATAATGACACTAGGCCAGTAATCCACAATCACAGGGTAATGTTCTGGGGACATGGGTTTGAATCCCACCATGGCAGATGGTGAACTTTAAATTCAATGAAATCGAGAATTAGAAGCTAACCGAACGGTGACCGTTGTTGATTGTCCCAAATAAGTAAATGCCTCACTGACATCCCTGAGGAGGGGAAATCTACCATCCTTATCTGGTCTGGCCTTCATATGACTCCAGATGCAAATTAGCTGACTCTGAAGCGGCTGGACAAGCCACTCAGACCAAGGGCAAGAGATGCTGGCCCAGCCAATGATACCAACATTTCACTCATGAGGTAAAGTCCTACCAGACCATAGGGCTGCTCTCTCATTAGAAAGAGACAGATGATTGGGGGTGAGTCTAGGCCCGAAACGTCAAGTTTTCCTGCTCCTATGATGCTGCTTGCCCTGCTGTGTTCATCCAGCCCCATGCTTGTTATCTCAGATTCTCCAGCATCTGCAGTACCTTTTAACCTTTTATCTCAGATGATTGGGGGTGGTTTACCTTGAGGCTCACCACACGTCAGGCAAGGGGAGAGATTGAGGAGAGTCCTTTGTGGTAACCTCAGTGGGTATAGGAATTGAACCTGTGCTGTTGGTGTCACTCTGCTTTATAAACCAACTATCCAGCCAACTAAATCTAATATTCATGAGAAATGCTGTTCGCCAGATGAGGGCAGTTCTGACATCTGCTGTGAAAGCCCAGGGTTGGAGAGAATGGTGTGACCGAGTGGTCTAAGGTGCTGGATTTAAGATTCACTCTCTCTGGAGGCATGGGTTTGTACTGGACTGCTGCCACAATGTGCCTCATTTGTCTTAGCAAGTGGCAGCACCAGGTTTAAAAGCAGGGTACTGTGTTGCGGGGATAGTGTCACTAGAAGGTCTTTGTTCAAGTCACCGACCCTGGAGTTAGCTTGTAACATATCTGAACAGGTCGGATTAAAATAATTACGTTAATGGGTAGGATTAGGAAAGTGGTTCCACTGAGCAGGGACAAGATTAAAAATCAGAACTACAATGGTATTAATCATAGAATCCCTACAGTGTGGAAGCAGGTCATCTGGGCCATCAAGTTTGCACTGACCTTCCCACTCTATCCCTGTAACCCCTGTATATCCCATGCGCTATTCCACCTAACCTACACACCCCTGGACACTATGAGCAATTCAGCATCATCAATCCACCCTAACCTGCACATCTTTAGACGTTGGTAGGAAACTGGAGGAACAGACACGGTGAAACTGTGCAAATTCCACACAGACAGTTGCCCAAGGGTGGAATCACAGCCATGTCCCTAGCACTGTGAGGCAGCAGTGCTAACCACTGAGCCACCATGCCACCCAGAACTGCTGGACTAAACTAAACAAAAATAAAGAACAGCAGTTGTTGGAAATCAGAAACAAAGACAGAAATTGCTGGAAAATCTCAGCAGATCTGGCAGCATCTGTGGAGAGAAAACAGAGTTAACGGTTTGGGTCCACTGACCTTTCTTCAGAACGTTCTGCTTTCCCTCCACAGATGCTGCCAGACTTGTAGAGATTTTCCAGCAATTTCTGTTTTTGTTGTTTTCAATAATTTCTGGATTGCTACCTGAGCCGCAAGCAATTTGGCGAAGAGTAAATAAGATCAGAGATTTGAATGCATGGCTTAAAGGTAGGTGTGGGAGAGAAAGGTTTTCTTTCACGGGTCACTGGCAACAGTGTTGGGGAAAGAAGGAGCTACACTGTTGCACCCTCGCTCTACCCAAGTACTAGTGAATCACATTACTAGGACTGCAGATAAATTTTGCGTAATTGAAGGGTAATTGAATAGAGCAGCAAAATAAAGAGGGGAGAAAATAGATTCTGAAAGAAAACTAGCAAGTACTATATGTTGAGATCTTCTAAGCAGTACTAGTGATGGTCATGTTGCTGTTGCAATCATTAATTTCCCTGGCTTGACACTGCTATATATTTCTACCAGGCTGGCTTTCACAGGAATGCACAGAGTGTTATCCATTGGGGAATTCTATTGGAATGACAAAAAAGTCTGAGAAAGACAGGTCACACCCCATTTTTATGTTCCTAGCCGCATTATGGTAAATTTGGAAGCCCAGTCTGAATGTTAGTGAATACATGAGAAGTAGAATGGGTTAGTAGCTGAGAGAGTGAATGGGTTGGTGGGTAAGGTGGGCTTTTTTCTCATTCCTTCATAGAATGTGAGCATCATTAGAAAGGCCAGCACTTAATGCGTATTTTTAGTTGCCTTCTGACTCAATGGCTTATTAGGCCAGTTCAGGGGGCATTAAAGAGAAGGGTCCAGACACGAAACGTCAGCTTTCCTGCTCTGTTCATCCAGCTCTACACCTTGTTATCTCAGTCATATTGCTGTTGTTTTGGAGTCACGTGTAGGTTAGACCTGGTAAGGACAACAGACTTCCCTCTCGGAAGCTTATTAGTTAACCATTATTTTTAAAACAGTTGTCTTGACTGTCATTGAGATATGTTTTTGTTTCCAGCTGCCATGTGGGGATTTGAACCCAGGCGCCAGAACATTAATCTGGGCCTGTGTATTACTAGTCTAATATCGTAACATAGAAAATAAGTATGGAAAATAGGAGCAGGAATAGGCCATTCGGTCCTTCAAGCTTCATTGCTGACCAACCAGCTCAATACCCTGTTCTCAATTTCTGTCCACACTCTTTGATCCCTTTACCTCTAAAAACTATATCCAACTCCTTCTTGAAAGCATTCAATGCTTTGGCCTCAGCCATTTCTGTAGCAGAGAATTCCACAGGCACAACACTCTGTGGGTGAAGAAATTTCTCCTCGTCTCAGTCTTAAGTGGCCTACCCCATGTCGTTAGATTGCGACCCCTCATTTAGGACTCCCTGGTGATTGGGAATTCCTTTCCTGTGTTTACCCTGTGTAGTCCTATTAAACGTTATAGGTTCCTAGAGATTTCCCACCACTGCTTTTCCTGAAAACTCCAGTGAGTCTAATCCTAAGCGATTCAGTCTCTCTTCACACATCAGACTTGTCATGACCACTAAGTCACCGTCTCCAATTAAGTGGGTGAAGTGGGTTAAGTGGGCAGTTTTGTCAGAGGGGTTGTCAGATGGTCAGAGGGTATTTGCTCAGGATGGGGGTGATATTCGGGTATTCGATAGCAGCAGTCAAATCGCGAGGGGAGTCAGGCCAGATTAGATCAGGTCGCAAGGATATTCAGGAAGTCTGGAGGGTTGGAAGGGGGTTAATCCGATTGGGTCGGGAGCCAGTCAGATGATCGGGAGAGTTAGTCAGGTGGCCAGTAAGATGTGGTCCAATGGTTGTGTGGGAGTATCAGGTTGTGTTGGGTTAGGAAGCTAATTGTTTTGGTCAAATGGCTAATCTGGTCAGGTAGTAGTTGTGTGATCAGGAAGGTTGGGTAGGATCTGAAGGTGGGGTCAGGGATGGTAATCAGGTTGAGGGAGCAGTCATTGAGGTAGATTGGAGGACTTAATTGGATCAGGAGATGAGGTAGTTTGGTCGTCAGGAGGATAGTCAAAGGAGTCTGGGAAGGTGATTCAGGGATCAGTTGAGTCATTACTCAGATATCAGACTAGGCATTAAACTGTTTAACATTTCCTGGGTGACTTTCCAGGTAAGTACCACAGAACTGTCTAAAGTCTCCCGCTCTAACTCAGAGACAGAAGCATACACAAAGGATTCCAGGGAACAGAGTTATTGTCCATTGTAAGTTGAAACTTCCCAAACAGTTCCACAACCTCATCTTCAGTCATACAGCTGGTCTCAGAAGATTTGGAGGCCAGAAGATTTGGCCCATGAAAACAGACAGTAAAAGCTTCTGCAAGTAAATAAGGACAAAAAAGGGTGGCAAAACTGAGCATTGTTCCCTTAGTGAGAGAGTCTAGGGAATTAATAGTGGGAAACAAGATAATTGAAGAACCTTTGAAAAATATTTTTATCTGTCTTCACATTAGAAGACAGAAAAATCCCAAGAATTGTTGAAAAGCAGAGGCAAAAGGGAAGGAGGAACTTAAAACAATCATAACCAATCACAGCCTTCCTAATTGCTTGTTTTACCTGCCTGCTAATTTTAGTGACTCACAAACAAGGACATCCATGTCCCTTTGGACATCAACACTTACCAAGCTTTCATCATTTAAGGATATTCTTTCCGTCTTTTCACTTTTTTCAACCAAGGTGCATAACTTCACACTTATTCACATTTTATTCCATTTGTCATGTCTAGCCCATTCAGTTTGCCTGGCTAAGTCCCCTTGAAACCTCCTTGCAGCTTTCTCATAACTTACACTCCTGTCTAATTCTGTGTCATCAGCACATTTAAAAATATCACATTTGATTCCCCAAAACCAACTTATTTATATATAATGTGAACAGCTGTATTTTCAGCAGTGATCCTTATAATACCCTACCACCTGCCTTCTAATTTATTCTGACTCGCTGTTTTCTGTTTGTTAACCAATTCTTAGTATTTATTCCTGATCCCATGAGCTCGAATTATGTTTATTAACCTCCTGTGAAGGAGCCTATCAAACCCCTTCTGAAAATCAAATGCATCATGTCCACTGTTCTTCCTTTATCTATGTCACAAGTAACATATTTTTTAAAAAAAAACTCTACCAGGTTTGTGAAACATAATTTCACTTTTATGAATCCATGTTGACACTGCCTAATCATGTAATTATTTTCTAAGTGTCTGGTTGTCATGAATTCCAACATCTTCCTCACTACTGACATCAAACTAATATTTTCTTACTCTCCCATTAAATATTGGGGGTGCATTTGCTACATTCCTGTCTGCAGGAGCCTTTCCAGAATCAATAGAACTTTGAAAGATTTTGCCTCATGCACATATTATCTCTGCAAGCCATCTCCTTCAACATCTAGTCATCTGTAGGTATTGGTTGTAACCTTCCAAATTTCCCCAGATTCTGGGACGATCAAAATGGATTGGCAAACCACAAATAAAACAACAATATTTCAGAAAGAAGGGACGCAGAAAGCAAGAATCTAGAGCCCAGTTAGTCTAATATGCTAAAGTTACTTAATGGGGAAAATGCTGAATCTGTTATCACGGCGGTAGTAGCAGGATATTTAGAAAATTATAAAACTCTCAGGCAGAGTCAACATAGTTTGGAGAACAGTATTTTGTGCTTGCTAAATGTATTAAAGTTCCAGAAAATATAGCAAGCAGGGTGGATAAAAGGGAGCATTTAGATGGTTTTTACTTTTGGACAAAGGTTCTTTGGATTTCCAAGTCTTTGGATTTCCAAAAGGTATTCAATAAGGTGTCACAAAAAAAAGTTACAGCTAAAATGTTCAGTGGGTCAGGTGCAGAAAGAAAATTGGGTAACAGGAAATAGAGAGTCAGAATAAATGAGTGATTTTCAACTTTTTAAAAATTTGCTTATGGAATGTGGCTAGGCTAACAGTTATTGCTCATTGCTAGGAGTCAATCCCATTGCTGTGGGCCTGGAATCACACATAACTCAGAAAATTTCCTTCCCTAAAGAATATCAGTAAACAAGACAATGGTTACATGGCCACCATTAAACAAGTTTTATATTCCAGATTTTATTGAAGTCTAACCTCACCAGCTGTGATGGTGGGATTCAAACACATGTTGCCAGAGATATGGGCAGCTCTTCTAGATGGCCCAGTGACACGATCAGGATTCCAGTTCCTAATAGCGATCTGTACCTAGTGGAGTGCCACAGGGATCAGTGCTGGGGCATCAACAAATTATGATCCATGTTAATGACTTGGGTGAAGGGATTGACTGTATTGTAGCCAGTTGCTAACCCTACAAAGAGAGGCATGAATGTCAGTTCTGAGGAGGAAAAGGACAGGTTAAGTGAGTGGGTAAAATTTGGCCGATAGAACATAATGTGGGAAAATGAAAGGTTGTCCACTTTAACAGGAAGAATAGAAAGGTAGAATATTGTTTAAAAGACAATAAACTGCCCAATGCCATACTGCAGAGGGATCTGGTTTCCTTATATATAGGGAGGTTTTGGCACACTGTAATATTACTAACATAGTAATCCTAATATTTAAGGGACTAATGTTCAAATCCCACCATGACAGAAACTGAAATTTGGATTCTGTAGAAACTAGAATGAAAAGGTGGCCTAATGGTAACCATTTACCAATTATTAGGAGCCCACTGTCCGTCTGGTTCTCTAGTTTCCTTGAGGTAAGGAGATCTACCATCCTTACTTGCATTGGCCTACATGTGACTACAGACCCACAGCAGTGCGGCTGAATTTTGTCAGTAAGAGTGTATGGTCAGTGTGAAGAAGACTGTACTTGAGTGAGTATCTCTGGGATTCTGTTTCAAGGTGAGAATTCAAGTGGTAATTCTTTTACAAATTGAAGAGCGTCAGATTCTAACCTATAAGTAGCTAAACGTAACTTTGAGTTAAAATGACAGTTAAATTGATAGCTGCCTGATAGCGGCATTTATCCAGTGATTATCTGAATAGGTGCCTGAATAGATGTTGATTACTGGAGCACAAAGCTAAGCTAGAGAGTGACTCATCACAGCTTTATGGATATAAGAAAAGATTTTTAAAGAACACCGTTAATGTGAAGGCTACCTCTGAATGAGACAGAGGTTGAGCTCTTCAAAGTAGAAGTTCAGTGCATTTGGAAAAGAGATGCTTTCAGTAAGGTTTATTGCAAGAGGCAAATTGTGCTGAATGTGAAGTTTGATAAAGGGTGCAGAGGAGGTCCTTCTTTCTGCTATTCTGTTTTTAGCCTACAGCACTTTATTTCCAATTTCCTGCAGCACAAGGTGCAAGTCAATCAATAACTGGTATTGTCAGAAACTGTAAGTTTTATCAGTATTGTAAAGTTAATGGGCTGTGCCACTTATGGGAGTTGTGGATGATACATTAATTAATTAGCATCTATTAATTATTTAATTCATATTAGAAATGATAGGGCAGGTGATGTGCCACAGTTGCAGAAAATGGGAGCCCCTGGATGCTGCTTGAGGCTGCAAGAGTTATTAAGCTGAGTTGCAGAAACCGTGACACATCAGGAAGAGGGATATTTAGCTGGACACTTTATTGCAGGAGATGGTCACACCCCTTAGGATAGGATCTTCTGATTTGGTTAGTTGGCAACTGCAGGAGGGTGTAACTGTGTGTGAGGCAGTTAAAGGGACCCAGAGGGCAGGAGCGTAGAAGCTTTTGCAACTGTCTGGCAGGTTTGAGGTATTTTTCAGCTTGTTCTGATGGGGGTGAGGGCTGTATTTGCATGAACACAGCACAATGGTATGGGAAGCAATTCAAAGAAATCGATAAGATGGAATGTAATGGTTGCAGGGAATGGCATAATGAAAGGGATTAACACTGTTCTTGGTAGCAGAGCATGAGTCCAGGCAGCAGTGTTATCTGCCTGGTGCCAGGGATTGCAATATCAGCTCTGGCTGGAGAAGAATGTGAGTGGGAGAGGGAGGATCCACGTTTCGCCCAGAAATGTAAGAAGGGCTAGGAAAGCGTTTCGCCTAAGCATGAGATGTTTGGTGATAAACAGAACCTCAAAGGCAATAAACCCTGTTTTACTATTTGAGCCACACAAAAAATAGCACAGAATGAGGAAGATTAGAGAAGTGAATGTATATCTCCAAAAACTGCAGTGGGAGAAGTGGATTCCAGTTTGTAGGACACTGGCATCACAACAGGGGACAGTGGAATCTGTAAAATTGGGGTGATGAACCATGCTGAGACTTGTGTTCTCATGAGCTGCACAACCAGGGAAGCAGAGAAGACTTTAACCAAACAAGGTGGGGGATCAAACTTGGATAAAGCCAATGTAGCAAGTCAAGAGATAGAGTTGAAGCAGAAGAGCAACACTAATGTGGACAATGAAGGTCAGAAAATGGCAGGAAGGGACAAAAAAACCTACAAGTATATCAGCAATCAAATCTCGATGTTACAAAGATAACAAATAAAGAAAACCAAAGGCCCTGTATCTGGATTCAGATAACATTCATAGTGAAATAAACAAATTGATGTTGCATGCTGAATTGAATAAATATGACCTGATAGTCATTAGGAAGACTTGGTCGCAGGAGGAGAGGAACAAGTTTTGAATATTGAGGGGAATATGAAATTCAAGAAACTAGGCAAGGAAGCTAGTTAAGTGTGGGGCAGGAACGTCATTAATCAAAGATGGCAATGGTGCAATAGTTAGAAATGACCTTGGCTCAGGAGTTCGGGAATCAGCTTGGGTGGAAATGATGAGTAGTAGGGGAGAGAAGTCATGCCTAAGAGTGGTCCTACAGGCTCCTGATCATTAACTGCAATGTAGGGCGACGTATACAAGGCAAAATTTTGGGAGTTTGTGACAAAAAGATCGCAATAATTACGGATAGATATTATCTGCATAAACTGGAAAACTTAGATTGGTAATACTTGCCTTGATGAGGAGTTCACAGAATGATTTTGAGAGACTTTCTCAGAGTAACAGAGTCTGGAACCAACCAGATAGCAGGTTTTACTAAATTTTGTATTGTGCAATAAGCCAGGATTAATTATGAACTTGGAATAAAGATATCTCTAAGTAGTAGTGATCAGAATATAATTGAAGTGCAGCAGGCAGTAAAGAAGGTAAATGGCATGTTGGCCTTCATTGCGAGAGGTTTTGCGTACAGGAGCAGGGATGTGTTGTTGCAGTTGTACAGGGCCTTGGTGAGGCCACACCTAGGATATCGTGTGCAGTTTTGGTCTCCTTTTCTGAGGAAGGACGCTCTTGCTCTCGAGGGGGTGCAATGAAGGTTTACCAGGCTGATTCCGGGGATGGCGGGTCTATTGTATGAGGAGAGTTTGACTAGGTTGGGATTGTTTTCGCTGGAGTTCAGACGAATGATCTCATAGAGACTTATTAAATTCTAACAGGACTGGACAGTGTCGATGCAGGGAGGATGTTCCCGATCGTGGGTGTGTCCAGAACCAGCTGTCATAGTCTGAGTATTTGTGGTGGACCATTTAGGACTGAGATGAGGAGACAGTTCTTCACCCAGAGTAGTGAGCCTGTGGAATTCATTACCACAGGAAATAGTTGTTGCCAAAACATTGAATGTATTCAAGAGGTGACTAGATATGGCAAGTGGGGCGAATGGAATCAAAGCTTATGGGGAGAAAGCAGGATTAGGCTATTGAGTTGGATAATCAGCCAGGATAGTGATGAATGGTGGAGCAGGCTCAAAGGGCTGAATGGCCTCCTCCTGCTCCTATCTTCTATGTTTCTATCAATTTAAATAGCCACATTGAAAGGAAAGTGAGTGGCTCTCAAGATCTGTACTAAACTTAAGTAAGGGCAACTCTCCGGACATGAAAGTAGAGCTAGTGGAAGGGAACTAGAACATAACGCTAGGAGACAGATCAGTAGAGAAGCAAACATTTAAAGGGATATTTCAAAGTAAATACATTCCTGCTATAAAGAACATTTCCAGGGGAGGACACACTACTCCAGGTCAACTAAAGAGTTAAACGAAAACATTAGACTAAAGAAACAAGCAGAGAGTTGCACAAAAGTGAGGTATGAGTCAGATGACGGGATTGAACATAAAAACCACAGCAGAAATATAGAAACATTGGAATTCAGAGTAGGAGTAGGCCATTTAAGCCTGCTCTGCTGTGAACATAGCTGATCCTCAATGCCATATTCCCACTGTACCATTACCATCAACCCTGGTCCAATGAAGGCTGGAAGAGGCATGCCAGAAGTAGCACCAGGCATACATAAAAATGAGATGCCAACCTGGTGAAGCTGCCAAACAGGACTACTTGTATGCCAAACACCCACAAGCAGCAAGCAATAGACAGAGCTAAGTGACCTCACAACCAACAGATCATATCTAAGCTCTGCAGTCCTGCCACATCCCCATCATGAATGGTGGTGGATAATTAAACAACTCACTGGAGGAGGAGGCTCCACAATTATCCCCATCTTCAATGATGGGGGAGCCCCGTACATCAGTGCAAACAATAATACTGAAGCATGCACAAAACCTTCAGCCAGAAGTGCCGAGTGGATGATCCATCTCAATTTCCTCCAGAGGACCCCCAGCATCACAGATACCAGCCTTCAGCCAATTTAGCTCACTCCATGTAACATCAAGAAACAGCTGGAAGCACTGCTTACTGCAAAGGCTGAGGAGCCTGACAATATCCCGGCAATGGTGCTGAAGACTTGTTCTTCAGAACTCGTCTCTCCCCTAGCCAAATAGGTCAGGTACACTTACAACAAAGGTATTTACCCAATAATATGGGAAAACACCCAGGTTTGTCTTGTACATAAAAAGCTGGACAAATCCAACATAGCCCATTACTGTATCACAGATAATAGGAACTGCAGATGCTGGAGAATCCGAGATAACAAGGTGCGGAGCTGGATGAACACAGCAGGCCAAGCAGCATCATAGGAGCAGGAATTCTTGACGTTTCGGGCCTAGACCCTTCATCAGAAATTGGGGAGGGGAAGAGGGTTCTGAAATAAATAGGGAGAGGGGGGAGGC
>JAHRHZ010000017.1:42477778-42529536 GCA_024137785.1 Ginglymostoma cirratum | reverse complement strand
GTCAGCTTTCCTGCTCCTCTGATGCTGCTCGGCCTGCTGTGTTCATCCAGCTCCACACCTTGTTATCTCGGATTCTCCAGCATCTGCAGTACCCATTATCTCTCATAGCTATTGAGTTGTGATTTTGAATCGACTTAGTTGTAATAAATACCATTTCTTGTTATGTACATTTCTGTTGAATTGATTCTAACTAATAGGTGAATAGGGACTTCATTTCAATGAAAACATTCACTTTTGTGGTGACCCT
Source organism: Ginglymostoma cirratum (assembly GCA_024137785.1). Classification (NCBI taxonomy): domain Eukaryota; kingdom Metazoa; phylum Chordata; class Chondrichthyes; order Orectolobiformes; family Ginglymostomatidae; genus Ginglymostoma; species Ginglymostoma cirratum. Next base: position 42,529,289 of record JAHRHZ010000017.1, on the reverse strand, counting down.
GAGAGTAGTGGGGTTTTAGACTAAGCACACCTTCCAGAGAAGGTTGTAATAATATAAAAGTCTAGCAATGTCTGTCTTCAATATAATCATTGACTGAGACCCCACAGCCCACTGAGACAGGGAATTTCAAAGATTCACATCTTCTGAGTGAACAAATACCTCTTTATCACAGTCCCAAATGACCTGGTCCTTATTCCGGGGCTGTGACTTCTGGTTCCGGACCGTCACAGAACCACCAGAAGTGTTCTTTGTGTAGTTCCTGACGCAAACGGTTAACCGCATAGATAGATCTGGAGGACCTCATTGGGTCTCCAGAGAGAGTCTGTCTATCTTCTAGATTTGTGTGGCTCAGTAAGTAGAGTATTTGCCTGGTGAGCAGTCAGGAAGTTCTAACACTTGTTTTTATTGTAACGCTGCCCAAATGCCCAAAGGTATGAGATAACTTTCCATTCGTCTTGACAATATTTCCATTCACGTACAATTTCAGCTAAAGTCTCTAGTGTCATGACACCACCACCCCCCCGCAAACGACAGTGGAGGCTGAATGATTTTCATCAGATAAATAAGGCTGTGTAGAGTTTTCTTTTTGTATTGACGTAAGCCTGCTTACTGAAATAAGTTGAAAGTTTGTCACTGCCATAGTGTCAATCAATACAAAATAAATCATTTGCATCAATGCATCATTGTTCATGACCTCAGACCATCCAACAACTTTTCACACCCGGAAAAATGCTTTTGAGACATTGCCACTTTCGTAATGTAAGAAACATAGCAGCTATAGAAATAGAAAATAGCAACAGGGGTAGGCCATTTGGTCCCATAAGCCTTCAAGCCTCACTTAATATGACCATGGCTAACCTTCCAACTCAGTCCCCTGTTCCTGTTCTTTCCTCATACCCTTTGATCCCTTTAGATCAAGAACTATATCTACATTCTTCTTTAAAACATTCAATGTTTTGGCCTCAATTGCTTTCTGTGGTAGAGAATTCCATGGGCTCATCACTCTCTAGGTGAAGAAATTTCTCCTTATCACAGCCCTAAAAGCCTACATCATGACTTAGAATGACCTGGACTCCCACCTCATTTAAAACATCTTTCCTGTGTTTACCCTATCTTGGCCTGTTAGAATTTTATAAATTGCTATGAGATGTCCTGTCATTCTATAGTTCTAACTGATCCAGTCTCTCTTCATTTATCAGTCCTGTCATCCCCGGAGCCAGTCTGATAAACCTTAGTTGCACTCCGTCCATTGCCAGAGCGTACTTGTTTAGGTATGGAGACCAAAATACTTCAGGTGTGTCTCACTAAGGCCCTGTACAATTGCAGCAAGACATTCATGCTCTGTACTCAAATCCTCTCACGATGAAGGCCAACATATCACTTGTCTTTTTTACCACCTGCTGCACTTATTTTTCTGTACAGCAAGTTCTCACAAATGGAAGTGTGACAAAAATTCATTCTGGTTTATGATACTGGCTGAGGGATAATAGTTGGCTGGGCCATTGGAGAGAACTCTCCCCTCCTAGTCTTGAAATAGCACCATGGGGGTTACTCTTGATGGGAAGGCAATAGCCTACTGGTATTATCACTGGGCTGTTAATCTAGTGACTCATATAATGTTCTGGGGATCTGGGTTCAAATCCCAGCCACAGCAGATGGTGGAATTTGAATTCAATAAATATCTGGAAGTAAGAGTGTAATGATGACCATAAATCCATTGCTGATTGTTGGGGAAAACCTATCTGGTTCACTAATGTCCATTGGGGAAGGAAGCTGCCATCCTTACCTGGTCTGGTCTACATTTGACTCCAGACCCACAGCAATGTGGTCAACTGTCAACTACCCTCTGGGCAATTAGGGATGGGCAATAAATGCTGCTTGGCCAGCAATGCCCTCATCCCTGGGAATGAATAAATTACATCCATTTAATAGAGCACAGTAGGGTCTCAGCTTAACATTTTGTTTGAAGAAATGTACTTCTGACAGTGTGGCACTCCCTCACTACTGCACTAAAATGCCAGTCTTGATCATAAGCTCAAGTCTCTGAAGTAAGCATTCACAACCCAAAGATAGTATTATGGAGTGCAGGACACTACTTTTTTGGCTATAATCCATCACTTTGTAAAAGCCCAATTGCGGTTATGTTGTTATAAATAGAGGTCACAAACAAAGACCAGAAGCCTCTGCGTAACAATAGAGTAGCAAACAGAGAATGAGTCATTATCAGTCAAATAACTGCTGACCAGCTTGGAACAGTATTGATATGAGAACTAGGAACAAGCAATGTACCTTCTATTTCAGCTACACTTTATGCACAACCTATTTTGTACAACAAACCTTGAAGATATTGCTTTGAGAATCGGTCAAGTTGACCCAAATTGAAAGTAATTCAATGTAATTTATAGAAGGAACAGCCCTGAACTCTATTGATGAATTTAAGTTATCCTGTGTATCTGCTGACATTTAATTTCCACTTTAAATGGAACAGTTAACTGGCCTGATTCGATCCGCTTGTTTTGTAGGAATACACACAGCATGAAAAGAGGCAGTCATGAGAAAATTTGCTCCAAAATGCAACTTATGTGAAAGTGAATCTGTGCCTTTTCGTACATTCCACGTCTCCCACAAACACCAAAGCCCCCCCCACCCGCCGAATATTTGTAACGGCATTGCAATAAAAATTCACAGATAGACAAATGGGTCATCAGCTTTCCAATATCCTCCTCTGCCTCACAATTCAGTGACCTTGTCAGTCCCCTTAATGGCTGCTGTGCATAATTGAGTTCCTTGGGAATCTTCGAGTCTCCCTGGTGACTGCCAGTGATCGCATTCAGAGATATCCCAGGGAAGATCTTTGTGCAAATTCTCTGCATTACCGACAACCCCACTGTGGCTAATTCTTCACTTTGAAGCAAAAGATTATTGCGTTGAACTTTCTGATTCCTCATCTCAAGACATTTTCAATTCCTTTCAATTCACTTCAATCTGATCATTCTCTTCGAAATTTGCAGCTTTCTTTTCTTGCAATTTGCTCTAGAGAAAAGCTTCTTGATCAGTGGGAAAATAAATAATTCACTTTTTCTTTAAACGCCCTGAAGGCAAAACATTAGCTGACATGTTACTACCTAATTAGAAGCCACTATCTTTAAACCAAAGTAATGAGTGTCAAAGTTCTGCCTTTACTTAAAGAAGTACTGATACCATTTTGAAAGTGGATTAAAAGCACAGAATCCTTTGGCACAGAGGAGGCCATTAGTCCATTAAGTTAGTGCTATCATTTCATCGAATCAGTATCATAGGATCCCTACAGTGTGGTCTAGGCCTGAAACGTCAGCCTTCCTGTTCCTATGATGCTGCTTGGCCTGCTGTGTTCATCCAGCTCTACACCTTGTTATCTCGGATTCTCCAGCATCTGCAGTTCCTATTATCTCTGATACATTTATTACCCCTCTACCCTATCCTTGTAACTCTGCATTTCCCATGCTAATACACCTAACCTGCGCATCTTTGGGCTGTAGGAGCATACCCACCCAGACAGGGGGAGAATGTGCAAACTCCACACAGACAGTGGCCCAAAGGTGAAATTGAAACTGGGTCCCTGGTGCTGTGGGGCAGCAATGCTAACCACTGAGTCACCATGCCACCCAAAGACACCAGGCTGCCCAGAGGCAGTGTGTATTCCCACAAAACAAGTGGATGGAATCAGGCAGCTAACTGCTCCATTTCGACAGGAAACTAAATGTCTGCAGATACACTGGATAAGCCAAATTCATCATTGGAAATCAGAGATAGTAGGAGCTGCAGATGCTGGAGAATCTGAGATAACAAGGTGTACAGCTGGATGAACACAGCAGGCCAAGCAGCATCAGAGGAGCAGGAAAGCTGACATTTCGGGCCTAGACCCTTCTTCAGAAATCACTACCTGCTCACTCCACTTGTTTGTCTATGGAAGGAGGATCTTTCTGAAGAAGGGTCTAAGCCAGAAACGTCGGCCTTCCTGCTCCTATGATGCTGCTTGGCCTGCTGTGTTCATCCAGCTCTACACCTTATTGGAAATCAGAGCTGTTCCCTATTCATGTGGAAGAGCAATGTAAGTAATTCCTCGTCTCCTGCTCTTTCTGCATAGCCCTACAAATCTGTACTAAGGCTTGACAATTCCTTTTCAAAGTTATTGTTGGATTTGTTTCTGACTACCCTTTCAGGAGGTGCACTCCTGGTTCAAGCAGCAGTTTAAAGAAAAATAATAACACTCTAGTGCTTTAGTGACAGGCTAGCGATACAATTCTTCTTTGCTCCTCTCTCTGAAGGTGGGTCTAACACTTGTCACCACAACTGCCACCAGGTGCAGAGCAAAGAGGCAAGTCCCAAACCCACACCCCAGCCAGACCAGGAATCAAACCGCATGCAGTAGTCAGATCAAAATCAGCCATCCATATATTGAGCAACCTCCCTCTAGCTACAGTAAATGGAATGCAGCAGTTCAAAAAGGCAGCCCACCATCAGCTTCTCAAGGACAACTAAGGATGGGCAATAAATGCTCAGCCACCTACCTGCTCACTCCACTCTTTTGTCTTTGGAAGAAGGGTCTTTCTGAAGAAGGGTCCCGACCCAAAACGTCAGCTTTCCTTCTCCTCTGATGCTGCCTGGCCCGCTGTGTTCCTCCAGCTCCACACCTTGTTATCTCAGACTCCAGCATCGGCAGTTCTTACTAACTCTTTTGTCTATGTTCGTTTGATGTTCTACGCTGCCCCCAGCACAGTTTGCAGTACTCCCAAGTTTTGTATCATCCACAAATTTTGAAATTGTCCCCAGCATATACAAAATCTAGATCGTTAACACAAATTTCCAGAAACAAGAGTCCCAAAACCAGGGGAATGCCATTACAAACAGTCTTCCAGCCCGAAAAGTATCCATTAATTATTGCTCTTTGTTTCCTAATATTCAACCAATTTTGTATCCATTGCTATTGTCCATTTTATTCCATGAGCGATATTTTACTCACAAGTTGTTGTGTTGCTTGGTATTGAATGCTTTTCTGTAAGTCTACGTACATAATATCAATGGCATCACCCTCACCAACCTTCTCTGTTACCTATTCAAAGAACTGCAGTAAATTAAACAGGATATTCCCTTAAAAAAATCCATACTGGCTTTTCCTAATGAATCCACGTCTGTCCATGTGGCTATAAATTCTGTGCTAAATTTTGTTTCTCGAAATTTCCTCATTACCAGAGTTAAACTGTCTGGTCTGTAATTGTTGAACATTTTCTTACAATGTTATTTTGAAAAAAGGCATAATGTTTGCAATTCTACAACCCTTGGCACCACTACAATGTCCAGTGAAAACAGCAAGGTTATTACCAGTGTCTGTGCAGTTTCCACTCTCACTTCCTTCAATATCTGTAGATGCATCTCATCTGGGCCAGATATCTTGTCAACTTTTAAGTATCAATGGCCTGTCTAATGCCTCCTCCTTTTAAACTATAGCTGATGGTCTAGAGTTGGTGGTTTCTGGGATAAGCCTAATAATATACTTACACCTTTCTTGTCCAAAGGATTTCCTCTTTCTGCAGTATTGCAATTCCTTCCTTAACCAGTACCACCATGCGTCCTTTTTCACTTCTTTTCCTGAGCACGCTGTAGTGAGGAATATTTAACAATGAGTCTTACCTTTTCTTCAGCCAGATCTCCGTTTTTGCCACAACATCATAATCTCGCGTGGTAATCCATGCCTGTTACTCCCCAATTATTTCCTCTACTCACATACTTACCTTGTAAGCCTGATTTAGAAAGTTTCAATTTCTTTTCCCCCCAACTGCAGCTGTAGATTTATCACTCCCAATTGTAGTGTTGTCTGTCTCTCCCAGTATTTTGCACACCCTTGTATTTCCTTGAAATATTTTCCCCTGGATGCCCACATTTGCAGAGTTCATTTAAAGCTTTTCCAACAGCACTAACACTGCCCCATGAGGAACTCAGTCCCAACTGTCTTCAGGTTTTATTTATTCTTTCATGGGATTTGGGCATGGCTGGCCAGGCAGGCATTTATTGCCTGGAGGGCAGTTAAGAGCCAATCACATTGCAGTGGGTCTGGAGTCACAGGTAGGCCAGACCAGTTGAGGATAGCAGATTTCCTTCCCCAAAGGACATTGATGAACTGGATGGGTTTTTACAACAATCGATAGTACTTATATGGATGCCATTAGATTAGCTTTTTCAAAATTGAGTATTAACTTTCATCATCTGCCACAGTGGTATTTGAACACTTGTGTCCAGAACTTACAGATTTACCAGTCTAATGCATTACCACCATGCCACATTCCCCAGGTGCACCCTCCGTGCTGATACAGTGCCATGAATTCGAAGACCTCTCCAGGTTCTCTAGGTTGAGTCCGGATTTGAGAGGGTTGCCTTCAGAGGAGAGATTGAGTAGTCTGGGACTATACTCATTGGAATTTAGAATAATGAGGGGAGACCTTACAGAATTCAAATTATGAAGGGAATAGACCAGACAGAAGCAGGAGGGTTGTTTCCATTGGCAGATAAACTAGAACCAGGGGACATAGCCTCAAAATAAGGGGGAGCAGATTTAGGACTGAGTTGAGGAGGAACATCTTCATCCAAAGGGATGCGAATCTGTGGAATTCCCTGCCCAGTGAAGCAGTTGAGGCTTCCTCATTGAATGTCTTTAAGGCAAAGAGAGATAGATTTTTGAACAGTAAAGCAATTAAGGGTTATAGTGAGCAGGCAAGTAAGTGGAGCTGAGTCCACAAAAAGATCACCCATGATCTTATTGAATGGTGGAGCAGGCTCAACAGGCCAGATAGCCTACTCTTGCTCCTATTTCTTATGTTCTTATGTTCAGCCATATATCCACCAGTCTAATTCCCCTATTTCCGTATTCACTCGTGCATGGTGCTAGGACCATTGCCAGGATTTTTAATTTTGAGCTCCTGTTTACTATTCTTCTATGTAACTCCCTCAATTCTGACTGAGATCACATTCACCTTCCTACCTGTATTGTTGGTACACTGCTCGTCAGACCATATTCCCACAACTCACCTTATTACAATCTACTGATTGGGACTCATAAAGCTACTCAGCCTCACTCTCACAAATCTCCCAGTATTATCAGTCTCACACCTACCTCTCGTTATTTTCAAATGTCTCCATCCAATCAGTCATAGCAGACCCAGCGTCATCACAGTCTTTGGAAGCAAAGCAAAATTGCTCAGATTCTGGAACTTAGACCAGAGGACCGTAAGATATAGGATCTGAAGTCGACCATTCAGCCCATCAAGATTCCTATGCCATTCAATGTGTTCATGACAGATTTGATAATCGTCAATTCCACTTTCCTGCCTTTTGCCCATAACCCTTGATTCCCTCACTGATTAAAAACCTATCTTAGCCTTCAATCTGAAACAGAAAAGAAAATTCTAGAAATAAAAATCATTGGCATTCTTCTGTCTCTTGCAAGGTGGCACACAACAGGACCATTGGAACAGATGCTTCTCTGCCTCAAAGGGGATCAAAGGGTGGGTAATGAAGATGCTGAGGACAGGAGGCAGGGATTACATGGAGTGTGTAAAACCTAGGCGGGGTGTGCGGGGAAGGGTGGAAGGGAGTTCTCTGCCAGCGATCCTGAAAGAGGATACTCATTCCTTGCCTGACATTAGCCTGTGACAATTACCTGACTCGATGCTTGGCATGGACCACACCTTTCACTTTGACCAGTAATTGGTCATTTAAAGGCTTCAAGTGGGCATGAGTGAGGGGTAACCAGTCATCTCCCTCATTGCTGGTGAAATTGGGACAAGCCATAAACAGAGGGCTAGGCAATGGTCAAAATGTCCATGCCATTTAAAGGTTCCCTGTCCACAAGGCCCCTGCAGAAGGTGGGGAGCAGGACTGTCTCAGCATTGGCTCTTTGTTAATTTTCTTTAATCTATTGTCTTTGTTTATTAACCCTTAAACTTTCAGTACATTCTATGAATGAATTTAAATACACATTCTTGATCAAGATGTGCCAAGTGTGGGGTCCATGGGAATGTTAAAATCAATGATTGGAGAGGTAATAACAGGACACTTAGAAAATCATAGCATAATCAGGCAGCCTTTTATGAAAAGAAAATTACCTTTGACAAATGTATTAATTTTTTGACAGTATAACAAGCTGGGTGGATAAAGGGGAACCAGCAGATGTCATGTTTTTTGGATTTTCAAAATGTATCCAATCAATGGGCAGATCAAAAGCTTCCTTCAAAAGATACAAATTCAAGCTGTTGTAATGTATTAGCATGGATATATGATAGACCAATTAACAGGAAGGGAGCATGGATAAATTGGTCGAGATAGATTTTTGTTGGGTAAAGGTATCAAGGAGTATGGGGCAATGGCTACAAGATATAGCTGTAGTGCAGATCTGTCATCTTCTAATTGAATGGTCAAGTAGGCCATAAGGGATAGAGGTGTGAGTTTATTTATTTTGGAAGGAAGAACACAGAGAGACAACGTAAAATAAAAAATACAATCCTAGAGGGTGCAGAAACAGAAGTACCTGGATGTTTATGTGCAATAATCATCAAAGGTGGCAGGGCAGGATGACAGAACAGTTATTAATTTGATTGATCTGATTTATTATCGTCACATGTACATACAGTGAAAAGTTTTATTTTGCGTGCAGTACGAGCAGACCATACCATACAAAGTGCATTAAGATAATAGAACAGAGTGAGGAATACAATGTTATGGCTGTAGAGAAAGTGCACAGACAGCGAGATCAATATTAAATTTAAAATTTAAGAGTTCCATTCAGAAGTCTAATAACAACAGGGTTGAAGCTGTTCTTGAATCTGTTGGTACGTGTGTTTAAGCTTTTGTATCTTCTGCCTGATGGAAGACATTGGAAGAGATTATAACTGGGCGGGAGGGGTCTTTAATTCTGTTGGCTGCCTTTCCAAGGCAGTGAGAAGTTTAGATAGAGTCAACGGATGGAAGGTTGGCTTGTGTGATGGATTGGGTTGTGTTCACTACTCTCTGTAGCTACTTACAGTCCTGGGCAGAGCAGTTGACAAACCAATTGATGAAGCATACGGCTGTCTCGTTGTTATCAATGGGGGCGTACAGTACGAAACAAAGGAAGTTTTGTTAAATCTCTATGTGACTCCAGTTTGGCCTCAGATTTTTAAAAACTCATTCACAGGATGTGGGTGTAACTGACTAGGCCATCACTGATTGCCATCCCTAATACCCAGACGGCAGTTAAGAGTCAATCATGAGTCTGGAATCATGTGTAGGCTAGACCAGGTAAGGACGGTAGATTCCCAAAGACATTTGTGAACCAGATGGATTTTTCCTAACAATCATCAATAGTTTCATGGCCGTCATTGGACTCTTCTTTCCAGGTTTTTAAATTGAATCCATGATAGGATTTGAACCTGGATCCCCAAATCATTACCAGGATCTCAGGATTAGTAAAAACTGAAAGAACTGCAGTGCTGTAAATCAAAGACAAAAATAGAAATTGGTGGAAAAGCTCAGCAGGTCTGGCAGCATCTGTGGAGAGAAATCAGAGTTTACATTTCAGGTCAAGTGACCCTTCCTCAGAACTTTAACTCTAATTTCTCTCCACAGACGCTGCCAGACCTGCTGAGCTTTTCCACCAATTTCTATTTTTGACTCAGGATTATAGTCTAGCAATAATACCACATGGCCATTTCTTCCCCCTAATGGAGCATTACGTCAGTTGTGGTACCAGAGTTGAGGAACAATATGAAGGGAAAGGGAGGGTGCAGAATAGATTCACAAGAATGGCTCCAGGGATGAGAAGATTTGATGGAGTTATTCAAAGCCATGGAGGATCTGAACAGAAGCAATAGGAAGAAACTTTCCATTGGGGGAATGATTGGGAACTAAAGGAAGTAAAATTAAGGTAATTGGTATCAAAGAAAGCAATGGCAGTGTGATGCAAAGCTTTCCACACAATAGGTGGTTAGGGTCTGGAAAACCACTGCCTGAGAGTGGGGTGGAGGCAAATTCAGTTGTGGCTTTCAATCTGGAATTTGATTATCAGAAAAAGAAGATTGTAGAAGGCTATGAGGGGAAGCCATGTCATTGGCACTAGATGAATTGCTTCATTAGAGATCCAGCCCAGACATAATGGACTGAATGGCCTCTTGCGCTATTAACATTCAGTAATCTTGTGAAAGAATGGCGTACTTCTGTTCCTCTGGCTGAAGTGTATCACTGGAAACAGGACAATTTCAAAAAACACTCGCAAATTGTGTTCAGAATTTCCGGGAGAACATTGACCATGTTGGAATACAGAAGAATGAGAGGCGACCTTCTTGAAATGTACAAGATTCTTACGGGACTTAATAGGGCAGGCGTGGAAAGGTTGTTTCCCCTTGTGCGAGAGTCTAGGACCAGAGGGCATCATCTCAGAAGAAGAGGTTACACATTTAAGGAAGAGATGAGGAGGAATTTCTTCTCTCAGAAGGTTGTGATTCTGTGGAAGTCCTTACTACAGAGGATGGGTCATGAAGTATTCACAAGGCTGTGATAGACAGATTTATAATCAGAACGAGGATCAAGGGTTATGGGCAAAAGGTAGGAAAATGGAGATGGGGATTATCAGAGTAGCTATGAGATAACAAGTTATAGAGCTGGATGAAGACAGCAGGCCAAGCAGCATCAGAGGAGCAGGAAAGCTGACGTTTCGGGTCTGGACCCTTCTTCAGAAGAAAGGTCCAGACCTGAAAGATCAGCTTTCCTGTTCCTCTGATGCTGCTTGGCCTGCTGTGTTCGTCCACCTCTACACCTTGTTATCTTAGATTCTCCAGCATCGGCAGTTCCTACTATCTCTGAATCAGAGCAGCTGTGTTCTCATTGAATGATAGTGCAGACGTCATGGGCTGAATGGCTGACTTCTGTTCTGGTATCCTATTGTCTTATGGTTTAAGTGGAAATCAGTAACCTCCATGCACCATTTTGCTAACTACCACAGGGTGGTTCCCAATTGCAATCAATATCTTCAAGAAGGGAGAATTGATGTGTGGAATGAATTTCCAGAGGAAGTCGTGGATATGGATACAGTTACAATGTTTAAAAGACATTTGGATATGTACATGAATAGGAAAGGTTTGAAGGGATATGAGCCAAGTGCAGGCAGGTGAGACTAGTTTAGTTGGGATTATGGTTAGCATGAACTGGTTGGATTGAAGGGTCTGTTTCTGTGCTGTATAGACATCAAGACTCTACGGAACAAGGTGAATGACTGGAAAACTGGAAGCAAATAAAGTCAGAATTGGTCTTTTGAGTGTAACTTTATTTCAGCCATGCTTGATTTCAAGGATGATGTCAACTTCCTGAAGCATTTTCCAGCAGGTTTCATTTCTGGAACAGCCAGGAAGAACCTGCTGTGAAAATTTTCTTGCTTGGGTGCTGCCAGCAAACTTTCACACTTTTACAAGGAGCATCTGCTGCACCGCAAATTTTAAATGCAGATTTATTTTCTTCAAAATCTTCTTCTTTTATTAAAAGCAGGATGTAAGTCCAAAGAATTGGGCGATGCTGTGGATTAAAGCTACTTTCAGCCGTGGGATTTGGGTAAGACTTGCTTGGATAGAACATTTCTCTTCCAGAGGACTGCATGGATCATGAAGCATTGACCCCAGTTTCAGTTTGCACCCAATCCTCATGTCTACTCATTGGCCAACCAAATGCTGCGTAAGTCAACAGTTACTAAATTGCCAATCTCAACAATTGAGATGATAAGGTGAGCTCGCAGTTTTAGAATCATTTTAAATCACAGAAAGTCTAAAAGTCAAGGCCAGGCACTATTTCCCTGAAAGAGCTCTTCACTAAGTTCCATTACTTCCTCTTTTCTGCTACTTTAAAACTTCCCTGATGCTCCTGGCAACTGGATTCAGATGATTGCCACTGGAGAGATGACGGAAAGTTCTTTTTTTTAATGCAGAAAGTTCTGTTGATCTTAAATGTGGAAGCAAATACAATAGCTGCTTTCAAAATGAATTTAAATACCTACCTGCAAAGGAAATGTTTTGAAAGAAAGACGTGCATTTATATAGCACCGTAATGTCAGGACCCATCCTAAAGTACTTACCAGACACTGATGTACTTTTGAGTAGTACTTACTGCTGTACTTTCGGAAAGATGGCAATCAATTTATGTTCAGCAAGCTCCCACAAACAGCATTGTGATATTGTTTAGAAAATCTGGTTTGTCATGTTGATACAGATGCAAATATTGACCAGGACATCAGGCATAACTCTCCCATTCTTCTTCAAAATGGCACCTGGGACATTTTCTAAAAATGTAAGAGGGCGGGCAGGCCTTGTTTCAACAACTCAACCAAAAGACAGTACCTCCAACAGCAGAACATGCCTTAATTGTTGCACTGGAGTGTCAAGACTTGGGAAAGGGTCATGGACACCTCCCCTCATCAGCCACCCAGGCTTCTAACTCAGAAGCTGACTAATCCACAAGAGGCAACCAAAAGGTAATTCAATATTTCTGAAGAAGGGTCTAGGCCTGAAACATTAGCTTTCCTGCTCCTCTGATGCTGCTTGGCCTGCTGTGTTCATCCAGCTCTACACCTTGTTATCCTGGTAATTCAGTAGTCCCTGATGGGCCAAATGGTCTTCTTCAGTACTGCGTAATTCTAAAAGTTTTGCAGATAATGATTTTATTACAGAAGAAAAAACAAATAAGCCAAATGAAAGGAAATTAAGATGAAAAGTGAAACAAATGAAAATTTATTTGCATGTTTTAAAAAATGGGTTGAAGTTGAAACAATGCAAGTTCATGAAGGAGTTTATGTATTTTCAAATAGATATTTTTTACAAGATTTCAAGATATTACAAGATATCAAAAATGTACACAGCTGCCAGCGAGATTTAAGAACATTTTAATCAGCATTGATTTATTTTTCAGCTGAAGCAACACCTATTCCACTACTTTGTTGCCAAGAAAATAAAGTGTTTAGTAGATGACTACCCTAACAGCATTGTGAGATAGTACACATAGCAGGATGGGATTCTCTCCAAGGATGCAGTGCGGAAGTCAAAAGGAAGGTTTTGATGAAATGTTCACTGGTCCAATGAAGCACCCTGGTCACAATGACAATAAAAACTTAGCAATTGAGTAAGAGAACTTTAATGAGCATCATGGAAAAAGGAATCTGCCTGACCTTGATACCCTCGTTCTTTTTGTGTTTTGCATTCTGTAGCCACTGCCACCTTAAACATTCTAGAAACAACAGCAAGTATTGGAAATGTACAGCAGCATCTGTGGAGAGACAGGCAAAGTTAATGTTCAAAGTTCTTGAACTTGCATTAGAAAGCACCTTTCGCTTTAGTCCTTTAAGCGTCAATTCCCCTCAGGCCAATATCTTCAGCTTCCTGGGTCTCATACTCAGGTATTCCTACTTAAACATTCCTGCTGCCACCATTTTCTCTAAGCTCCTCCTTAAAACTTACTTCTGCTATTAAGATTTTGTTCACTTATTTGAATGTTTCTTTCCATGACATGATGTGCATTTTCCTCACGTCTTACTGAAGTGCTGTATGATAAAGGTGCTGTATGAATGCAAATTGTTCTTGAGTCTTTTTTTAATGGATTGAAGATTTCTTGAAGAATTAGGCACATCAACACTCCCAAAGTATTTTCAAGACTATGGTGAGGATTGATGAAATTTCAACCACCAGAGAACACAAGATTAAAAAGTAAATAATGAGCAGTAGGAATGAAGTACAGACAATAATTGACTATAACACCAAATGTGATTCGCTGTGTAGCTATGATGATTTGATGGTTTATTGTTTTATCTGGTATAGTTCAAAGCAATTCAGATAAGAGCTTAATAATGTACATTACCTATATCACAGAATGGTCACCAAAATACAAGAACAGAAAATAGTCATGCAAATCATGGAAAACTCAAGAATGTTATATCTATTTATTACACAGATGGATATTCAACTATTCCCCATTTACAATTATACACATTAACTTCTTGAAAAATTTGATATGCCAGTTGCCAGTGTATATCTGGCAGAGGTTTGTTCCTTTAGTGTGCAGAATGATTTTATACATTCAGACACGGCAATGGATGGTATGTTTTACCAATAAGGAGGGTGGACGATGTCCTTCGTGGGTGCAGCATCTTCATTCTCATATAGCAACCAAGATGCTTGAATGCCTATCTTCATTTCACAACACTTGATATATTTGATATTGTATTAAAGGGACATGAAGTCCTGGATTGACGGCTATGATTATGTAGTCTTTTACTATATTTACAAGCCATTTCATGATTAAGTGCTTCCAACTTGAATCCGCTATAAACCCAAACTCATTTAAATCTCAATTTGCTGTGTCCTAACATATGTTGCTTAAAACTACCTCTGGCCAAGTTTTTGGTAACATCAATATGGCTTAGTACTAAATTCTGTTTGATAATTGCTCCTATGAAGTGTCTTGGGTTGTTCTCCTGCATTAAAGCCACAATAAAAATATAGTGTGTGTTTGCCTTGGAGTACTATAATACAGAAGCTTCATTAATGTTGCCTTAAGAAAGAAAGAAACTGTAATAGGAGCAAGCCTATCCCTTGATTCCCTTTATATCAAATATAAACATTTCTGCTCAGAATCACAGACAGTCATGTCAACTGGTCTTTGGAGGGTTTAGCAAGTTAGGCCACCTGTAGAAGTCAAACATTGGCCTGTACAAACATTCTCAATCTGATAGTGAAGGTAAGCAAGCAGAAGACGTTACCTTAAAAATGGCCCTTTCAACATTAATACCAGAAAAAAGCTTTGTCAAATGCTTCTCGATCAAACTCTTTTAAATAAACTAACACCTCAGCGAGATGGCATTTTTTTTTCTGAAATTGATAAAAATTCATTCATTAATATCTAAAAAGTCTAATTGCACAAAGACAAAATTTAATAACAAAACTTTTGCGTACGCACTTATTTTTATGTTGGTCTGGCCATCATGGGATTTATTCCCAGAATACAAATGGATCTGTTTCCACAGGAGGCTTTGGCAATATTGCAGAAGCACTTCTCAGAGCAATATAAGTATTTATTTTATTTCAGAAATGCTCAAAGGAACACTTTTAAGTGTGTGTGGGCTGAACACAAATTTTATACTGAGTACAATGTACATAAACACAGTGTTATGGGGTTCCATTATATAACAATGCTTCTTATACATTATTATTAACATTTTTTTGACGGAAGAGTACAGAGATTATACTGGCTAGACTCTGGTAAGTGGATAAAGAGGAGTTTCACTGACTTGTCTATGTGAACAATGAAATGATTAGCATTTGTAAAATTGTGAATAAGTTATTAATCTGCTGTTGAGGCTTGCATAACCTACTATACAAAGATTTTTTTTCTAGCCATTTACAGGAAATATTAGAAGAAAAGGTAAGCGAAGAGGAGAATGCTATTAACAGAATCTATCCTCTGTTTCTCTTGCCTGCACCCCACTGAGGTGTTGAGAAATGTCACAAACAAAGCCTCCTGCTCTGTGGGAGTAGCTTTCATTGACTTTCTCATTTTACCATAGAGACAGCCATTTCAGGTGTCCCTTTCCTGTATGGAGCTGACCTGCAAATGCTATCGGTGAGGTATGTCAATGGGGATTAGCACTTGACATCCTTACCCAAAAAGTCCATTAAAAAGCAATGTCAAATCTAACACTGCAGGGTTAATCACCCTTTAATGGATATAGAACAATTGCTCCAAAGGAACAAACCACCTTTTTGTTTAGGCTTAAGGCTGACAGTTTTCCATAATTACATTCTTTTTTAAAATGATGGACTAGTCATGGTGAAAATGTAAGAAAAGCCCTGGGAATCTTAACAAAGCTCATAAGAAGTTGTTCACATGCTTTGGGATTAACAGATCTGATTTTGCTCTATTCCACATGAAGGCAATCACAGATTGTCATGCTGAAGGGATTACACTTAGGGCAAAGTTTTCTTTTTCCTCTTAAGCTTGAATCATGCGTTTGTTGCTGTATTTGTCGGGAGGAGATCCAGTGCCAATTTGATTAGTGATCTTTGTGTCACATTTTGACTTTACAACCTTCTTGATTTAAGGGACAGCAGGATGAGGTTAGGCAGCAGAGAGTGAGAAAAACCAGGAGGAATTTAATCCTTATCTGCCTGTTTGAATAACGTCATAGAGTCATAGAGTCGCACAGCACGGTAACAGACCCTTCTGTCCAACTCATCTGTGCCCAACAAGTTTCCCAAACTAAACTATTCCCACTAGCCTGTGTTTGGCCCATATCTCTCTAAACCTTTCCTGTTCAAGTACCTGTCCTAATGTTCTTTTAAATGTTGTAACTGTAACTACATCTACCACTTTCTCCAGACATCGATTCTATATACAAACTACCCTCTGTATGACAAAGTAGCCTCTCAAGCTCTTTTAAAGTTTTCTCCTCTCATTTTAAAAATGTGACCCCTTGTTTTGAACTCCCCCACCTTGGGGAAAAGGCCTTTGATATTCACCTTATCTATACCGCTCATGATTTTATATCTGTATAATGTCACTGCAATGATGTGTCTGAAACCAATACAGGATTTTCTCCACATCAATTAAAACACAAAAATACAGAATATCCTGGACCTTTGGAACATGAAGAAGTGACTTAGAGGTGCCACTGAGGGCTGTTCCTTCACTTGAGGAGTCCAGGGCCTGATTTCTGACTTAGCTTGTTATAAACACCATTTCCCCATTTCTCTTAATAATGCCAGTTGACAGAAATTTACAAATCTCAGTTTCAAAATTAACAATTTAACTTACACAAATTGCAGAACTGCTATCAGCCTCTGCATATAAAATGATGCCCTAATTTCATTCCTGACGCCTCATTTGGTTATTTTCATATGGAACAGAATTTCTTAAATATTGTAATTGGCATCCAAGTGGGAATAAAGCAGTTACTATGCAAACAAAGGTGAAATCACTGGAGACGATCAATATCTTTCAAACATCTCTCTCTCTCTTTCTCACACACGCATAAGCCCGGAATCTTTCTTGCCATGTTTTCGGTATTTCTTTGGTTATTGTTCATATGACGATCCTTTTTTGTTTTTCCTCCTCAAATTCTGTTTTCCATTTTCGCCTGACACGGCTTGTTGTGATCAGCTCGAGACTTTTTTTCTTTATTCTTTATGGGTGGTGGGCATCACTGGCAAGTCCAGCATTTGTTACCCATCCCTAATTGCCCTCTAGCCAAATGGCTTCATAGGACACTCCCGAGGGCTACTTAAGAGTCAACCACATTGTAGTGGGTATGGAGTCACCTGTAGACCAGACAAGGCAAGGATGGCAGTTTTCCTTCACTAAAAAGCAGTAGTAAATTGAATGGGCTTTCATTGACAATTATAGTATAATCATCCGAATTATTGAGGCTAACTTTACGTTCCAGATTTATCATTGAAATTGAAATTCCGCCAGCTGCAAGGGGTGGGATTTGAACCGACGGCCCCAGGGTCTCTGGATTGCTATTCTACTTACTACCATTTTGTTTGCAGGAGCTTTGTGCATGAAAATTTCCTGTCATGTTTCCCTGTCTTGTAAAGTGACCGTATTTCTTTGTACTGCAAAATACTTTGGGACTTTGGTCTTTGTACATATTGCATACAAGTCTATCTTTTACTTGTAAAAGACAATTCAATACATGCCTACCCCCTCATCCACAGTAAAACTGCAAATAGAGCACGCATCCTCCATTTTGTTCTATCACATTATGAAGACCACCTGTCGCTGCACAATGTGTTGAATCAATTTTGGAAGGTCCAGTTTGTGTATTTCTTCTGTTCTGAGTGATTTACAAACCAGTAGGCAGTCTTTTATTTTTAGCATTAAACGCTCACCCACTTTGCTCCTTCGCCTGCTGAGTGGAAACCTACTGTGTTTTTGCTAATAGATGTACAAGCTTAACTTGGAAATATTGGACTTCAGAGGTTACATAAAGTAACAGCATCGACAGCAGCGATAATATAACCTACACGGGTTGGTATACCACAACAGTATGTATTAATAATTATTATTATTGATGTGGTACCAACAAGTTTGACAGAATAATCTCATTAGTACTGATCCCAACCATATTGGTAAGTGACAGAGAATGGTCTGTTTGCTTTTCAATGCATATACACTGCAATACCTAGATTTTCAAACACCTCTAATTATTTTCCCTTATGAACCTGAATCATTGTGAGGTCATTTCAGGTGGCAGTTAAGAGTCAACTGTGGATCTGAAGTTACATGTAAATGTAGTAAGAATGATTAAATTCCTCCCCTAAAGGGCATTAATGAATCAGATGGGGTTTTGTGACAATTGATGATAGTTACATAGCCACTAGCTAGGGGTAAAATTAGTAATACTTCATAATGAACATACTGGAGCTCCATATTGAAGTATACAAGACAGATCAATTCAGTGGAGGAACAAATTGCTGCAGATCCTGGAATCTGAACTGAAAGCAAAAAAACCCTGAAAAAACTGCGAATAATATAAGGAGGAAGGGTCTGATGAAGGGTCACCGTATCCAAAACGTTAACCCTGTTTTTTCCTTCACAGATGCTGCCAGAGTGGCTGAGCTTTTCCAGCAACTTTGTTTTTGTTCCTGAAAACAAAAAAAATGCTCGAAGTTATGGTGGGTCAGGCAGCATTCATGGAGAGAAAGCAAGCTAACATTTTGAGTCTTCAGTCATCTAATGAAGAGTCATTTAGACTCGAAACATTAGCTTGCTCTCTCTCTCCATGGATGCTGTCTGACCCGTTGTGATCTTCAAAATGGTTTGTTTTCAGATGAATTCAGCGCGCCTTATTCAACAGTTTTGCTGGTTTTTCCTACTGTATGACACTAGCTTTCATCTCCAGATTTAATAATTGAATTTAAATTCTACTAGCTGCCGTACTGTATTGAACACATGTTCCCATGCATTTTAAAAAAAAACGTTCATGGGAGATGGGCATTGCTGGCTAGGCCAACATTTATTGCTCATTTGTCGTGGGCAATTAAGAGCCAACCACATTGCTGTGGGTCTAGGGTCACATATAGGCCGGGCCTAGTAAACATGGCAGTTACTTTCCCTTAAAGATACTGGTTTCGGATTGGTTTTTCCAACAATTGACATGGTCATCACTGGATGCTTAATTCCAGAATTTTATTGACACTATTGTCTTCAGAACATTACCTGGGTCTCTGGTGTAATAGTCCCGCGATAAGGCCATATGTGGAGTACTGCATGCAATTCTGGTCATTGTGCTATAGGGAGGATGTTATGATACTGAAGTGGGTGCAGAAAAAGTTTACGGGGATGTTAGAGAGACTGGAAAGTTTGAGTTATAAGGAGAGGCCAGATAGGCCGGAATTTGTTTTCCCTGGAGCATAGGAAGCTCAGGGGTGACCTTATAGAGGTTGATAAAATCATGACACCCATGGATAAGATGAAGAGTCAAGATCTTTTCCCCGGGGTAGTGGAGCCTAAAACTAGAGGGCATAGGTTTAAAGTGAGAGGGGAAAGATCAAAACAGACCTGAGGGGCAATTTTTTCACACGGATGGTGGTATGTATATGAAACGAGCTGCCAGAGGAAGTGGTAGAGGTGGGTACTATTACAACATTTAAGAGGCACCTGAATGGGTACACAGATAGGAAAGGTTTAGAGGGATGTGGGCCAAACACATTCATATCGCACTAGTTCAGTTTAGGAAATCTAGTTGGCATGGATGAGTTGGGCCGTAGGGCCTGTTTCCTTGCTGTGTGACGATATGTCTCTGTGAGACCATCGCCTTCCCATTTGCCTGGGCATTTGGATTAATAGAGCAGGGACATTATGATCACATTGCTGTCTCCCCCTGTTCTACACTAACACATTCTCATGCTCTCAGTTGTGGAACAGCTTATCTCCCCAAGTCTTCTCTTCCTCCTGTACAGTATACTGCTTAATATTACAATCCAAGTTTAGTCCTATCTAAACACCGCTCCTTGGTTTCCCAGACGGAGGTTAGTAGAACTTTGGACACTCAGGGATTTAAGGAAATGGCGTGGGAAGATGAATTTAAGCTGGATGATCAATGTTGAGTTTGTTGAGCAGGCTTGAAGGATCAAGTGACCGAATTCAACTCTTATTTCTTATGTCCTTTTGCTCAATAAAATAACACCCAGAAAACTGGGAAAAAGACACTCCCTTCCTGCAGTTTGCTTCATACAATGACCCAATGGTCACAGCTACTGATAGATGATCAAAGTGCCTCTAGTGGTGCATGACTGTGAAATGTACATTGTGCAGAGAACAGAGTAAGTAGCATGATGAAAATATAAGTGTAGGATCCTGTAAGCTCCATGATTCAATTGCCAAAAGTTACCTTGTTTGAATTAAATGTTTGAAGGGTTAATCTGTTTGTCAATGATTTGGCTTTATTCTGGTCATTGAGGCCGTTTCACAGTGGTGGTTATAATTTCTTAACTATCTTAACTTTCTTGGCAATTAATTATAAATATGTTGCTTTGTGTTTACCTTTGAAAATTTAAATAACTTCAAGACAAAGAATAGGAATGAGAAAAGACCATAAAATTATTACACTTTTTAAAATGTAATCCCTACAGTTTGGAAGCAGGCCATTCAGCCCATTGAGTCCACACCAACCCTCTGAAGATCACCCCACTCAGATCCAACCCCCTATCCTGTATCCCTGCATTTCCCATGGCTAATCCAGCTAGCCTGAACATCCCTGGACACTGTGGGACAATTTAGCTTGGCCAATCCACCTAACCTGGACATCTTTGGACTGGGATGAAATTAGAGCAGTCAGAGGAAATCCATGTAGAGAGAGGGAGAATGTGCAAACTCCTCAAAGAGGGTGGAATTGAACCCAGCTCCATAGCGCTGTGAGACAGCAGAGCTAACCGCTGAGCCACCATGCTGCCCCTAATCTGTTCTAAATGGGATGTGTCATGACCCTTCTCTGTAAACAACTCAGATCAATCCACTGCTTCAATGACAACAGTAATAGAGTTATAGAGTCATTGAGTCATACAGCACAGAAATAGACCCTTCAGTCCAACCAGTCCAAGCCGAATGTAACCCTAAACTAAACTAGTCCCACCTACCTGCTCGTAACCCATATCCCTCCAAATCTTTCTTATTCATAGATATATATCCAAATGTCTTTTAAATGTTGTAATTGTACCCGCATCCACCACTTCCTCAGGAAGTTCATTCCACACGCCCAATCACCTTCTGTGTCAAAAATTTGCCTTTTACATCTGTTTTAAATCTCTCTCCTCTCATCTTAACAATATGCCCACTCATCTTGATATTCCCCATTTTAGGGAAAAGACAATTACCATCAACTTTGTCTATACCTCATTTTTTAAAAAACTTCTATTAGGTCATCTCTCACTCTCCTACACTCCAGTGAAAAAAGTCCCAGCCTATCCAGTCTTTCCTTTTAACTCAAACCTTCCAGAACCGGCAACATCCTGATAAATCTCTTCTGAAACCTCTCCAGCTTGATAATATCTTTCCTATAACTGGGCATCCGGAACTGGACACAGTACTCCAGAAGAGACCTCACCAATGTCATCTACAATCTCAACGTAACATCCCGACTCCTATACTCAAAGGACTGAGCAATGAAGGCAAGTGTGCCAAATGTCTTTTTAACCATCCTGTCTACAACACTACCCAAAGCCCTACCATTAATTGTGTAAGCCCTGTCCTTGTTTGTTGTACCAAAATGCAATACCTTGCATTTATCCAGATTGAACTCCATCTGCCATTTTTCAGAACATTGACCCATTTGATCAAGATCCATTTGTAATCTTAGAAAACCCTCCTCACTGTCTGTTCTGAGAAAGGGTCACTGGGCCCAAAACATTAACTCTGATTTCTCTCCACAGGTGCTGCCAGACCTGCTGAGCTTTCCAACAACTTCTGTTTTTGTTTCTGATTTCCAGCATCCACGGTTCTTTAAGTTTTGAGTCCACTGTTTCCTGAATGCTACTTATAGGCTACTGGAATCAAGAATGCTAATTGATATAAAAATAGGAATTGCCGGAGACACTCTGCAGGCCATACAAACAATGATGTTGAAGGCCAGGGATGCTGTGACGCTAATGCCATTGAATTTCAAGGGATGATAGTTAGATTCTCTTTTGTCATTTTCTTACCTGTATCTGCTGTCACCAGACTCGAACTGTTAACTCTGCTTTCTTCCTACAAATGCTGCCAGACCTGCTGAGTTTCTCCAGCAATTTCTGTTTTTGTTTCAGATCACAAGTATTTGCAGATCTTCATTTTATTTTGTATGCTCATTGATATAACATGTGGAGACAGGCAGAGGGTGGGATGTGGATCTGCCATCGTGGGAAAGGCACAAGTCAGAATATTGATCTATAGCGAGTCATCTCAAAGTTCCCATAGTCTTTAGGGCCTCTCTTCATGCCTAAAACCTTAATAGAATGGAACTGGGTGGACCAAGCCTTGGAAAAGTTACCAGTTCTCTGGGTCACTTGGTAGCATGGTTTAGAAGCGCTCAAGTTGCCTCAAGCATCAGAGCACTCAAAAAATAGCCTATCAACATTCAGCCTTTTCAGGCAAGAAGATTGACCTAACCAAGTTTCAGAAGGTCACCAGAACTTGAGTAAACAATCAAGCTTGTCTTGTAGAACAGATCCACCAATCAAGCCAGTCCTGTAGAAAATATCGATCAATCAGGGAACGGCCTGCAAAACAGATCCACCAATCAGGGCAATGTTTGCAGAACAGATCTGCCAATCTAGTCAGTACTTGTTGAAGATTACATTCAGCATCAAGTCACTTCCCTTAGGAGAACAAAAATGAAAATATTTAAAAATAACATTTCAGAAATGCAGTCATTGGCTTCAGTTGAGAATTGAAGCAGTAAACTGTTAAGTTGAAGGATAATGATTGATAGAGAGCTTGGAATGATATGATACATGATTTTATGATTTCTGATTTACACAACTAAAGGTTAAAAATGGAAGTCAATATTTATTTTGTAATGCCCTGGAGTTAAAGAAAAGGTTAAAGTAAGGAATAATTTATGATCTTTAAACAAGGGCTTTTGTCCTTTGTAATCTCAGTTGACAATAGGTTCTGTTCTGTTGCCTGGTGATATCCTTCACTTAAGATTCTCTTCTGTGGTGGCCAACCCAATTGATAGAGAACCATTAAGAAATATTATTTGCACTTAACTCCTCTTCAGAGTATAATAACTTGCACTAATTGAAGGTGGGAATTATGGTTTTGTGTGTTCAGCAGAAACTAGGTGATGAATAGCCAAACAACAACTTGCAATTAGGAAGCACTCTGTACATTAGGAAAAACCTCTTAGTTGTGCCGTAATGGTTAAAAGTTGAAGACACAGCAAGAAAAGTTTCTGGGGCAAGAGTGGAATGGATGAGATTAAAGTCAAAATTATAGGAAGGGCTTTTGAAGAGACTTTAGAATGTAAGACAAGAGGTAGGAAGCAGGAGAAAATTCTAATTCTACTTTGCATGTGTCAAATGTCCAAATGCTTGGTGCATGATGGTGGAACAGAAGAGGTGGCAACACTATATCTTTGCAGAAGTGGGTGCATGCCGCAATGTGTCTTCAGACAGCTTTCAGGGAGGGTGGCATAGTGGCTCAATGTGGGCAGCATGGTGGTTCAGTAGTTAGCACTGCTGCCTCACAGCACCAGGAACCCAGGTTCAATTCCAGCCTTCAGTGACTGCCTGTGTGGAGTTTGCATGTTCTCCCCTTATCTGCATGGGTTTGCTCTGGTTTCTTCCCACAGTTCAAAGATGTACAGGTTAGGTGGGTTGGTCATGCTAAATTGCCCATAGTGTCTAGGGATGTGCAGGCTAGGTAGACTAGCTATGGGAAATGCAAGGTTATGGGGGTGCTCTTTGGAGGGTCAGTGCAAACTTGATGAGCTGAATGGCCTCTTCCTGCGCTGTGGGGATCCTGTGATTCTGAGTTTCCTTCAGATAAAGTGAACCAAGACCTTGGTGGGATTGGAGTCTCAGGACAGGGATCTTGAAACTAATCTTTTGAACACATTATCCCAGTGAGACTGTCAATGTGGATGAGGTGTTTGTGAGAGAGATTTTTGGATATTGTGTGGAGGTTAAATGTTGGTTAATGAGTCCAGGCATATACTTTTCTAATCAGAGCTTTATTTCCCTGCCACACCAAAATTTCCAACAACACAGATAATTTGTTGCCACTGGTAGGGTTAGCATTTATTACCCATCCCTAACTGCTCTTTAGCTGACAGACTTGCAAGTTCATTTCAGAATCAATTGTATTGCAGTATGTCTAGAGTCATATGTAGGCTAGACCAGGTAAAGATGACAGCGTTCTTTCTTAAAGGACATGAACGAACTAGATGAGTTTTAACGACAGCCAATGTTAGTTGTCATGGTCACCATTACTGAGACCTGTGGTGATTATAACGAGGTCCGTCTGGTGGATCTCATAGGTTATGAGTTCCCTGATTGGGGGTGTTAATTTGTCCCAATTAGGGTGCCCTGGCTGACAGATATAAACAGGAGTGTCAGAGGTTTTGTTCACGCTGAGAGCTGGTTCTGAGAGATCTGGATCAGTGTCAAGGACTCTCCACATGTAAATAAAGCATGACCTGGTAACAGGATACCGGCCTCTGTGGAGTTATTTGAAGACCCAAATTTATTCATTGAGTTTTAAACTCCACCACTTACCATTTGAACCATGCTCCCTCAGTATTTACCTAAGTCTCTGGATTACTAGCCCAAGGACAGCAGCTTTTCTTCCCTAAATGAGGTTAGTGAACTAGATGGGTTTTTATGGTCATCAGCAATGACTCATAACAATGGCAGCTTTTAATTCCAGAATTTAAATTCACCACTTGCCATCCAACTTACATCCCCAGAACAGGGGTGGCACAGTGGTTAGCACTGCTGCCTCACAGTGCCAGGGATCCAGGTTCAATTCCACCCTCAGGCGAATGTGTGGAGTTTGCACATTCTCCCTGTGTGTGATTGGGTTCGCTCCAGTTTCCTCCCACCAAAGAAATGCAGGCTAGGTGGATTGGCCATGCAAAATTGCCTGTAGTGTTCAAGGATGTGTAGATT
Organism: Ginglymostoma cirratum; assembly: GCA_024137785.1. Taxonomy (NCBI): domain Eukaryota; kingdom Metazoa; phylum Chordata; class Chondrichthyes; order Orectolobiformes; family Ginglymostomatidae; genus Ginglymostoma; species Ginglymostoma cirratum. Next base: position 42,504,102 of record JAHRHZ010000017.1, on the reverse strand, counting down.
AGATGGGTTATAGGGGGATGGGTTTGTGTGGGTGCTCTGAGGGTCAGTGTGGACCTGTTGGGCCCAAGGGCCTGTTTCCACACTGTAGGGATTCTATGATCTATGAACATTAGTATGGGCTCCTAGGTTACTAGCCAGTGACATTAGCAGTATGCCACCACATCCCTAGTTCAATTTGGCATCAGGCATCCCTCCCAAAACGTACTAGATGATATTAGACATGGTTTGAAAGTACAGTCAATACTTCCCACTTATGCTTAGAGAGCAGGGATGACTCCCATATTGGGAACAACTTTGATAAGATCCACAATATTGGTTTGGCCCATTAAACTTGCTTAGATCTTTCAGGCCCCCTGCAGGACAATGGGCAAGAATGGTTCCATTTCTCCTGGGTCTGGTAGATTAAAATCGCTTTCACTGCAGCCCAGGTGTTCTCTTGTTCTTGAAAGCCCACCTGGAGTGTTCCTCAGCAAGTCTTTTTTGGTTGGCCTTGTCTTGTTTTTATAATTAGTGCCATTGCCATTCTGGGAGGTGAAATGCCTGTCCTACCAGTCCTCCACAAGTTCTACAGGTCCCTTTCACCTGTCCTCTATAGCATTTCATGATTTCTTTAAAAAGTTATTAATGAGATGTGGGTGCCACTGACTAGGCCAGCATTCATTGCCCATCCCAAATTGCCCAGAGGGCAATTAAGAGCCAATCACATTGCAGTGTGTCTGGAGTCATAAGTAGGCCAGAATGGGTAATGGTGTCAGATTACCGTCCCTCAAGGACATTCGTTTTTAGAACAATCCATAGTGGTTTCATAGAGTCATAGTCAAAGAGTCATAGAGACATATAGCACAGAAACAGACCCTTCGGTCCAACTTATCCATGCCGACCAAGTTTCTCAAACTAAACTTGTCCCACTTGCCTGTACTTGGCCCATATCCCACCAAACCTTTCCTCATCATTTACTTATCCAAATGTCTTTTAAATGCTGTAACTGTACCTGCATTTACCACTTCCCCTGGCAGTTCATTCTAGATACGAACCACCCTCCGTGTGAAAAAGTTGCCTCTTTGGTCCCTTGTAAATCTATGTCCTCTCACCTTAAAAATATGCCTTCTAATTTTGAACTCCCCCATCCTAGGAAAAAGACCTTTGCTATTCACTTTATCTGTGCCCCTTATGATTTTATAAAGTTCTTTAAGATCACCCCTCAACCTCCTGCTCTCCATGGTCATCATTAAGCTTGCTTTTCATTGAATTCGCATCTGCCATGTTTCCCAGAAAATTAACCTAGGGTTCTGGATTGCTAGTCCAGTGATATTACAACTATGCCACCACATCCCTTGAGGCATTCTGTGTCTTGCTGGCATAGATTGTGGCTGTTATTAATTTTAGCTTGTCTTGAAGTCAATTGAGGGAGATGTGTAATCATGTGAGCATTGCTAGGGTATTTTTACTGTAGACATAGTTTAGCACAGCCCAAGTTAGTTTTGTCCTCATTTCAAAGGGAGAGATTGCCACAATATTTGATGATATGCTTTCTACCATGCACAGTGTGCATAAATCAAACCTTTTTCCCATATTCACAAAAATATATTTTCCAATGATACTTGCATTGTTCCCTTTGCTCACTTTACTCTTGGTTACTGTATAAATCGCAACACACCATTTGCACACATTTTTCATCTTTCAGAATTAAACTGTGGCCTGTCAGATGAATGTGAAAAAATCCCATGAGTCTGTTGCAAAAAAAAAAGAGCAGGAGTGCTATCTCTGATGTCCTGGACAACATTTTACCCCGCAAACAACATTACAAAACAAATTATCTGGTCATTTTTGCATCCCTATTTATGGAAGTTGCTCTGAACTAACTGTGTGCTGCCCTTTTTACCTGACAACAATACTCTGAAGCACTTAAAGATATCTGGTGGTTCTGAAGGGCACTATAGAAATGCAAATCTTTTGATTTTTGCAAGTAAAATTAGACTTTGTGGGTAAAGTACTACTCGTAAAAATGGGCAATGAAATAATTTTAGGCTAAGTTTGCAATCCATTTTGATAGAGGTCAAAAAAATTACCACCAACATTTTCTCGAGCAATGTTGCCCTTCCTAATTTTAAATACTTCCAGTGACTTTGGAGCTTTAAAGAAAAACATAACGAGGTTTTTTTCAGACAGAGCTTAATGCAATGAAAACTCATATTTGGAGTTGGGGTGTACTGCGCAGCCCAATCAGCATGTTTAAAATTAATGAATGGAAGATTGCACTGTGATGTGCTCGTCTCTTGTGTCTGAATTTCCAATAACTGGTCTGATTGCATGAATCTTGAGGGCTTATTTGTAAAACCTGCTCAAAGATGCATCTCCTCTCGCATTGATGTGAATCCAAGTAAGGAGTTTACAATGATTAAAGTGGTTGGATAAAAAATAAATTATATCCTTTGATGGGGGTGGGGTGGAGAATGTGGGAGGTGTGGTGGAAAGTGTGGTGGAGGGATTGAGGGCGGCAGGGTGAAGTGGTGTTGGTGGTCCAGAACAAGAGGCCATGACCTTAAAGTTAGATTATTTCGAGGTGATGCCAGGATGCATTGTTTGCACAAAGGACTGCGGAAATCAGGAATTCTCTTTTCTTGGAACAAAAATTTATTGACGCTGGAAGTTAATTAAAAATATCAAACCTGAGATTGATATAATTTCACTAAATAAGGGTATTAAACTTCCAGAACCAAAGAAGCAGCTGGACTTAACACAAAATCGGCCATGATCCAATTGCTTGGCAGTAAAGGCTTGAGGGACAGAATGGCCTACTCCTGCACTTATGTTCTTCCGATTTGCAATTATTTTTGATCAGCCTGTTCAGATGCGTTACGACACAACTCTGGAACAGGTAAATTTAAACCTGAACCTTCTAGTCCAAAGGTAGTGACACTAACACAGCACCATAACAGCCCAACTCTTCTGATTTCTGTGCTCAGTTTGAACTCCTGCCCTACTGTTGCCTGCTGCAGGTGTTTACCTTTGCTAATGAGTGCAGTATTACAGTTAAGGTAGTACTGTGACAGCTGCGTTGCTTTTTTGAGTGGCCTTTGTACTGAAATGCAGTCCACAGAGAATATATTTATGTCATTTATGGTTGAGGTGAAGTGAGAGTGACTGCCCTTTACATCAAGGCAGATTTGACCAAGTGTGCCCCAAGCAAAACTGTGCCAAATTAGTGGGAAAAGTCTCTGCTGGTTGGAGTCCATTGCAGCACAAAGTAAAATGATCGTGATTGTTAGAAGACAATCATCTCATGCCCAGGACATCTGTGCAGAAGTTCTTCAGAAACATTGCCCAATGGTTACCATTAACCAGAAACTGAACTGGATCAGCCATATAAACAATATGGCTACAAGAACAGGTCAGATGCTGCGAATTCTGTAGCAAGTAACTCATCTCCTGTCTCCTTAAAGCCTGTCACCATCTACAAGGCACAAATAAGGATGGGATACTCCTCAATTTTATGGATCAGTTGAACTCCAACAACACTCAAGATGCTTCACTGAAGAAGGGTCCAGACCTGAAACGTCAGCTTTCCTGCTCCTCTAATGCTGCTTGGCCTGCTGTGTTCATCCAGCTCTACACCTTGTTGCACCAGGAGAAGCAACCGACTTGACTGGAAAAATGTCTATCACCTTAAACATTCACACCCTTCACCACCATTACACACTGGCAGCAGTGTGTACCATCCAGAAAGGGCACTGGGGCAACTCACCTAGGCTCCTTCAACAGGACGTTCCAAATCCATGCCCTCTGCCACCTAGAAGGACAAGAGCAGCAGACACATGGGAACACCTCCAAGCCAATATCCCCCTCTATGCCACACACCATCCTAACCTGGAACTACATCGCCATTCCTTCACTGTTACTAGGTTAAAATCTGGAAGTTCCTTTGCAATAGCAGCTATACCAGATGGACTGTAATGGCACAAATAGGTGGCTCATCACCACCTTCTCAATGGCTATTAGGAAATGGCAATAAATACTGTCTTAGCCAGTGATATCCACAGCCCATGAACAGATAAGTGTAATTTAGAATGATTGCCACTGCCCTGGATAGTTCCAGGACCCCCAGGAGGTGCTGCAGCATTGCTAGTCAAGAAACAAAGTCTCTGTTGGTTCTGAAGGAGGGTCACTGAACATGAACTCTGCTTTCTCTCCACAGATGCTGCCAGACCTCCTGAGCTTTTCCAGCACTTACATCTTGTTTTATTTGGATCTCTATTCAAATATCACCTTTTACCTGTGGACATTCTAGGACATTGTACAGATAATGAAATGCTTTTTGAGGTGTACTATTTGACCTGTTCTAACTTTGGAAATACAGCAACTAAATTGTGCACAAACATCAATATTGCAGTGACTAGACAATCTGTAGTTTGGTCATTTTGGTTCAGGGATTATTATTAGCCAGAATGCTATGTGGGGCAATTCACGAGTTCCTTTTCAACATAGCATCATGCCATCTCTGATATCACGCCATCTGAAAGGTCAGTAAGACAGGAGCCCATCTAAAAGATGATTGCACTGACAGTGCAACACTCCCTCAGCAGTGGCACTGCAGCCTCAACCTTTGTGCTGAAATATTTCCAGGTCAGGAGTACTTCAATCCACAAATAAAATGCCTGACTTCAGCTGACAAATATAAATGCTCTAAATACTCTTTTAGAGCATTTGTGTAGAGCATGGTGGCTCAGTGGTTAGCCCTGCTGCCTCACAGTGCCAGGGACCCAGGTTCAATTCCAGTCTTGGGTGACTGTGTGGAGTTTGCACACTTGCATCATGTCTGGGTGGGTTTCCTCTGGGTGTTCTGGTTTTCTCATACAGTCCAGGCTAGGTGGATTGGCCAGGCTAAATTGGCCATAGTGTTCTGGAATGTGCAGGCTACGTGGGTTAGCAATGGGAAATGCAAAGTTACAGGGATAGGTTTGGTATGGGAGAGATGCTCTTCAGAGGGTTGGCATGGACTCAATGGGCCAAGTGGCTTGCTTCCACACTGTAGGGATTTTATGATGCGCAAGTTAGGTGGATTGGCCATGCTAATATAGAACATAGGAGCATGAGAAGGCTATTTGACCCCTGAGCCTGCTAGGCCATTCATCATGATCATGGCTGATTGTCAAACTCAATAGCTGAATCCCACTTTCTCCCCATAACCTTTGATTCCATTCACCCCAAGTGCTATATCTAGTTGCCTCTTGAATACATTCAATGTTTTGGCATCAACTACTTCCTGTGATAATGAATTCCACGGGCTCACCACTCTTTAGGTGAAGAACTGTCTCCTCATCTCCGTCTGAAATGGTCTACCCCAAATACTCAGACCCCTGGTTCTGGACACACCCATCACTGGGAACATCCTCCCTGCATCTACCCTGTCCAGTCCTGTTAGAATTTTATAAGTCTCTATGAGATCCCCCCTCACTCATCTGAACTCCAGTGAAAACAATCCCAACCTAATCAATCTCTCCTCATCTGTCAGACCTGCCATCCCCGGAATCAGCCTGGTAAACCTTCACTGCACTCCCTCGAGAGCAAGAGCATCCTTCCTCAGAAAAGGAGACCAAAACTGCACACAATATTCTAGGTGTGGCCTCACCAAGGCCCTGAATAATTGCAACAACACATCCCTGCTCCTGTACTCAAAACCTCTTGCAATGAAGGCCAACACACCATTTGCCTTCTTTACCGCCTGCTGCACCTGCATACTTGCCTTCAGTGACTGGTGCACAAGGACACCCAGGTCCCACTGCACACTCCCCTAAATTGCCCCATTGTGTCTGGAGATGAGCAGGCTGAGTGGATTAGCCATGGGAAATGCAGGGTCGGGGGTGGGATGGTGTGCACTCGATGGGCTGAATGGCACACTGTAGAGATTCTATGCAATGTGCTTGGGCTAGGACGTGCGTGCATTTCGTTTGGGGAAAGCTCCCCTTTTTGCACACTCCCTCTTTTCACGCCTCAGCCTCCGGGAGGTGCAGAAATATTTATCGGCCGAGCCCGATGTTTTCGCCTTTCCCTTTAAGTGGGGGCTTGTCGAAAGAACTGTTTGTGTGGCTGCGTCAATTGAAAGGACAGTAAAACGCGCTGCAGCCCGGCAGAGAGAGAGAAAAAAAACCGTAATAGCTGAGGAGGAGGAGGAGGAACAGGAAGGGAATCTGGAAACAAATTATCTGTGTAATTACTGGGAAAGTGGGGTTGGATGTGGTGAATGGACTGTGATTGAAGTGGACCATGCTCAGCACTGAGCAGCTTCGTGAACAGAGAACAGGAACAAGCCTCTGGAAAGGTAAAGGCAGGGTTGGAAAAATCTGGGCAAGGCTGAGGGGCAGCATTATTTCATATTTTCTGTTGCTGAGCAGAAGTTAAACCAATAAATAAGAATTTTGCTTTTTGTTTCTTAAAAACGAGCAACATGTTAAAATGCCCCGTCAGGAATGTTGCAAAATGCAATTCATTCCGATTTAAGAAAAAAAATTTTAAAAATGTCACCTCATCGGAGACAATTCAGAGTTTTAGTTGAATCTGAGAGTGTTGCCATCTCCCTCTGTCCTTGCGACACAATATACTTTGTTTATACACAGACTGAGTGGATTTATAATTGTTTCTCCCCTGTTGGAGTTTTAATGTCAAATTGGTAACAAAAATTCTGAAGAGGGACTTTGATCAGACAGGAGATTGGATTCGATTAGATAGATTGTAGCATTTTAACATCTGAGGGAATAAGTCAAATATTTGTAGCAATTGGCAGGTAGGCTATAGTTAGTCTGTACATGGGAATCCCGATAAAATCCAAAATTCCTAAACGGATAATATATTTTAAGATTGACAAACGCACCTGTATGCTAGTATCTTGATAGGGGATCACCTGATATTGCGTTTTTTTTGTTTGCAGTGTAAAGTATTTGTTTTTTTTTGTTGCAATGCTGTCTGTCCGTGTATTGCGATTATTCGGGATATTTGAAAAATCAATGATGTCTGATTCTTTCTTTTTTTAAAAAAGCTGAGAGACAGCTACCTAAAGGATTGTGGGAAGCCGGCTCCAAACTCTGCTTTTCTTGCTGAGATGTGGGATGGCGGCGTTCGGTTTCCTCAGTTATGAACAGCGGTCGCTGAAGCGGCCCCGGCTCGGCCCTCCCGATGTCTACCCGCAGGATCCCAAACAGAAAGAGGTAACCAGAGAGCTTCCAGAGTGGCGCTCCGCCCATCACTCACTCTCACACACACGTATACATGCGCACACATACCCCTGACACCCTTCTCTAGCTGCCCTGTCACTTACCCCCCCCCCCTCCCCCAGGGATGCCCTGTCACTGAGGCACAGAATCCCAAATTATACAAACAGGCTCATCGAGTCCACACCGACCCTCCGAAGAGCATCCCACTCCCTGAGCCTTAAGCCTGTAACTCTGCATTCCCCATTGGCAAACCCACCTAAGCCTGCACGTCACTGGACATTGTGGGGCAATTTGGCATGGCATGGCCAGCCCACCCTCGCCTGCACGTCCTTGGACTGTGGGAGGAAACCTGCGCAGACACGGGGAGAATGTGCAGACTCCACACAGATGGTTGCCCGAGGGTGGGATCGAACCCGGGTCCCTGGCACTGTGGGGCAGTAGTGCTTAACCAGTGAGCTGTCCCTTACCGTCCTCCTTCACCTACCCTGTCACTTAGCACCCTCCCACCTTCCCTCACCTGCCCCATTCCTCAACCCCCCTCACCTGCCCTGTCACTTACCCCCACCACCCTCACCTGCCCTGTCACTAACTCCCTCCCAGGGCTGCCCTGATATTTATCCACCATCCCCAGAGGCACCCAGTTGTTAACCCACTTGCATAGCCGCCCTGTCACTTACACTCCTTTAGCTGCCCCCCACCCCATAGGCACCTATCACTACCCCCACCATCCTCCTGACTGCTTACCCCACAATATTGTGAACTTCCTCATGATAATCTTTTGCACAATCCCATTCATTATTCCCTTCCTCTTTCCTTCCTGATGTTCCTGTCTGCATCCTGAAGCTTGCCTCCCTCTCTCCCTCTCTCTCCCCCGACCACCTACCTGCATCTTTTTCCTTGGATCTCTGCTTGATGTTCCCTCCCCACCTGCCCGACACAGCCTCCCCTGATTCTTCCTCCTCCTCCTTCATTCCTTCCCTCCTCTCCTCCCCCCGTCTAGAGCACCCACCCTGTTCCTTCTCCCTCATCCTGACCTTTTCTCCTGTCTAAACACATCGCCTCCCCTTCATTCATTGACATCTCGCTCTCGCTCTCTCTTACTCCAGCCACCACCTCAGTACTGTCCCTCCATGTCATTTAATTTGTTTTTATGGATAGTTCTGAACATCTCAATGATCTCTGCGGTAACATCTGCCTCTCTTCAGCTTTTCACATTTTGTTGTCAGCTTTTTTTTTTTCGCTTGTCTCATTATTGGGAGCTGGGAGAAAAGCACCAAAATGTTATTACATTCTGCATTGACTTATTTCTTCCCCTTCCAGAAGCACAAAATCTAACTAGGTTATTTATATATACTTGTGAAATGCAAACTGGTTACAGTGCCGGTAGGTGCAATGGAAATATTTTGTCTAACTCTTGCCCATTATTTTCATGAGCTCAAGCATTTACCCTGACTATAAGATGTTGGCTGTATAGTGTTTTCTAGCCCATCTTTTTTTGGCACTACAGTGATGTCTGGCAGACAGATGCACATTAATTATCTAATGTATGTGTGCGTGTATATTTTTTTTTGTCTTCATTCTCGTAAGGGATGACTGTGTTGATGAGGCTGCACCCATTTCAGAGGACAGTTAAGAGTCAACCAGACTGCATTGGGTCTGGAGTTGCATTTGGCCAGACCAGGTAAGGAAAGCAGATTTCCTTCACTCAAGGGCATTAGTGAATCAGCCAGGTCTTTATGACAACTGGTCACCATTAGACTACTTTTTAATTCCAGATTTTATTCATTCATTTGCCATGGTGGGATTTGAACGTGTCCACAGAACGTTAGCTTGGGATTCTGGATTATTTGCCTTGTTAGTCCAGTGACATTACTACTACGCCATCCTTAGAGTGGAGAGGTATGTGTAGGGGGAAAGAGGTGTCTCTTTGTTAATACACTGTGGAGCTGGAGGAACACAGCAGGCCAGGCAGCATTTGAGGAGCAGGAAAGTTGATGTTTTGGGTCAGGAGTTCTGAAGACGGGTCCCGATCCGAAACGTCAGCTTTCCTGCTCCTCTGAAGCTGCCTGGCCCACTGTGTCCTCCAGCTCCACATTGTTATCTCTGACTGCAGCATCTGCAGTTCTTACTATCTCTGGTGTTTCTTTGTTGTTGTGTACTAAAGTGCTGAGGCAATGGCCTCGTGGTATTATTGCCAGACTGCTAATCTGGAGAGCCAGGTCACGCTCTGGGGGCCCATGTTCAAATTCTGCCTCCGCGGTGGGGAGAACTTGAATTCAGTAACGAAAGGAACCAAGAATCTAATAATGACCATGAAACCTTTTGATTGTTAGAAGAACCAATTTGAATCACTATTGTCCTTTTTTAGGGAAGCAAACTGCTGTCCTTACCTGGTCTGGCGTACATGTGACTGCAGACTCCTAGAATTATGCAGTTGACTCTTCAATGCCATCTGGCTAAATAAGGATGGACAATAAATATTGGCCTGGCCAGTGGCACCCACCTCTCATGAATCCATTTTTTAAAAAGTGTTACATTTTAATGTAATTCTACAACAGAAATATTTTGCATTAAAGTATTACACCTGCTGAATTGGTTTCCACTAGTATATATTGCAATCTGGGACTTTATTGCCCAATCTCGACAGAACTTGTAATGCATTGGTGTAATGAGTAAACTTATGCCTGACCTTTTCTTATTAACTGGAATACGCTGCACTGAATTGAGTTGTTTGGCTGTGCTATGTTGTCTGACCTGCTGTTAAAAGTGGTTAGACGTGAGATACTCCAGAGACTAGACACTCTGTCTCAGTGCCTTATCTAGCTGGCCACTAGTGTTGCAGGAGTGAGAAGGATTTTATGATCCAGTGGGTGAACAAAATGGAGTGATAATTAGGCTAGCAATCAGAAGTTGGATCACAGGCTTATCTGTTTCTTTCTCTTTTTTTCCAAGCTGAGAGGCTATTTTGAGTTAAACTGTTGGATTTTGATTATGTCTGGTCAACTCACTAAGTACAGAGACGAAGGATCAACTTGGGACCCTATAGTTCAGTGTTGCCCCACATGGTCAGCATGGACGAGTTGGACTGAAGGGTCCGTTTCCATGCTGTGCATCTCTGACACTATGGCACAATGAGATCATGATAAATAGATCATGATGATATTATTGATGACATGACTGTGACTTCAATAAGATTAAGAACACAACAGCCGAGATTGAACATGTGAGGAAAGGGCTAAAGTTGAAAACTTACTGTGTGATCGATTTTATGGTCACATGTACTGAAATACAGTGAAAAGCTTTGTTTATGAACAGTACAGGCAGATCACAGCAAGCAAAGGATATACAGATCAAAAAGACTTAGAGGCATACAGGTTACATTGCAGGTTACATTATTTGAGGCCAAAGTCCATTCAACAGTCTGATAACAGCTGGAAACAAGCTGTTCCTGAACCTGCTCATGCGTGTGTTCAGGCTTCTGTATCTTGTGCCTGACGGAAGAGATTGAAGGAGATCATTACTGGGGTGCAATGGGTCTTTGATGTTGGCTGCCTTTCCTCCGCAGCAAGCTGTGTAAATGGAGTCCATGGATGGAAGGTTAGCTTCTTGTTGGACTGGGCTATGCACACCACAGACATAACTGAAGGAGTTGAACAGCCTTGCTTGGCGAAACAGCAAGCAGCCTCAAGGACGTTCTGTGGAAAGACGCTGCGTAGTAGTCTAGAGTATCTTGGGGCCTTCAATGTGTAAGTAGCAGCATTGGCTTAAAGTACAAGATACAGTGCTTTAAGTGAGAAAATTGGCCTGAGAGAGACCCTATGAAATGGCTGTGAAGTTATACCAAGACTGAAACTGATTGCAACTTTATCAAAAGCCTTTTGGAAAATGATACTTTGCATCTTCATTGAACAAAAGCCTACTATTACATGAAACGGACATGATGCTGGAGAAACTCAGCAGATCTGGCAGCATAGGAGAGATAAAAGGTACTGCAGATGCTGGAGAATCCGAGATAACAAGCATGGGGCTGGATGAACACAGCAGGTCAAGCAGCATCATAGGAGCAGGAAAACTTGACGTTTCGGGCCTAAACCCTTCATCAGAAATCTGAGATCTGGCAGCATCTCCTGTTTCTTCAAAACAGTTCTGGAGATGTTATACTAGACATGAAACATTTAGCTCTGTTACTCTCTCCATGGATACTTCTGAATTTCTCCAGCATTCTCTGTAACTGTAACAGATTTACAGTATCTGCAGTATTTTTCTTTTATCGACTATTACATGAATAGTTAAAGATTGAAATTTGCATTTCATTGTTCACTCTTCTGATGGCTTTGGTTCATTGTGCATGAAAATAATGTTATCTGTGAGCCTTTTGGACAATCCCCATGTTAGTGTTTTGTTTACACATGGGTCAATGTAAATAATTGTATATTTAATCAAATTTTTGAAAGGTTTGGAATATAAATTTTTTTTCGAGTGTAGCTTTGTAATTTTAGTGTTTAAAGCTTAACTGTAGCAAACTTGGTGATTACTCTTGACGAAGGGTTGGTAACTATGTTGAAATAAGATGTTGACAATTTAGAAAGATCATTGTACAGCAGATGGGCTTATCTAACTAAAGAACTGGATACATGACGTTCACAAGCTTTGCAGTAATGGCTGTTCTGAGAAACACTTTTTTGTTTTGGCATTACAGCTGAATTAGTTTAAAAGCATTTAGCAAACTCTGAAAGATTGCAAATTGTTTTGTCAGATCAAAGGGAAATTGTAAGTGAAAGATAATTAATCTAAAGGTTGATTTGAAGACATGATAGAGCAGCTACGCTGTTTCAGAGATGGTGGAGTGTAGCTAAGGTGTATGGTTTCAGACAATTTGAAGGTTTGCTGGAAAGGTTCACTGCAGTTTGGGCCTCATGTTTTCATCTCACTGAGCTGAAATACGTGATAGTCTGGCCTGCTGTAAACAGAAAAGAAAAATGAGCATAATCCAATGACATGGAAGGTAGGGTGATGTATTTTCTAAACAGCCTGTTCAGAGGTGGTATTACACACCTCCTGGAGCAGGTATGGCTTTGACCTGGGTCTCCTACTCCAGAGATAGGGACACTACCACTGCACCACAAGAGCCAGGCTTGATCTCACTCTGTAGTGTGAGCACATGCATTTGGTAGGAAAAACTTTGAAAGACAGTGTAAAATGTTGGGAATAATTGTGAAGGAGCAGAGGGGCCTGGGTGTATATAATATACATATCAATGAAAGTGGCAGGACAAATTGAGAGCAGCTAATAAAGCATACCCTTGGCCTGTATTAATAGGGCCATAGAGTATCAGAGCAAGGAGGTGATGTTGAACATTTGTGAGACATGGACGTCACTGGCTGGCCAGCATTTATTGCCTGTCCTTGAGAAGGTGGCGCTGAGCTGCCTTCTTGAACCACTGAAGTCTTCCTGCTGTAGGTTAACCCACAATGCTATTAGGGAGGGAATTCCAGGATTTTGACCCAGCGACAGTGAGGGAACAGCGATACGTTTCAAAGTCAGGATGGCGAGCGGCTTGGAGGGGAACTTGAAGGTGTTGGTGTTCCCATATATCTGCTTCCCTTGTTCTTTCTTCTAGTTGGAAGTGGTCATGGATTTGGAAGGTGCTGTCTGAGGATCTTTGGTGAATTTCTGCAGTGAATCTTGTAGATAGTATATATTGCTACTGAGTGTCAGTGGTGGAGGGAGTGGATACTTGTAGATGTGGTGTCGATCAAGCTTCTTAAGTATTGTTACCCAGGCAAGTAGGGAATATTCCATCGCGCTCTTGACTTGACTTGAAGATGGTAGACAGGCTTTGGGAAGACATGAGTTACTAGCCGCAGTATTCCTAGCTTCTGAGCTGTTCTTGTAACTACTGTTTATGTGGTGAGTCCAGTTGAATTTCTAGTCAATGATAACCTCCAGGATGTTGATAGTGGGGGATTCAGTGACGGTAATACTGCTGAATGCCAAGGGGTGGTGGATTGTCTCTGGTGATGGTCATGGCCTGGCACTTGGGTGGCATGACCGTCACTTGCTACTTGCCAGCCCAAACCTGGATATTGTCCACATCTGGTCGCATTTGAACATGGACTGTTTTCAGTTTGAGGAGTCAAGAGTAGTACTGAATATTGTGCAATCATTGGCAAACATCTCCACTTCTGCTCTTTATGATGAGGGGAAGGTCATTCATTAAGCAGCTGAAGATGGTTGGGCTGAGGACACCACCCTGCGGAACTCGCATATGACATTAGCCGTCACCTGGAGTATTGGGTGCAGCTGTGTGTGCCACATTATAGGAAATATCTGTGTATTGTAGAACAGATCCAGGAATGAGAACTTTCACTTGTGAAGATTGAAGAAGTTGGAACTCTATCTTTGAGAGGAGACTTGACAAAAGAATTTTTCAAAATCCTGAGCAGGCTGAATAGAGTAGGTAGGGAAAAGCTGTCCCTGATTGTAAAAAGCACAAGATTGAGAGGGCAAAGATTTAAAGTGAGTGTAAAAGAAGCAGTGGGTGATATGAGAAAACCGTTTTCACTCATGACTCAATAGAGTATGGAATGCACTACTCTGAAATGTGATAAGGCAGGTCCCATTGAAACGCTTAGTAGGGCATTGGATGATTATTTGGATAGATATTACATGCTAGGGTATGGGGATAAGGCTGGAGATTGGCCTCATTACCTAGTGGCAGTTTGAAAAGCTTGTGCAGGCATAATGGACCAAATCACTGCCTCCGACACCATAATTCCGAATTTTGGAATGGAAGAGAAACTGGAATGCCTAGTTTCAAATAAATGCAAGATCCGCAGTGTGGTTCCCTCGGTCTCGTGGTAACATTAGCAACAGGCAGATTGACTTGGAAGTGTTGGGGGGAAAAAAGAACAGATCAAGGGACCAAGGAATCCCCAGTCACGAGAGGGTAAATGAATGCTTTACCCCTAAAAATAGCTGGATCTGAATAGAATTCTCCAGTGGCATACTTAATGGGTAGTCCCTACAGAAATAAATAACTTTTAAGACTGTGTCTTACAAGTGAATTCTTGGGGGAGGTATAAAGTAAACCTGAGTGCACAATGCAGGTAGTTGAGTTAAGTGCTTGGTTTGTTGAAGTCTTCTGTATGCAATCGTGTTTATTTTTATTTTAAAAGGATTCAAAAGCGTAGCTCTATTGGTTGAAATGAGGTGTTTGTAATTATTAGTATTACGAGTTCCTAGCTGGATTGTAACAATATCTACATCTATTTGATGGATTAATTTTTCATCTTCTTTGAAAATGTTGCCTTTCATAACTGAGATACTAATAGATTGATTGTCGCAATGGAACGCGAATCTTGATGTCTAGATTTTGATCTGGAAGAATTGCCAAACTGTGATACATTATGACATTTTGATGTCACCGTGAACCAGGAAAGTGAAGGTCAGACTGGTTAAGAGCACCCCTTGTTCACCTGAAGGACAATGCTAGCTCTGGAGATGATGACATTGTGAATCCATTTATATACAGTTACTGGTAATTAGATATGCTTCTGGAAAGAACAATTAAACACTGTTCTTTTAAAAAAAGAAAAATTTGGGGCTGTAGGAAGGATGGAATATTTTTGTGTTCGTTGCCTTGCATGAAAGTTTTTTTGTTTTATTGGTTTATTAAATATTTCTGTAGAGGATAAATTATAAAAATGTGGGGTAGGTCTGTGGGTATGGAGCTGAGCATTGGCTCAAACAAATTATAGAATGTGCTAAACTGAAACTGAGAGTTGATTCTGTAATTTGAGCTTGATGGAAAACGTTACATCTTATTCTATTCTGGAAACTGTCTCCATCTGATTATCATTCACTCTGTTGTGCCTCAGTTCCCAGTTCTGATGGCCTAAAGCCTTTTCATTTCCTCCTTTTCTCTTCCATACCAAATACCTGCTGCTGTTTCAGTTCTGACCTTTGTTAACAAAAACCTCCTTGAGCTTTTGAATTCGGGTTTTTGTGCTCCTTTTTACCCACTTGGAGCAGTGTGAATGTTTGTGCTGTGTGGGAACAATTTTTTTTGCAGAACTACTTAAGTGGTGGATTATTTATTGTGCTGGGTGTAAATTAACTTCAGTCTGCTATGATATGCCAGACCAGGCAGGCTCTTGAATTGCAGTATTGAGATATAGTGTGATACTACCCCCATCTCTTATCAGTGTAAATCTGACTTCTTTGACCTATTTTCTTCTGGGATGTGGGCATCAATGGGAAGGCCAGCATTTGTTGCCCACCCCTCCGTCCCCTTGATGAGTGGTAGTTAAGAGTGAATCCCATTTCAGTGAGTTTGGAGTCATATGTTGGCTAGACCAGGTAAGGATGGCAGATTTCCTTCCCTAAAGCGCACGAGTGAACATGAGTGTTTACAGGATCGCTTTCATCATCACCGTTACTGAGGGGTGATTCTCTCCTGAAGTTACACTGTGTAATGCTTCTGTGTCATGTTAAACGTGCTCACGCAGATGCACTGGGCCTTGTGTTTTGAAGCCATTCAAGGAACAAATAAGAAATCCATCTCTGGTGATGTAAGTGAAAGTTATTTGTGGTACTCCACTTATGGGGCACATCTTAGAGTAAATTTCTATGCTTTTTCTCCTGTCAGAGGAAGTTAAATTGTATTTCCCCTCCTTCCTGCAGTGGTCCCCATAATGTTTCCTTGACTAGTAATAGAATTCTTATTGCAGTAAAATTACTAACATTTAGAAAACAATGGATGCCTGGGAGCAATTATAAAGCAATAAAGTCAGAAATTCGCACTGTTGACTATGTATGGCTATGTAAGACATTGTGTGTTTGTCATTTGAGTTGCCCATGAAGTAAATGACTGGAGAGTGATGAAGTAGTGGTAATGTTCCTGGACTAGTCATCCAGAGGTCCCGCTAAAGAGTCTGGGAATTTGGGTTCAGATCTCACCATGGCAGCTAGTGGAGTTTAATATTCAATTCATCTAATCTGGAATTGAAAGCTAGTCTCCATGATGGCGGCCATGAAACCCTCTAAAATGGCCTGACAAGCCACATGGTTCAAGGGCAATTTGTGATGGGCAGCAAATGCTCAATTTTCCAGTGACTCCCAGATCCTGAGACAGAGTAGGCATGAGTCATGTACATCCTTCTTCTTCATGTAAGTTGTTCTACATTTATTAGAGTCATAAGAGTCCCACAGCATGGAGGCGGGCCCTTTGGCCCACACTGGTCCATGCCGACCAAAATGTCCATCAAAGCTAACCTGATTTCCCTGCACTTGGCCCATGTCCTTCTAAACTTTTCCTATTGATCTATTTGCCCAAATACCTCTTTTAAATATTATTAATGTACCCACCTCAACCACTCCCACTGATAGCTCATTCCATATCTGTACCACCCTCTGTGTATTTTAAAAAAAAAAGTTGGCATTTATTCTTTCCCCTCTTACCTTAAACTGATGTTCCCTAGTTCTCAATTTCCCTAACCCTAGGAAAAAGACTGCGTGCATTCATCCTATTCATGCCTCTCATGATCTTACACACTACGATAAGATTACCCCCCCCTCAGTCTCCTACATGCAGATGCAATGGGCCTTGTGTTTTGAAGCCATTCACCATGAAACTCGTACCTTGATTTGACTTTCCAAAATGCAACACCTCATACTTATCTATATTAAATTCCATTTGCCATTTCTCGGCCCACTTTCCCGACTGATCAAGATCCTGCTGCAATTTCTGATAACCTTCCTCACTGTCTATGATACCACCTATTTGAGTATCATCTGCAAATTTACTAATCATGCCTTGTACATTCTCATCCAAATCATCGATTTATAGATAACGAACAGCAATGGGCCCAGCACCGACTCCTGAGGCACACCACTACTCACGTGCCTCCAGTCTGACTAGCATCCTTCCACTGTTACCCCCTGCTTCCTACCATTAAGCCAATTGTGTTTTCAATTTGCCAGCTTTGTGATCTAACCTTTCAGGGCAGTCTATTACGTGGAACCTTATCAAAGGCCTTGCTGAAATCCATATAGACTACATATACTGCCCTGTCCTCATCAACCTTTCTAATCACTTCTTTGAAGAACGCTAACAAATTTCTAAAGCATGATCTCCCACGCATGAAGCCATGCTGACTACTCCTTATCAAACCCTGTCTTTCCAAATGCATGTATATCTTATCCCTCAGAGTCTTCTCAAGTAACTTGCCTATCACTGATGTTAAACTTACTGGTCTATAATTCCCAGGTTTTTCTTTGTAGCCCTTCTTGAATTAGGGCACAACATTCACCACCCTCTGGTCTTCTGGGACCTTGTCTGTGGCTAATGATGATGCAAATATATCAGCCAGGGTCCTCACAATTTCTTCTCTTGACTCTGGCAGGGTTCTTGGATATATCTGAATAGGATCAGGAGATTTATCCACCTTCATACGTTCTAATACATCTGACACCACCTCTATTGTGATATGGACCGTCCCCAAGATATCACTAACTTCCCCAAGTTCCCAAGTCGCCTTGTCTTTTTCCATGGTTAACACAGAGGAGGACCTTGCCCATCTCCTGCAGGTCCACACATACATATCCAGTTTGGTCCTTGAGGTGTCCTATTCTCGCTCTTGTTATTCTTTTTCCTTTTAAATACGTTTAAACGAATCTCTTTTGGATTCACCCTAATCTTCTGAGCCAAAGCTATCTTGTGCCCCCCCCCTTTTTTTTTGCCCTCCTAATTTCCTCTTTTTCAGTAAATTTCTGGTAAATTGGTAGAGAGTTGTGATGGATGCAGAGGTGTTTAAGTCATTCTCAGATTCAGGGTGTGATTGGCTGTGCCAAATTACTCTCCAAGTTGTGAACATGAAGACTTGCCCACAACCCCATGTCAGCGTCACCATTCTGTGACACTAAGAAAGTGGAGTTGCAGATAGACAGGGTGGTGAAGAAGGCATTTAATATGCTTGCCTTTGTTGGTCAGTGCATTGAGTATAGGATTTGGGAGGTCACGTTGCAGCTGGACTCGACATTGGTGAGGCCACTTTTGGAACACTACATTCAATTCTGGTCTCCCTGCTGCAGGAAGGATGTTGTGAAACTTGAAAGAGTTCAGAAAAGATTTATGGCTTTTGCCAGGGTTGGAGGGTTTGAGCTATAGGGCAAGGCTGAATAGGCTGGGGCTATTTTCACTGGAGCGTTGGAGGCTGAGGGGTGACCTTATAGAAGTTTATAAAACCATGAGAGGCATGAAATAGCCAAGATTTATTTCCCGGTGTGGGGGGAGGTCCAAACCTAGAGGGCATAGGTTTCAGGTGAGAGTGGAAAGATTTAAAAGCGACCTGAGGGGCAGTGTCTTCCAGCAGAGCCTGGTACGTGTATGGAATGAGCAACCAGAGGAAGTGGTGGAGGCTGGTACAGATTACAACATTTAAAAGGCGTCTGGATGTGGATATGGGCCAAATGCTGGCAAATGGGATGAGATTGATTTTAGGATACCTGGTCGGCACGGGCGGGTTGGAGCAAAGGGTCTGTTTCCGTGCTGTACAGCTCTGACCGTATGACTAACCCTGTTATTTTTAGGACTAAATAGATTTTAGAAGCAGCAACCCACACCCCTATCCTTATTCCATCATCAACTGTGTACCCTGACTGGAATTTTGTAGTTTGTTCTGCACCGCTGTAATATTTTGGCCTTCACGGACATGGCCACTGGCAGTAATCTGATGTTAGTGATATTCATGCAGGAGAATTATTAATTGCAAGCATCTAGGGTTCATTGTGTTTTCTTCAATAGAATACTAACATCCACATAACTACAGGACACTCTAGATGTTCCAAATGAAGTACCGTTTTTGCTGCAGTGAATTAAATCCGGCAATTTGGCATATGGCAATGTGATAATTTTGTCCTTTAGATGTTGAGGGTTACATATCAGCTGGGACATGGGAGAGCTCTTTGCTTTTTTTTTCCTTGAAATTTGTCCCATGGGGTCTTGTTATTGTTCAGCTGGAAGGCAGTTGAGGGCACAGTTTAACATTTCATCCAAGTATGGCTCTTCTGACAGTGCAGCCACTCCCTCAATAGTGCGTTGGAATATCAACAAGGATTATTGTGCCTAAGTACTAGAGCGAGACTCTAACTCTCAACCTTTTGGCTCACATTCTGCAACTGAGATATGTTTGAACAGCCATAAAGTCTGTATGGTTGGGGGTGTGGCGTGAAGAAATGCACAAAGACCTGGAATCTGAGGAACCCTTTCTTCTGAGTAGCATATAGTGATGTGCTGGACACCAGAAAGGACTGGGAGTTGCTTTCATTGCCTCAATTCCCAACCTCATCATCTGTGGATACTCATTTGATAAGTAGATCATCACACGGATATTATAGAGATTATTTCTCGTCATGGTCTGTGCTATTTGTTTGCCTGGGTGGAAAGGCACATGTTCCATATGCTTTGTCAGCCAGTTGCCCTATTTGCAAAGCCACCAAATGCATTTGGCTGAAACAGGTGACTTTGAAGAGCTTGCTATAGTAAGTGCACAGAGCTCTGTCTGTATGCGGTGCCTAACGTAAATCGGTGATTGTGGCAGCTGCTCTGATTTCAGGGTTGCTGTGAGACTATTTGTGTAAGCCATGGCTCAGTGGTTAGCACTTTGGCTTCAGAGTCAAAGGGTTGTGGGTTTAACCCTCCACTCCCACAAAGAGGTCAAGACAACGCAGGCTGACACTGCACTGCTGTGCAGAGGAAATGGTGAAATGTTGGAGGTGCTGTTGCAATATTGGTATGTGATTTTGTATATATTTAATGTCATTTATTTTAGAATTTGAACTAGTTGCATGTGGCTTTTGGTCTGTGTTTTGAGGCAGTTTAACAAAGAGCTTGTCAGGGGTGGCACGGTGGCTCAGTGGTTAGCTCTGCTGCCTCACAGCGCCAGGAACCAGGGATCAATTCCGTCCTTGGGCAACTGTCTGTGTGGAGTTTGCACATTCTCCCTGTGTCTGCGTGGGTTTCCTCCGGGTGCTCAGATTTCCTCCCACAGCCCAAAGATGTGCGAGTTAGGTGGATTGGCCATGCTAAATTGCCCGTTGCGTCAGGGATGTGTAGATTAGGGGGATGGGTCTGGGTGGGATGTTCTGAGGGCCAGTGTGCTCTTGTTGGGCTGCAGGGCCTGTTTCCACACTCTAGGGATTCTATGATGACATTCCTGAACCATGATTGGTTTTAAAACCAGTGTATGAGAGATAATGTGTGTTCCTGAGATGGTGGGATTTGTTTGCACTGAGATTGAACAAATAGGCAAAGTGAACGTTGAAGAGCATTTAAATATAAGACAGTCTGGAGCAGGAGGAGCACAGCAGGCCAGGCAGTATCAGAGGAGCAAGAAAGTTGACATTTCGGGCAAGACCCTTCCAGGGTTAAAAAAAAAAAATTCGCTTGCTTTCAGTAAAAAAAATTGACAATTGTGTTTTTGTTTGTTTTTTGTGGAAAAAAAACCCCACAGCTTGCAAAACCTTTGGAGTCCGTTCACAGAAGCCCTGGTTGATTTAAAGTACAGAGAAGTTAGGAAGTAAGTTACCTCATTGTCAGAGTTTTCATTGAAAGCTCCAGATTGGAAGTGGTAAAGAGTGCTCAGTTCGCAACAAACAACTGCACCTCCCAGTCGCGAACCATTTCAACTCCCCCCTCCCATTCCTCAGATGACATGTCCATCCTGGGCCTCCTGCAATGCCACAGTGATGCCACCCGAAGGCTGCAGGAACAGCAAATCATATTCAGCCTGGGAACCCTGCAGCCCAATGGTATCAATTTCACAAGCTTCAAAATCTCCCCTCCCCAACCGCATCCCAAAACCAGCCCAGCTCATCTCCACCTCCCTAACTTGTTTTTCCTCTCACCTCAAGCCACACCCCCATCTCCTATCTACTAACATCATCCCGCCCCCTTGACCTATCTGTCCTCCCTGGACTGACCTATCTCCTCCCTACCCCCGCACCTACACTCACCTTTACTGGCTCCATCCCTGCCTCTTTGACTTGTCTGCATCCTCTCCACCTATCCTCTCCACCTATCCTCTCCACCTATCCTCTCCACCTATCCTCTCCACCTCCCCCATTTCTGATGAAGGGTCTACGCCCGAAACGTCAAGTTTTCCTGCTTCAATGATGCTGCTTGGCCTGCTGTGTTCATCCAGCCCCCACGCCTTGTTATCCCAGATTGGAAGTGTTTGGTTAGAACTCTGAAGGAGTTATTTGAAGCTGAGTTGTGTGAATACTCTATGAAGAGGCTATACAACTCTCAGGACAGGAATTGAAAGAAACTATGAAGTCCAACTCACAGGTATGATGGATAATGTGTCTGTGTGTCTCATTACTGCTGGGAGCTTGTGATGGAATAGCTGGGAATGTATTTTTACTGTGTGGTCTGAAAAATTTTAAGATTGTGTAATATGTCAGTACTTGGTTTGTTTTATTTAATCTTCATTTCTTTTGCACAAGAAACTTCTAATTTCATTTTATGAAACAAATCTGCAACATTGCATGCTTGCAGTCCATATTAGAGATGAGGCGTTGGACATCTTAAAACGCATAAACGTGAATGAATTCCCTGGGACCTGATCAGGTGTAGCCTAGAATTCTGTGGGAAGCCTGGGAAGTGACTGTTCGGCCCCTTGATACAAATATTGCTGCATCAATAGCCACAAGCGAGGTGCCGAAAGATTGGAGGTTTGCTCATATGGTGCCATTATTCAAGAAAGGTGGTAAGGAAGTATCAGGGAACTATAGACCGGTGAGCCTGACATCAGTGGTGGGTAAGTTGTTGGAGGGAATCCTGAAGGATAGGATTTACATGTATTTGGAAAGGCAAGGACTGATTAGGGATAGTCAACATGGCTTCATGCACGGGACTTTGTGTCTCACTAACTTCATTGAGTTTTTTTTTTGAAGAAGTGATGAAGAGGATTGAGGGCACTTTGGTGCTTGTGATCAATATGGACTTTGTAAGGCTTTCGACAAGGTTCCTCGTGGTAGAAAAGTTAGCAAGGTTAGATCTCACCGAATATAGGGAGAACTTGCCATTTGGATACAGAACTGGCTCGAAGGTAGAAGACAGAGGGTGGTGGTGGAGGGTTGCTTTTCAGACTGGACGCCTGTGATCAGTGGTGTACCACAAGGATCAGCTGCTTTTTGTCATTTTATATAAATGATTTGGATGTGAACATGGGAGGTATGGCTACTAAGTTTGCACTTCACACCAAAATTGAAGGTGTAGTGGACAGCAAAGAAGGTTGCCTCTGAGTATAATGGATCTTGATCAGATAGGCCAATGGGCTGAGGGGTGGCAAATGAAGTTTAATTTGGATAAATGTGAGGTTCTGCATTTTGGAAAGATAAACCAGGGCAGGACTTATACGCTTAATGGTAAAGTCCTGGGGAGTGTTACTAGGCAAAGAGACCTTGGAGTGCAGGTTCATAGATCCTTGAAAGTGGAATTGCAGGTAGACATGTAGTGAAGGTGGTGTTTGATAAGCTTGCCTTTATTGGGCAGTGCATTGAGTATAGGAGTTGGGAGGTCATGTTGTGGCTGTACAGGACATTGGTTAGGCCTCTTTTGGAATATTGTGTAGAATTCTGGTCACCCTGCAATAGGAAGGATGTTGTGAGACTTGAAAGGGTTCAGAAAAGATCTACAAGGATATGGTCAGGATTGGAGGGTTTGAGGTTGTTTGTTTGCTCACTGGGACAGTTGTTCCATAATATGCAAATGTTTCATTACCATTCTAGGCAACATCATCAGTGTGGTCTCTAATCGAAGTGTTAGTATTCTGCTCTGTTTTGTATTTATATGATCCTCTGGTGTGGTGGGTCTTGTCACTTCTGGTTCTGTTTTACAACAGTGGTCTATATACAGGGTCTATTTCTATGTGTTTGTTAATGGAATCCAGTGTTGAGAACCAGGCCTCCATAAATTCCCTTGCATGTCTGTTCTTTGCTTGTTCTGCCTTTCATAGGCGTCTATAAAATCATGAGGAGCATGGATAGGTTAAATAGTAAAACTCTTTTCCCTGTCATGGGGGAAGTCCAAAATGAGAAAGCATGGGTTTAAGGTGAGAGGGGAAAGATTTAAAAGGGATGTAAGGTGCAGTTTTTTTTCATGCAGAGGGTGGTGCGTGTATGGAATGAGCTGCCAGAGGAAGTGATGGAGGCTGATATAATTATAAAAGTTTAAAAGGCACCTGGATGGGTATATGAATAGGAAGGACTTAGAGGGATATGGGCCAAATGCTGGCAAATGGGGTGAGATTTTTCTAGGATATGTTTGGCATATATGAGTTGGACTGAAAGGTCTGTTTCTGTACTGTACATGTCTGATTCTATTTCAGTGCAAGACAGTCTTAAATAGAAACCAAACTTAAAAAAAAATGGTCTTTTCAAGTCAGATATCAATCTGTAATATGACTTGTATGTTAATAGCATCAGCTGGAATCATAAGTCTGCCTTTAAATATATCTTTAATTTACATTGAAGCCCTATCTACACTTGGTCTCTTGCTGTCAAATATCCTGGCCAATACTTATCCCTCAACTAGTATCAGTAAAACAGACAATACACTTCTTTTTCCTTTTGGTACGTCCAGGTTGATGGTGAGGCCAACATTTGTTGCCCAATTTTAATGGCCCTTCCCCGGGTTAATGTAGCAATTTCCTATTTGACTAGTGAACCAGGTGGGTTTTCTTTTTAAATGACGAATAGTTTAGAGGCCACTGTAGCTGGGGCTAACCTTACCTTCCAGATTTCTTCATTAAATTTAAGTTCCATCAGCTGCTGATGTGTGTTTTGAACCATGCTGTTAGGGCCTCTGGTTTGGTAGTCCAGTTACTGATGTCTTTTGGAGCTTGTTTTGTGTATCTTGCTTGCCACGTTGCCCTCCCTTACAACAGTGACTTTGTACTTTTGTACTCCAGAGTGCTTTGGGACATTGTAGTGTCAATAATTACTTTTTTCTCTCTTTATTCACGGGATGAGGGCATGACTGTCTCGGCCAGCATTTATTGCCCATCCCTAATTGCCCAGAGGGCAGTTAAGAGTCAGCCACATTGGCTACGGGTCTGGAGTTACATGTAGTCCAGACCATGTGAGGATGGCAGTTTCCTTCCCTAAAGGAAACCTTAAATTTACTGAATAAATCTGGAAGATACAGTTATCATCAGTAACCAACTAAAGGGCGTTAGTGAACCAGATGGATTTTTCTGACAATAATTGTCATTGGACTGTTAATTGCAGATTTTTATTGAATTCCAGTTCCACCATCTGCTGTGGTATGGTCCAAAACTGGGGTCCCCAGAACAGTACCTGGGTCTTTGGATGAACAGTTCAATGATAATACCAGTAGGCTATTTGCCTCCTTGTATTACTCACAAGTCTGCCCTTTTATTGGTAGGAGGCAATGCGTTACATGCCCACCCTCTCATCTGTAGTAAAACAACAAATCGAGCTCTCACACCCACCATTTAGTGCAGCAACAAGTTATCTCCGTAACATGATTGAATGCGTTGCTCTATTTTAGAAGGTCCCCTTCATGTATTTGTTCTGTTGTGAGTTATTTAAAACCAATGGATGGTTTGCTTATTTTGGTGTCAGATTCTCCGTATTCCCGTCCCCATTGGAAACCTTTTCTCCCTCCCAATACAAAAACTTAATCTCAGAAGTCCAATGTTTTGACTTGTTGCCGCTGCTATTACTTTGCACAAAATAATCCCAGCACATAGGTGTACTGTGACTGTGTGAATTAATTGTTATTAGTGTGGCACAAATCTTTCTAAAGGAATAATTTCATTTAGTGCTAATCATGACTGTGTAGTACATGTTGGTGAGTGAAAGAAAATGGCTTATTTTTGTTTTTTTTTGTTCTTTATACATTGCAATACCAAAACTTTGAGCTGTCTTGGAATATTTATCCACCTAATGCTCTTGGAGTGCAGTATCGTTGTGTTAAATCTCTTGGCCAAGCGATTTCTGACCTCCATTTTCAATATCACTTTAACAGCATGCATTGAAATGCCACCTTTTGACATTGAAGAAGTTTCAAGATGCCTCACAGGAGTGTCTTGAGACAAAAAGTGCCACTAAACCAAACGAACAAAGTATTTTGAGGAGTTGACCAAGAAGCTTTTTTTTTAAATTAAATAAAGCATGCTTCAAAGGGCTCCTTCATGGATGATGAAGAAAGTGCAAATGTTTAAGAAGGGAATTCTAGAAGTTGGATAGAGTTTTGGTCTCACCGGAGAAAGGATGCTCTTGCTGGAGGTGGAATGCAGTGAAGGTTTATCAGACTGATTCCTGTGATGGCAGGACTGATGTACGAAGAGAGGTTAGGATTATATTTGCTGGAATGGAAGAATGAAGCAGGATCTCCTAAAAGCCTATAAAATTCTAGCAGGCTGAAACATGGTGAATGCAGGAAGGATGTTCCCAACGGCTGGAAAGTCATAGTTTAAGGATATGGGATAAACCATTTTAGGACTGAGATGAGGAGAAATTTCTTCACCCAGAGGGTGGAAACTATGGAATTTTCCACCACAGATAATAGTTAAAGCCAAGACATTAATTTCAAGAAGTAGTTGGACATAGCAGTTAGGCTTAAAGGGATCAAAGGGTCTGGAGTAAAATGGGAAATGGTCATTGAATCTCATTGAATGTTGGAACAAGCTTGAAGGGCTTCTGTGGCTGTGGGTTGAAAGAAATGCAGGATACCGTTGATGCTGGAGTTGGAGAAACTTGCGTTCTAAGAGTTGTGGGGCTGGTGGGATTGCAG
This sequence comes from Ginglymostoma cirratum, assembly GCA_024137785.1. Classification (NCBI taxonomy): domain Eukaryota; kingdom Metazoa; phylum Chordata; class Chondrichthyes; order Orectolobiformes; family Ginglymostomatidae; genus Ginglymostoma; species Ginglymostoma cirratum. The sequence continues at coordinate 42,478,068 of JAHRHZ010000017.1, read as the reverse complement.
AGATGGGGAGGAGGCTAGAGGCCTTGAATTGGAGAATGAGAAGATTTAATTTTAAGGTGCTGGTTAACAAAGGGAAGGACATAGTCACTGGTTGTTAATGCTATTGAAAAAAGATCATCAAGCCATGACTTAATTCTGAAATGATTTCAGTCTTTTGTTTTAAAACAAAACTTGCTGGTTATTTATTAACAAATTTCTGAAATGTACAATTCATATGATCGCAGGAACTGCAGATGCTGGAGAATCTGAGATAACAAAGTGTAGAGGTGGATGAACACAGCAGGCCAAGC